>OX456986.1:62730268-63930268 GCA_949752695.1 Melanostoma scalare | reverse complement strand
ATAAACAGTTCTCTGTTCTGACCAAGGAATTGGACCAGATCCGGAAAATTCGAGAATCTGCTGGAGAGTTTGCAAAGAAAAAGGAGTTGAAACCGCCAACATTTGATGGACAGTCGTCTTGGCCAGTTTACAAGAGACAATTTGAGGCAGCCGCGACAACAAATGGCTGGGATGACGAAGACAAGTACATTGCCCTGACTCTTGCTCTTAGAGGACCAGCAGCTGAATTAATTCAAACAGTTCAAGCTGATAAGGGCGGCGATTTCAGTTCTCTCGTGGCAGCTATAGATAGACGCTTTGGAGATAGCCACTTGAAAGAAGTCTTCCGAGTTCAACTCAAGAACAGAGTTCAGAAAAGGGATGAAAGTCTACAGCAGCTCCAAGCAGACGTCGAAAGACTGGTTCACCTGGCATACCCGGATGCTGGAGAAGAAATCATCAACCAGCTTGCTGTTGAGTCCTTCGTTCGTGCCATTTCCGATATACATCTTCAGAGGTCTGTGCGAACTGCTAGAACACGTACTCTTTCTGAAACATTAGCATTCGCATTGACAATTGAAGCAGCAGAACAGGCTTCTCATGGAGTACATCGACTTAGAGAAGCCATAGTCGAAGAATGCTCGTGCCAAAGAGCTGAAATACAAAAGAACCAGCGGAGCGGACTAGCAAGATGTTGGAACTGCAACAAGACCGGGCACTTACAGCGTCAATGCCGACTACCACCAAATAAAGCCGCTTTTCAACATTGTGGAAGCAAGAGATCCAACCCAGAGCAAGGTAACAACAACACCAGCGTTGTCTATCAGCCCGTTTCCCATCAGGGAAACGAGTAAGAACCAACTTTGAGGGGCAGAGGCTGGTTTCTTGTATCGATGGCCCCAGAACCACAATCCAGGTCTCTCAGACCAATCGAGACAACAAAAGTCTGACTGTGGAGACTACTATTAACGGGAACAAACATGTGGCTACCATCGACACCGGTTCCACAGCCTCCATAGTACGTCGAAGCCTGGTAAAGATGACGTGGCTTCATAACACCAATAGCTACCGTCTAAGAACCGCAACGGGAGAAGCAGCAAGAGTATATGGAGAAGTGTGTCTCAAGATCCGACTGGGCAATTTAGTGTTTACAATTCCTGGTGGCAGTTATATGTGACGAGTGCATCATTGGAATCGACTTTATGAAACAGCACGGAGTTATTTTGGACATCGGTAATCAGGTTTTGAAGTACCAAAATAAGGAACTTCCAATGACCTATTCGAACGAAAATACGTCGACACTGAGAACTGTCATCACGGAAGATCTGATTCTGCCTCCTTCTTCTGAAGTGTTCGTTTGGACAAAACTGGAAGGTGAGTTTGGAAGCCTTCGATACCTCATGGTGGAACCAGACCCAGAGTGTTCCTCCCAAAGCGTCATCATTGGGAAAACACTAGTAGCACCGAAAAACAAAATGATCCCCGTACGATTACTTAACACGGGACCGTACGATGTAAGGTTGAAGAAAGGAGAGGTCGTTGGACGTTGCGAGTCCGTTGCAGCAATTACGAAGATCACAGACGAAGCCCCGAGAAAAACTATAACTCCGGAGGAGCTCAAAACCATCAGAGCTAAAATACTAAATTCATCCAACCTTGATCACCAACAAACAAGGATAGCTGAAAATCTCCTACAAGAGTACACTGACATCTTCGCATCGCAAAAGGGACAATATGGTAGGACACAGTTGGTGCAGCATCGCATCAACACTGGAGATGCAAGACCGATTCGTCAACCCACAAGACGCCTTCCACTGGCCAAACAAGTGAGGTTGAGGAATTGATAACAGCAATGAAGAAGGACGGTCTTGTAGGAGCTTGGAACAGTTCAGAGCAGTTCGTGTAACGTAACGATAAAGATCAATATGTTTATAATTTTAGTTCTGAGTGTACGCTTTTATTTTATAAATATTTCCTAAGTAGAGAGAGACAAAATAAATGCAACGAGTGAAATGTAACCTCACTGTTAGACTGACCACCAACCACGTTGTACGCCTTTTCAATTTGCTATTCCACAAGTTAAAATTTAACATAAAATCTCTATAATTTGTGACCCCGACGGTCGGACTATTTCAAAAAATATATCGTTTTGTTAACAAACGAAAATGTTAGACGAACCTGAGAAAGTTCCAGTAATTCCACCCAGAACTCCATCAGCGAACCAGTCGCACATCGCCGAAGATGGTGAGGTTATGCGAGTCACCGTAAAAATTTCCCCATTTCGGACTGAAATGCCTGAGATTTGGTTCGCTCAAGTTGAGGCTGTGGTACCCGTGGTGTGATGGATAGCATGTCCGCCTGTTAATCCAGAGGTTCGAGTTCGAATCCCAACAGAGGCAAAAATGTTTTTTCTACGGGTATCGCCTTTCGCGAGGAATTGGCACTTCCTCCGTTAGTATTCATTGCCATGAAAAGCGCTTTCTCGATTAGCCGTTCGGAACCAGCAGAAAATTGTAGGTCCCCTCCATTCCCTCACAAGGTATGGTTGTGAGAAATGCGCTAGGCCCAGGGGCTCCTCGCTCTGTTGCGCCACCCTATTTATTTTATTTATTTTATAAGTTGAGGCTCAATTTGCGACGTGCCGCATTACATCAGATCATTCCAAATTTAATACAGTCGTTGGATCTATTGATGGTAAGGTACTTTCGCAAGTTCGAGACGCTGTATTGCAGCCACCACTAACGGGAAGGTATGAAAATTTGAAAAAGAATTTAATAGAGTGTTTTTCAGACTCTGAACAAAAGAAAATGAGGAAACTTTTGTCCGAAGTAGATTTAGGTGACAAAAAACCGTCATTTTTGTTCAACGAGTTGAAAGGTCTTGCTGATAACCTGATAGGAGAAGAATTTTTGACTAATATATGGCTCCAACGCTTGCCACAAGAAGTTCAAGCTATCCTGGCTGCATTCAAGAGCGACGACGTCAAAAAGCTGGTGCAAGTTGCAGACACAATCATAGAAACCACATCTCACGGAAATGTCGTGTCTAAAATACATTATGGAGAAACATCCACTCCACTCGAGCAATCCATAGAAACCAAAATCGATGCGCTTTCTCGTTGTTTTGACAAATTGGAAAATTCTCATTTTCGCAGTCGGAGTCGAACACCTTCACGTCATCGAAACGCATATCCACGTGCATCATCGCGACATCAAAACGGTACAAACCGAAACGGGATTTGTTGGTTTCATTTCAGATTTAAAGAAGATGCCGTTCGATGTAAACCACCATGCAATTTCACGAGCTCTGCGGTTCCAAAAAACTGAAGAGCATTCCGCCACCTAGTGCGGCGGAAGTTGTCAAACATATAAACCGATTATATGTTTCGGATACGACAACAAAAACAAAATATTTAGTAGATACTGGCGCGGATGTGTCTGTGCTACCTCCAACTCTACGTCAAAAAATGACACAGAAATCCAACATCACTTTATTCGCAGCTAATGGTACACATATTAAAACATATGGAAGTATACGACGCCAGTTAAATGTAGGCTTACGCAGGAAGCTTGTTTGGACATTTTTAATAGCCGATGTTGCGGTTCCGATCATAGGTGCTGATCTGCTGCAACACTGTGGTGTACTGGTAGACATGCGAAGAAACTGTCTAATCGATAAGACTACAACCCAAAGCAATAGCGAAATAAAAGCATTTGACAAAAATAATCAATTCGCAAACCTGCTGGAAACTTTCAAGGATTTAACATCATTGAACAACACAAACACTTCGGTGGCGTCCTCTACCACACATTGCGTCATAACTTCAGGTCCAGCTGTCTTTGCTAGGCCTCTCCGACTTTCGCCGGAAAAGCAAATAGCAGCAAAAGCAGAATTTACTTACCTCATGGAGCAAGGAATATGCCAACCGTCAAAAAGCAACTGGGCTAGCCCGCTGCACATGGTAAAGAAAGCCAACGGTGAATGGAGACCATGTGGGGACTATCGCGCATTGAATGCTGTCACACAGCCAGACCGGTATCCAGTTCCTTATCTCAGCGACTTTACCAACATGCTGCATGGCAAAACCATTTTTTCCACCATAGATCTGCAGCGCGCGTTCCACCAAATACCAGTACAGCCAGAGGACATTCCAAAGACAGCCATTACGACACCCTTTGGGCTATTTTAGTTCAAATACATGACATTCGGCCTGAGGAATGCTGCCCAAACTATGCAGAGGTATATGCATGAAGCTTTAAAAGATTTAAATTTCGTTTTTTCTTACGTTGACGACATCGTCGTTGCGTCGACCAACTCAGAAGAGCACCAAACTCACCTTCGAGAAGTTTTTCTAAGGTTACGTAAGTACAATCTGAAAATTAATTACTCTAAATGTTGTTTCGGCCAAACAGAAGTTAAATTCCTTGGACATTTAGTTGATCAGCATGGCATCAGGCCATTACCAGAAAAAGTGGAGCACATTGTCAACTATAGCAGGCCACAAGTTGTTAAGGATTTGAAAAGATTCCTGGGAATGATAAATTTTTATCGAAAATTCATTCCTAACGCCGTTAAAAATCAAGTTCCACTACATAAGCTGGCGGAAGGCAATAAAAAAAATGATAATACTGCGATCAACTGGACGGTAGAAGCAATCGACGCGTTCGAGAAATGTAAATCCGATCTAGTTTCTGCGTCAAGTCTCGCACACCCTATACCAAATGCTATTCTCTATCTTTTTACAGATGCTTCTGAGACCGCAGTGGGGGCGGTCGTGAATCAAGTTCATAACGATACTTCGCAGCCACTCGGATTTTTCTCCAGGAAACTTAAAACATCCGAGGTGAAGTACAGCACGTACGACCGAGAACTGCTTGCGGTGTACCTTGGCATAAAGCATTTTCGACATCTCCTGGAAGGAAGAAACTTCACGATTTTTACGGATCATAAACCGCTGACTTATGCATTCCAACAAAAATCAGAAAAGGCATCACCAAGGTAGTTACAACATTTGGATTTCATAAGCCAGTTTTCAACAACAATTATGTATGTCCCCGGACCACAAAACCAAGTAGCCGATTTTCTTTTCAGAATAAATGCGATAGACGTGTCAACTCCCATCGACTTCCAAACAATGGCGAAGGAACAACTTAATGACGAAGAACTTAACACACTTCTGAAACAACGAAACACCTTTTCTTCATTACAACTAAAATGTTTCGTTCTTCCAGGGACAGATGCTCAGCTGTACTGCGACACATCCACATCGAAAGCTCGACCCTTTGTTCCAAAATCTTGTAGAGAGATGGTATTAACGAAGCTTCATAGTTTATCTCACCCTGGACCAAAAGCAACTCTTAAAATTCTCCAAGACCGATTCGTTTGGCCAAGGATGAGAGCGCACTGTACAAAGTTCGTAAAGTGCTGTTTACAGTGTCAACGTTCTAAAATCAGCCGTCATAACAAATCAGAGCCCGCATCGTACGCTTTAACATCACAACGGTTTACTCATATTAACATGGATATTGTCGGCCCGTTATCTACATAATGCGGATACAGATACCTCCTCACCATAGTCGACAGATATACTCGTTGGCCTGAGGCTTTTCCCATGGAAGATATGAAGGCAGAAACCGTAGCAAAACACTTAATCCACTGATGGATTAGTCGATATGGTGTGCCACTGAAAATTACAACCGATCAAGGAAGACAGTTCCAGTCAACACTCTTTTCTGAAATGAATAAGACACTAGGAATCAATCATTGTAGGACGACAGCGTATCATCCCCAATCCAATGGAATTGTAGAAAGATGGCACCGAACGTTAAAAGCAGTTTTAATGTGCCACAACACAACAGACTGGTACAAAGTGTTACCGCTTGTACTTCTCGGCCTGAGATCATCCTATAAAGAAGACCTGGACGCTTCCCCAGCAGAACTATTATATGGAGAAACACTTCGTTTACCAGGAGAAAACTTCGTTGATTCACCAAAAACTGTAACGTCAGAGGATTTTGTAAAGGATTTACGCAAAGCTATGTCTATGTTAAGACCAACTAACACCTCTCATCATGGAACTTAAAAAATTTTCATTCAGAAAGCATTGGAAACTTGCACGCACGTATTCGTCAGAGTGGATAGCGTTCGTAATCCACTCCAGCAACCATACGAAGGTCCATACCCTATTGTGAAGCGGCATCCAAAATATTTCTCGGTAAGAATTAAAAATCATGTTAAGAACATTTCTGTTGACAGATTGAAAGCAGCTTTTGCCACCTTTGACTGCACAATCAACCAGTGTCCTCAAACAACCGGACAGATTCCTCAAACAACCGGACAGAAACCTCAAACAACCGGAAAGACTCCTCAAACAACCAACAGCAAACATCGCAATGTAAAAATTTCTGAAAGCTTGCCAACATCTGGACCAGCGAAACAGCTTCAAACATCTCAGAATCCCCGAACAAACCGATCAGGTCGTAAAGTGTCGATAGCAGAAAGATTTCGCTAATATGGCATATTTACTAAAGGGGGAGTACTGTAGGAGCTCGGAACAGTTCAGAGCAGTTCGTGTAACTAAACGATAAAGATCAAAGTGTATATAATTTTAGTTCTTAGTGTACGCTTTTATTTTATAAGTATTTCCTAAGCAGAGAGAGACAAAATAAATGCAACGAGTGAAATGTAACCTCACTCGTAGACTGACCACCAACCACGTTGTACGCCTTTTCAATTTGCTATTCCACAAGTTAAAATTTAACATAAAATCTCTATAGTCTTATCGAAAATTCAAAAAGTCCTTGGGCGTCACCAGTGGTGCTAGTGAAAAAGAAAGACGGAAGCACTCGTTTTTGTGTGGACTATCGAAGACTGAATGATGTGACTAAGAAGGACAGCTATCCCCTGCCCAAAATCAGTGATACCTTGGATGCCATGGAGGGAGCCCAGTGGTTCTCGACGCTGGACTTGAAAAGTGGATATTGGCAAATTGGCATCCACCCAGATGATCGGGAAAAGACGGCGTTTTCTACAGGTAATGGGCTCTGGCAGTTCAAAGTTATGCCGTTTGGGCTATGCAACGCTCCGGCAACATTCTAGCGTTTGATGGAGTGCGTTCAAGGACTGACGTGGAAAGCGTGCCTAGTCTACTTGGACGATGTCATTGTATACGGGAAAATATTTGACCAACATTGCAAGAACCTAAAAGCCGTGTTTCAGAGACTTCGAGAGGCTAACCTTAAACTGAATCCGGAAAAATGTGCACTTTTCAAAACCGAAGTTAAGTATTTGGGACACATCATCTCTTCCCAAGGAGTGAGGACTGATCCTGAAAAAGTTGACTCCGTCAAAAATTGGTCAACACCACAGGACAAACATCAACTCAGAAGCTTTCTTGGTCTTGCCACATATTACCGACGTTTTGTTAAGAACTTTGCTGGAGCTGCAAAGAGTTTGCATCAGCTCACCGAAAAAGGGAAGCAGTTCAAATGGTCAGGTGAGTGTGAGAAATCTTTTCAGGAACTCAAATACCGCCACTGTAACGATCTAGTGCTGGCACATCCAACACCTGGCAAAGCATTCATCATCGACGCTGATGCAAGCAACGTTGGAATCGGGGCGGTACTCTCCCAAGTGCATGATGGCGAAGAGAAAGTGGTGGCATATTACAGCAAGGTCCTCTCGAAGCCCGAAAGAAACTACTGCGTGACCAGAAGGGAACTGCTAGCTCTTATCTTGGCAACAAAGCACTTCCATAAGTACATCTATGGACAGAAATTCCTTCTGCGAACAGACCATGGTGCTCTGAACTTTCTGTTGAACTTCAAAAATCCAGAAGATCAAGTCGCAAGGTGGATAGAAAGACTGCAGACTTATGATTACCAGATTCAACACCGCAGAGGAAAGTTGCACTCAAACGCCGACGCATTGTCCCGAAGACCTTGCAAAGAGGATTGCAAGCATTGTAAGCCACAAGAAAACAAAGAAAATATTACCGCTCAGCGACTAAGAGCTGACCCAATAAGCGGATGGAGCAATGAGGAAGTGAGGACTGCTCAACAGGAGGACCCAGATATTGAATCCATTCTCACATGGAAAGAAAATGAAGAGAAACCTGAATGGGGAGACATTTCTGACAAGAGTCCAGTTCTCAAAGCCTATTGGGCACAGTGGGACTCACTATATGTGCAAGAAGGTGTCCTCAGTCGAAGATGGGAATCCTCTGACGGTAAATCATATGTGATGCAGCTGATCGTACCGCAATCGAAAGTCAGTGAAGTTCTTCGGAAGATGCACGACGGACTTGGATGCCCCACAGAGGAGCCACATTACACGAACGAGTAGGTGGACGACCTCAAAGAGAGACTCGCTGACATCCATAAAAGAACAAGTGAACGGATGAAAACCTACAGCGACCGGATGAAGACACGGTACGACACAAAAGCGACAACGGCAGGATTGCAAGCAGGAGATCGTGTGTGGCTTTATAATCCTCATCGTCAAAAGGGATTGTCACCGAAACTTCAGCAGAACTGGGAAGGTCCTTATACTGTTGTCACGAGGATTAACGACGTTGTTTACCGCATCCAAAGAGGACTAAGAGGCAAGTTAAAAGTAGTTCATTGTGACCGGCTGTATCGATATAGTGGCGAGGCTGCAGATGGAATTATTCGGGACGAACAATCTTAAGGGGGGGCAGTGTAACGTGAACCCAACATTAATACCAATTTCCTAATCGAAAACGTTTAACCGAAAACACAACTGGCAACACTATAATGGAATGGTATAATGGAAGACGTTGTTTGTGAGTGAGTGTGTGTGTGTGCAGAAATATACCGGGAGGGGAACTTGTCTAGACATCATAGTAATGGTTCATAGCAAAACTACCAGAAAGCTCTCGATGTTTCACACTTCTATATAAAGAGGGAGCTGACGCAACCAGAAGTCAGTTTTATTTAGAAAGTCATAGTGTGAATATTCGGTAAACGTGATTGAGCTGAGTTCGAATAAAGTGTATATCGAAAGTAGATACTGAATAAAAGTGGTAGAATTAAATTGAAAGGTAGAGTTTTATTTTTGCGAACTAAGCGCACGTTACACTATATAAGGTTACATGGAACTTTATATAGGTTTGACTTAACGCAATCGCATCGCACGCACTCACCGCGTTGGTTTGCCCAAGGCCATATTCATTTCATTTGTAATACTTTTTCGTAAACCGAAAACGCATTATTCATTTTATTTGTAATACTTTTTCATAAACTGAAAACGCATTACCCATTTCATTTGTAATACTCTTTCATAAACTGAAAACGAATTACCCATTTTATTTGTAATACTCCTTCATAAACTGAAAACGCATTTCCCATTTTATTTGTAATTCTCTTTCATAAACTGAAAACGCATTACCCATTTTAATTGTAATACGTTTTCATAAACTGAAAACGCATTACCCATTTTATTTGCAATACGTTTTCATAAACTGAAAACGCATTACCCATTTTAAGCCTTGCGCAAACCAACGCGGTGAGTGCGTGCGATGCGATTGCGTTAAGTCAAACCTCCATAAGGTTACATGGAAGTTTGACTTAACGCAATCGCATCGCTCGCACTCACCGCGTTGGTTTGCGCTCGGCTTTATACTCATTAATCATCGTACGCAATACATTCGTCTCCTGAGACGATTTTCGTAAGGTTGTTAACTCAACTACTCTCATGTCGCTACCACGACATCATTTCTGGTGGTAATTTCATGTATCATTATTTCGTAGTCTTAGCTATTTAGTTTACCAGTCCACCGGTTGGTGTACATGCTACAATAATAGCTCAAATCATATCCCAGTATTATTTCGTCTCACCTTTTGCTCTAACGACCTACTAATTCCCAACGCTAGATGGCCGTGTGCTTGCACGCCTTTTATTGTTGGTCATCGTCGTAAAATCTGAAAAAAACCACACCCTTTTTTCCTTTGATTTATGTATTTTTCGAGCATTGTCATCTATTGTGACAATACTCCCAGTCACTCAAAACCTCTCAACATGTATCCTATCAAACCAATAATTGGTCCATTGGTATTCGAATCCTTAATGGTACCAGTGAAGGGGATAAACATGGTGAATATACTTTTGTTGGAAAACAGGGAAGCTCAGTCATCGACTACGGTCTAGTAGGAGGGAATTGGAATTCCTTGATTACTGATTTTGAAGTAGGGCAAGTACCTTATTCAGATCACATGCTAGTTGTCATTTCTTGCAACGTCGGAGAAATTGAAAATGATGAAAATATGAAACTAGAGCTCATGCCAAAACTACAATGGAATGCGTCCAAGGCAGCTACCTACAGGTTGAAATTGGATTTAGTGCTGAATTCACAAGAATGTCACGATCTGAAGAGCATTGATGATTGTATCAAGGCAGCGGCACCGGTTTGTAACCAGTACAACAGAAGAGGTTTGTTTAAGGAGCCATGGTTTGATTCATCCTGCATGAATTTGAGAAAAAAATCTTATGCTTGGTTAAATCGGTATCGGAGATCGAATGATGAGTCAGCGAGAGAATTATATTTGCAACATAGCCGAAAATTCAAGGCGCTGCGTAAGGAGAAACAGGTTATTTACTTTGAGAATGAAGCCAAGGCTAGTTGCAAAAATAGTCGTGAGTTCTGGAAGAAAGCCCAAAAAATTAACGGCAAGATATATGTCATCAATCGAAGTCTTAATTGTGACACCTTGGGAACGCATTATTGTCAACTATTGAATCACATGTCTCTGACGCATGATAGGGTACAATTTGCACAGCCTGCTTTCCACAATGAACTTCTAGACCAACGCATCTTGTCTGAAGAGGTATCTGCAGCCATAAGAAGTCTGAAGGATGGAAAAGCAGCCGGTTCTGATAGAATACCGTCAGAATTTTATAAGTATGGTACAGAAGGGCTCGTTAGCAAGCTGTTAAACATATTTAATAACATAATGGACTACGGCATAATACCACAGGAATTCAAGGAGGCACTCATCTTTCCTATTTTTGAAAAGGCAACACGATGGACTCTGCTAATTATAGAGGAATTTCGTTTCTCAACTCATCATACAAAATATTCACATCAATAACAATCTAACAATCTCATCAAGGAATCCCAAGCTGGATTCAGACAAGGATATTCAACAATAGATAACATCCTTATCCTGCGAAGTATAGCGGATTCATTCTTATCCCAAAAAAAGAAACTATATGTTTTTTTTTTGTCGATTTCAAAGCGGCTTTCGATGCGATACGATTGACAGAAATGCATTAATGTACAAGATGTATGGCATGTGAATGTCTTTTAAATTTGGGCGTGTTCTACAAAATCTGTACATGGAAACCAAATCAGCTGTGTGGGATGGAGATAACATTTCAAAATGGTTCGAAACGAGGACAGGTGTAAGACAAGGCTGCATGCTTAGCCCAAGTTTATTTGCGCTTTTTATCGATGATGTCACCGATTGTTTGCCGGGGGGAGTTGAATATGCGGGAACGCTCATAAAAGCCCTCCTTTTCGCGGACGATATAGTTTTATTTGCGTACTCGCCAAAGTCTCTGCAACTTATGATCAACAAACTTAGCGAATATTGTAAAACATGGAAACTAGTTGTCAATTTAGAGAAGTCGAAGGTTATGATATTCCGAAGAGGTGGAGGAAGAGCAAGTGGGCGGGAACGTTGGATATTAACAATGAGAGAATCGAAGTAGTAAACGAATACAAATATTTAGGCGTGATTATTACAAAAATGGAAAAACATCTCAAAGAAAAATTACAAAAAGCAAAAACTACCATCAACATTGCATGGACTAAAATATTTAGCAACAGACATATAGCCCACAGCAGCAAATTCAAAATATTTGAAGCGGTAGCAGAATCCACAATGTTGTATGCAGCTCAAGTTTGGGGTAGTAAGAAATATGAAATCGCTGAGCAACTCCTCCGGTTTTATATCAAAAGATTGTTTCGACTACCATCAAAGATCAAACGCCCCTAACTACATGGTAATGCTAGAAACTGGTATCTCTCCCATATTTATTAAGACCTTAAAGTTACAAGTTGATTACATATGTAATGTTCTGGAGACAGGGGCGAACGCAGAAAAATTTTTCGGGGGGGGTTTTGAAAAAATATATTAAATATTCACGAACAATTTGTTCTTAAAATTTTTATGCTTTTTTTATACTCTGTATTGATTTGCTAGGAACAATCCTAACTTATACTAGGTATAAATGCAAAAGTAGCTCTGTCTGTTCGTCTTTCGATGTTACCATCTCCCGCCCAAACAACTGAACCAATTCAAAAGAAATTTTATACAGAGGTAGTCTAAGACATGAGAAAAGACATAGACGTTATGTTTTATCCCAATTCCTACGGGAACAGGAACGTAATCGAGAACTTAGAAACTACTGCACCGATTTCAAAAATTCTTCCACCGTTAGAATGCTACACTATCCCCGAGCGAGTAACATAAACTTTAACTCATTCCCATATTCCTATGAGAACGATCACCATATTCCCACGGGAACGGGAGTCGTTCCTAATATTTCAAAATTAAATCTGTCTGTTTTTGTTTTCTTTGTTCCATTATTGTCATGGGAACGGAAGTACTTACGGCAAAACAATTTTATTTGGCAAAAGATGAAAAAAGTAAGAACATCGTGTGCAAAAATGTATGTAGTTAAGTAAAATAATATAACAATAAGTTACTGAAAAATTAAAAATGCTGCCGAAAGCCACTATTCCACGCGGAGGAAGTCGCGGGCACAGCTAGTATTTTATAAAATAAAATCAATGCGCCTTGGAACTTTTGCCATTATATTTATAACGTCCTCATAATCACCCTCAATACTCCTATAGATGTTCAGCAACATCAAACCGTTCAGTCGCTCCTCGCTGGTTCTTCCTCGCAGATAAGTTTTTAATCTGCGCAGACATGAAAAAGATCGCTTGCTTGAAGCCACGGATACCGGAAGTGGTGCACCGATCTGCATAAAACAATGAACTGTTTTATATAGGGACGAATCGCAAACATTTAAGGTGTTTATAAAGTTGTTGGGCAGTTTATCGTTTGGCATACTCAAGCAATGTTCATGGGTATGCATATGCTTATTCATACATAAGTATACCCTTTCCTAGTTGCCGTTGTCGATCGCATTCTTATACAGAGTCAGAGCGACTGGCTTTTCGTATGTGTGATGAAAATTTTAATTTTCGTAGATTTCGGTGGCGATTGCCGTTAGCTTTGGAGTGACCGATACGATGTGTTTCGATCGCAACTGCCGTTAGTTTTGAAGCGACAAATGCGATGTGTTTGCAAGTAAGTAGGAAAGTGAAATTTCATATATTTCTATCGCAGGTCCCGTTGTATACGACCAAATACTACCTCCACATCAACATATCAAATTTACTTACACTAGAAAAGGGTGATCATGCTAAAAACATACCAAAACCAAAAAGTCATTCCAAAACGTGTGAAATACCTGAAAATTTACTTATCGATAGAAAAGAAATGGCTTCCGCATTTTTTCGTTGACAGAATGAAATTTTCAGATGAATTTTATGTTTCCATGTCTTATATTTTGGTTTTTGTTTTAAAAAACTAGTGGTTATTTTTTTATTTCACAAATTTCGGGGGGGGTTTCAACCCCCAAAACCCCCCCCTGCGTTCGCCCCTGTCTGGAGATGAGCGATGAACGTCTCCCGAAAAAAGCAGCACTTCAAGCTATTAATAACAAATCAGGTTGGTTTAAAGAGTGGACAGAATTAGCGGAAGAAGCAAATATAGAACTTGCAACAGATAATTACAGAATGTGGAAGCCGTCCTTATATCAGCTCATTTCCAAAATTGATGATCGTTACAAAGCGGTGTTTGCAGCTGAAGTAGAAAGCTCCATTTACAGGATGTTATACAGTAGACTGAACCACAACCTTAACCATAGGAATTACTTCCGTGATGAATACATGACTGAGCAAATTGCGACGATGTTAAAAATACGAGGTGAACTCCTGAATCTCAACTTCATTGCGCAGATTTACCCTTGCAGTGTGAGATGTGTAACATGAGAGAACGAGAGGACATATTTCATTTTATTGGCAGATGCCCTGTATTGCGAGAAACGAGAAGACAGATATTTCGAAGTGTATTCTTATCTAATGAGCTTTTGATACAATATTTAAATGAAATTGAAGTTCCGGTAATGTTCCAATATTGTAAAATAGCATTAGCTTATAGAAACAGAATTATAAATGAAAATTTTTAAACATTTATGATAGATTAAAGCAAAGAAAAAAAATTTTAAAATGAAGAAAAGTAAATGTATGTACATATAATAAGTTGTCAATCAGGCAGACGGCAAAAAGCCATGCTTTAAAGATATTTATTTTATAATGAATGGTGTAAATATTATTTATGGAAATAAAAATCTAATCTAATCTAATCTAATCTAATCAAACCAATAATTTCCTTAATTCTGTTTCAATCACGCTGTTGGATACTTGATCGACCTCTGGATGCTGCCCCACCTTGAAGTAATGAACCCCCCCTGAACTCATCCATCCACCCAATTTTCAAACACCTACCTACAAATTCGACCAAATATAATGATGTAAAAGAAGGTTAAATGGAGGTCAAATAAACACTGGAAATTAAGTTTGAAAGTTATTGGTTGTGTTTTATTCTGGAGATTTTAGAAAGTGTATTTAGCGAGTTTTGGAAGATAATTTGAAAGCGAATTTGAAAGATTAAAGTATAGACTTATAATTAGAAAAGCATCAAACATTTTGGACTTCTAAGCAAAGTATTGAGCCGCAAAATAAACAATACAAACATTTAAAGTATAAAAGTGTGTGCCGACATTTTGTCGAAGAAAAATTTTACTTAAAATTTGAATTTACATTTCAAATTTATATATAAAAAAGAAAAACAAAAATAATTCTAATTTGAGCATTCAAGTCATCAACTGGTATAGAAAGACGCGCCGCCTGTACCCTGAAAAGAAAAATAGAGTGAGTACACTTTACTTACTTTTTTTTTAAATTCAATTATTATAATTATCATATAAATAAACAAGAATGGATGCTGTAAAATTATTTAAATATGCCAGCCATCAAATCACAAAAGATTTTGAAAATTTCAAAAAAACCGTCACCCCAAGTCGTCGACGGCTTATAAGACTACACGCTTGCAGTCGTTAGAAAGCAATATTTTAGATGTAAAAAGGTATTATGAAGAGATTGTTCTCGCGGATGATGGTGAGTTGAAGGAAGAGATGGTTGATTCTATAAATGAATTAAAAGGTCAGACACATGAAATTTACGAAGATTAGAGAATTACTAGACAACTCAACCAAAATTCTTCAAGCTCTTAAAAATTTAGATTTGCCAGTCCAACATTTTGATGCAATCATTATATTTTTTCTAATGAAAAAGCTACCCGTGACGGTACAGTCAAAGTGGGAAACTTCCCTGGGAACTAAAAAAGAGATTCCAACATTTAAGGAATTTTCTGAGTTTTTGGAATCAAAGTTTCGTTCATTAGAGATGGTGGATCAACAGCAAAATACTAAAACAATATCAACACAGGAAAAGCAACCTAAAAATGTATTTCATATGAACACTGATTCAACAGAAAAATTTACATGTAAAGTATGCCATAAGAGTGTGCATTCTTAACGAATATGTTCGAAATTTTTAAAGATGGATGTGAATGGCAGACAACGAGTTGTCAAACAATTTGGCAATTGTTTTAATTTTTCAGCATACAGCCATCGAACAAACAATTGCCCAAGCAACAAAAGGGTTCATTTTTGCCAAAGACCACACAATTCACTACTTCATTTCGGCAATACACAAAACACAAACGTAAATTTTTCAAACCAACAACCATATCCACACTCCAACAATTTACAACAAAACTCATACACACAACAATCATTCGCACAATCAAATCAAATACTACCCAACAAAAATATCGCTAATACACTCCCTCGTTCTCATACAACACAGTCACTCACTCATTCACAACAAAATAATATCCAAAACACATTCAGTCATTCAAACACACAAAATCAGAATCAAAATCGCTCACAAACACATCACATATCAACAGAAATCAATCCAAATGCGCCATCTTTTCAACCATACGACATTGCACCCTCATCATCGTCGAATTGTTTTCCATTAAATGAATTAAAAAACACACAGATATTGCTGGCAACAGCAGTTATTAAAGTGAAGTCGTCACAAGGGGAATATATTAAGCTCAGAGCTTTAATTGATCCAGGATCACAAGCTTCCTTTATAACCGAATCGGCAGCTCAACTTTTAGGTTTGAAAAAACACTCTACAAATGTTGACATTTCGGTCAGGACAAAGTAAGACTTTTTCATGTCAAAACTTTTTAGAATTGAACCAGGGATCAAGGTATTCCGATTTTGTCACTTCAACAAGAGGTTACATTTACAAAACTCTTACAGGACTACTTCCAAGCCACGAGTTTATTGGAACCAAGTGGAACCACACATAAGGTTTAAGCTTAGCTGATCCTACTTTTCATAGACCTGCTAATATTGATCTATTACTTGGCAACAAAGTTTATTGCGAAGCAATTTTACCCGACATTATCAGGGGAAAAGAACCAATTGCCCCTATCGCTCAGAAATCAACGTTTGGGTGGTTAGTTCTCGGAAAAGTGTTTGTTGGCAAGCCTCAAGCACTGCAAGTGTATACACAATTTGTAGACATTGAATGTATGGACAAAAAAATGCCTAATTTTTGGGAAATCGAAGAGTGTCCTTATGAAAAGGCAGAAGCAGAACAAGACGTTGCGTGCGAAAACCACTTTTTACACCACATCAAGAGGTTGCCGGGAGGGCGCTTTGAAGTTTTACTACCCTTCAAAGAAGATCATCGTCCAGAGCTAAAATCTGCACAATACAATGCCTTAAAAATGTTCTATAAGCAAGAGAAGAAATTGCTAAGCAACCCAACACTACACAAAGAATACAATAAATGTATAGCAGAGTATCTTCAACTTAATCAAATGGAAGAAGTAGATCCTTCAGAAATCAATCCAAATGCGCCATCTTTTCAACCATACGACATTGCACCCTCATCATCGTCGAATTGTTTTCCATTAAATGAATTCAAAAACACACAGATATTGCTGGCAACAGCAGTTATTAAAGTGAAGTCGTCACAAGGGGAATATATAAAGCTCAGAGCTTTAATTGATCCAGGATCACAAGCTTCCTTTATAACCGAATCGGCAGCTCAACTTTTAGGTTTGAAAAAAACACTCTACAAAATGTTGACATTTCGGTCTTAGGACAAAGTAAGACTTTTTCGTGTCAAAACTTTTTAGAATTGAACCAGGGATCAAGGTATTCCGATTTTGTCACTTCAACAAGAGGTTACATTTACAAAACACAAAGAATACAATAAATGTATAGCAGAGTATCTTCAACTTAATCAAATGGAAGAAGTAGATGCTAAGCAAGACAACATCTTTAACTCACCGTTCCATTACGTAGTACCCCACCATGCCGTGATCAAGGATTCCAGCACAACAACCAAGCTGCGAGTAGTCTTCAATGCCGCATTTAACACTCCGGACGGAAGTTCGTTGAACGATCATTTGATGACTGGACCTAAAACACAGACAGATTTTATTTCAATTATTATGAGGTGGAGAAAACATAAGGTAACCTTTACATCCGACATAGAGAAAATGTATAGGCGAATTCAGGTTCATCCAGAGGATGCATATTATCAGCTTCTTTACTGACGTGAAGATCCATCCACACCCGTAAAACTTTATAAGGTAAAAGTTTTGATGTTTGGCACTGCTCCAGCTCCATATCTAGCAAATCGAACCCTGAAGGAACTTGCTTCTGATGAAGAAACGACATATCCCCTTGTCGCCAAAATGATTCGTGAGGATATGTACATCGATGACTTAGCTTCAGGTGCAGATTCTGTAGAAGCAGCGAAGGAAAAATACCATCAGGTTTCCGAGTTACTGATATCTGCTGGATTTCATCTTCGAAAATGGATGAGTAACAATGAAAATTTTCTCAATACGGTTCCTCAAGAAGATCGAGAAACAAACGTGTCACTCACTTTTGGATCACTTGATCATATGAAAACATTGGGAATCAGTTGGTACCCTTCTTCTGATACGTTTTCGTTTCAAAAGATCAGCATCGATGACGTTATTACCAAACGAACGATACTTTCGACGATTGCTCGCCTGTATGATCCACTAGGATGGGTTTCACCCTGTATTATCAAAGCGAAGATTATTATGCAGTATTATGGTTGAGAGGTCTTTCATGGGACGAAACAATCCCCACAGACTTACATCAGGAATGGGTTTCCTTTTCATTCATTCAGCGATGCATCTACCAAGGCGTACGGAGCCGTAGTACATCTTCGAGTTTTGGACAGCAACAACAACATACACACCCACTTAATAATTTCCAAAACCAAGGTCGCTCCTGTTAACGGTGTCTTTGCCAAGATTAGAGCTTTGTGGAGCAGTTATACTAGCCAAATTGCTCAATTATACCCAATCAGTACTTCCGTTTGCAAATATAAAAACGTACGCATGGACTGATTCAACAATCACCCTTTGCTGGATAACTGCATTGCCATCGAGATGGAAGACCTTCATCGCTAATCGAGTGACCGAGATCCAACGATTAACGAATGTAAGCATGTGAAGACACATACCAACAAAACTAAACCCAGCGGATCTTGCATCCCGTGGTGTTTTGCCATCCAAGTTAAAAGAGAATGTATTTTGGTGGAATGGTCCACACTTTCTTCAAGAGAAGAAGAAGACACGGAAGAAGAAAAGAAAGAGATAAAAATTCATCTTGCATTTGAAGATGCAAATGGAATTTTGGATATTGTTTGTAAACAATCTAAGCTTATTAAAGCGCTAAGGGTTATAGCCCTTGTAAATCGATTTGCTTACAACATAAGAAAAGACGAAGTTTTTAGGATGACGTAAGCTCTGTCAACCATGGAACTTGACATTGCGTTGCGCACAGCTATCCGAAATGTGCAACAATATATGTTCCCTGAAGTCATCAAGGAACTTCAGAATACAAAAAGAACTAAGTTAAATAAATCACTCAATTTATTTATTGATAGATGTGGTATTATCAGAATTGGAGGCCGACTTCAAAATGCTACATTGACATATGATCAAAAACACCCTATCGTTTTGATACCAAATCACAATTTTGCAAAACTCATAATAGAAGATGCACATGAGAAAACACTGCATGGTGGAAACCAACAAGTTATTTCATTTATTCGGAATCAATTCTGGATTTTCAACATGAAAAGAACAGTCAAGAAATTTGTAAGTAGGTGCATAACTTGTTACAAAAACAAACCCAAACCGATGCAACAATTGATGGGTAACTTGTCAGCACCTAGAGTAAATGTGTCCCGAACTTTTAGTCACACAGGTGTTGACTACGCTGGGCCTATAGAAGTGAAGGCCTGGAAAGGAAGAGGTTCGAAAATGTTCAAAGGTTATTTTGCAATATTTATTTGCCTATCAACCAAAACAATGCACCTTGAAGCTGTGGCAGACCTAACAACTCAAGCCTTTATTGCTGCATTCAGACGGTTCATAGCTAGAAGAGGAATATGCTCCAATATATATAGCGACTGCGGTACCAATTTTAAAGGTGCCAATACGGATCTTCGAAAGATGCTAAACGCTGCTAAGCATGATTACATCGAGATTGCTGATTCTCTAAGTAAATTGGGCACCAATTTTAATCTCATTCCTCCCGCTTCTCCCTACGTCGGTGGATTATGGGAAGCAGGAGTGAAGTCGGTAGAATACCACTTGCGACGTGTTGTCCGAAACCAAGCGTTGACCTTTGAGGAGCTCAGTACGCTTCTAACTCAAATAGAAGCTTGTCTTAACTCGAGACCCCTCTGCCCGGTAACAGACAGCTTGGATGATTTTAGTGTATTAACACCAGCACACTTTTTGATTGGCACTTCGAGTCATATAGTTCCAGTAGCAGACCTTGCGAAAGAAAAAATTGGATATCTTGACCGATGGAAGTGTCTTTAAGTATCACTGCAAACCTTTTGGAAGGAATGGAGTGGCGAGTATCTCACGCGGCTTCAAAATCGCCCGAAATGGTTGAAAATCGAAGAGCAACCCAAGATCGGTGATCTCGTGTTGCTAAGGGATGAAAGACATCTGGTCATTGGCTGTACACTGTCTAAAAATATTTTTATCGTTAACGTTCACATTGTTCCAAAAAGTTCAGCCTCTGCTTATGCTGAACTGTCGCTAATTTATTTATTTATTTATTTATTTCAGTGAGAGCCAAATAAAGTAGAAAGCCAAATTCTGTTACTAGGTGACTTTAATGTACCATATGTCCAATGGTTACCATCTGACGATGGATCATTCCAAAAACCCTCTCTAACTTCACCGCAGCGTGAGCTTTCTTGTTTAGATAATGTTATATCTACTGACTTACAGCAAGTAAGCTGTATTAGAAATTTCCAAAATCGTGTGTTAAACCTTGTTTTCTCTTCCGAAGCTATTAGCACGGTTGTTTTTCAATCTAATTCAGGCATTACTAGAATTGATGATCTTCATCCCCCCTTAGATATTTTTGTTGAACTAAGCAACGCATCTCACGTTATTAATAATTCAAATGACTGTTTATATACTTTTGACTTCCGAAAGGCGAATTTCGATTTGCTTTCGAATGAACTACGCAGGGCTGGTATTGAAAATATATCAACCCTTACAAATATTGACGAGGCAGTCGCTTGCTTTTACTCCATTTAAAAAAATTGCATGAAAAAAACCATTCCCCAAAAGACGCTCAGAAATGTTATTATTTGTCAACCGTGGTTAACCAAAGAACTAACGGCTCTGAGGAATAAAAGAAACAAGGCTTGGAAGACCTATTTAATTACTCTTTCTCCAACTGACCACCAAATATTTATAAGTTTTTTTGAAGACTTCAAAACGCTTTCTCAGAATCTGTACTCTAGCTACGTCACCCAAATGGGCTGTTCTCTGAAAAACGATCAAAAAGCTTTTGGTCCTTTGTAAATTCTAAAAAAAAATCAGACGGCTATCCAGCCAACTTTATTTATAATGCCATTTCTTTAAAAAATACTCCCGACATTTGCAATGCCTTTGCGGACCATTTTAATGGCTCTTTTTGTAATACAAATCTAGAAATTGATGAAAAATATTTTGAATATTTAACTCACTGCTCGCAAGTGAATTTTAATAATATCCCTATTCAAAGAGACAGAATTACCTACTACCTCTCTTCTCTCAATGATGACGTTTCTTCTGGTCCGGACATGATTCCGCCAATTGTTTTAAAGAAGTGTTAGTCACGTTTATGCTATCCACTCGAACATCTTTTCAAGCTTTCTTTAAAATCTGTAATATTCCCCAATATTTGAAAAAAATATTTTATCACACCTGTTTTCAAAAAGGGTGTAAGAACCGATATAAAAAACTACAGACCTATTTCAAAGCTCTCATGCATACCTAAGGTATTTGAACAAGTAGTCTGCGAAAGCGTATCCTTTTTTTCAAGGAATGTTGTCTGCCACCAGCAGCACGGATTTATGCAAAGAAGATCGACGGCTACCAACCATCTATCCTTTCATCATAAGTGTTCCAATGCTCTTGAATGTGGGAACGAGCTTGATTGCATTTACACTGACTTCTCTAAGGCGTTTGACCAACTGTCTCATAACGTCATACTTTATAAACTAAAAGCCTTTGGATTTCCCCCAGTACTTATTGCTTGGATAAGTTCCTATTTAAAAAATAGGTCTTATGAAGTCAAATTTCGTAACGTTTTGTCAAAACCTTTCAATGCTATGGCGTGCCACAAGGTAGTCATCTCGGCCCTTTGCTTTTCATTATTGCAATAAATGATGTAATTTCTTGCATCTCCTATAGCGAGATTTTAATCTTTGCTGATGATATGAAAATTTTTAAAATCATCGAAAATGCTTCAGATCGCGACTTCTTACAAAAAGATATTGATAGTTTTGTTGTATGGTGTTCAATGAACGGACTAATTTTAAATACTTCCAAGTGCCAAAGTATGACCTTTTCCCGTAAAAGATCTCCTAGCATTGGAGAATATTCAATATCGCAACAATCCCTATCTCAAGTTTCTAGATTCTGGGACCTCGGTGTTCTTTTTAGTACCAACCTTGAATTTAATGAACACATCAACCTCATTATTAACAAAGCAAATTCAATGCTTGGCTTTATTAAGCGATGGGCTAAGGAATTTAATGACCCTTATGTTACCCTCTCTTTATACAACTGTTATGTTCGTCCCCATCTAGAGTATGCTTCTCAGGTGTGGTCACCATTTTATGATATTCATAAATCTCGAATCGAAGCAATACAGCACAGATTCATACGCTTCGCTCTCAAAGGTCTTCCTTGGGAAGATCCATTCAATCTCCCTCCCTATGAAAATCGTATTCGCTTATTAAATCTTCAAACCCTCTCACAGAGAAGAATCAACAATGATTTAGTGTTTTTTCATCAATTAATAACCCGTATAATTGATGCTCCCGACTTGCTCTCCCACGTAGGATTCAACTATCGCGGAGGAACTCACCAACTACGTAATTTAGAGTTTATACATCGCTCCCACCACCGAACTAACTATAGCATGCATGAGCCATTAGCTCGCATGAGTAGGTTATTAAACTCCAATCCTTTTATTGACGATTTCAACATCAGTAAAAATAGTTTAAAATTAATATTAAGAACCAGTTTACCATCAGCATGATTCATGTTTAGTAGTTTTTTTATTACAGTAGTTTAATTTAATTTTTTATTTATAAACCTTGTTTAGTATTGTTTCACTAGTTTAGTTTGTTCTATTAATGTTAATTTTAATATAATTTAAGTTTTACTTTGTAAATGTTGTAATGTTTTCTTTTATTTTTCCTCGTATACGTTCCCTTTGTGCTTGTGTTGGCGTTATTTACTAACCACTAACACTTGCATTAATGGTGAAGAGCGTAGATAAGTGTGTACAAATGAGCTTGCTCTAACTTCAGTGCCACTTAAGTCTCTGAGATGCAATAAAAAAAAAAAAAGAATCGTAGAGACCTATCCAGGAGAAGATGACCTAATTCCAGTAGTAAAGGTGCGAACACAAAATGGTGAATTCAAACGACCAATCACAAAAATTTGTCCACTTCCATCGAACAACACAACCGAAGAAGCCACAATTGTATAACCCATCAAAAACTTCATCAAACTTCATCCAACACAGTACAAAGATAAATAAAACCAATAAGAACTTTAACCAAAAGCTAATATACTTTAGTAAAAGTTGTGGAGAAACCTTCTAAACTCACCCTACACAAAATATAAAACAAGAAAAATCGAATAAAAGTCACTCAAAACCATTAAACCTTTTATAATGTACTCAAATTCACTCAAAAATAACTCAACAATCATTCAAATGTAAGACTCACTCAAATATAACACGCACTCAAACAATCTGAACTGTTAAATCAAAAGCTCATTCATTTTTATACACATTCATAATAAAACATTCGCTTATCAAACAACCACTCACTCAAAATGTAAGCGTTTGTTCATTTGATTGTGTAATATTCACTCGCTCATATACACACACACACTCATTTATTAAAAATCAAAATACAGTCCACTGAATTCAACTAAATTATATTCGAAGAAATGTAAAAGCTGCTGTCGCAAATTACATTAAACAAAACTCGAAAATTAATTCTTCAGTTAAAATAAGCAAAAAAAAAAACAGGGTTCTAAGCCCAAAATTAAAATAAAAACTAAATATTTTATATTTAAAAGGTATAGCCAGAAATATAAACGTTTTCCCAACAAACGTTTTCTAAATAAAATAAGTATAAAACATCTCAACTTAAAACCTGTGAAAGAAGGAAATCAATCAACAAAAGGAAATATGAAATAATACTTAGTAAATAATAATTAATGATTAACATAACCAAATTTAAAAATAAAACATCAATAAAATCAGTTAAATAAATAAAACGAACACCAAATTCAAAATCGCACGACGGCAACCCTGCCAGCGAAGTAAATTTAATGAATTCACACATACACACACACATACAAGTGTACATATCATGCATTAATATAATAAAATAAAAGTTTAATTGAAAACACAGGTATGATTTCTCAATCATACCAGTCACCTGCCTTTTATAACTTAGCGCCAGCACATCAATACATCATTGAATTGGCAACAAATGCATTAATTTGGCAAGAAACACATAAATAAGAGCTGCGACGACGACGGCGGCGATGACAATGGGTTCCAGCACCTGTTAAAAAATAAAATGAAAATGTTCAGCATTTGTTTTCTTTCTCATTTGTTTTCTGCAGCCACTTACCTCACAATACACATATTTATAAAATGAAAAACAACAAAAAATCTACGTTATTAATATATAACACCAAGGAAAATATATACCAAAATTAAAACAACATAACACAAAACTAGAACACATCACGTCCATACCATTATACATCACATGAGTCTTATGAGTCAGCAAAATCAAGATTTATTTAAAAGACAAAAATATGCTTAATCCTATGCAATCAGGTTTTCGGTCAGGTCATAGCTGTATAAATGCTCTCTTAAATGTTTCGGAAGACATAAGACAAGCTATGGACAACAATAAACTAACCTTGCTCACCTTACTTGATTTCTCAAAAGCATTCGACAGTGTTAATCCTAATATGCTATGCAATAAACTGTGTCATCTATTTAATGTTTCAAATCCCATTAACAAATTAATAAACTCACACCTTACTAACCGGTCTCAAGCAGTTTCCCTTGATAACAAAATATCCTCTTTTATTCCTGTTGATTGTGGTGTTCCCCAAGGACCTGTTCTTGGCCCGTTACTGTTTTCAATGTTTATCAATGATCTTCCGAATGTAATATCACACTGCTCTTTTCATATTTACGCTGATGACGTACAAATATATCACAGTCTTACGTTCGAAACGGTTGATGACTCAATAGCCAAAATTAATGATGACCTCCTTTCCATAGTCCAATGGTCCCATCGCAACCAACTTGTCTTGAACCCTGATAAAACTAAAGTACTACCCATTTCAAAAAATACATTCCCCACTTCCAACCTCCCACCTATAGTTCTGAGTTCCCATCGTGTTGCATATGTTTCTCAAGTCAAAAATTTAGGTGTAATCTTTAATAGTCGCCTAACATGGAATGATCACATTATTAGCGTTTTATCTAAGGTCTATGCGTCTATACGTGGTCTTTCTGTTTGTAAATCCTTTCTTCCTGTCTATGTTAAAATAGCCAAATCTTTAAATATTCCCATCATATGCTATGGATGTGAACTATTCGTTAATCCCGATTCCAGTGCTATGTATATACTAAATGTTGCCTTTAACTCTGTTGCTCGTTATGTCTTCAACCTCCGTAGATATGATCATGTATCATCGGCATCCCGACAACAACTGCTTGACTGCAGTTTAAAAAACTTTTTCAAGTATCGTTCCTTGACCTTATTATTTAAAATTATTTACCACAAAGAACCCGTTTATCTTCACAATAAATTAACTTTTTCTCGCACTAACCGGTTCATTGGTTTAAGGCCGTTGACACACTCCTCTCTTAATTCACGCAGACGATTTTTTATTCAAGTAGTAAGTCTTTGGAACAACTTGACACAATGTCTTTCGCATTTTTCTAATTTAAATTGAAGTAATTTCTTTGTTTTCCTTTTTCTTTTAATATAAATATCTATAACTTTCTTTTATAATCTTTAATATTTATTCTGTATTGTTAAGTTCATAAATGTATTTTAAACTTCTGTACTTAATTCTACTATACTTATTAAAAGTCATTGTACTTACTAGTATAGCTGTTAAAATCAATAAATAAAATAAATTAGATCATCCGCACCAAAATTGTTGCGGATATTTAAAAAAAAAAGTTCAATGGATTGGAAACAACCAGGAGGATATTTGCGTAGCTAGAAAACATGATAAATATTTTCATATTAATCTAAATGGCAACAGGATTTATCAGGAGGAATATGATTATGTTGGAGATTTTAAGGATGTTATCGCTGTGTCTGTAAGGAAGGTAAAGCTACACATATTAATCATCATGGAAAGCTAGTACCTACATAATAAATGGTTTAAGAATCTTAATGTTTTTCATAAAGGGTATTCTATTGCAGAAGATCAACATTGTTGGTTTCATATAGATATTAATGGTGATCTTGTTTACCAGCAGAGATTTAAGATGGTAGGTGCATATTACTCCAATCTCTGTTGTATTGGTATAGCAATATCCCCCCACACAAGTGACAAGAATTTGCCACAAGATAGCCAACATGCAGCTCTTTGTACGTGGTTTGGACACTGTTGAAACCCTATAAGTTTCCCAAACTGATACAATTGCCTCCGTAAACGCTCAATTGACACAACTGAAGGGAATCACCGAAGAATTTGTCCTCAACTGTGAAGGAAATACTTTGGAGAACGATGCATGCGTTAGCAGTTTGTCATCGTTCGAATTGGATGTGACCGTAACTCTTCTTGGTGGTAAGTGCACGGTTCTTTAGCTCGTGCCGTTAAAGTCAAGGGTTGAACACCAAAAGAGGACAAACAAGAAAAGAAAAAGAAGAAGACTGGACGCGCAAAGAGGAGAATCCCTTACAACAGTTACGTTTCGTTAACTTTGTTCACGGATTCGGTATTCGTCGCGGTCCTAATGCTAACTTTTCTTAGATGTTTCATTGTGATCCTTTGAATAAAAACGTAATTTTTTTAAAACAAAAATAAAATCCCTATACCAGTTACTATATTGCTAACCGCTTCCCTTTGTATGTGGCTTTCCCACACTCCGAGTACTATCAGTAAGTCCGACTTCCTTTGCATCTTTCCCCAGTCCTCGTCTTAATTGACTTTTTCCAGAGTACCCATTGGGAATACAAATGATCTCCCAAGTTCACGTAATTTCCATCTCAACACATGGCACGGCTTCAAATCCCGATAGAGTGATTGATAACTCGCCTTCTATTGTTATCTTTCATGCTGTCTTCCACTTCATAAAGGGTGTCAACCTCTATTTCGTTAAAAAATTTCGGGACTCAATACCTTCACTTTCGTTGTACCCTATGTTGTCCTTTCCACTAGCTTTACTACGCTCGTCACCTTACGCAGCATAATGGTTCGTTCCAGGTTGCTGGCTAGGTTGCTAGCTGGCAACTGAACTTTACGCATTGGACATCTCAATTAATAGCAATCATAAGCGCATAGCAAACGTGAGTGATGCTATATCTAAGTTTATAGAAACAAACAAACACGTACAATTGGTTATGAATTCTTTATTAATGGCCATTTCGTAAACCTGTTAAAAATCTAGCTCTATAAAACTGGCAGGGCTAAATGAGCAAAAATTAAAAAAAATTAGCTCAAAATTTGTTGCTAGTTTGTTGCTAATTAGTTGCGAAGAAATCGATTTTGTTGCTTCAGCCGACCCCAAAAATCGACAAACATGCTAGCTTCACATAAAAATAGCATGAAACATAGCGAAGGCAGGACTAAATGATCAAAAATTAAAAACAAATAGGTCAAAATCTGTTGCTAATTTGTTGCTAATTAGTTGCGAAAAAATCGATTTTGTTGCTCCAGCCGATCCCGAGAAATCGACAAACATGCTAGCTTCACATAAAAATAGCATGAAACATAGCGAAAAAGGGTAAGAATTGTGAAAACAAATAGACTGCATTTTGTTGCTAATTTGTTGCTAATCAGTTGTGAAAAAATCGATTTTGTTGCTCCAGCCGATCACGAGAAATCGACAAACATGCTAGCTTCAAATAAAAATAGCATGAAACATAGCGAAAAAGGGTTAAATTGTGAAAACAAACAGACTGCATTTTGTTGCTAATTTGTTGCTGTAAGATCGTGCAAAATTCAATTGTCGAAAAAAAAAATTTTCATGTTTTTTAAACAAATAAAATTTTTGGCCGTTTATGCTTGCTTAACTCTCGGTTTTTCGGAAATAAACAAACAAATTGATTTTATTGCTCATCGTTGCATCAGTTATCAATGTCCGGAGAGTCAGCAACAAAATAGAAACCGGGAGATCGGGTGAGTTTCTGATCGGTATCCTTGTAAACCGTGCAGGCTTGCTTGAATCTCCATTTTCCCAGGATAAACATAATTGATTTTGTTGTTTAAATCGTATTTTTTTTTTTCAATATCTAATTGATTATGTTAGAAAATATACTTGGGAGAGAAAAAACAAAGCGACTATTTCAATGGAGGTTTATTAAGCGAATGAAAAGAAGCAAAGAAAATAAGTGACATAATAGAAATAGTACAAGAGAATAAGAAATGTACTAGAGCAAATGTAGAACATATGGTGTTGCCATATAGGAGAATTTCAACACTCCGTCTCAACACAATATATTTTACATGAACAATATAATTTTAAAATAGTCCCATTGCTTGGGTAAATTTAGAATGTTTAACTTTTGACAGATTTTTAGTAAGTATATCTGATATCATTTCATTTGTATTTACATAGTTCAGTTTAATTTCATTATTTTTATATAAAGAACGAATGTGATGATACTTAATGTCGATGTGTTTGCTGCGCGCATGATACACGGGATTCTTAATCAAATGCTGAGCACTTTGGTTGTCGCTGTATAGAACCATCGGAAAATTTTCATTAAAACCCATTTCAGTAACGAGCTTTTTTATGTAAATCGCTTCTTTCGCTGCAGTCGAAAGGGCAACGTATTCAGCCTCAGTACTGGAAAGCGCCACCAAATTTTGCTTTTTGCACTCCCACGAAAAAACGCTTCCCGCAGCAATAAAAGTACATCCAGTGAACGACTTCCTGTCAGTAGCATCTCCTCCCCAGTCAGCGTCAACAAAACATTCAATTTGTTTTCCTGTTTTGGAATAATGTATTTTGTAGTCTATTGTCTTTCGTAGGTATCTCAAAATATCGTGAGGGTCAGTATTTCCTTGTGACAGAGGGTCAGTATTTCCTTG
Organism: Melanostoma scalare; assembly: GCA_949752695.1. NCBI lineage: Eukaryota > Metazoa > Arthropoda > Insecta > Diptera > Syrphidae > Melanostoma > Melanostoma scalare. The sequence continues at coordinate 63,901,148 of OX456986.1, read as the reverse complement.
TGACAGTTTGCATACCGAGTGTAGTATATCCGGCCTTGTAGAAATCGCGAGATAAGTGAGTGCTCCAATGAGTGATTGGTACTTCGTACAATCGACCTTTTGGCAGGTTTCTGTACGACAATTGACTTGGAAACCAGCGTCGAGGGGTGTTGATACTGGACGACAATTTTCCATCCCATACTGGCTAAGCAGATTACTGATATATTGCCGCTGGCATATAGTGATAGGGCCAGTTTCACTTTGACGTTCTATTTCCATACCCAAGAAAAACTTAATCCTGCCTCCGTCTACAAACTCAAACTCTCTAGCTAGTTGAGCTTTTATCATGACGATGTCATTCAACTTGGTACTCGCTAAAATGAGATCGTCAACATATACAGCGATAATGTTAAAATTACCTTTTTGATTTTTAGTGTAAACGCACGGCTCACTAGCGCATGGAGAAAAACCAATTCGTTTTAGAACGGAATCAAGCTTCGTGTTCCATTCCCGTCCGCTCTGCTTCAACCCGTAAAGAGCCTTCTTCAACTTCAAAACCTTATTGGGGTGGTCTTTATCGACAAACGATTCCGGTTGTTTCATGTAGATGGTATCATGTAGTTCGCTGTTTAGGTAAGCTGATGAAACATCCATTTGATGCAGGTGCAGATTATGTTCGCATGCTATCGCGAGGATCATCCGTATAGTTGCATACCTTACCACCGGTGAAAAAGTTTCTTTTAAGTTTGCTCCATAACGCTGCTCACAACCTTTTGCAACCAATCGAGACTTAAACCTCTCGATATTGCCATTACCATCTCTTTTGATAGCGAATACCCATTTGTTACCAAGAGCTTTTTCTCCAACTGGCAGATCGACTAAAGACCTAGTTCCATTGTTTAGGTTAGGTTAGGTAAAATGGGCTGACGGTTGATCTTATTACCATCACACTTAGATCAATGTAGATCCGTTGTGATACCCTGACGTATTGTAACGTCCCAGAAACCTATGATTTTATGTCTGTTCAGTATTTAACCATTTTGTGTTCTTAGTGAAGTTTAACAGGCTGCTCTTTGGAGCGTCTGATAATTCTTCAAGTTCATTAAAGAAGTAATTTCCTAGAAATTTTTTCCTAGTATGACAGAGTGCTGGGCATTGACAAAGGAAGTGACTAGTGTCCTCATGTTCATCTTCGTCATTGCATCCTCTGCATAGGTCATCGGTGCAAAGACCCATTTTCTTTTTGTGATAACCAAGTAGGTTATGTCCAGTTATGATACTGATAAGCGTTCGCAATGAAATTCTATTCAATGATAGCAGCTTTTCAGATTCTTTCTTATCATATTTCGGCCATAGTTTCCTGGAAGTAACACAGGAATCTAGGCATTCCCATCTTTCATTGGATTTTCGCATTATTTTGTTACCAATGATCTGTTTCATTTCACAGAGTGGGATCCTGATTGATTTATCAATGAGAGAAGGGTCAAGTGCTGATCCTTTCCTCGCTAGTTCGTCCGCTTTTTCGTTTCCCGGTATACCACTATGACCGGGGACCCAGCAGAGTCTAACGTTATGCTGTGTGCCAAGAACCCTTAGCTCTTCGCGACAGCAAGAAACAAGCCTTGATTTGACAAGAGTGGCAGAAATCGCTTTTATTTTATAGGATTTTTTAAAGTCCAAGTATGGAGTTATGTAATCCGTGCAGATATTGCTATCTGCGTATCTTGATAAAATCTGTGCGTGTCTTATTTGGCTGGTTTTCCAGACATTACATTGGTTTAGTCTAAGTGCACTATTTGCTGCCGCTTCTTGAACGTAGAGATCAAGAGGTGTGAGATTGAGGATTACTTCCAAACTCGCGGTCGGTGTAGTTCTCATTGCACCAGTTACGCAAATACAGGCAGATCTTTGAACTTTGGTTAGGGTTTTTAAATGCGTGTATTTTTCCAACGCCTTCCACCAGACCAAGTTGCCATAAGATAGGATAGGTCTAACAATGGCAGTATACATCCACAGGATGATCTTGGGATTTGGTCCCCAGTTTTTGCCAAAAATCCTGTTGCACGAATATAGTGCTATCATAGATTTCTTATATCTTTCTTGTATATTGGGACTCCAATTTAGTTTTTTGTCTAAGATCAAACCCAGGTATCTGGCTTGATCAAAGATTTTAAGAGGGGTCCCATTTAGTCTTGGTAACTCGAAAGTAGGTATTTTTCTTCTATTTGTAAAGAGTACCAGCTCTGTTTTGAGGGGGTTCACTGCAAGGCCGCACCTTTTTGTCCAAGCGCTTACCTTGGTTAGTGTGTAGTTCAATTGTGCGCTAATAGTGGAAGGGAATTTCCCCGTTGCCAGAAGAGCTAGATCATCGGCATAGGCGACCACTTTTACGCCATCATGTTTGAGAGCTACGAGGATCTCATTCATGACCAGGATCCAGAGCAGGGGTGAGAGGATACCTCCTTGTGGGGTTCCCCTTGACACACACTTTTTCAAGTTTGCACCTCCCAGTTCACTGTGGATCTGACGTTTTGTTAGCATATTCATGATCCAATTTGTTATTGTTTCTTCAACTTCTAGATCATTTAGGGCCTTCTTAATTGCACTGTTCTGTACATTGTTGAAAGCTCCTTCAATGTCCAGGAAAGCTGCCAGAGTGTATTCCTTATCTTGCAGCGTTTTTTCTATGGTTCTTACTACACAGTGAAGTGCTGTTTCCACACTTCTTCCTTTTGTGTAAGCATGTTGAAAGGTGGATATTACTTCCGGTTTCATAAAACTACGGATATGTAAATCAAGCAACCTTTCAAAAGTTTTCAGTATAAAGGAGGTCAGACTTATAGGTCTGAAGTCTTTTGCTTCTGTATGGCTGGGTTTGCCGGCTTTCGGTATGAAAACGACTTTAACTTCCCTCCATATTTTGGGAATGTAACCCCATATGAGGCTACTTTCAAAAATGTTCTTGAGATGTGGGATGACTTTTTCTCTGCTTTTTTGAAGCATCATAGGAAAAATGCCATCGTGACCCGGAGATTTAAAAGGGGAGAAGGAGTTGATAGCCCATTCCAACTTCTCTTCTGTTACGATATCTATCGGGATTTCACGTCTAGAGTAATTAGTGGTATCTACTTCGACGTTCTCTATAGGGCTGCATCCAGGGAAGTGCGAATCGAACAGATGTTCCAGACTCTCTACCGGGGATTCAGTCCAGTGGTTATCCGGTCTCTTCAGAGAACCAAGAAGTATGGTCTCCTTAGAGAGGATTTTCCGTAGTCTGGCCGATTTGTTCGTACACTCAATTTCGCTGCAAAAATTTCTCCATGAGCAGCGTTTTGCTCGTTGAGTTTCATTTTTGAATTTCCTTTGGCTGGATTTGTAATGTTCCCAGTCATTTTCGGAGCCGGTTCGTTTGGCAGCATTGAAAAGTCTTCTAGTTTCTTTCCTAATGCTGCTCAGCTCGTTGGTCCACCAAATTGGTTTTTTGTTCTTTTTTACCGTTGTGATCAGAGGACAGCTTTTATCCAGGGCATTTCTCAGAATCCCTGTGAGTTCTGCAGTCAACTTATCAAGGCTTTGCGGTTCAAGGTACCTATTTGTATTTAGGGAATCTATGTTATCGTCTACCTCCCTACTAAAGGTTGCCCAATCTGTTCGTCTATTATTACGAAATGGTTTGATTGGGCGATCTGTAGTGGGAATGATAAAATTTATCAGACGATGGTCTGAGAAAGAGAGTTCTTCTAGTACTTTCCACTGCTCTACTGGACAAGTGTCCGAGTTATTAGTGAGGGTAATGTCAAGTACTTCTTTACGGTTTTTTGTAACAAAGGTAGGTGTGTTACCTCTATTGATAACCAAAAGATTGTTTCTTAAAATAAATTCAAATAAGAGTTCCCCCCTAGAATTTGTGTCGGTGCTTCCCCATTGCACATGGTGTGCGTTGGCGTCACAGCCCATAATAATATCAAGTCTACTCTTACTTGTGTATTCTACCAGTTGGTAAGTAATATTCGCTGGTGGTCCTTCAATTCCATCATGTGGCATGTAGATGGAAGCTAAAATTAGAGGTGGGAGTCCCTCACGTTCCATCTTTACTGCGGTCTGGTCTATTGTGCTATAAGTAGTTAGAAGAAAAAGATTTAACTGTTCTAGCTACTATGCATGTTCTGAGGTTACTGTCTGGGCTGACAAAATTAGATTTGTGCAGCGTAAGTTCTTTGGAGTGTAGGCCCTTAATTTTTCCTCTTGCGACCCAAGGTTCTTGTATAAGGGCTACATCAATTTGTCTACTCTCCATGAGGTAGACCAGGTTGGCGGAGGCGGCTTTACTATGTTGGAGATTTATTTGTATTAACTTCAATTCCATGACATAATTTGTTTTATATACAACGCCTTACTAACCTGTTTTTTGATTCTGGCTATCAGCCTGAGCTTGCATCGGGTTATGCCAACGCGAACTTTAAAGCTGACTCGTCTTAAAAGTGGTATGGAGTTGTGGTTCAATCTCACAATCACTTCAGTTCCTGTCTCCGTTTTCTCCACCTTCATGATCTTCCATTGATCACTCAGAAGTTCGGCATTTAGAGAAAGGATATACCTTTCCAGCCGATCGCGGGGAATAGCGGGGCCTCTGACCAATAGTTTTCCTATTGGTCGGTTAAGATCTTTAATCTCACTGGCAGTCACAAGCCGTAAATCGGCATTCTGCCAGGGAGCTGCCGTCTTCTTCACAAACTCCTGGAGCCATTGAAGGGTCCATTCATTTTCGCAGTTCATCATCTTGAAACCATGGACGGTAGTGAGGTCCCCGAAGAGTGGCGGTGGCCTACTCTTGACGATCGCCTCGTTTACCTCTTCCAGGATTCTTAGTTCAAGTAACTGCCATTCGTCTTCACTCAGTTTGCGGTCGGGTTTCCCAAAGTCGGCGATAGCGACTGGGTGGCCCTTTACAGCAGGGACTGAGGAGGTCTTCATCCTCTTAGGTATCCTGTTGGGTGAGGAGTTATTTGGGGAGGAGCTGGCATTTCTTGCTCTTTTTGAGCAGCTCGGCATACCGGTGTCGACAAAGGGCAGGGAGGCCACCTCGCCAGTTCCGGTACTTGCTCCGCAGCCAGCTTGTTTTTTGTTTGTTGGGTCTTGTCCAGTTCGTTTTGTTATGTCTGTTGGTGTCACTGTCCGTAGTCTTTGTTCGGACCTGACCAGCGCCCTTTTGGCCTTTACCGTTAAGGATTCGGGGTCCTTTTTCGACAGGCGTCTGACGATCCTTTCCGCGTTGCGTCTTTGTCTCAGTAGTAGTTCGTTATTACTGAGGACCCCAGCTCGTCGTCGTTGTCCGGCATTTCTGTCGATGACAGTTGCCAGACTGTCCGTTGTTTTGTCTAGTGCCGGGTTTTCGGGGTTGGATTCCTCAGTCACGTTCAGGTCTTGCGGAGGGCTGAGGCCTTCTACACTACCTTCACGCAACCGTTCTTCCTTCCCCTCAGCAAGGACTTCGTTTCCCATTTCTGGGTTAGGAGTTCCGCTGTGTTTCCGTACTCTAGGGTCTGTCTGTCTGTCCTTCGTGTTATGTCCTGTATTCGTTATAGTCTTTGCACCAGCCATCGATGGGGTTGGCCTTTTCTTCGGCTGAATTTTATCAGCGTATGGAGCAGGCGGACCCATCAAAGTCTTAGCACTCTCACCTAGAAGGGAGAGAGGGTTCGGTGCTGGATTAGCAGTAGGCCCATCTTTCCCAAGCCCTCCCTATCCAAAAAGGCTCGTCTGTTGTGCGGTTCGTTTTGGTCGGTCTTGTCAGTTTTGTCGGTCTTACCTTGCAGGGGGCTTGGTGCTAGACTAGCAGTAGGCCCGTCTTTTCCCAAGTTCTCCCTGTCTAAAAAGGCTCGTGCGTTGTGGAGTCTTTTCCGGTCAGTGTCAGTCATATCGTTCCAGTCAACCTTCCCCAGCCTTTTGACCGTGCGCTTGCAGTTGGAGATTTTACTCCGCCTGGACACGCACGATAGGTTTGACGTATCGGAGTCCGCTATGGAGCTGGCATCGCTGATGTCATCAACAATGATAGCCTCACCACTGGCTCCATCTTCCATACCTAAGCTGGAGAATGGGTCTAGGAGGAGGTTTTCCTCTTCCTCGGTCATCTTCGAAACGTTGTTGTTCTTTAAGTTGTTCATTTTTAGTTCAGCTTTATCGTTTTTATTTTTAGGAGTTAATTTGAGTACTATATAAGTTGGATCTATAAGAAAATGTAAAAAGAAAAAGAAAAGAACGAAAAAAGAAAAAGAAAAAAGGAAAAGATCCAAAATTATAAGTAAAATCGTCAAACAATCCAAACAAAAAGTGAAATAAGAAAAGTCAGTCACTGGCGACTTCTCCTTACGATATTGAGATCGTAGGGCAAAGCCCAAGCCAGCAGCCGTGACATCTGCTGACACTTTAGCGTATATCCCCGCTATTTTTTTATTGCTTTTTTGTTTCCTTTTCATAAATTTTCATAGGGGTGGGTCTCACTTAGTTTGCCCAAAACCCTAGCTGGTAGCTGATTTTCCGCTGAGAAGCATCTAACCATAGCCATCATGCTTGAGGTTTCCAGCGTAAGCCTCCTCACCACGGCAAGGTGGAGACCCGTTGAGGAGGAAGTTCCATTGTTTACGAGACTATTGTATTCGTTTTGCATTGATGCTCGCCACTTCTCTGAATATCTACTATTTTGTGCTTCAGTTACAGTCTGTGGAATCAATTCATCATTTTCTTTACACGTATTCGATGAATAATGAAATTCTTTTCTAGGTCTACCAGGTTTCCCTGTCCGAATCAATCTTGGTCGTCCTCTTTTCTTTTCTGGAAACATAATTATGCTTTCATCTTTCAACTCACGCTGGCGCTTCAGTCGACTAATCTCCTTCTCTTCTTCCAAAACAGTATCAGCATCAGCAGTAACTTGAACAGATCCACTGGCTTCATCTACACCATCGTTGTTTGATAAGTCCATTTTACGAACCCGGCCATTTTCACCATCAGCATCCACAAAGTCTGTATCAGCGAAAAGTTCACTCGGTTCTCCACCATCATCACAGATTTATCAATAAGTTCCACAGCATCACAATTACCAGCACCATCTTTATTTTCGCCAACTTGATTTGCATCGCTACAAACTTCACAGTAGCTAACGTCACGCATTCCGGCACCCAATGCATTAGCCTTATGATTGACATACAATCGTCGCAAAAACAAAACATCCCTACAAATAGTTATCTTTCTCGCTTCAGGGTCGTACAAACGATACGCTTTGGAAACATCGGAGTACCCTACCATTATCATCTCTCTGCCCTTTGGTTGAAATTTGTTTCGTTGCATTTTATTTTTCGTTATAGCCAGGCGACCAAATACCTGCAGATGAGAAACTGTTGGCTTTCTGCGGTTCCAAATCTCATATGGAGTTTTGTTCACGAGAGACTTTGTTGCAGCCCTATTACGAAGGTAGACTGCGGTTGCTACTGCTTCAGCCCAAAATCTTGCGTCCAATCCACTGTGAACAAGCATGCTGCGTGCCATATCTAATAACGTTCGATTTGTGCGTTCTGCAACGCCATTTTGCTGTGGTGTATGTAGAACCGTAAGTTGATGCTGCACACCCTCTGCATCCAGGAACGCTCCAAACTCTTTTGAAACGAACTCACCTCCGTTGTCGGTGCGCAAAGTTTTGATTCGCCTTCCAGTCTGCTTTTCTACTAGCACTTTAAAAGATTTAAAAACAGAAAATACTTCGCTTTTGCATTTTAAGAAATACACAATTGTGAAACGAGACATATCATCTTTAAAAACGACAAAATATTGAGACCCTCCTATTGAAGTCGTTTTCATTGGTCCGCACACATCACTGTGCACGAGTCCTAGAACATTTTCCGAGCGATTCGAGGTTGCTTTAGGAAATGGTTTTGTGCAGATTTTACTTTTTGCACAACTAATACACTCGTTATTTTTAGGAACATCTTTTAATGAAAGCCCATGCACTAGATTCTTTGCCAACATTTCTTTTAGGCTACTAAAATTTAAATGTCCAAATCGATTATGCCATTCCATCACATCAGAATTGTCACGTGATTGAACCATCATATATCTATTGCTGTCAGCTGTAAACGAAAAAAGACCTCCGCTCAAAAATGATTTTACTATGACGTCTCCCTTTTGATTTTGTATAACAGCATTGTCTTTCGCAAAAACAACCGACAAACCGTTCTTAACTGCCTTACTTACGGAGACGAAGTTCCCCTGCAAAGAAGGTACGTACAAAACATCAAGTAGGTTTGTTACTTGCCCATTTATTTTAACGCATACATCGCCTCTTCCCTCTGCAAGAACAAAATTTTCCCCAGCCAGAATAATTTTTTCTGTTTGCTTTGTATAAGAAGTGAACAAACTTAAATTACAACACAGGTGTGAGGTTGCACCGCTATCTATGCACCAAGAATCTTTGCTTAAGCCATGAGATGTAGAAGCGATAACGGAAAATGAATGTTCATTATATGCATCTCTTTTCGCCTCCTTACATTGAGCTGCGTAGTGGCCACGTTGACCACAGTTATAACACTTGTCTTTTATCCGTTTTCCTTTTTTACTGCTTTCAAAACGGTTTGTGTTGGTGGCTCTTTCAGCATCGTACTTCGGTTTGACGTATTTTTTGGCACGTGCAACGAATGCCTGCTGCTTTTCGTTTTGATCAGCTAATCTGTTTGTACGTTCATGTCTGCGATCTGCTTCTTCTAAGAGTTTAACTTTAAGCACATTTAAGGGTGGGAGCATGTCACGGGTTTCAATTGCAACCACGAAGTTCTCGAAGGTATCTGGAAGACTTGAAAGAAGAATTATTACGACCAACTCATCAATCATTCGAACGTTAATTTCCGCTAATTTGTCTATGGTCTCACAAAACGTGTTTAGATGATCCGACATACGAGATGCATCTGATAACCTGAGTTGCAGCAACTTTTTAAATAACGCCACTTTGCGAATAGGACCTGAAGGTTGATAGATGTCTTTTAATGTATCCCAAGCGATTTTCGATGTAAGGCAATGACGCACATGGTTAAGTTGTGTAGGTTTAATGCATAACAGTATGCTAGCAAGCGCCTTCTCATCCTTTGCATCAAATGCTGCTTCTTGTTGACTAGTTATTCCCTCGGCTTTGACTAATTTTCCACTCGTAATACTCCAGAGTTCGGAATGAATCAGCACGCTTTTCATGTGGACTGACCACGAGGCGTAATTGGAGTCATCCAGCTTTTCAATTGAGTACAACCCTTGGGAACTCATATTTAACGTTGATAATTATTACTATCTAGTCAACAAAGAAATGAAATATAATAATTTAGCAAAATTATATTTTTTAAGAATTTAAACTTATTAAATTAGCTCAGAAGGTTAGGCCTGGGCCCATAACCTGTTAGAAATTATACTTGGGAGAGAAAAAACAAAGCGACTATTTCAATGGAGGTTTATTAAGCGAATGAAAAGAAGCAAAGAAAATAAGTGACATAATAGAAATAGTACAAGAGAATAAGAAATGTACTAGAGCAAATAAAGAACATATGGTGTTGCCATATAGGAGAATTTCAACAGATTACTGTGCTGAATAGTAATTGTTTGGATTTCATTTTTTTCTAGTACTAAGAAGTAACCTAGAGGCCATCTCTGCAACTTCCGGCTAAGTTCAGGAATCCGGACACCCTCACGGGAACCGTCAATATAGCGTCAATATAGATGAAAACTGGATTTTCGAAAAACGGGGTAAAACCAATAACTTCCCGATTTTCAAAAAATTTTCAAATTTCTTAGCGGGAAGTTAAAAATATTTTCTGGGAACTAGTTGGTGAATAAAATCCACATTTACGTTCATCTATATAAATGTAAGTAAATTTAAAAAATACTCTTACGATACAGATTTTTCAAACTAAAAACAGTTTAAATTTTTCGAATAATTTTTCGGGAATACTTCTTTATTGCACTTTTACATACATTAATATTCTCGGATACACAAAATGATTCGCTTTTCGTAAAATTTCTTTTGGATTTCGATCATCATACTCTATCCATTGAGTCCCTCGCAAACATACCGCTGTAAAGTGACCAGAAGATGTCCTGGTCACCAATCTAGGAGGCATAAAATCTGCGACTCCAACAAGTCTGTACATTTCTCCAAAATTTGTAGGATTTTTAAGATATTTTGGTAGATTATTTAATTTCCTTTTCATATTTGTTCCAGCATCAAATACTTTAAAAACAACTATGTCCCCTGTTAATTATAAGCTAAAATTAGTCAGATGTAATATACTTTTTAATTTACGCGTATTCAAAAGTATTGATATTGTAATGAACACCCAACATTTATACCAATTTCCTAATCGAAAACGTTTAACCGAAAACACATCTGGCAACACTATAATGGAATGGTATAAAATGACAGGCATTGCTTGTAAGCCAGTGTGTGTGAGTGAATACTTCTTTATTGCACTTTTACATACATTAATATTCTCGGATACACAAAATGATTCGCTTTTCGTAAAATTTCTTTTGGATTTCGATCATCATACTCTATCCATTGAGTCCCTCGCAAACATACCGCTGTAAAGTGACCAGAAGATGTCCTGGTCACCAATCTAGGAGGCATAAAATCTGCGACTCCAACAAGTCTGTACATTTCTCCAAAATTTGTAGGATTTTTAAGATATTTTGGTAGATTATTTAATTTCCTTTTCATATTTGTTCCAGCATCAAATACTTCAAAAACAACTATGTCCCCTGTTAATTATAAGCTAAAATTAGTCAGATGTAATATACTTTTTAATTTACGCGTATTCAAAAGTATTGATATTGTAATAAACACCCAACATTTATACCAATTTCCTAATCGAAAACGTTTAACCGAAAACACATCTGGCAACACTATAATGGAATGGTATAAAATGACAGGCATTGCTTGTAAGCCAGTGTGTGTGAGTGTAGAGATTTTTGACAGCAAATGTGGAAACCATGGAGAAGAAACTGGAACGCTCTAGATGAGTGTTGTTCTATATAAATAGGACCGCTGACGCAACGAGCAGTCAGTTATGATTATAGAGTGATAAAGTTAAGAGTGAAATGTTGTTAACCAGTGATAGTCCAATAGTCGAGTTGAGTTCGAATAAAGTATAGATACTAAATAAAGTGGTAGAAATAAATTGAAAAGTGAAGTTTTATTTTGCGAACTAAGCGCACGTTACATTGGTGTCAGAAGTGTAAATAAAACTTATTTGACTAGTAAAGTGTAAAAAAAAAAAAAGTAAAAAAAAAGAAAAATAATAATTATATACAGTGAAAATGGGTAAGTTGTTAGAAAAGCTCAACTGCATTGAGCTTAAAAGTGAGTTAGGTAAGCGAAATCTTTCTAGAGCGGGATCGAAAAATGAGCTCGTCCTGCGCTTGCGTAACTATTTGGAACAGCAAGGGGAAGACGTAAACACTTTTGTTTTTGAAATAGAAGTGGAAGAAGAGGAAGTAAATGAAAGTGCAGATTTTTCTAGTATAATGAAGATTTTATTAGAACAAAACAAGCAAAAGCAGAATATTCTCGGACGTCTGGAAGAGCAACGAAACGATCAAAAGAAGGAACAGCAGAATGTTCTCGAACAACTGGAAGCACAACGAAACGAGCAAAAGAAGGAACAGCAGAATGTTCTCGAACAACTTGAAACACAAAGAAACGAACAAAAGAAGCCGATTGAAGAACAACGAAACGAGCAAAAGGTGGAACAACAGAATATAATAAAGACTTGAGGCGCAACAGAATGTTTTGGAAGGTCAGAAAAACATTCTAGAAGGCAAATTGGATAACATTGAGAAAAATGTATGTGCCCTAGACGAACGTGTTGAAGGGGTGGAAAAACAGCTTTCTGTTGTAGAGAATCGTTTGGAAAGCCGATGCGATAAACAGTTCTCTGTTCTGACCAAGGAATTGGACCAGATTCGGAAAATAAAAATTCGAGAGTCTGCTGGGGAGTTTACAAAGAAAAAGGAGATGAAACCCCCAACATTTGACGGACAGTCTTCTTGGCCAGTCTACAAGAGACAATTTGAGGCAGCCGCGACAACAAATGGCTGGGATGACGAAGACAAGTACATTGCACTGACTCTTGCTCTTAGAGGACCAGCAGCTGAATTACTTCAAACAGTTGCAGCTGGTAAGGGTGGCGATTTCAGTTCTCTCGTGGCAGCTATAGATAAACGCTTTGGCGATAGCCACTTGAAAGAAGTCTTCCGAGTTCAACTCAATAACAGAGTCCAGAAAAGGGGTGAAAGTCTACAGCAGCTCCAAGCAGACGTCGAAAGACTGGTTCACCTGGCATACTCGGATGCTGGAGAAGAAATCATCAACCAGCTTGCTGTTGAGTCCTTCGTCCGTGCCATTTCGGATACAAATCTTCAGAGGTCTGTGCGAACTGCTAGAACACGTACTCTTTCTGAAACTTTAGCATTCGCATTGACAATTGAAGTAGCAGAACAAGCTTCTCATGGAGTACATCGACTAAGAGAAGCCATAGTCGAAGAGTGCTCGTGCCAAAGAGCTGAAATACAAAAGAACCAGCGGAGCGGACTAGCAAGATGTTGGAACTGCAACAAGACCGGGCACTTACAGCGTCAATGCCGACTACCACCAAATAAAGCCGCTTGTCAACATTGTGGAAGCAAGAGATCCAACCCAGAACAAGGTAACAACAGCACCAGCGTTACGTATCAGCCGAGGCAGAGGCTGGTTTCTTGTATCGATGGCCCCAGAACCGCAATCCAGGTCTCTCAGACGAAACGAGACAACAAAAGTCTGACTGTGGAAACTACTATTAACGGGAACAAACATGTGGCTACCATCGACACCGGTGCCACAGTCTCCATAGTACGTCGAGACCAGGTAAAGACGACGTGGCTTCATAACACCAATAGCTACCGTCTAAGAACCGCAACGGGAGAATCAGCAAGAGTATATGGAGAAGTGTGTCTTAAGATCCGACTGGCCGATCTAGTGTTTACTCATCAATTCCTGGTGGCAGATATATGTGACGAGTGCATCATTGGAATCGACTTTATGAAACAGCACGGAGTTATTTTGGACATCGGTAATCAGGTTTTGAAGTACCAAAATAAGGAATTTCCAATGACCTATTCGAACGAAAGTACGTCGACACTGAGGACGGTCATCACGGAAGATCTGATTCTGCCTCCTTCTTCTGAAGTGTTCGTTTGGACAAAACTGGAAGGTGAGTTTGGAAGCCTTCGATACCTCATGGTGGAACCAGACCCAGAGTGTTCCTCCCAAAGCGTCATCATTGGGAAAACACTAGTAGCACCGAAAAACAAAATGGTCCCCGTACGATTACTAAACACCAGACCGTACGATATAAGGTTGAAGAAAGGAGAAGTCGTTGGACGTTGCGAATCGGTTGCAGCAATTACGAAGATCACAGACGAAGCCCCGAGAAAAACTATAACTCCGGAGGAGCTCAAAACCATCAGAGCTAAAATACTGTATTCATCCAACCTTGATCACCAACAAACAAGGATGGCTGAAAATCTCCTACAAGAGTACACTGACATCTTCGCATCGCAAAAGGGACAATATGGTAGGACACAGTTGGTGCAGCATCGCATCAACACAGGAGATGCAAGACCGATTCGTCAACCAGCAAGACGCCTTCCACTGGCCAAACAAGTTGAGGTTGAGGAAATGATAACAGTAATGAAGAAGGACGGGCTTATTGAAAATTCCAAAAGTCCTTGGGTTTCACCAGTGGTGCTAGTGAAAAAGAAAGACGGAAGCACTCGTTTTTGTGTGGACTACCGAAGGCTGAATGATGTGACTAAAAAGGACAGCTATCCCCTGCCGAGAATCAGTGATACCCTGGATGCTATGGAGGGAGCTCAGTGGTTTTCGACGCTGGACTTGAAGAGTGGATATTGGCAAGTTGACATCCACCCTGATGATCGGGAAAAGACGGCGTTCTCTACAGGTAATGGGCTCTGGCAGTTTAAAGTTATGCCGTTTGGGCTATGCAACGCTCCGGCAACATTCTAGCGTTTGATGGAGTGCGTTCTTCAAGGACTGACGTGGAAAGCGTGCCTTGTCTACTTGGACGATGTCATTGTTTACGGGAAAACATTTGACCAACATTGCAAGAATCTAAAAGCCGTGTTTCAGAGACTTCGAGAGGCTAACCTTAAACTGAATCCAGAAAAATGTGCACTTTTCAAAACCGAAGTTAAGTATTTGGGACACATCATCTCTTCCCAAGGAGTGAAGACTGATCCTGAAAAAGTTGACTCCGTCAAAAATTGGCCAACACCACAGGACAAACATCAACTCCGAAGCTTTCTTGGTCTTGCCACATATTACCGACGTTTCGTTAAGAACTTTGCTGGAGTTGCAAAGAGTTTGCATCAGCTCACCGAAAAAGGGAAGCAGTTCAAATGGTCAGGTGAGTGTGAAAAATCTTTTCAGGAACTCAAATACCGCCTCTGTAACGCTCCAGTGCTGGCACATCCAACACCTGGCAAAACATTCATCATCGACGCAGATGCAAGCAACGTTGGAATCGGGGCGGTACTATCCCAAGTGCATGATGGCGAAGAGAAAGTGGTGGCATATTATAGTAAAGTCCTCTCGAAGCCTGAAAGAAACTACTGCGTGACCAGAAGGGAACTGCTGGCTCTTATCTTGGCAACAAAGCACTTCCATAAGTACATCTATGGACAGAAATTCCTTCTGCGGACAGACCATGGTGCTCTGAACTGGCTGTTGAACTTCAAAAATCCAGAAGGTCAAGTCGCAAGGTGGATAGAAAGACTGCAGACTTATGACTACCAGATTCAACACCGCAGAGGAAAGCTGCACTCAAACGCCGACGCATTGTCCCGAAGACCTTGCAAAGAGGATTGCAAGCATTGTAGGCGACAAGAAAACAAAGAAAATATTACCGCTCAGCGACTAAGAGCTGACCCCATATGCGGATGGAGCAATGAGGAAGTGAGGACCGCTCAACAGGAGGACCCAGATATCGAACCCATTCTCGCGTGGAAAGAAAATGAAAAGAAACCTGAATGCGGAGACATTTCTGACCGGAGTCCAGTTCTCAAAGCCTATTGGGCACAGTGGGACTCACTATATGTGCAAGAAGGTGTCCTCAGGCGAAGATGGGAGTCCGCTGACGGTAAATCATATGTGATGCAGCTGATCGTGCCGCAATCGAAAGTCAGTGAAGTTCTTCGGGAGATGCACGACGGACATTCTGGAGGTCACCTGGGAGTTAACAAAACACTGGAGAGGGTGCGACATCGGTTCTACTGGTTACATGCTAGAGACGACGTGGAGAAGTGGTGCCGAACATGTGACAAGTGTGCTGCAACCAAAGGACCTGGTAGGAAGATTCAAGGTAAGATGCATCAGTACAACGTTGGATCGCCTTTTGAGAGGATTGCAGTAGATGTGGCTGGGCCTTTTCCAGAGACCAACGCTGGAAACAAGTACATTCTGTTTGTAATGGACTATTTTAGCAAATAGCCTGAGGCGTATGCCATCCCAAATCAAGAAGCCAAAACGGTGGTCGACCAGATTGTGTTTAACTGGGTAAGTAGGTTTGGCGTACCTATGGAACTCCATTCCGACCAAGGGAGGAACTTCGAGTCACACATCTTCCAAGGAGTGTGCGGACTACTTGGCATCAAGAAGACCAGAACCACACCGCTTCATCCACAATGATGGGATGGTTGAAAGATTCAACCGGACCTTGAAAGAACACCTCACCAAGGTCGTAGGCGACTACCAAAGAGACTGGGATAGGCACGTACCGCTATTCCTCATGGCCTATAGAAGTGCAGTACATAGCTCGACAGGACAAACACCATCTGACATCCTGTTCGAGAAAACCATGCGGCTGCCCAGCGAACTTAAATTTGGATGCCCCACAGAGGAGCCACAGGACACGAACGAGTATGTGGATGACCTCAAGGAGAGACTCGCTGACATCCATAAAAGAACAAGGGAGCGGATGAAAACCTACAGCGACCGGATGAAGACACGGTACGACACAAAAGCGACAACGGCAGGATTCCAAGCAGGAGATCGTGTGTGGCTTTATAATCCTCATCGTCAAAAGGGATTGTCACCGAAACATCAGCAGAACTGGGAAGGTTCTTATACTGTTGTCACGAGGATTAACGACGTGGTTTACCGCATCCAAAGAGGATTAAGAGGCAAGTTAAAAGTAGTTCATTGTGACCGGCTGCATCGATATAGTGGCGAGGCTGCAGATGGAATTATTCGGGAGGAGGAGGGGGCAGTGTAATGAACACCCAACATTTATACCAATTTCCTAATCGAAAACGTTTAACCGAAAACACATCTGGCAACACTATAATGGAATGGTATAAAATGACAGGCATTGCTTGTAAGCCAGTGTGTGTGAGTGTAGAGATTTTTGACAGCAAATGTGGAAACCATGGAGAAGAAACTGGAACGCTCTAGATGAGTGTTGTTCTATATAAATAGGACCGCTGACGCAACGAGCAGTCAGTTTTGATTATAGAGTGATAAAGTTAAGAGTGAAATGTTGTTAACCAGTGATAGTCCAATAGTCGAGTTGAGTTCGAATAAAGTATAGATACTAAATAAAGTGGTAGAAATAAATTGAAAAGTGAAGTTTTATTTTGCGAACTAAGCGCACGTTACAATATGTTTACCTAAAGAAGAAATTAAAAAGAAATTTTTGTCGATTTCTCGGGATCGGGTGGAGCAACAAAATCGATTTTTTCGCAACTAATTAGAAACAAATTAGCAACAAATTTTGAGTTATTTGTTTTTAATTTTTGATCATTTAGTCCTGCCTTCGCTATGTTTCATGCTACTTTTATGTGAAGCTAGCATGTTTGTCGATTTCTCGGTATCGGCTGGAGCAACAAAATCGATTTTTTCGCAACTAATTAGCAACAAGTTTTGAGCTATTTGTTTTTAATTTTTGATCATTTAGTCCTGCCGTCGCTATGTTTCATGCTATTTTTATGGGAAGCTAGCATGTTTGTCGATTTCTCGGGATCGGCTGGAGCAACAAAATCGATTTTTTCACAACTGATTAGCAACAAATTAGCAACAAAATGCAGCCTATTTGTTTTCACAATTCTTACCCTTTTTCGCTATGTTTCATGCTATTTTTATGTGAAGCTTGCATGTTTGTCGATTTCTCGGGATCGGCTGGAGCAACAAATAATTAGCAACAAATTAGCAACAAAATGCAGTCTACTTGTTTTCACAGCAACAAAATGCAGTCTACTTGTTTTCACAATTCTTACCCTTTTTCGCTATGTTTCATGCTATTTTTATGTGAAGCTAGCATGTTTGTCGATTTCTCGGGATCGACTGGAGCAACAAAATCGATTTTTTCGCAACTAATTAGCAACAAATTAGCAACAAATTTTGAGCTAATTTTTTTTAATTTTTGCTCATTTAGCCCTGCGAGTTTTATAGAGCTTAAAAATCTACTGCTGCACAGTGGCCAAGTGACCACAATATACTGCTCAAGGGTATCAATATTTCTTAGCTGTAAATAATAGAGTAATAAAGGCTGTTGTTACGATAATTCTGTTGCAGAAAGCTTCTTTAGCTTATTCCTTATTGGAAAGAGAAATACTTATTGATACTTCACAACACTCTGCTCAACAAACTAGAACCGCAATATTTGAATACATAGAAATTTTTTATAACAAACAACGTCACTATTAACTATTGCATTCCAGAACATTTCTGTTAAAAAAAAGGCTATGGCATCCATCTGAATTGAATTTTATTCTTGTGTAATTGGGCGCGTTCATCACAAGAGGCGTGTTTTTTTGCACGCGGATATAACCTTCGCCCAAAAAAACGACTTCCCCAAATTATTCAAATATTTGGCAGCACTGCAATTTGAGATAAATGAAAATTTTTTATTTGACAGCTGTTTGTACTAAACTGTAAAGACTACGATGGCGCCATGGCGGTTGTGGAAAACAGCAAGAAGGCATAATCATACAATTTGTACGGGGATACCAACAGCCCAGATAGTAAGTGCTGGGGCTCCAATCATTGAAACTGTAAAACTATGAAACAGCAAATGCGGAACTACACAGTTTACCTGCTGCCCAGATAACCAATGCTGAGGCACCATTAGCTCAAATAGTGAATCCAGGAGTCCCAGATAAACTGAGTGTTCAGACAACAAATGCTGGTATTTCAAACGTAGCAAGTACCAAGCCAACAAATGCATTCCCACAGATTCAACCAGTTCCAAATCAGTTGGAAAATCCCTCTTTCAATGGACAATCACCACAGGCTTCGAAGAATCCAGAATCTGATAAGCTTTCCGCAAATACCGCATCTACTTTGACTTCAACATCGCATGTCCTAGACTGCATAGATTCTATTAAAACTCCAGAATCGACGACCGTGCTAACAGAAATCGCACCCAACCCTGCAACACCACCAGAACATAACTTAAACAGTTATTATGTAGGGATTCCACTAATGCTTTTTAGCCTTCAAGTGGACGGCTGTGTGCTGTGTCGTTACACAAAAGCGTTTAAATACACCATTGGTCGAGTACAAATCCCAACGATTGTTTTGACCTCAGCAAGTACCTGATCGGTATGTACTCTGTGAAACAATCTCAAGGATACAAAGTGATGGTTTCTTGTTTTCTAAGGCCTCGACGAAGAACAGTCACTAAAGATCTCATGTCTCGAGTTTGTGTTGCATGCTCCCAGCAACTACTACCATGACAAAACGACACCATTTCCACCGCCAGACTCGATGTACTACAACACCAAGCCCGGCCGGTTACATCTGGACAAGCATGCGCGAAGTCGAGCGTAACAAAAACTAGAAGGAAGCAGTCGATGCTTAGTTTTTCATGAAATTTATTAGTTTCTACCACAATCATACATACGCTTAACAAACGACTAAAAATAAACTCGACCTTTAATAGAAATCTTCCTCGGGGTCCTTGGATTTGTGTTACTGGTTTTTGATTTGGTCTTGGTTGGTCTTGGCCAATAGAAAGCCTCCGTAGGTTCGCTTTCCTTTGCCAATGTAGCCGCCAATTACCACCACGTCCAGGGAGTCTCCAACACCGCTGAGGTAGTCCTTCTTAAGTTTCAGCATTTCAGGCATTGACAAATGAGAAAAAAAGCATCGGAATTTGTTTTTATTTGCTTTGTCAAACGGATGAATTTTGAATGAATTTTTTGACATTTCCAAAAATTCATCCACACCATCTTGGTAGCACTTGCAGTTTATATTCGCTTCAGAGATAAACGTAGATGTTTATCCTCGCTATTCGCTTATTTTGTTGTTGTTTTTAGCATGCAAAAATTTTAACAAGCTTATATCCGCGTGCAAAAAAACGCACCTAAGTTAGATTTTCTGATTAACCATTGTATACAGAATCTATAGTACTATTACTTCGGCCTTACTAGCGCCATTTAAAGACGGTGAATCACGCTACTAAAATGGCTTAAGAGCAGGAAATCACAAGAGAAATGATTTCCCTTGCCATTTCTCTTGCTATTATACAGCCTTATTATGAGTTTCACGTGAAATCATTCTCCTTGAGGGGAAAAATTTTCCATGTTCGAAAAATTTCCCTTATTATGAGCTATTTTTCCCCGTGAAATGTGAAAACGTTGAGAGCAATTTATTTCACTTATTTTTGTGAGGCGAACAAGTGAACAACTAAAGCGGAAAAATTGTAAGTCTGGAATTTTGTTCAGGTGAAACTCATAATAGCTTTTAAAATTCAGGGCGAACAAAAATGTTCCGGTCGAAAAGCTGTTCACGTGAAACTCATAATAAGGCTGATAAATTCGGAGGAGTAGGTAGTAGGTTGAAATGCTCAAGAATACAATTAATTGTCTTGAATTGTGTATAATGCCGAAATGCGAAATGTGTATTCAATGGAGTATGGCAAAGCAAAAGAAGACAACTTATTGTTTTTTCTTATGGGTTTTCATTCCTTCATTCTCCACAGCAAAGGTTAGCATTTATTCTGGCTATTGCATGGGACATGGTAAGACTAGTAAGACTAGGTAAGACAATATAGCATGTTAAGATGAGTGTGTGTGTGCTGTTGATATATAGGTCATGATCTCATGAACTCATGATCATATGACATGACTTGTGTGAATTACCTGTATGGTTGCAATGAGGTAGTGAAGGAGTAGAAGAATATTCGTTTGTAGGCTTTTTTTGTGTGCTTTTTGTGTGGGGTAGAATAAATGAGTTTGCAATGTTTCACTGATTGTATATTATTTTTGGGGCCATTCCATGGTGTAACACCCGAAACGCAAACTTTTCGACTCATAAAACTGTTAGTCCTTATGCTAATCTTTTAGCGATTTAAATTTTTTTATTTTCTACGTTTTTAGTTGTTTCATCTTAATTGAAAGATTTGTAGATTTTAGCACAAGGATTATCAGTTTTATGAATCGAAAAGTGTGCGTTTCGGGTGTTACACCATGGAATGACCCTTTGGCAGTTACAACTTTTTGGCGCATACATAAAAAATTCTGCCGTATAAATCGTAAGTTAAGAACATTATTCGTTGTGATTTCAATTGGATAAGTTCTAAGCTGATAAAATCAAAAATAATTTTGCCGAAGCAATTAAAAATTATTTAATAAGAAAAAACAAACAAAAGTTCAAAAAAAAACAGTGTTGTTCGAAAACAATAACTTTCATCTGCATTTTGCCAAAGCAATTAAAAATTTTTTAATTAAAAAAACAAGAGTGTGAATAAAACAGTGTTGTGCAGTGACAGTGAGTGGGTCGAAAACAATAACTTTACAGTGCCCAATCCCAGAGTTGCATCAGCCATACTTTCACCATCACCATTGAATACAAATTTTGTGCAGAGTAAGAGGATCATATACTTTCTCTCAAAGCAAAGAATCACTTCTTAATTTTCTTAAAAGAAACCGCACATTTCTATCGCAAATTTTTGTTTTGCTTTCAACACTTTTTGGTTTATTTTCTATTCGACCTTCCCGAAACCGTTTTATTACACTAAACACCATAGATTTTTAACAACTTCACTAATTTTGCGAACGGATTTTCTCTTTTGGTAATTGAAAATCACAATTTGCCGTTCTTCAAAGGTTGTTTGCCTTGACATTTCGATTTTTTTTTTTTAATGCTATCACAATGAAAGCTCTACAAAAACTGCAACTAAATAATATAGATAACGTGGCAATTACAGTTAGTTTTCTTAGAAAACAGCAGATGTCCCACTTTGAGTGTGACCTGCATTAAAGAAAAAAATACTAGACAGATCATTTTCATCTTTTTTTTTAACAAATCGGGGTTGTTTTTTGATATATATTTTTTTTATTTTATAATAATTTGAGGTCAATATTAAGCAATAAAAATAAAAATTATTTAAAAAAGTGAGCAACTCTGCATTTTTTTCGTAAAGAAGTTTATTGAAGATTTTATTTCTTAGGTGTCTCACTTTGAGTGTGAGTGACTGTACCTACTACATTATTATTATTATTATTATTATTATTATTATTATTATTATTATTATTATTATTATTATTATTATTATTATTATTATTATTATTATTATTATTATTATTATTATTATTATTATTATTATTATTATTATTATTATATTCATAAGAGTAAAAAAAATTCATTTTCGCGTTATTGATTCGGTATCATAAGAGCAGGGATTCTCGTGTAATAATTGTCGATTTTGTTAGGTGATTTATCGCGACTTGCGTGAAGTGATAGTGTAAAAGTGATCAGTGAAATATAAGCTAGTGATATTTTGTGAAGTTTAGTGTGTATTTTGGTTATATTTGTGTCATTTTATATTATTAAATCAATTAATTACTTCTGAAATATACCTTTTACTTTTGAATAAATATGTCTAAGTGCGTGTTCCAAAGGCTGTGGTCAGTTTAAGACCTATCCGATCCGCATATCTTTCTTCCTTATACCAAAGGATTGTAGAAGGCCAATATGGTTGAAACTTGGAAATGTTTTTTACATATCGTCGCCCGAGAATTGTTTTGTCGTAAGCGCCAAAATGGGTTTTTTAAACTGGATATGCAGTCTTATGTTTTCAAAGGTGCTCTTTTCATTTCTGTTGTCAGAGTTTGCCTATCTCTTACCGTTGCTGAGATAATTAGTATGCATTTTGTCGTATATCCCCAAAATAATCACCCCTTGAGTTTTGTTTTGTCGTGACCGCCATTTTTTGGCATATACGACAAAAATTCCATGTGTTTTCCCTCTTTTTTTTTTCTTACTGTTGTTTTCTCGTAAGTGTATAGGCTTAATACATACGATCAAAAATGTAAAATAAAACCTTAAAATTGCTTTGTCGTACATACACTTACTCACATTATAATGTAGGCCTGATCGTATGCAAGTACGACAAAAATGAGGAAAAAAAGCATTGCGGTTTGGTTTGTCGTACGTGTATAGATATTTCAACTTTGGCGGTGGTGCAGGAAGTATAAATACAAAGATATTGCCAGCGCAGTTTTAAAAATACTGCATCAAATATTTTCTGACAATCCTTTTGTTGAAGTTCTGCCTCTTTGGAGTGACTCCTGCGTCCCCCAAAGTTAAAACAAGGCCATGTCCACTGCTGTGATTTTTCTCATTCAAAATTGAACATTCTTAAAATAAATTACACAAAAATTTTCAGAGCCTGGAGATTCTCTAATTCCAGAGGCAGCTTGGAAATATTTAGCCTGCCTTCGCTTATGCGACATCTTAAAAATATGAACTTTAAGAACGTAAAATTAAAATTAATTCAAATGTTGCCAACAGATTTCAAAGCATTTTCAACCAGAGCGGGCCAATTAAACTTTTCGTCAGTTCCATTTAGCAAAATAAAGTTTCTTAAACATATTAAGGACGAAAAATTTACACTCTATTATAAAACGAACAGAAGAGAAATTGGGTATAAAACAGCTTTAATATAGAAAAAGTCAATTTAATGACAAAATGAATTATCTTAAAAGTTTATTTCTTTTTGTGCCAAAGGCAGACTAAAACAACTACGAAGCCTTGTTCAAATCAAGAGCGTAAGAATGAAATCATCAATAATTTATTATTTGAAACTATACTTTTATACTATGGTGTGCTTATAAATCACACAGTGTTACTTATGTACACATTTTCGATCTCAAAGATCTAATTTTATATTTCATAGTCAGAAAATGACTTTTTCGTTAGTTTTTATAACCAAAATGTGAATGAAATTTTGTACCTGCAAATGTAAATATCATTGATATCTCATGCTCATAGGATGCCTTTTTTGTTATTGTATTTTTTTTATTACTATTTCAGTAAATTTTTTTCACACCAAGATTTTGCCTATGAACACAAAAATTCTTGTGATGTAGATATGTATTCCTATTTTAACCTTTATAAAATAAATAAAATTTAATTGTTAACAATTTCTATATGATTTAAACAAGACGCTTGAATATTGAAATGTCGTACGTGCGTTCACTTTGTCGTACGTGATGATGGGATGGAAACAAAAAGCTTATTTTGGTGGCGTATACGACAAACTCATTTTCAAACCCCTCTTTACCACTGGGCCCACTGGGCCCAGGCCCAGGGCCTCGCAATCACCAGGGGCCCCAAATTGCTGAAACAACACTCAACCTCTATTGGTCTATTTTCAAGAAAAAAAATATATTTCGACAAACCAACCTTTGTTGGACATTTTAAATCACAATCCTTTCGAAATTATATTCAAATTCAAACAAAAAAAAAGAGGTCACTAGAGTAATGATCAGGACAACAAAACCATACACTCCCTTGTGTTCGTTTCAAGGAACTTTTAAAAATCCAACCAGAAAAAACATACATACGTGTATTTTACTATCGAAGTTAAAATAATGGTGTTGTGAAGATGGGAAAACTTCTTGTGTATCCTTCTGACATTTGCGATGCGATGGTCACTAATTGTGGGTTTTTATTTTTTTGCTGTCTATTTTTAATGTAGGCGTTGCATTTGTGTATAGAGAGTGTCCCTATACTCATTATAAGATATACTCTGAAATGAACGGCACTCAATTTTTTAAGATTTCAAAGATAGAGTGTATTGACTGCTCATTTAAGTTCAAAAAAAGTTGTAAAAAGTCTTTCTCAAACAAGATGGTCAGCGTGAGCTGATGAACTAAGCGCCTTATATTATGATCATCAAGAAATTGAGGAAGCTTTGATGCCTATCGTTAACGATTTACGACAGGCACGAGAGACCAGACAGGAAGCTCTTAGTTTTTGCAAAAAAAAATGTTAGATTTGCTGAGTGCAATCGATGAATTTATAATTGGGCTCAAGGACAATTTTGATAACTTTGATTCGTCATCCAGACAAAAAAAAAACCGGATTGCGAGTATAAGAACCTTTCTGAAAGGACTAGGTGTAGAACAGACGTTTTTGACCGCTCTGAACCCTCAGTAATTTTGACTGGGAAAGAAAGGTTCGAAATTGAAGCCTTTCTTTGCATTGTTGACACTCTAAGCGTTAATTTGAAACAGCGACTAGGTTCATATACGAATATTGGCCAACGTTTTGACTTTTTTTCGATTAAAAAACCTGAATTCAGAAGACTTAAAAGAAAACTGCAAATCTTTTACTAAATTTTACACTGAAGATGTAAACGTGCCTGAATTTAAAAGAATACTGGAAAACTATTCGACACGAAAATGAAGAAACTGGCAATATTCTAGAAATTTATAATTTCTTAAAAACAAATAAAGTTGAAGATGAATTTCCAAGTGTTGAAATTGCACTTAGAATCTTTCTAAGTATGATGGTGACCAACTGCAGTGGTGAACGTTCCTTCTCTAAGGCCGGCCACTGACGACACAATATAACTGCGCAAACTGACTTGACAAAAATCAAAATCGTTTTGATTTTTACACAGTTAATTGCACAAACAGCACAAGCAACCCCATTCACAACACAACTGAACTGTTTGCAGTTATATTGGGTCGTAAATGGCTGGCCTAAGTTTAAAAGAATAAAAAACGAACTCAAAACTACAATGGTTCAAGAAATATTGACAAGTTTGTCGCTGATGTCAATCGAAAGCGACATCTTTAGAGGTATCGATTTTGTAAATATAATCAATGATTTTGCTAATCTTAAATCAAGAAAAAAACTACTTCAATAAACATTTTTCTTTCCATCTTTTTGCATATCAATATTTTGTTTCTTAAACTACATTCCTTAAACTATATCTGAATTTAATTTTCTGTTATTTAAATTTTCTTTATTTTTAAATTCTTATATGAAAAATTTATAATTTTGTTTTTATTTTTACATTATTTATGTTTATGTTAAAACATAAACATGCTGCAATTATTATATAATTTTATAATGATTTATTATGATTGATGAAATATTGATTCAAAGTTAAGTGTTTTTTTCAGTACTTATACCTTTACTACACATAATATTTTTATAAAATCATACAAGGGCCCCATTTTCAAAAAGTGCCCAGGGCCCCTAAAAGGGTAAAGACGGCCTTGCTCATTTTGGGTAAAAAGCTCTATAATTTGAAAACCAAAACAGTTAGGACAATTCTGAATACATAAATAAAAAGAAGATACTCCACACAATATATTCAAATTAAGAAAAGAACAACTTAATCGCTTCGTTTTCTTTTTATAGTAACGTAAACCTTTAAATGCGATTTCCCAAAATTGCGTTTTTGGGAGATACGACAAAACAATTTTCGGGCGACGATATGCAAATCAAAACCGTCGCACCTGAAAGATCTTGTTAGATAACCGTTCAACGCAAAACTGAATAAGTTTTTCAGTAAATCTGATAATCTAACTTGTGATGAACGCGCCCATTTATATAAATTTTAATTTCTAATTCTAATTCTTTTTTTGTAGATGGAGAATGACCAAAATGTCAAAAAAAAACCAGCAGACAAATGATTTAGGGTACTGGTAAAGTGGTGTTGTTGCGGATCGATATTGCAGTTCATCCGCCGGATTCAATAATTGAATTCAATGCGGATGCGGATGCCTTGAGGATCGGATGAAATCCGCGGGAATAGATTATTGCGGATTCCATAATCGACATGTATATGTTTTCACTCTTTGACACTCTGATATATTCTGCTGACTGTGTACGCCGCCGTGGCTTTACTGCGTGAACACAATGCATACGCATACGCATACGCATACGGAGCCGGAGCCGCAAGAGTTAAAATCAAGTTAACTTGTCCAGCATGCGTTGTTTTTGTATTCGCTTGTATTATATGTTTTGACATCTCTTGCGGCTGCGTCTCTGCAGTCATTCAGCCTTATTTATTAGATTTCACTAATACTCGTTTCTATTGTAATAGAGTAAACTAAAATTAAATTACTGGCAACTCTGTGCATTTATTGTAACCCATGCATATCCTACATTATTATAATTGTCATTCGAATAAAACTGCTCTCTCTTGCTTTAACTATCAACTCAACAAGTCGTGTTATTGTATTTCTTGTGCTCCGCTTAAATTCCACTTTTATATTATATCAGGTTATGGGCCCAGATATACGTAATTAGATAAGCACAAGAAAGTTAGGGAAAGTCGCGTTAACTGAAAAAAAAAAAAAAACAAAAATTGCAACGGATGCACCAGATATTTAAAGATTTATTTTTGCTTTCATTTTTTTTGCTGTGTACGAAGTAAATACACACATTGCTTCGTCATCGTCCTCCATTTTGTCCGTGGAGAAACTTCGTGGTCGAGAAAACTACGATACTTGGCAATTCGCAGTGGAGAATTAACTCCAACACGAAGAGCTTTGGGACTGCGTGACAGAGAAGAACAAAGATCCCAAATTGATGACCAAAGCGAAAACAAAAATAATACTTTTAGTTGAACCAATCAACTACGTCCAAGTGAAGGAAGCAAAGACACCCAAAGAAGTTTGGGATAACCTACAAAAGGCTTTTCAAGACTCAGGGCTAACACGTAAAGTTGGTCTCTTGAAAATTCTAATAACCACGAGGTTAGAAGAATGCGAGTCAGTGGACAAGTATGTAAACAAAATTATTAACACCGCGTATAAAATCAGAAACATCGGTCTTCAGTTGAGTGAGGAGTGGATAGGAACTTTACTCCTTGCCGACCTTCCGGACCACTACCAGCCAATGATCATAGGCATCGAGAGCTCGGGGTTGCAGCTGACTGCTGATGCGATCAAACAAAAATTGTTGCAAGATGTGAAACCCATTTCTACCGACGGTTCTACGGCCTTTTTTACGAAAAATCAGAAGCGTATTAGATGTTTTCAGTGCAACAAGTACGGTCATTTTGCTCGCAATTGTCCAAATGCTCAGAGTTCCAACAAGTCCAATAAAAAGAACCAGCTTTTGTTCACCGCATTATCAGCCAAGGATGTGGACTCGAAGGAGTGGTATTTGGACTCAGGTGCGTCCAAGCACATGACCCTTCATCGTGATTGGTCGGACAATGTCACGAATGCGAGCAGTGATAAGGTTATCATTGCAGATAAAAATGTGATGCCTGTTGGTGGTAAAGGTGATGTGAAGTTGTTGTTGTCTACTGGTGAAAGTGCTGTTGCGAAAGATGTTCTTTTTGTCCTCAACCTGTGTGCGAATCTTCTCTCCGTGAGCCGTTTAACAGACAGTGGCAATTCTGTTGTGTTCAAGGGAAATCGCTCCGAGATTTTCAATAATGACGGTTGTTTGATTGCAACTGCATCAAAGAAAGAAGATGTTTATAAGCTAGACCAGTCATCAGTCGAGCATGCCAACATATCGATTGCGAATGAGCAAAAGAAATCTGTTTGGCACCGTCGTATGGGACACCTAAGTGCAGATGGTCTACTTAAACTGAAGGAGATGCCGACGGGGTGAGTTTTGTTGATAGTGAGGTTGTTGACTCGTGTGTAGTTTGCTGCAAGGCAAAGCAGACTCGACTTCCATTTAAAAGCACCGGAACGAGAGCAAAAGATTTACTTGAGGTGGTCCATTCTGACGTTTGTGGGCCTATGTCCGTCAATTCAATCGGAGGCTCGAGATATTTTTTGATTTTCGTAGACGATTTCAGTCGAAAAGTTTTTCTGTACCTCTTGAAGAACAAGTCCGAGGTTAAAGAAAAGTTCGATCAGTTCAGAAGACTCGTAGAAAATCAAACTCAGAAAACCATTAAAGTGTTGCGCACCGACGACGGTTCCGAGTACTGCAACCAGGGGTTGCTCAACTGTTTGCGTAAACATGGTATCCAACATCAAAAAACAGCACCGTACACGCCAGAGCAAAACGGCTTGGCAGAGCGAACTAACAGAACGGTGGTAGAAAAAGCTCGTTGCTTGCTTTTTGATGCCGATTTGAAGACTGAATTCTGGGGTGAAGCAGTGACGACGGCAGTATTCATCACCAACCGGTCTCCGAGAAAAGGTTTGGATGACATGACACCAGAGGAAGCCTGGTCTGGAGTGAAACCCAACCTAGAACGATTGAGGGTGTTTGGTTGTCAGGCGATGGCGATGGTTCACGTACCCAAGGAGAAGCGAACAAATTTTGATCCCAAGTCACTACAATGTATACTCGTCGGATTCAGTGATGACAGCAAAGCCTATCGACTTCTTGATCCCAAGACGAAGAAAGTTTATGTCAGCAGAGATGTCATTTTCATGGAAAATCAGAAACTTTCTCAGAGTCAGGTAACTTTTCCAAACAAAACCCATACTGATGTTATTTGTTCCTCTCCAGCTTCGATCGAGGAGGAAGCAACACCTGTCAGCGAAGAAGAAGAAACTACTTCAGAGGAAGAAACAGGTGGAGAGGGGTTCGAATCAGCTGTCGATAGTGACACATATTATTCGGAGTCTGAGGCTAACAGCACTGTTGTTCCTGAATCGGACATAGAATTTAGTCCACCGCATGGAATCAATAATGCCATAACTAACTCCGAAATCAGAAGATCATCGAAACCCAAGAAACCTATAGTCAATCCAGATTTTGTGTCGTTCATTGCTCGTGAAGTAACAAGTGATCCTGTGACAACTCAAGAGGCGTTGTCAAGCCCCGAAGCCGATATGTGGCGCGCAGCAATGAGAGAAGAGTTCGAAGCTCTTATCAGTAACGAGACCTGGGATCTCGTTCCTACACCGGCAGATCGTAAAGTGATTGACTGCAAGTGGGTCTATAAGACGAAGCGTGATTATTCTGGGAATATTTCACGTTACAAAGCGAGGCTTGTAATTAAGGGCTGCGCCCAAGTCAAAGGCCTGGACTATGAGGAAACGCTGTATACGTGGACGATATTTTGATTCTCTCCAACGACACTTCGATGAAATCAAAACTGAAGAACTACCTGATGGACATGTTTCAAATGAAGGACCTTGGACTAGCTCGTTTTCTGTTGGGCATGCAAATTCATCACGATCGAGTCAATGGCTACCTAACAGTTGATCAACAACAGTATATTCAAGAAATTCTGCAACGTTTTCATATGAGTGACTGCAACCCTGTATCGACACCGATGGACACCAATCAAGTTTTGTCGAAGGAGATGTGTCCGAAATCTCAAGAAGAACAGGATGAGATGAAGAAGGTGCCATATCAAGGAGCCGTTGGCAGCCTCATGTACGCTGCTCAAGTGACTCGTCCCGATCTGGCATATGCTGTCAGTTCTATCAGCAGATTCAATAACAATCCGGGTAAGGCTCATTGGTCAGCTATAAAGCGTATTTTCAGGTACCTCAAAGGCACGATGGATGCAAAACTTGTTTATACCAAACATGGCAAGTCAGAATTCTGCGGCTACAGCGATGCAGATTGGGCCTCCGACCAAGATGAAAGGCGTTCCACTACAGGCTATGCGTTTATGCTACAAGGAGCTCCGCTTTCTTGGAATTCCAAGAAGCAACGGACAGTAGCGCTCTCAACATCAGAGGCCGAGTATATGTCTCTATCGGCAGCCACTCAAGAAGTACTTTGGCTAAAGCGCTTAATTGAAGAACTGACTGGTAACACACATACACCAACTATATTCTGCGACAACAAGAGTGCAATTGATCTATCACTACTAAATGCGTATCGAGCTAGATCAAAGCACATCGACATCAAACACCACTTCGTAAGGCACGAAGTTACCGAAGGAAACATCAAGGTACAATACATCAAGACTGAACAAATGCACGAACGATTTTTGCGCTAAAGGGCTAGGTTTGAAATTTGCCAAATAATCATTATTTACTTAATTTAATAATTTTTGTTTAAGTGGGAGTATTGCAATAGAGTAAACTAAAATTAAATTACTGGCAACTCTGTGCATTTATTGTAACCCATGCATATCCTACATTATTATAATTGTCATTCGAATAAAACTGCTCTCTCTTGCTTTAACTATCAACTCAACAAGTCGTGTTCTTTTATTTCTTGTGCTCCGCTTAAATTCCACTTTTATATTATATCAGTTTCAACTTGGTATTAGTTCATACTAGTAATACGACCTTAATCCTCCTTTAATACTCCTATGAACCAGTATTAGCTTAATCCGCCTCTAATACTGGTGTATTTTTTTTTATAAATAAGGTTTGGAGTATTAGAGGAGTATTAAATTCGTAGCAACCCTAATCCGCCGATAATACGAGTTTATAAATAAGGCTGTGTGATCACGCAGTTAGCCGGCTTCCTGGAGTGCTATCTTGGAAGTGTAGATGACTGACGGCTGGAATGACAGTTCAGTGACTGGGATGTTATGGAGTGTCACCAGGGTCGTTACAATTGTTACTCTGGCAGACGGCGCGCGTAGGCCATGCTATATAAATGAAATAGTTACGAAATATGATAAAAAATTGTGTAAAATAAATCATTATCTAATTTAAAATCTAAAAAATCTTTAAGTCCTGCGCAAATCAACGCGATAACGTCGTGCGATGTGATTTCTGTCAAAATGAAATACATGTAACCGTATGGAGGTTTGACTTAACGCAATCGCATCGCACGCACTTATTGCACTGGTTTGCGCAAGGCTTTATTGGCAATTGAAAAACAAAACAGTCAATATTATTAGTATTCACCCCTATTATAGAATCCGGCGAATGCTATTTACCGTGAGTTTCAACCATTCCCGAAAATTTTGCTATTAGGGAATTCGACGAAAGGAAGTTGAATGAATGTCGGTAACATAGCCTGCACTAACGACGTTTCTGTTCAACTGATTTGGTATTAGTGAATTCGCAAACCATTCGCACTCCATATAATTTTTTCCATTTCACATTCGCGCCATTTTTGTAGCGAATCGAAATTCGGAAGACAAAAAGTTACTAGAAAACAACAAACAGAACATGGAAAGTGCAAATATGTTGGTTAAAATTTATGATAAGAAATGCTCAAGTATTAATTTTACTTCTTTTTTTTCGTAAAACAGTTGAGTTGATGAAAACTGAGCCCGATGTTGCAAAAAACTTAACAAAAAAGAATTCGGACCAGGGGCTAGATTCCGCAAGAGTGAATTTTAAATGTGTACACGAAAAATTGTGCACACACTCTAATTTGGATTCCGCAAGGGTGAAGGTGAGTTTTTTTGACAGAAGACGTGTACACTACACTTCAAATTTACTCACGGTCTTTCAGAGCGTGAGTTTTCAGTGGGCCGTGAGTTTGAGCTTTTTATACTCACTCTTGCGGAATCTAGCCCCAGCAACAATTTTGGAAATGGCTGCAAACATCACTTAATAGCATGGGCCCACCAATTATGGAGATTTCCAAATGGAAAAAAGTATATAACAAAAAATATGATTTGTATTCAATCCAATGAGCTTTTTATTTGAATGTAGGATCTCATCCGAAATATCCAAAATACACTTATTTTGGTAGCGTAATTCTATTCAAGTATCAAGTACATATATCTCGATGAGTTTTCTCTTATATCAAAATAATATGTATTTATGCACTATAAATATCACTTTTAACTTATTTGTATACTTAAAACCGAACTTTTTGCCTCTGCTGGGATTCGAACCTCGAACCCCTGGGTTAGCAGGTGGATATGCTAACCATCACGCCACGGGTATCACATTTTTATTTATTTACTTTTAAAACCGGCCTTTCTTTATTTTAAATTCAAATTTGTTTGCATATCAAGTTCAATGAATTTTTTCGTTTTGTCGAAATAAAAATGACAGCAGCAGTGAAAATCAATAAGGTAGTTCTAGTATTGATAATACAGCTCATTCGTCGAATTCACTAATAACAAATAAGGTGAATACGAATTTACCGCGAATCCTGTCAACTCCCCGGGAATAAAATCCTGCGAATTCCATAATAGGCATAAATATTTATATTTTATAAATTTTTGGCTGTCGTAGGGAGGAAGTATAACTACATTATTTGGACAATGAAGTATTTAATTACATCGCAACTGTTGGAGCCCAGGTTTTCATTTAGACAGTTCTTCGGAGTTACGGATGACGAAAAATTTGTATGGTAAACAATTCATGTTTCTTTAGAATCTAACTTGTTCAAATTGTCTTCCTAGGAACTCTTCCTTGTCACGTTAGAAGAAACTCCTTCCATGCTCCATGATATGGTTGCTTCGAATTTGAACATTAAGAATGTTTCAGCTAAACATGGATCTTTAATGAATGACTATGTTTCCGTAGCGAATACGAGCAATTTCAAAAAAATTCAACTTGTTCAAAAAGAAGCAGAAGAGGCGAGAGCCAAAAAGCTACATTCGAAGCAAATGCTCCCAGTCTAGATTCTATAAGTTTTCCAGCAACGTCAAGGAGTTGTAATGGATGGGCGTTGTACTATTCGGGTAGACTCTGACTGGTGCCAACTTGGCGGCAAACAGATGTTGCAACTTATAGTACACGTCAATTGTGCTTACTATACCTCCTCGCGGTATCCACTGGACCCTGGGATGTTCCGTCCGAAGCTGACCTGCTAAACTAGTAAGTGCGAGTGTTGACAAAGGAATGCGGATAAAAGAATTATGATCAACAACAATGCGCAGCAATGCCAAGAAGAGATCAGAGCCGCTGCCTCTGAGGTTCTGGGTTTCACTCGGCCACCAAAACGAAACCCATGGTTCGATGAAGAATGCAGGCAGGCAAATGCTGATGCAAAAACGAACGAGGGCTTCTTACGATCAGTATAACGAGATAGATACGAGAGAATAACGAGATTTACAAGGAGAAAAAAAGAGAGGAACACCGAATTCTCAAAAAGAAAAAGAAGCAGCATGAGAAGCGCTCGTTTGAGGAAATTGCGAGGTGCCTTGACAGGAACAAGATTCGGAAGTTCTACCAAAATGTAAAAAGATCCTGCCAGTTTGGCAAGCCCCGAACTCAAGCCTGTAAAGACCAGCAGGGAAACATAGTTATAGAGTCACAGTCGCTACTGAGGATCTGGAAAAATCACTTCTGCAGACTGCTTAACGGCAATGAGGACACAAATTCCGCTGTTGATTGCCCCATTCAGATTGGACGATGATCAAGAATGCCGTCCTCCAGCCCTAGAGGAAGTTAAGCTTGCCATATGCAAACTTAAATCAAATAAGACTGCAGGTGCAGATGGCCTTGATGGCGAACTTTTCAAGGCAGCTGGAGACCAGTTGGAAAGGATCATGCACCAGCTGATCTCCATGATATGGTCGGAAGAAAGCATGCCCGATGAATGGAACCTCAGTATCGTATGCCCGATCCTAAAGAAGGGAGACCCTCACAATTGCGCCAATTACAGAGGGGTAAGACTCCGTAACGTCGCTTATAAGATCTTGTCTGCTGTACGACTATTCAGAATGAATTTGGAGAATTCACGCTGTTCCGTCAAGGTCGGTAAAGAACTCAGCGAGACCTTTGATGTCGAAAAAGTTTTTAGGCAAGGCGACAAACTGTCATGCGATTTCTTCAACATCATACTTGAACAGATTGTAAGAAACTCAAACGTCAACATCAGAGGAACAATCTTTCAAAAGTCTGTACAATTACTCGCCTACGCAGACGATATTGACGTAATGGGAAGAAAAAAGCGTGATGTCATAGGTGCTTTTGCGAGTATTGAAACAGAAGCGACAAAAATGGGTTTGATGAGGGCAAAACGAAGTATATGTTGTCATCAAACAAAAACACAAAACATCGACGAATTGGACAAAACGTCACAATAGACAGACATAACTTCGAGGTAGTACAGGACTTTGTCTACCTAGGATCCGCTGTAGACACGGACAGCAACATCAGTGCGGAGATCAAACGGAGAATAACTCTTGCCAACCATTGCTTCTTTGGGTTAAGAAGGCAATTGAGAAACAAAACCCTCTCTAGAAAAACCAAGGTGACCTTGTATAAGACCTTGATCATCCCAGTCCTGCTGTACGGCGCGGAAGCATGGACCTTATCCCTTGGTCGTTTCGACAGAAAAATTCTCCGAATGATCTTTGGTCCCGTATGCGAAGACAATGTGTGGAGAAGAAGATACAACAACGAGCTGTATGAGCTGTACCGCGACATGGGCATAGCCTGAAGAGTACGCATCGCGAGGCTACGATGGCTGGGTCATGTAGAGCGGATGGAACCAAAAGCTCCGGTTCGTCGGGTGTTCGAAAGCACATTGCAGGGAAATCGCGGAAGGGGAAGACCTGGTCTTAGGTGGCGCAATCAAGTGGATGAAGACCTCAACCGACTTGGAGTGCGAAACTGGAGAGAGCTCGCCTGAAATCGAAATCGTTATAGAAGGATGTTGGTTGAGGTCCAGGTTCACCCCGAACTGTAATGCCCACCTAAGTAAGTAAGTAAGTAGGGCGCTTTGAGAATTTCTCACGTAACGTGAGATCAAAACGTTGCGACGCTCTATTGTGTTTTCACTATAAAATTCGAGTAAGTTCTGGCAATGATATGAGTTTTTCAGCTTATGTAACTACAATAAGCTCGCTTAGATTAACCAATAGGAAACCTTTTTCATCACCTTACACGAGCTACACCGTTGGTTCATTTCCAAATTTTTCTTCAAAGAACCCTTATATCTATTCAATTCAATATTTTTCTATTTTAAATAAACACCAACAACACACGATTTGAAAGCTACATCAGTAAGGGCTTTCTTTTTTTTCTCCAATTTTCTGTAACCAAAATTAAATATTTCAAATGTGAAGATAGGTTCGTTCGTTGAAACCCTGGGGTCGCGTTATGGTCGCCACAAAGCGTTTTTTGAAAAGCGTAAACTCGCCCTGAATGTCGAAATGAGTGTTTTTTGAGCCCTGGGTTTGCCCTCAACTCGCCCTAGGTTTTTGCTGGGGCGAGGTGAGAACTGTCAAATCGCATGTATTTTTATTCTAATGACTGGGATGTGTGATTTTGTGGTTTAACTTCTTTTGAGGGGACTGAAAACCCCTGGTTTTTTTGATAACTCATAGGGTTGTCAAGGATACCTGGGTCAACCCTGGCTAAAGTTCAACGAACGAACCTGATGATGTTTTTTGATATGCTTTAACCTTATTTTTACTTCTTTATAAACTCAAGAACAAGACCGAAAAGTGAAAACACAATCAGTAATTGCACACTGGAAATTTGACAAAATAAACCTTTCAACAAATTACTTAAAGAAATAAGTCCAAAAGTCTGATCGAAAATCACTTCTGAAAGTTTTATGAAAAAAATGTTTGATATTAAGTCGCTCGTGGCCACATCTTGTTGTTTTGAGCAGGTTATATGTCACAAAAGGATCACGCTATTAGGTTCCACATATCGCAAACGCAGGCTGCGCTGGTTTGCGCAGGGCATAAAGTATACAGCATTTTTGGAAAAACGACTTTTTTTCATAGAATTCGAGTAAGAATACCAAATGAAAAAATGTTCAAAGAAAACAAAAGCAAAAGTCTTTTCAAACTTAGATCCTTTATTAAGCAAAGAAAAAACCCACTTGAGTTGTTTTTAAAATTAGTTTATTCAATTATAATGTTAGGTAGGTATATCCAATACAATATTTTATTGGTTTCATTTCTGTTTAATGTTTTGAATATTTTTTATTTTACTTAAGGCAAACCAAAATTGTCTTATTTATTTATCAATTTTTATTACAAGTTAATCAATTCAACGATTTTCCTTTAGTAATTCCTTTCACTTTTAATAGTCTTATTTTTCAATACATTCTTGTTTTAAAGATTCTACGCATCACTTTCATTTCGTTAAATAATGACTTATTTTATGTGAAATAGAAATTATAAAACCGCTATATGTACATAACAATTAAAAACTTATTATATATACTAATCAGAAGTCATATTTATGTTTGGTTTGTATGTATTAATAATAAAAATACAAATGTTTTTCACTTTTTTATAATAACTTATTTATATAAAAAAACATAAGACTACGTCTACCCAGTAAGTGAGTTTTATTCTGTAAATAGATTGTAGTTACATTAATCCGCTTCTTATGGTTAGAAGATTAAATTATTGTTACAATAACTAGGAAAGAACTTTGAAGATATTTTATATTAACATTTTATATTAATTTTTAGTTTATTCAGTTATTTAGGACGTTTATAAAAACCTAACTATGGAAAATTCCAAATAAATAATTCAGTTTTCAATATGCGTTTCAAACTAGTAAAATAGTGAGATCAAAATTCTTCTGTTCCAAAAATTACTGAAAAAGGAAAAAACTAATGAGTTTTTAGTTTTAGCTGAACAATACCATGCAAACCCAAAAAAAAAAAAATTTGTGCGTGTGCAAGTCACACACGGTAAAAGTGAAACTACCCACACTCAGCAGTTAGTAGTGGCGACAGCAGCTGGTACTGCTGTGAGCCTTAAAGTGAAAACACGTTGACATTACTTCAATTTGGTGAAAATGTTTTTAAAAATTAACATATATGTAATATTTTGTCATATCGTAGATTTCGATAAATTTATGATACTTGAGTGAATATAAAGTTGATTATGGATTTTGGTGTCTAAGAATTTCATCAAATTTTAATTCATATTTGTGTAAAGAAAAAAACGAGTCGCTATCGTGACGTCATCAATGAAACCAAATATTACCAGAGATTTCTGGAATTCGTATGTTAGAAAATCGATACAAATGAACAAATTGATCAAATTACCAGTCGGTTTCAGTTTTAAAATTTTCTTAAAACAAAACAAACAAAAAAATTATAACTAACCGGTTGTTAATACTAGTGGTGCAGTGACGAAATAAGACTACTTAGGGCCAGTATAATGTATACAAGAACGTTGAACT
This sequence comes from Melanostoma scalare, assembly GCA_949752695.1. Classification (NCBI taxonomy): domain Eukaryota; kingdom Metazoa; phylum Arthropoda; class Insecta; order Diptera; family Syrphidae; genus Melanostoma; species Melanostoma scalare. The sequence goes on along the minus strand of OX456986.1, from coordinate 63,863,870 downwards.
TAAGAACTGTGTAAAATAAGTATACCGAAATATGATTGTACCGTTTATTCAACTTTTTGATGTGAACCTTCTGAATATTTTGTATAAAAAAAGAGAAAGAAAGTGCAATTGGCAGTTTGTTAATACTTGTGCCACAGAATTTTTTATTGTAAGAATGGCTTGTCATCCCCCATTGCTTTGAACTTCTAGAAAACGAAAGAGACAAACTGATAAAAACCAATATTGGCTATCGATAATTATTTTTAATAATGACTATGGTCGTTCGATATAGAAATCGATATATTTTAGTAATATCGCACAGCTTTAGATTTATCTAAAACCAGCCGTATAGTAAGAATGACAGTAAAGCGCCTTGGGGATTTCTCATATAACGCGAAGTCCACGTGGTCGAAGCGACGCAACATTACATTATGTTTTCACTTTAACTCTCTGCATGCAGCAGTTACTGCGCGAACACAATGGCTGCAGAGATTAAATAAAAGTGAATACAACAACAACGCAAGCCGGAGCCGCACAGGTTAACTAGATTTTAACTCTTGCGGCTCCGGCTGCGTTTGCAGTTCATTGTGCTCACGCAGTTAGTAGTGGGGACTGGGGATATATGTATGTATAACGTAGCTGCCAGCGACACAAAACTCCGTGCCGTTAGAAGTTTCACTTGTATTTTTTATTTTTATTTATTAGAGTGACACATTTACGTGTCGTTTTAGGCTCACACCTTGCCATAAGAAGTTTCACTTCAAAAAGAAAGGCTAACAGCTAACAACTGGTGCATCTAACTTAACAGAAAAACTCTTTGATTGCAAGAAATAAACTAAAACTGATGACTTTTTCCAGCAAGTTAATACAGTTTCTTGGTGGTATTTTATTCAAGGGAATAATTTAGGTCTGATTATAATGGACGGAAAATTTCATGTACCTATATTGAAAATTAAAATGATTTATTGCTTTTAAAATAAAAAACAGTTAACAAAATAAATAAGAAATGAAACCTGTTCCAAAGAATTTTTATCAGTTTTGGCATTGTTATTTTTCGCTTTTTTTTTTGAGTTTTACGAAAATGCTTTAATTCTTAAAACTGAACTATGTATTTTGGTATCATAAGAGTAAGCCTATATTATATCAGCATGGAGGAGATCGTTGAAAAAAAAAAAATGTATAACACAAAGTAGTTTTCTATTTTATTTATTTTTTGCTGGCTGTTTTGGTTTAAAAACATTCATATATAAAATATTTTCAACTCTATTTATAAATATTTCTATAAAAACTTTATAATAATTTTTTTTCATTCTAACGTGTTTAATTTGTTTTTGTTATTTTACACATGTTTTTCAGATTTATTGTTTACTTTTTCAATTACGCTACTGCAAAAAACAAAAGATTTTAGTAAAAGAAAGTAACGTTTCCGTTGATCATAACCAGCCCTTATTTGTTTATTTATATAATCAAAATTTTCTTTAAATATTTGTTTATAAAGATCACATTTCCACATACATATATGCCTTATAGTTAAATATATACTCTTATACATAGATCAAACAATAATTTTGATGATTTAACTAAAAAATGGATGTATTAATAATACAACTATAAATAATAAAATATAAGTGGGTAACTTAAGCATTTTTTTTTGTGTTTTTCGTTTTCAAATCAGATGTGACCGATAAATTCTCCCTTGAACGCATTTCTTTCCAAGGAAACGCAGTTTGAATTCAATAGTTCATAGTTTTATTGTTTTATTTTTTATTTTACATTTTTTTTAACATGGAAACACTATTTATTTTAATTCATGTTTGCAATATAAACTTGGACTTTAAATATTATATATGAAACAAAACAAAAATTATAACAGTAAAAATATTTACAGATATTAATACGAATAAAAAAAATTGCTTTGAATATTGTTGGAATTCTTTTTTGCTGTTGTGGATAGTTTTAATCAACTACATACTTATATACAAGGGAACAAATACTCTTAGTTTTAAAGTGTCGTTAAAATATCAAATTTGGATTGAACTCCACTAAACACTCATGAAATCAATATTAGTTTACAGAACATACATACTGTAGTTTTGAGTACTTTCTATTAGCATCTATTAGTACAATGGTAAATGACGAACTATTTCCAATTTCGATGGCTAGTCTATTAGACATTACCTATTTATCGATAGTCATTCGCCTTTGGAATTGCGTACGCCGATTAAAAATGAAATTGGGATTTGAGTGTCGATCTTTGTCATTTAAACAATCAAAATAAGTCAGTCGTACAATAAATATAATGGTAAAAAACAGCCGACGATAGTCAAATCGATTACTGAACGACATTTGCAACAGGGCCCACGTTTTCAAATTTAGTTGAAAAAACCGATAGCTAAAAGCATTAAATTATAACTATTAATCTGTGAAAAACTGAAAAAGAGAAAAATGAAAAAGATTTTTTTGACCATTGTTGAAAGACTCTTCGTTGATAATTTTGCATGACTCATAATTAAAACATCAGTTCAAAAAACAAAAGTAGAATACCAATCTAATCAAAAATCAATCCTAAACAGATGAAAGTAAAAAACTTTTTAAGTTACGGGGTTGTTACTATTTGCAAAAAATTTCAACTATTTAGTAAACTGCTGGCTAGTTCTAAGTTTTTCAATCTGTTCAAGTCTTCTAAAGAGTAACTATTATTTTACTAGAGCTCAAATGAGTGTCCTTTTTTTCAATAGTATAAACGTCTTATGAGCTACAATATTAATATATTTAACTTTATTTTCATTCGTTTCGAACGCATTTTCAAAACGTGTGAAAACTTCAATAGAAATATAAATAATTATTTTAGACCATAGATATATGTTTAATTTTTGTATTTGTAATAAATTTTTTTGTTCTAATCTTTATTATTTTACGTGTTGTAAGTGCCCTAGCGAATAAAACTTTTTTGCTTTATATGTTTATGGCCTGGTGAAACTAATATTAAATCCAAATCGTCAAGTATATATCAAACATTTCTTGGCCTACATGTTGTGTTCTGAAAAAAGCAACATCTTCGATGAATATATTAAAGTTCTTAGCATGTAAGTAGTCATAAGATAAAGAAAATAAAAATGAATTTAAAAATGAATTTAAATTCTTGATGGCCATGCAACTAAGGAGTCAGAAAGGATTAAATTAATTATTTCTCTATGTAACGAGTTTCGGTATTGCTTCTGTTCAGTGCCGGATCTTCAAAATCTACTGTCAGTTTTTTTTTGATCTGATTGGTCAAAAGTACAAGATTTTCGGATAACAAATACTAAGATGACAGTGCAGATTTTATGTTTTTCAAACTTATAGCGTGTTTCACTGAAGAAAAGACTAAAAGAGTCCTTTTGTGAAAAGATTTCCGTTTCCATTTTTCATTGAAGAATTTGAAGAATAAATCCGGAGTTACTCTAAACATCCAAGATCAACTCCCATTCGGATGGGAGATTTACTCTGAGTTCACGCACATGCAAAAATATTTATTCTGTCAGACGTTAAAATTTGTTGTGCCAGCAAAAGGTTCAAAAAATTGTTTAAAATTATGGGGAAACGAGTGAATAAGTTAGAATTCACTGATTTGCTGAGAAAAAAGCAAATCACAAAACACGGAATTAATAAATGTGAACATCATTTTAACCTGCAATACCAGAAAAAACCAAAAAAAAAAACATGTTACATTGAAAGGAGTAGTTCTCGATTTGAAAGTAAATCTATCGAATATCAATGAGAAACACTATTAGAATGGGAAAACAGTATGAAAATCTAACCTTATGATTTTAGTTGTCAAAACATGGAAAGCGGCATATGTGACAGTTGCACTTTGTTCAGTTTTCTTGAGCAAGTTTTTTGTACTACTAGTTATCGTTTACGGGCTCAAAAAACACTCAGTTTGACATTCAGGACGAATTAAGGTTTTTCAAAAAACGTTTTGTGGCAACTACAGGGCATTCCCAGGGCTTCAACGAACAAACCTATTATTGGTTAATATTTAGATCAGATTATATTTTTTTGAAATAAAAAAAAAAAAAAGTATACATTAAAGTTTTTGTATAGATGATGTAGTTATTGCTGTTAGATTCGGAGCATTGGGAGGAGCTTGTTGTGGCATGATGCCAGTGCTCATTTGGATATTTTTTACGTTAACATTTCCAGAAATCTGATGTTGAGTTTGTGCTGCTGATGGATACAGTATTGGCGCAGCAACATATGTGGGGTTTGATGACACAAGTGGAATGCAATTAGTATTGAAATCTTTAAAGCCGTAGTTGAGAAGATCATAGTATCCCAAACTTGATGCTAAAATTGGCTGCGTCTTTAAAAGGCGTTGAAGAGTTGGTCTACATGAAGCAGAAATAGCAGTTGTTGCCCCAGTTGTTGGGGCAGATGTTGTTATATCAGTAATGTTAGACGATTCGTTCTCAAATATAGCTGACGGCCCTTGAACTGCTTGATGTCTGTTACATGAGTTTATTGTAGAAGAGAGTTGTCGTGGGGGAGTATGTGAAATGATTTCGTGTGGTTTTGAAGCTGTAGTATTGCTATTACTTCCACTACCTTCGTAAGGAATATTATTGTTGAAACTAGTCACAAAAATATTATTATAATTGTGGTTGGTTAGACTGGCAGATAACTCTGAAGTTGAACGAGTGGTGTTTGTTGATATTGTTAGTTGTTGCTTCTTAAGTTGTGGTTTTTGTTGATCCGTATATGCCATTGCCGATGAAGCGGGTAATTGTTGATGAGGTTGTAATGGCTGTTGTGCTGGTTGTTGATTGAAAATTGTAGCCATAATATTTGCTGGCGGTAGTGCAACCGGAATATGATAATATTTACATAGTTTACGCCTGCATTGACTATTAGCATGATCACGACACACAGCCACACGTTGATCACATACTTCAACTTTATCGTCTGAAAGAAAAATAAAAATCAGTTTTTTTCTATGTCAACATTTGATCGGATAAAAATAATTTGAACCTAATAAAAGTTGAACATTTCAAAAGTTTTTTTTCCCGTGGTACCCGTGGCATGATGTTTAGCATGTCTGCCTGTTAACCCAGAGGTTCGTAGTTCGAATAAGAACAGAAGCAAAAATGTTTTTCGAATGGGCAGAAAATTGTAGGTTCGCTCCATTCCCTGACAAAGGCAAATGTGCTAGGCCCCCGGGCTCCTCGCCACCCTGTTAATTTATTTTTAATAATTTTTTAAATTTTTTTTCGGAGCTGCTTTTTTTGACAGATACAAGTAGGCACTGCTGGCTGAACACAATGCAGACGGAGCTGCAACTGGAACTGGAACTGGAACAGCTGTCAAATTATTTAATACACACAAATTCAATAGCCCGAACACAAGTTGACGAACTTTTAACTTTTGCTGTACAGCAAATTTGACGTTTATGATTTTGAAGGAAAAAAAACATTTTGTGTGTAAATTATTGTGTGTCAGCCAAGTGTTACTTTAGTTTTTTGTTTTTTGGTTTTTACTTTTAATTTATAACAATTTTGTGGTGTGTGATAATTAATGAAATGTTTGAGTGGCTGGTGTACTAATTTTGTTGTTGTTGTTTTGTTGATGGAAATGTCAAAAGCTGTACAGCTGCATTGTGGGCCGATTAAAATCGAAACGTACAGCAATTTTGACAGCTCATCCAGTTCCGATTTTGCAGTCCAGCTCCGTTTTTGCATTGTGTTCAGCCAGTCAGTTTGGCAGATTGTGTCGAAACGAAAGGTGTGTTTCTTTACTGAAAATTCACACGAAATGCACCGAAAGTCGGTGAAAGTCAGTGGCTGCGTTCGAGAATGGTATCCGGATAGCTTGTTGTTGTTGTTTACGTGTTAAGCATTTAGCAAAGATGCAAACCATTTCTGTCAAATAGAGAAACCAAAGCTGTCTGTGAATTTTCGGTATACCTCAGATACCTTAGCGAACAGCTGATACAAACATATAGAAAATTTATTTTTATTTCTTTTCATGTTGATTTTTTGTTTTGGTGTGCATTTATTTTAGCATAAGAGTCTTTTAAAACGTATGGGAAATCGAAAAAACTAAGTTATAATCGTCTAGCAATGATATTTTGAATGTTTTTCTGTTTTCAAAAGTCGAATTTTAACCCTTAACTAAAGTCGTGGGTCAAGTGGACCCACACACAATCTATAAATGTGTATAGAAAACGGCACAGTCACCGCAGCTCTCTCAACTTCTCAGTACCTTCCTACAGTAATCCAATGTATGTGTAGTGAGAAGGACGCATTTAGCTCGCTTCTCCTTAGGTGTGTTTTGGCGTGTACATGGGTCCGCTGGACCCACAACTTTACTTACGTTACTTTTTTTCGGCTATTTATTTTATTTATTATTTCAGTTTATTGTAATGTTTCAGCTGATTTATAATTGCAAATCAAAGAAGTTTTTCTGCATATCCCGAAAACATCTCGGAGCAACAGCTGTTAATGGAATTTAACAACGAAGCAAAGGAAATTGATCTAAATTCTAGCAATTATTCGGAAAAACGATTTCTCGGCCGGCAGTGACGACGATTTGGAATTGAAATGATCACAATTCAGACTCAGAATTGTCTTCTGAATAGTCAGACAATGGCCAAGATGACGAAAGAAACAAAAGAAAAGGTGCTATTTGTGTCTGGCAAATAAAAAATCGAAGACGGTACATTTGTGTGCTAAGTGCAAGATGCCCATTTGTATGGCCTGTTCGAAAAAAGTATGTTTTTCAAGTTTTTAGATTGTCTGACTTTGACCATTGTCAAAATTTTTTCAGAAACTGATTTTTATTTTTTGAATTTACAGTTTTGAAGAATTGGTTTTAAAATTGCAAAAAAATCTATTGATGGATTTTTAACTTTGTTTTTAGTATTCAATTTTAAATTTTTTTAAACACACTACTTTTAAACTATATAAATTGAGACTGCTTGACGAAAGTGCAAATTTGAAGTACAAATGATAGTTCCTGTGTTTGGTTTCTTAAAAACTTGTTTGTTATTGCTTAAGTATGAAGTTTGATGAAAAAAATTTATAAAATATATTATACTTTTTTTTTTATTGACATTTAAAACGGCTTGGGTCCACTGGACCCACGACTTAAGAAGCGTAGGAAATAATCACGACTTTATGTCGTTTTCCATTGGTCGTTCGGAAGCCTTCTGAACGCTTCTCAAATCATTCCATTGGCATCAAATGACAGTTCCTCTCCTCGAAAGAAGAGAAATTTGATTCTTGATTTGAAGAAGGAAGCGAAACCAGAACCACTCACACACTGAAACACTGTTGACGTCAAAATTGACAAATGTGATTTGCCATCTCTAAAAATTGAAAAAAGGTACCTGAAAACAATTATTAATTAACTAATTTTGTGAGATGAGTTCTAAAAACATTTTAAGACATATTCCTGTCGTTTTAAGTGAATTATGAAAAAAATGAAAAAAGTGAATGAAAAAAAAATAGCGCTGGACGTTTCACACCGATACACAATACAAGCAACAAAACTTCAAAGCAAATAAAAGTGTTACTTTGGCATCCCGAATCGGAGAGTTTTTCCGGATTACCAATGGAAAACGACATTAGTTAAGGGTTTATTTCACAGCTGTTGTCTGCAGCTATCTGGAAAAAGATATCTGGATCGTTCAAAAAGGTATCCAAGATACGGCTATCCGAGATAGGCTATCCGATAGGTTCTCGAACGCGCCCAGTCAAATGTCGTTCCAGCACAGCGATTTTTCGCAGCAGTGCACAAAAGAGAGTGCTCACGAGAGAGTAGAAAATTTCCCCACCCTGCGAATTTCTGCCACCTAAATTTCTGTGGACAGAAATCGTGCACAGCCAAAACAAATACAACAACTGTCAAACAGACGTTTTGCCAAGCGTTGCTGTGAATGTTTTGTTCAAGGCGTTTCTTTACTTTTAGGACAATTACGCTCCTTCAGAGAGTTTCTGAGAGTTTCAGCGAGAATTTTACCTCCACTCCTTATAATATGACAGATTGTGAATTTCTGTCCACAAAGTAAAGAAACAGACCTGAAATGTCGCTTGTCTACGCACATGAGCCTTATGCATGTCCGCACCTGAAGTTAACCTGGGTTTCGTTCCAGTACGGTTTGAGTTAACCAAGTAGTGTCCGCATATGCAGAAAAGTTTTGAGTTTATCTTTTTGTCTTAAGTTAAAAAGAGACAGACATACAAGTGTGAGCAGAACGTCAACGACGTATGGGAGAATTCATTCTCTCTCCACTCACTTCCACTCTCTTAAATGTCAAATTCAATGGAATATTGGAAATAGTGCATTCAGCGCCTTTGGTTTCGAGTAGGTTATCTCGAAACCCAGTGACTAAAAAGGTTTCATTTTGTATGGCAAACCACTTGGTTATCATGTTGGTTTGGGATTGTTTTGATTTAAACAAGTTTAACTCTCAGGTGCGGACATAGCATTAAGGCTATGGCTCAATCACTCCGTCACGCGTTCGATTTCAGCGGCCACAACTGACAACTCGATTAAAACACATGTACTCTTATGGGGAATAGCCCATAAGCAACGTACGTGGTGTCCGTGGCGGCGTTGAGATTAAAACATTTTTAATATCAACGCACTTAACGACTTTGACATTTGCTATTGGTATTTTTTGTTGGTTGGTAGACACACATGCTCACACACATGGTGCTCTGTGTAACAAAAGCGCACTAACGCGACGGATTCATTGGGCCATCCAAAATTTTCACATATTTTAAAGTTGAAGTTGAAGTTGAAGTTGAAGTGTGACGGAGTGATTGGGCCATAGCCTTTAGACGACTGACGCTTTGGAAGAGAATGGGCGCGTTCATCACAATTCAGATTTTCAGATTAACTGAAAAACTTATTCAGTCTTGCGTTGAACGGTTATCTAACCAAGATATGTTAGGTGCGACGGTTTTGATTAGCATTATGTAAAAAAAGTTCATTAACTTCGATGCGCTATCTGACTCCATTACAAGAATTGTTTCCCTCTATCCTCGCACTGAAATCGCCATTGCGGGTGATTTCAATGTACACAATTCTGGGTGGCTTCGTCATTCTGGCCAGACAACACCCGAAGGTAGGTATGTTGAGTTCTTTGCTGAATTAAATCTTTTAACTCAGCTTGTTGATGAGCCCACTCGGGTTCCGGATATTTCTGGCCATTCGGCCAACACATTAGATTTGTTTCTCACTTCTCATCCCGAAAAATACAGGGTTAAAGTGTCATCACCTCTGGGCACATCGGACCATTGTGTCATATCGGTAGATTTCCCGGTTTCCGTCACAGTAAAAAGAGAAAAAGTCCCAAAAAGAACTGTATGGCAATATGAGAAAGCCAATTGGGACGGCCTGAATAATTTCTTTGGAAATTTCAATTGGTCATTGTGCTTTCTCGACGGTAACGTGGATGCATCAGCTGATATGATATCTAACGTAATTCTCAACGGCATGACTAACTTTGTTCCGCATAGATCAAAGAGCATCATCCCCAAAGAAAATTCGTGGTTCGATTCGAGCTGTAGGGAGATGATTAGGGAAAGAGAAAAATGTTTTCGGATTTTTAAAAATGACCCTACAGAAGAAAACAGAAATAAGTTTAAGTGCACCAGGAACGCCTGCAATACTCACATACAGAAGACCAAGTTTTTATATGACCAAAAGGTAAGGCAAAAAATACTATTGTGTCCAAAAGGAAGTAAAAACTTTTGGTCTTTTGTTAAGAATATTAAGAACTCGACCACATCATCGGTCCCAACGCTCGTCTTCAATGACTCTCCATATGTCAGCTCCATCGACAAAGCCAATTTGCTGGCAGCTCAATTTGCTGCCAACTCGACACTTCCTTATAGCATATTGGCTCCACCTGAGCTCGAGTCTGCAAATTCTTTGATGCAGCAGATATTTTTTCGAACTCGCTCGGTTGCAAGAGTCCTTAAAGATCTCAACATACATAAATCCGCTGGTCCAGATGGTATCCCCGCCGTTATTCTGAAGAGGTGTTCTTCTACGCTGGCAAAACCACTGCGTAAACTTTTCCATCTTTCCTATTCTGCTGGGATTTTTCCGAGCAGATGGAAAACTGCATTTGTCCAGCCGGTCCCTAAAAAAGGCGAATCTTCCTCCCCTTCCAATTACCGTCCAATTGCACTAACGTCCCTTCTTTCCAAGGTCATGGAAACGTTGATAAACCGTCAACTTATGAAATATCTTGAAGAACGAAAGCTTCTTAATGACCGTCAGTACGGCTTTCGTAGCAAACGGTCCACTGGTGATTTGATGGCTTATCTCACCGAAAAGTGGAACCAATCTTTACATTGTTTTGGAGAAAGTAAGATTATTGCGCTTGATATTTCTAAGGCATTTGATAGAGTTTGGCATCAAGCTCTTTTATCGAAAATGCGTGCTTTTGGTATCGATGAGTCTCTTCTTCGCTGGATTAGAAATTACCTTTCCGACCGTTCAATACAAGTTGTGTTGGATGGCTTCAAGTCTGATACCCACTTCATAAATGCTGGTGTGCCCCAGGGCTCCGTTTTGTCTCCGACTCTCTTCCTCATTTTCATTAATGATCTCTTGTCTGAAACTTCTAATCCGCTCAACTGTTTTGCTGACGACTCGACCCTCAGCTTTTCATATTCGTTTCCAAATTCTCGTCCCTGCTCCTCGGACGTGGAAATGGAACGGTTGCGTATGATAAGCTCATTGAATTCTGACCTTGACAGCATTGTTTCATGGGGTCTTATGAACCGAGTAGAATTCAATGCTTCGAAAACTCAATGCTGTCTCTTGTCGTTGAAGCTTAACATTCCCCCATTGCCATTATCCATGAATGGTACCTACATCGAAGAAACCGAAAAGCTGTCAGTACTTGGTATGTGTGTCAACGATGATCTTCGTTGGATTGACCACATATTTGAAGTCGCCAAAAATGCTGCTAAATGCTTAGGTTTCCTTAAAAGGTGCAGGAAATTTTTCACCCCTTCTGATCTGGCTACTATTTATAAAGCCTACATCCGTCCTAAGTTAGAGTACAATTCACATATCTGGTCAGGTGCTCCTAAAACATCATTGTGCCTACTCGATAAGGTTCAAAACAGAGCATTAAGAATGATAGGTGATAGTTCAATTGTTCAATCAATTGATTGTCTTGATCATCGTCGTAATGTTTCATGTCTCTCTCTTTTCTATAGGTTTTTTTACAAACAATGCTCGGACGAAATAGCCAGTTGCATTCCTCCCCTTAAGCAATTTAACCGCAATACACGCCTCGCAAGGAATGCAAATCAGTTTTACCTTCAGCCCAATTTCGGTCGTACAGTGAAATATAGAGATTCATTCTTTAGCCGTACTACTCGGATGTGGAATGCTTTACCTGACTCTGTTTTCCCCTCTCATTGTAATACACAGAAGTTTAAAAATAATGTGCATCGGCACCTCCTTTCTAATCCTTTACTTCCTTCTTAACCGCTCGCACTGTGTTAATAACATTATAAGGGTATTAATAACCCCTTGATGTGCGCGTATATTATAAAAAAAATTAACTTGTTGACTTTACTGCGATAAACACTTCATAAGCGTAAAAAACAATCAGTAATTGGAGTTAGAACTAGTTAATTGTATTTTTTCAATAAAAATCACGCAAAACAAAATCACCATCACTTGGCAAGTATAAATTTTTGATGTCACTTATCGCATCTGACAGCTTTATAAACTGAATCTAGATTTTCAGCCTTCTTTTCCTGACTGAAAAACTGAATCGGTAAAAACTAACAGCTGACGAGTTGTCAACTGAAAAACTTAACGTCTGGCCAATCAGAGGCCGAAAAAGTTAGTTAATCTGAAAATCTAACTTGTGATGAACGCGCCCAATATTCGGCGCGTTAATGCTGACACTCTCTGTATCTATTTTCACGATTTTTTATGCACCATTTGAAATGAGTAATCTGTATGGAAATGTCATTTCATTAGCAGTACATAGGCGTGTTTTTTTCACAAGGATGTTATGTACATAACATGATGTCCAAAAAAAACGCTTCGTTTTTTTTTTATTTGTGGGTTGGTGTTCTCGATCAGCTGTCAAACTAATAAAAGGCAACAAATGATTTTTTTTTGCCAAATTCGCACAAAAACGCAAAAACTGTTTGTCAAAAACCTAAAGCAATTGTATAGAGTGGAAAATAAGAATTTTCCGTAGTGAAATTAATGCAGGTAAACAATTTTTTTTGTCTGTTTTTTGTTAGTTTAGAAACGTCAAAAATAGGTCCGTTCACAAAGGTAACAAAGAATTTCTCTTGACTCTGTTTGCATGCTGGGGTTGAGTTTATATGAGATTGTGATTTAGATGTGAGTTGGAAAAATTATTTTGTTACTTGTTTCAAACGAATTAAACTATTAATAATAAGAAAGTACAACCATTTTTATGGCATACTTAACAATTAGCTTTGGAAAAAATGTTAACATTCACACAAAAATGTGAAAAGATATATGCAAAATGTGCTTTCAGTCACTAAACAGACCCTTTTTAATTGCTATTACGTTGTTTTATGTATCTTAATATACATTTACAAATCTAATTCTTGAAATCAGTGAAATTCTAAATATCTAAAATTTTCTGCAACTAAATTGCGGAGTGTAAGAGTGGGCATATGATTTTATTCAGTTACACATTTGTGAACAGACCCTTTGCCACCCATTTTGCTTTTGTTCGAGATACATGAAGGTCTCTAGACGCACCAACATTAAAAAATGAAAAGTCGAAAAACTCATTCGATACTCGACTAAACGTCAAAAATCTATCCCCGACCAAATCTTAACCATCCTTTTATCCATAACATTGGTTGTCGGGGATGTTGTTTTTGCTTTGCATGTAAAATGATGTTATGTATATAACAGTCTTGTGAAAAAAACACGCTTCATATCTACTCAGCCTTATTATGAGTTTCACGTGAACAGCTTTTCGTCCGGAACATTTTTGTTCGCCCGGGATTTTAAAAGCTATTCAAAGCTTAATATTCATTTCAAAGCTATATAAATTCTAGATTTACAATTTTTCCGCTTTTGTTGTTCACTTGTTCGCCTCACAAAAACAAGTGAAATAAATTGCTCTCAACTTTTTCACATTTAACGTCGAAAAATAGCTCATAATAAGGGAAATTTTTCGAACATGGAAAATTTTTCCTCCGAAACTCATAATAAGGGAAAAGTGAAATGGGATCTTTTTCGAGGGGAATGATTTCACGTGAAACTCATAATAAGGCTGAGTATGTTAATGAAATATCCACAATATATCAATAAATTGATAGTTATAATCAGTCCGGACAAATTTGTGATTGATTAAAAATTGGAGGATATCAAAAATTTTAATAAACACTATTAATCGAGCCATTCACAATAGATCGCAAATATCAAAACTTTTAATGATTGGAACTGGGCTATAATGACGCTAACACGGACTCACACGACCCATTTGATGAGAAAAACATTCTTGATACTACCAAAGGCGTTGCTAGTTAAACACGAAATCTTTCTTCTCATTTAGGGAGGGAGTAAGTTTCAAGATGCTTCCTGTTTGGTCACGTTAACCGAAGGGTAAAGCCTCCACAAACCAGAGAAAAGATATGACGTGAAAATGGTCCTTGGTAATTTAAACACGAAATTAGAGGAAGGAGGATATCTTTGCTAATCGATTTTGCTGCGGGGCTAAATCAAAGTTCGTAAAGGAACATGCCGACCTATAAATCAATCAATCGTCAACCAAATTAATCATGATGAGATCGACGCAATACACTCTGTTTACAAACTAGCTACACATACAATTGTATGAAACATAGTTTTATATCAAGCAATCAACATAATATAGCTGCACTATCAAAATGGGCACTTGACTTCAAAACATGAATCACAGTGAATATACTTTTGGTATTAGGTACGTATTACGAGTCGGTAGACATAGATATCATATTCATTTTCATTGACACAGTTCTTATTGATTTATATGAGTTCAGCCCTTCTGGCACACTTAAGTAATAGCGAAGTAAGCTTTAATTTTGTATAAATAGAATTGTAAGAAATAAAATAATAGCAAATTCATTAAAAGCCAAGTTCAGTTGAGTGTTCTGATTTAAGTTATAACTTTCTCCCATCCGAGGCAATAGGCATAACTATTAACAAAAACAAGAAAATCTTACAAGGAAATATTCAGTTGAATCGCTTGAACTATTTCCATATCGTCAGAGTGAAAAACTTTGGTAGATATCGTAGATCGATTGTACATTTTACATATCACCAGAGCTTTAAACACTGGTTCAGCAGTATCTTCAGCAGCACCTACAGCAGCATCTACAGCAGCCTTCTACAGCAGCATCTACAGCAGCCTTCTACAGCAGCATCTACAGGAGCACCTTCAGCAACATCCAATCTACAGCCGCACCTTCAGCAGCATCTACAACCGCACCTTCAGGAGCATCTACAGCAGCAAAAACAGAAGTTTCACTAATGGAAGAGCTAGATATCTTTAAAATAGTGGCAAAGCAAAACACCATCGCAGATGAACTACAGTGCATAGTGAGCAACATCAAGAAAAACGGTCCTGCTCGGAAGACGGCGGCGGCGGAGTACCGGGAAAAAAGGCTTCAAGCATTAGAAAAACTGTGGTTTGAGTTCTACGAAAACCACCATCAAATCAAAGGTGTCGTTAAGGCAGATACTCCGTATGTTCAATCAAATACATACGAGAGAATACGTAAAATGTACGATGACATCAAGCACATCCTGGAACAAGTTCTTCAAGATGATGAAATATACACGAGCTGCCATCCGATACGGGCACCAAGCCCAAATAAGGCTCAACGTTTGCGGACTGGAATACAGGCATAGTCAAAGATCTTCGAAAACAAAACGCCATAGCCCAATCACTACAGCTTTTACAGGTGAAGCTGAAAAGTTAATAAACTAATACATATAATATTTATAATACATATGAATTTATTTTAAAATAATGTCAATCGGGCAGACGACTTAGCCACGCTCTAACGATTTTGTTAAATATTAATATGAAAAGATGTACTATTCTGAAATAATAGAGCTAATTATCTATCCATCTATCTATCTATCTGAAAAGTTAATTAAGCACTTTGCAATCTCGGATAGCAGTTATGGATCCGCGTGGAAAGTTATTTCGGAACGATATGAGAATCCGCGACTACTGGTGACAGTAAATAAGTAAATAAAATTCTGTTTCAACCGTCTATCCAATCCGAGGGTGCAAATGCTATTAAAACTTTGCATGACACCACCCAAGAACGCCTATTAAGTCTAGAGAACTTGGACATTGAGACGTCTTTCTGGGATCCACTTTTAATGCCCATTTTGTTGAAAAAACTGGACAAAAGTACACATAATTTGTGGGAGCGATTTCTGACACAACCAAAGACTCTTCCAGCTCTAGCATATTTCCTGTCCTTCTTGGAGACGCGGTTCCAATCACTGGAAATCTAGGGAAACAAGGGGCGTCAAAACGATGAACGGTTACGAAGGCCCACAGCGAAATCCTTTACATCAATATCAACGGGAAAGGAGCCCAAAGCAGTCTGTTCGGTATGTGACAGCAAAAACCACAACCTGTATGCATGTCAAAAATTTCTACGGTTTACACTACGGTCTTAGTACCATCAAAAAACTACATCTGCGTATAAATTGTTTTAGTTCAGAGCACGGTACGTCGCAATGCCCAAGAAGAAACTGCTAGAAATGTTCAAGCAAGCACAACACCTTGTTGCACAAGGACAGAAAACATCTGTCACAGGCATTGCTCCTAGTACCTACATCTACCACCTTGAGGTTAAAAAACAAAGGTTATGTATTTCTCAGCACTGTAGTCATCGTAGAGGACCTAGAAGAAGGAAACTATGATAACCTGTCGAGCTTTACTTGATTCAGGTTCACAGCTGAACTTCATAACCGAAAGGCTCTAAAAAAGGCTTCAGATACACGAGTTCTCCGAAACAATGAGAATTCTCGGAATTGGAGAAGGAACCCGGCAGGTGAACAAAAGAATCCACTTGACGCTCAGGTCCCGAACATCTCCATTTACTATGAATCTAGAAGCATTTATCTTGCGAGAAATTACTCCTATCCAGCCACCTCGGAAGTTCAACATATCCTCATGGCACATCCCAGCAGATCTAAAAATGGCCGATCTAAACTTCAACATACCTGAACAAATTGATATCTTGATTGGTGCAGAACTTTGGCACAAATTTCTTAACCCTGGAAAAATCGAATTAGAAGCAGGTTTACCAATCCTCCAAAACACTTATTTTGGATGGATAGTTCAAGGTAAACTAGAAGGCGAATCACCACAATCATCTATGTGTAGCATCTCAGTCAACGAGTAGATCCAAGAAAGTTTAAAAAAATTCTGGAAGGTAGAAGAAGGTGAATCATCAGCCAAGAAGTATTTCGTTACAGAAGAGCACAAATGTGAAAAACATTTCGCCGATAACACTACCAAAATTACAGAAGGACGTTTTATGGTTCGTATTCCATTCAAGGCATGTACAGGAATTGGGAACATCAAAGGCACTCGCTCTTCAACGATTCTATTCACTGGAAAAACGGCTGTCTAACTTAAAGAAGCAATACTCTAAATTCATGGCAGAATATATCAGACTTGCAGTGACACGGACGACGGACCACGAAGCAGTTCAAGTAAACATAAACTTGCGCCAGCCACTTCTTTTAGCCTCGGAACATTATATCAACTACAAGAAACTCGACCCAGAGAAGCTAAAAAGGGACGTTGAGGAAACTTTGGTACTGCCTGACCAAAGCAGGAACCTGCTCAATTCGGAAATTGACTCTGCTGATGAGCCGAAGAAGAGTAGTGATAGATACCAGAATCTTCCTGACTACGTGAATAACCTGTACAAGCACAGGCAAGTATTGCGTAAGAGGCTACAGCGAATCCACCAAAGGGAACTCAACACGGCCAATGTCAGCTACCGAACTGTTTGGGGCGAGCTTCAGCAAGTCAATATAATGATCCGGAATGCGATCCGTCACTACAATGATGCTCAAATCCAAAAGAGGCTACAAGAAACAAAACGTGAACTAGATGTACTCAAAAAAATCAACAGGATAGTTGGTTGTAAGAATTCAATCCCGGAAGTCATCACAACAAATGGAGGGGATGCTAAAACCAATCAGGAAAAAGCGGAAGCGTTCGCAAAGCATTTTGAAGGCAAGCAACCGATGACCCTGACTTTCTGGACGAAATCAAAATATCCGTTCAACTGACCCTTGGATTCAACACTGATGAAACCACTTTCAGCAACACCAATCTGTCGAGTGACCCAGTCAACTGTCCAAACCTGTGCAATGTTTCTAATTTCATCCTGAAGAGGCTCCCACAGACAGTGATGATATTCCTGTCCATCATAATGAATAATTGCGTCAATAACAGCTACTTTCCCGGGAAATGGAAAACAGTCAAGATAGTGGCGATTCCGAAAAAAGGCGATCGGAATCTCATCGTCAACTACAGGCCCATCTCGCTACTGAACAACCTAAGTAAGCTCCTGGAGGAGCTTTTACTTAGGAAATTAAAGAACTTCTGTCGGGAAAATAACATCATCCCAGACATGCAGTTCGGCTTCCGCGAAAAGCATCAAATCCTACATCCAATGACGTCACCGCAGCCCTCAACAGCCATCGATCGGGTCACCGTCGCTTGCTTTTTGGATGTCGAAAAAGCATTCGACAGGGTACGGATTAATGCTCTCATTCATAAACTACACCTACTAAATTTTCCAGCTCCGCTAGTAAAATTTTTTTTTTCCTTTCTCTTCCACAGGAACTTCTTCGTTCAAGTCGGAAGCGCGAAACCAACCACCAAAAGCATCAGAGCAGGAGTTGCTCGAGGATCGAAGCTAGGGCCATTCCTCTTCAACATAATGACGTCGGACCAGCCTACCCCAAGGGACTGCGAAAACTTGCTTTACGATGACGACTCCTTAACATACTGCACATCTTTTTCGCCATCCATAGCTGCACGGAGAGTGGAAACTCACATTCACAGACTGTGGTAACTGTTCCTTTGCTTCGTACAACTGCGTTCGGTAATTTTTATTCTATATCTTCTGTTAGATTTTTTAATAAACTTCCACCTTCAACTAGAGCGGCATCATCTTCTGGACTGTTTCAAAGATGCGTAAAACTCTGGCGTTTAAATTTTGAGCATTCAAGTCTTGCTACAAACTTTTTCTGATGTTCTGATTTAACTTATTTAATTATTATTATTTATTTATTATTATTTTATTTAATTATTAATTCTTATTATCGCTATTATTTTCTATATCATTCTTGTTTTTGTTATTTCACATAAATCAAATATAACATTTCTTATTGTTTTTTTTGCTTCTAAAATTATGTTTTTTATTTTTTGCCACCCCACATTAAGCATATTTTAATACTAAAGTATATTTTTTTGAAGTGACATCATCACTATTACTAAATACCGATTGTCTCTAAATCCTTATAATATGTATTTACTTAGCTTAAGATTAATTTTTGTGATGTAATAAGGTATGGAATAAACTCAAACTTAACTTAAACACTAAATGCCTATTATAGTAAGTGGGGTATACGGGTCAACTCAACCAAATCTGAACTCGTCTGCTTCAGAAGGCCTGGAGTTTATAGAGGCTGCCGTACTGCTGGAAGATGCAGAGCAACAGCACTATCGCTACCCGATGGAACCAGACTGACTGACCAACTGAACGCGAAGTATTTAGGTATCAACTTTAACGAGGTGCTTAGATTCAACCCGCACTAACGCGCTGTACTGAAGAAGCCCAACCTCGCTTTCCGCTGACTTTATAATTTGATGAGAAGAAAAACAGGACTGAGTCAGTCAACGAAACATCTGATGTACAAGCAATGCTGATTCCCGTCATCAACTACGGCAACCCAGTCTGGTTTGCCATCTCCATGAGCGATGAAGGAGCTCCTACTTTTCGAAAGGAGAATTCTGAGACTCTGCACCGGCCTCACTTTCAACCGCCAGCGCCAAAGACACTACAGCAACCAGCTTGTGTACGAGAAAGCCAAAGTGATGCCCTTAAGGCGGTATTACACTATCATATAAATATGGCAAGCTGACAAAAAAAAAATATGGCACGACATCGTCATATAAATGTGATAGTCATATATGTATGGCAGTATTTGAATGTCTCCACATATATGACAATGATTCTAGAGCCATATATATATGGCGTAGTGTAATACAAAATCATAATTGTCACCATATAAGTATGTTCGTCTTGTTTCAAGTAGTGTAGAAACATATATCTATATATATTTCTTCTTTTTTTTTCATTATTATCTCTGTCACTTTTTATTGAAATTTACATCTGTGTACGAGTACCTATGCATGTGTAATAACATTTCAGATTTCACATAAGCACTCTGTGCATTCAACGTACAAATAGAAATAAAGAAATAACTACAAATAGAGAAATAAAAATAAAAAAACATAGGATGCCGATTGTATGACAAGCGCAAGTCATATAAAATGAATCGATTTTTATATGGCTAGTTCATTATATTCATGCTTGCCATACTTTATATGGCACAGGTTGTCATATAAGTGTGATAGCGATACTTTTCTTTGTCATATAATTATTGTTTGCCATACAAATTGTTCATATATATATGGCATAGTGTAATTTCACTTGCAATATTTACAGAAAATGTGCCATACATAACAACGTCTGGACACTAGGTGTTATCAGCATAGCGTTAACAGCATAACCCGTGTGGACAGACACATTGATAGTAAGGAAAACGGCTGCAGATATCAACAACCACTTGAATCATTTGGTGAGAAGGATGACCAGTGAGGACCAACACCCCGAGGCAAGATACCTAAGCATGATGAACACTTTGAACGAAGAAATAATACCAGCCAACGACGAAGCCACCAATTTCTACGCTGACCTTGGGTCAACATATTTCCGTGGCTAATGTCACCCCCTACCAACGCCCCATGCAGAGGAACGCAAGCGACAACCGGGACGGAACATCCCGAGAACACCCAAGTCAACCGACTTATAATTAAGATTTTTCTTTTCTTTTCAGCTATATAATATTAAGTTATTATTTCAATTCTAGACAATGTATTTCGTTAGGTATAGGGTGCCAACATTCTTACATTATCATTTTTAAATTCTAAAATAGTATGTATAAGTATCAATTGTATATATAGGGTTTTCCAATAAGAGTGATATGATTTCTTTTTAAAAAAAAAAAACACACTTTTCGTTAAGGAAATTCAAATATTTTTTATTTAATGTGCAGTTCAATCAATACAATTAAGTTTTAAATAAAACGTCATTCAAATGGCCACCACGATTTCTACTGCAGCAACAAATTCGATGAACCCAATTTTCGAGCACTTTTTCTACTAAATCAAGTCGTATATCATGAATGGCACTTTCAATATTGACTTGTAATGCTTGAAGAGAATCTGGTTTATTTTGAAAGACCAATGACTTCAAATAACCACACAAAAAATATTCTAATGGTGTTAAATCGCAACTTCTTGAAGTTCATTCAATATCACCTTTTCTTGAAATAATCGAATCTCCAAATTTTTCTCGCAATAATTCAATTTTTGCATTTGCTGTGTGGCACTTAGCCCCGTCTTGTTGAAAACAAATGTTGTCAAGATCAACTTCTTCCAATTTCGGCCATAAGAAGCTGATTATAGCCGATCTATACCGATCTCCATTGACAGTGATGGTGTTACCAGCTTCATTTTGAAAGAAGTACGGACCGATGATTCCACCAGCCCAGGAACCACACCAAACTGTCAATTTACGTGAATGTAATGGTTTTTCATGAATATTTTGTGGATTTTCGGTGGTCCAATGGTAAAATGTAAACACATGACATACTATAAATGGCCGAAACGCCACTGCAAAATCATATCATACCAATTGGAAAGCCCTTTATATAACGTTCAATAAAATAATTATTATTAAGTATATTTATTATACAGATCAGACTTGGTCATATGGAGAAGGTTGACCGTAATCAAATCCAGGGGCCAAACTATTATTTGCCGCATCATTGTGTCCTGAAACCTGAAAGTTCAACAACTAAACTACGAGTGGTGTTTGATGGCTCGGCGAAGACATCTTCCAATGTGTCTTTAAACGAGTTGTTATCCACCGGACCAATAGTTCAGGACGAATTGATTACTACTCTGCTTCAATACCTTCTTCACCGATACGTGTTCACCGCAGACATTGAAAAAATGTATCTACAAATTCTTGTTCATCCAGAGGACCGAAAGTTTCAACTAATCTTTTGGAGAGAAAACCCATTGGAAGAATTGCAAACGTACCAGCTTAAAACGTTAACCTATGGTGTGACGACATCTCCATACCTGGCCATAAAATGTCTACAAAAACTAGCATCAAATAGCCGACACATCTATCCACTAGGAGCAGAAATTCTAGAGAACAATTTCTACGTGGACGATGTCATGAATGGATCTAACAGTTTGGCTCAAACAGTTGAAATGCGAGATCAACTTACTCAACTCAAATCAAATCAAAACGCTCGGGTAAGGATGGATACCGAAATCTGATACATTCGTTGTACACATTCAAACCAACAGAACCGAAAGGGTCACAAAACAAACAGCTTTATCTGACAAAAGACTGGAGACAGAATGGACGAGTTTCAGAGAGAATTTAAATCATCTTCGAAAGATACAGATCGATCGTCATATATTTGCTCACCGCACTCCCTCGTCCGTGCAGGTGCATGCCAGGAGTCATCCTGGCCTCTACTTTTCACCAAAAAAGCAGAATGTGATCAAGAAAGAAGAAACACGAAAGCTGTGTTGTCAGGCGTAGAGCAACCAGCAAGCTTCATTTATTTAATTGAGCATGGCAACAATTTCAGAAAACTACAACGCGTCGTTGCATATGTTTTACGATACATTCACAACCTTAAGGTAGCAAAAGGAGAAAAGCTCACAAAAAAATTCGGACCGCTAAAACTAACCGAGCACTTTACTTTATATTGTGAAACAAATGCAACGAGAAGAATTTAGTGAAGTGAAGACATTAAAAATGTTCAGCGTTTCTCTGAAATACGAAGAGAGGGAGTCCACTTCGTTGTTTAACTCCATTTCTGAATGAAGAAGAAGTTCTATGAGTTGGTGGTCGTCTGGAGTCATCATCACTTTCATATGAAGCAAAGCATCCATTGCTTCTTCCATATTCACATACGTTTACCAGACTGATCATGGAATCTATTCACAAGGAAAATCTCCATTGCGGGCCCCAGGTTTTGCTAGCAATATCTAAGCAAAAATTCTGACCCGTTAAAGGAAAAATCATTTTCAGATCAGTAGTTCAGCATTGTGAGGTACACTGAGGCAAAACCCAAACTGCTGTCACAAATAATGGGAAATCTACCACCCCACAGTGTACAGTCCGCACGACCTTTTATAAACTCTGGAGTTGATTTCTGTGGTCAAATAAGAGCACATTTCAAGGTACGAGGAAAGCATCCTCAAAAAACATACATTGCCGTGTTTTGCTGCCTTGCTACAATAGCAATTCATCTGAAACTGCAATTAAAAGGTTCATCGGAAGAAGGAGTAATTGTCAACATCTATAATCCGACAACGCCACCAATTTCGTGGGCGCCAACAATCAATTGCTACTAGGAAGAGTAGTCCAAAATCGTCAGAGTCGCCGAGATACAAACAGCAAACTCAATCACGCGAAGACCCATTCACCGATTAGCTCCACTACCAGTTCAAGTAGATGAGCCAAACATAACAACCCCCCACTCCAACATTAGAAACAGAAGACAAATTGAAATTGCAAAATGCCGTCGACACCGTTAGTGATTGGATCAAAAAAAGGCGTATCAAGCTCAATGAAGCTAAATCTGCACATATAAACTTTACAAATAAAAAATTAAGCTACGTACAAATATTCATCAACAATCAAACTGTACCTTACGCCAATACGGCCAAATATCTTGGGATGAATTTGGATGCAAAGCTAAAATGGAAAGAGCATATCAAAAAGAAAAGGGAAGAGCTCAACTTGAAATATAGAAAAATGTACTGGTAACTCGGTAGAAATTCTGACTTATCTGTCGAAAATAAAATAATGCTTTAAAAACAAGTACTTAGACCTGTTTGGACCTATGGAATCCAATTATGGGGCTGTACAAAGAAACCAAATACAGAAATCATCCAAAAGTTCCAAAACAAAGTCCTTCGTGTAATAGTAAATGCACCATGGTATATAAGAAATAGCGATTTACATCGTGACCTACAAATAGAAACGGTTACAGAAGTTGTAAGAAAACATGCTGTATCACACAA
This sequence comes from Melanostoma scalare, assembly GCA_949752695.1. NCBI lineage: Eukaryota > Metazoa > Arthropoda > Insecta > Diptera > Syrphidae > Melanostoma > Melanostoma scalare. Next base: position 63,840,442 of record OX456986.1, on the reverse strand, counting down.
TCAGCGACTGCATAGTCATATCAACTCTGAAATGGAGTCCGTATTAAAAACGAAAGGCAATGTTCGGAGATTAAGACGAACTAAGCCACGCGAGCTAATGGTCTAAAAGTCATGGGAAGCATTAAAAATTTAAACTTCCCTTAAATCGATTATTGGGCTGTTTTTTTGGGAAGAAGTCCGGTACCTTGTATTGTAAATCCAAAGAAACGGTTCGCGTTTTTATGTCTGATGGTTGGCTGATTGGTTGTCTATTCCTTGTAAGATTTACTCATCCTTTTAGCCCCTGTATCTTTTGTTGTTTTTGCTTTACATGTATTTACAATACAAGGTACCGGACTTCTTCCCAAAAAAACAGCCCTTATGTTATTGAGAAAGAAAAATCTATTGTCGATCGTTCATAGATTGGTTCTGATTACGAGGAGTTTTTAGTGAGGTAAGAATCCCACACTACTTGGTGTCGAGTACTGCCAAGTGTCTTTTGAAGATTTCCTCCTGCCAAAAAAAAAAAAAAAAACAACCACGAATCTATTTTGAAAATTTGGGAACAGCAACAATTTCTTCTAGCCTATTATGACATGAAAACATATTGGGCACAATACCAGTCAATAGATCAATTTTATATTGACAACCTGATAAAGATCTGTCAGCTGCTGCCGAATCAAAATGACATGTAAGGCCACAAATCATGTCACTTAATGAAGATCTAGAAAGAGGAAACGAATCGCTCCCCTATCCGAAGCCGATAGATTCCATCTATCCATCATTTTCCAGAATTTCCGTTTCTCCTCAAACCAATCTATCTAACAGACTTGTTCCAGATCAACTTGACAGATTAACACATAATCCGCTTTCGGTCAAAAACCATCTGCAAGAACTGAATACGCTAAAACAGCAACTCCAGAACCTCACGATGGCCAAATTGAATATACTCGTACTTTTGTTATTACGTATTACGAGTCGGTTGACATAGATATCATATTCATTTTTATTGACACAGTTCTTATTAATTTATTGTTGGGTCAAATGGGCTAGTCAGCATTATTTGTGGATGCAATTAATTGTTCAGCCCTTGTGGCACACTTTTAGTAATAGCGAAGTAAGCTTTAATTTTGTATAAATAGAATTGTAAGAAATAAAATAATAGCACATTCATTAAAAGCTAAATTCAGTGTTCTGATTTAAGTTATAGCTTATAGCTTTCTCCCATCCGAGGCAAGGAGACATAACTATTAGCAAAAACAAGAAAATCTTACAAGGAAATATTCAGGTGAATCGCTTGAACTATTTCCATACAAACCAAGATATTGAAACGCATACCCTCTCATTTCATAAAAAACTCCCTGCCCTACTTGTATACCAAATTTCACTTTGCTACGATGACGGCAACCCGTAACGACTTCGCACCGAAGTACATACATGTACATTTGTCGGTAGATGGCAACTTACCACATTTCGAAGGGAAACCATAGTGTTTTCTGACAGTTTAAGGTTTTCTTTAAATAATCTCAGACTCAGTTTTTTAGTAACAACTACTGATTTCAAATGAAAAAGAATCAAAGCATTTAGTCAGAAAAAACTTTAAAATAAGGGACACCCTAAGGGGATTAGTGAATCCTTTTTGGAATATTTTTAGCCTGGATCTGGCTATGACAGATCACATAAAATGTGTTCAGCCTTGAATGGAGATGACCAGGTCATCAGAGTAGCCTTGTGTGTCAATGCCCAACCTACTTAGGTCTTCCAGGAGCTGATCTTTTACAATTAACTAGAGAAGGGGGATGAAACACCTCCTTGGCGACAACATAGAGTTGCTTTCAGAAACGCAGTCTCTGATCCAATTTATGCATCTTCTGGTGTCCCCCAAGGCAGCCATCTCGGTCCACTCCTATTTGTGCTTGCCATTAATGATGTGGCTAATATCATTGCATTTTCAAACCTCTCTATATATGCCGACGACAATAAAATAATTAAAATAATCTCGTCTTCCCAAGATTCTTCACTCCTTCAACATGACCTTGATTCTTTTGTAACCTGGTGTAGTAAAAACTTTCTGGACCTTAACGTTAGCAAATGTCAATCAATTACATTTTCCCGTAAACGCTTACCATCTTATCCTCGAATCTATAATTTCAGTAATGTACCTATACCTATTGTTTCCTCTATTTGTGATCTTGGAGTAATTTGTGATAAGGAACTTAATTTCCACTCACATATTGATCGCATTATTGCGAAAGCAAACTCTTCCCTAGGTTTCATCAAACGGTGGTCTAAAGAATTTTCTGATCCCTATGTTACCAAATCATTATTCATAACATACGTTAGGCCTATCCTAGAATACGCCTGTCAAGTATGGTCTCCTTACCAAATCACCCAGTCCCTTAGAATTGAAGCTGTACAACGGAGATTTCTCAGATTTGCGCTGCGTAACCTACCTTGGTCCAACCCCGTCATTTTACCCCCTTATGAAGATCGATTGCTCCTAATCGACTTACATACCCTTTCTCAACGTCGCCGCGTTGCTGACATTATATTCGTCCACCAGCTTATTACTGGTACCATAGACTGTCCGGCGTTGCTTGAGTTCTTCAACATCAATGTTAACTCACGTAACCTAAGATCGATCTCTTTTTTTCGCATACCTACTCATCGCACCAACTACGGTCACTTTAACCCTATTTGCAGAATGCTTCGTTTTGCGAATGCAGCACAAGACTCCTTTGATTTTTGCCTTAGTTCCTCTGCCCTTAGAACAATCTTACACAACTCTCCTCCCTAAGCCTTCAAAATAAATTTATTTCATTATTGTTAAGTTAGTTTTTTTTTAAGTAATCTTTTTTTTTTTTGTATATATGTAAATATCATGTTTATTCACTAATGCGCTTGCACTAAGCTAAATAAATAAATAAATAACATTTAACAGCATTAACTATTATTGATGTTTGTTTTATATCGTTTTTCATTGACGGAAAGAGTTACTCCTTTTGTGAAAAGATTTACTCCTTTCCCATTTTCCATGTTTCATTGAAAAAAAGAGTAGATCCGGAGTTACTCTAAACGCCAAAGATCTACTCCCATTTGGTTGGGAGATCTACTCTGAATTCACGCACACATGCAAAAACATTAGTTCTGTCAAACTTTAAGTGGAAAATAATTTCTTATTTTCAATTTGTTGTGCCAGCGTGGGTTTGAAAAAATTGCTATAAATTATGAGGGAACAAGTAAATAAGTTAAAATTCAGTCTTTTGCTAAGGAAAACAAATTACAAGATATGAAAATACTAGTTCCTATATGTGAACATCAATTTAACCGCCAATACCAGCAAAAAACCTAAAACATGTTCCTTTGAAAGGAGTAGTTCTCGATTTGAGAGTAGATCTATCGAATTTCAATGAAAATCGCTATTAGTGTGGTGGAGATGATTCTGCCACTTAACAAAGAGTCAATCTATTCAATGGTGGGTGTATTAATTCTTTTGGCAATTGCGGCGGTTTGAATTGATAAGTACGTAGTTCTATCAAAGGCACCAGAAATGTAAAAAAAAAAGAGCAAAGAACGACGTTTTTCTTCATAATCGCCTCCCTAATTTTGCTGACCAGCTGATGGAGAGCTGCTGAGTGTAACTCCAACCTTAAATCCTATGCCGCCAGCATTAAGTATTGAATCACAGTTTCGTATCAATAACCTAACCCATGGTGTCTGGGCGTGTACTATTCGGGGAGGCTCTGATTGGTGTCAACTTGGCTGCGCCCAGATGTTGAAGATGACCTGTTAAACTAGTAACTACGATTGTTGACAAAAGGGATTGAAGAAGAAATAGATCAACACTATAATGCTCTAGTAACTGACGGCTAGAACCTCAGTGTTCTAACAGAGCATTTCGGAAATGTTTCAGCGGATGAAGTCGACCTTAGCAGTCAAAAAAGCAGAAACATCTGACTGAGCTATTCTGATACATTTCATTTAAAGTACTTTCAATACTAGCTCCTGGTGAGCTAACGGCAGCTCTCATACCCCTGCAGCAGTCTACTGACACTGGATATTCCAGCCCTTTATGTCCGAAGGGATCCCGAAAGGACCTGGCCCTCCAACTTGGGGGTCGTGTGTTGGTTTAGCTACCCAAACATATGGTTTAGAAAAAACCAAAAGCCTCGATAACGATAATAATTTCAAAGTTGACGACCCAAGCAAACGTAAAAAGGACAAAAACCTCCGGATCTATACGTGGATCGTAACATCCCATAACAGATTACGTGCAGCTCGAGAATCAGCGGACGCCCTGGACAGCTACAATGCAGACATAACCGCCATCCAAGGAGTGCAATAGAATGGGCCGGGCATAAACAAGATGAAAAACTGTGACATCTATTACGGCGACTGCTACAGACAACAGAAACAACGCTTATTTGGGAGCGGATTTGTTGTTAGAGGTAGACTCTCAGGGATAAGTTTATCAGCCGAAATCCAGGGGTGCCAGCACGTAACTTGTTACAATCGACGATTGTCGATGTAATCGAATGTTAGCAGCACCTATTTTGAATCAATCGAGTTTTCTCGATTGTATCGTCTTTTTTGGCAGCACACAAACTTGGAAACGACGCTTGAAACAAAAGTTTTCACTCGACAGAAAATAGTTATCGTCCGTCGACCTAGGCAGTGTTTTTTTTTTGTTAGAAATTGAAAAAACTAACAATATGTCAATTAATGAAAAACAAATTTAAATATTGACAACATTCACGTGTATTCACCACGACTTAGCATAGGGAATCCTCAAAAAGAATCTCAAAATAGGAATGTGAGTGCCATTTACACAGCCTACTATCCCCGGCAACTTGAATTTACAATAATAATACTCTTTCTTGAAATTTTTAAATAACGAATTTTATCCATTAAGAACAAACAATTTTTTTTTTTCAAAACAAGCAACGTATTTCGGAAGAACTTTGACACTGTTGTTTGTGACATCCCTAGTTAAACATTTATTCCGACATTCGCTTGGTAACTTCCACTGGCTAGGAGATTCAAAGTGGCGCAAAGCTGGAGAACTGGTGGAACCGATGTGCTAATCGGCCCTATCGAGGTAACCGTCGGAGCGGAATTCTCTCCGATCGGAGACATTTTGCTTCGTGGTAGTTCTCCGATCGGACGATTCGACTTTCTCCGATAAGTTTTTGTTTGCGGAGATTTTAGTTTTGGGAATGCAATGCATTGCCGCATTTGTGAAAAATTTCTTACGACGACAACTACTTCGAAGCAAAATTGAATCTCCGAAAAAAGATCCGTTGCGGAGAAAACTCCGCTCCGACGGTTACCTCGATAGGGCCGACTAACGCTGTTTGGAAAATTTAAGCAGCCTAGTACCATCAGGAAACATTCTTTATTCAAACTGAATTGCTGTACAAAACTAAAAAAAACAAATGGTTCGGTTTCGAGTCTAATTTTTCTCTTTGTACACATGTATGAACACTTACTCATCGTCACGCTTTCACGGTCGTTTATAGACATTTTGAAATACAAATGTTAAGATTTTAAATGAGTGCAAGACTGTACTCACTCTGAACGTTTCACTATAAGTTACGTTGTGAGTTGCTACCGGGAAACTGCTTTTTGAAGTGTTATTATTTGGCTACACAAGTTGTAGCGAAGAATTTGTAATGGAAAGTGATAATTTGGTGATCGAAGGTAGTCTTTCACCTTTCTGGTGGTTAAAAGATGGACTTAATACCGTATCTCTTCAACCATTTACCAACTCTGTCCGTTACGCTTTTTACATAAGGAAGAAAAAATTCCTTCTCTTCTTTGCTTTTTGGAATAGCCTCTCGTTTTAAGAATGTTGTCCACCAACGTAATAGGCGAAGTGGTCAGTTTCACATATTCTATGTGCTCGCTGAATTAATGTAGAAACAACAGATCATAAGTTTGCCGGATGGTGATGGGAAGAAGCATGTAGGTATTTGTTTGTATGTGTGCTCTTTCTGTAGACTGTATGTCCTAACGTGCCATTCATGTTCCTTGCTACCTTAACATCCAAAAATATAATGGAATTATCGTTTTCTTTCCCATTTTCACTCCCAGTTTCCTATCCAGCAACAACAACAGCTTCAAATAGAACCGTCTACGCACCGCTAGAGCTTGCGTAGCCAAAAAAGAGAATAGCACTTCAAGTAGCAGTTTCCAGGTGACCACGCACAATGTTACTTGTAGCGAAACGTTCCGGGTAAGTGAAGTGCAAATTAACGCTAATTTACCATGATGCGATCGACGCAAGGCACTCTTCCAGTGTGATAGATGTTCGAACTTTCAAAGGGGTTAACTTTGACCTACACCACTACCTTACCTTGTGGTAGCCAAGGTTCGAATGAGGATATCCTGTTCATGGCTAATGCGAACCAATGCTGCGAAGAGATAAGATGTCGGAAAGCTACAATCGCAGGAGATTTCCAGTGCCTTCTCCAATCGAGTGTCCCTCCAACTATCATTGAATCGTATGCCGCCAGTATCAAGCATTGAAGACCAGTAGCAGCAAAGCCAACAAGCCATCAGAACCACTTTCTCTGAGGTTCTGGGTTTCACTCTGCCCCCAAAACGAAACCCAAGGTTCGATGAAGAATGCAGGCAAATGCAACCAAACAATAAACACGACAAATGTTGATGCAAAAGAGAATAAGGGCTGCCTTCGACCTGTATAACGAAATTTGCAAGGAGAAAAGAAGGGAAAGACACCGAATTTTCAAAAAGAAAAGGAAGCAACATGATAGAAGCGCTCGTTTGAGGCAATTGAGAGATGTCATGACAGGAATGAGGTTCGGAAGTTTTACCAAAGGGTATAAGAAGATCTTATCAGGGTGGCAAAGCCCGAACTCAAGTTTGCAAAGACAGCACAGAAAGAATTCCAAGATCAGATCAAGGAAAATCAGCTATAAATCACGACCAATGAATCCAGTTTTAGACCTTGGATCAGATATTGGCAAATTGCGACGTTTTGTTGGCAATTTGAAAAAAAGAGCGAAATGATGATATTGACTCAAAAGTTGTATTTCAGACTTTTCAAGTATCAGTAATTATTTTGGAGCAAAAAAAATATTGTGACTCGTGAATCGCAATTCGTAACCAATTTGCAGTAAAAGCAAAAATCTAATAACAGCCCCTTTTTCAAATTGTAGGCCAGTTTGTTTTGTTTTGATTCAGTGTCGGGGTGCATATAAGAAAAAAAACAATGTTGGTTTAGGCGCTGTGTGGATTTGAACCAGACGGCTAGGCAAATCGCTATACTTATTTTGAAAACCACGATGAATAAATTGTAAAACGAATATGTGCTCCTAAAAAGAGAAAATTCTAAATTACGATACTTGATTGCAAATCAGAAAATTAAAAAATTTTGTAATTTGAGACGACACTTAGAGTAAATTACGTAGAGTAAATTAGTTAGAGTAATTACGTAAAGCGGCGTACTTTACAAAAAAGAGGGGTTTCGCAAATTATAAACTAGAAATTCGCAATTAGCGATTTTTAAATTTTTGCCGTGCAGCAGGGAAACAAAGTAATAGAAATGCGGTCGCTGCTGATGATCTGGAAAGACCACTTCTGCAGACTGCTTAACAGCGATAAAGATACTAATTCCGCTGTCAGGCAGAATGCCTAATTCAACTTGGACGATGATCAAGAATGCCGTCCTCCCTACATAAAAGAAGTTAAGCTTGTCAAAAGCAAACTTAAATCAAATGAGACTGCAGGTATTGTATTATGAGACCAAAGATTATGCGTAGTACTTTTCTATTGAAACGACCAAGTGTTTCCTCATCCGTTTTCGATAAGATTCCGCGCCGTAAAGCAGGACTAACATGATTAAGCTCTTATACAGGTTTACCTTGATTTTTCTAGAGCGGGTTTTGTTTCTCAATTGCCTTCTAAAGTAGTTATGCTCCGTTGATGTCGTTTTCTGCGTCCTCGGTAGACGAAGTCCTGTACTAAAATATGTCTGTCTATTGTGACATTTTAGAAGTCCTGTACTAAAATATGTCTGTCTATTGTGACATTTTATAACAATAGACAGACAATTCACAATTTGACAATTCGTCGATGTTCGGTGTCTTTGTTTGATGACAACATTAACCATCAAACCCATTTCTCCCGCTTCTGTTTTAATGCTCGTAAAAGTACCTATAACATCAATATCGTCGGTGTAAGCGAGTAATTGCTCAGACTTTTGAAAGACTGTTCCTCTGGTTTTGACGTTTGAGTTTTATACAATCTTTTCAAAAATGATGTGGAAGAAATCGTATGACAGTTTGTCGAAATGCCTTTTCGATATCATAGGTCTCGGTGAGTTCTTTACCGACCTTGACTAAGCAGCGTGAATTTTCCAAAGCCATCCTGCATAGTCGAACGAGTTTTACAAAGATGACGAAACTAGACATGGCTCTCTACAGCTCGTCTCTGTAAATATTGTCATACCCGGCCTTGAAATCAATAACAAGATGGTGTATATTGATATTATATTCTCGCGTTTTTTGCGAAATCTCCCGTAATGTGAAAATTTGGTTTATTGTGGACATTTTAGGTCTAAAACCACATTGATAAGAACCTATCAAGTTGTTGACGTGGGGTTTCAGGTGTTCACATATTACAGCAGGGTAAGTTGGAATACCAATTTTGTTTGTCTTCATGAGCGCGGAGAGAATCTTTAAGTTGCCGATGAAACCGTTCTACTGATCCATTTGCTTGAGGATGGTATGTTGTCGTTCTGATTCGTTTTGTTCCGAGGGTTTCTGAGATCTGTTTGAAAAGACTTGATTCAAATTGAGTTCCTTGATCAGTCGTAATCGTTTGTGGCACTCCGTATCTTGAAACCCAGTTTTGAACAAAAGCAGAAACAACAGTTGAAGCGTTCATATTTTTCAGTGGAATGGCTTCTGGCCAAGAAGAAAAACGATCTTTGATGGTAAGTAAGTAAGTGAAACCTTGAGATGGTGGTAATGGACCAACTAGATCCATGTGAATATGTGAAAATCGACCTTCTGGTACAGAAAAATGTCCGTGCTTTGAAGTAGTATGCCTTGAAATTTTCGACTTTTGACAAGAAATACAACTTTTCGTCCATCTGTTTACATCACTGTTCATTTTAGGCCAAAAATATTTTGTCGTAATAATTTTACGCATTGGTTTTGAACCTGGATGTGAAAGTTTGTGATGGTTGTCGAAAATTGTTCGTCGGAAAATTTCAGGAACATATGGACGAATTTTTCCAGTGGAAGTTTCACACCATATTTCGACGTCATCGATTGGAATGTGTGTTTTTTCTAACTTGTAAGATGTTTTCGAAAGTTTTAAAATTGACTTGAGCTCTTCGTCGTTTTCTTGCTCTTTAAAAAGACTTGGAATGCTGACATTTTTAAAATCAATTAATTCGACATATGACCTTGATAGGGTATCGGCGACAATATTTTGAGTACCTTTGATGTAACGAATGTCAGTAGTAAACTCTGCTATGAATTCTAAATGGCGTGTTTGACGAGGTGACTTCTCGGTTTTTGAACAAATTGCGTTTGTGAGCGGCTTATGGTCGGTGAAAACAGTGAATTGTTTACCTTCCACGTAATATCTAAAATGTTTAACGCTTTTAAAAATTGCGAGGAGTTCGCGATCAAACGTCGAATATTTTCTTTCGGCCGGACTCAGACGTGTGGAATAGAAGCCCAAAGGTTCCCAACTATTATTATGGTATTGCTGGAGGACTCCTCCGATCGCGTCGCCAGAAGCGTCTACCATAATGCTAGTTAGCGCTAGAGGCTTTGGGTGAAAAAGCATAGTACGCTGCGATAGATCTCGCTTGAGAACTTGGAACGCTTCTTCGCACATGTCTGACCATTCGAAAGTTTGTTTTGACTTTGGTTTTTCGTTTTTCGATGTTTTTAAAAGTTCGTACAAAATTTTAGCTTTAGATGCCATACTTGGCATGAAACGATTGTAAAAATTAATCATGCCGAGGAAACGTTGCAGTTGTTTGATGGAGCGAGGACTAGGAAACTCGTTGATGGCTTTAACTCGTTCCTGCGAAGGAATGATTCCACTTCTGGAAATGTTGTAACCCAAAAAATCGAGTTCGCTTACTCCTAGTTCGCATTTCGCTAAATTAACGTTGAGTCCGTGTTCCTGTAACCTTCGAAAAATTTCACGTAAATGCGCTTTATGTTCCTCTACCGACCGGCTTGAAATGAGAACATCGTCCAAATAAACGAATACAAACGGAAGGTCACCTAAAACGCTATTCATAAACCTTTGGAAAGTTTGAGCACCGTTGCGAACTCCGAATGGCATTCTCAAGAATTCGAAAAGCCCGAAAGGTGTTATGACCGCTGTTTTATGAACGTCCTCTTCTGCGACTGGTATTTGGTGGTAAGCGCGAATCAAATCGACTTTTGAGAAAATTGTACAACCGTCGAGGTTAGCCGAAAAGTCTTGAGCGTTAGCGATCGGATGTTTATCTGGCATAGTCGCTTGATTTAACCACCTGTAGTCACCACATGGTCTGAAGTCCAAAGAATTCTTTTTGGGAACCATGTGAAGTGGTGAAGCTACATGTGACTTTGAGACACGACAAATACCCAGATCGATCATCTGCTGAAACTGACGCTTTGCGATTGCTAACCTCTCCGGATTGAGTCGTCGAGCGCTAGCTGAAGGGAGTTGACCAGTTGTTTGTATCCGGTGGACAACGTCATGTTTGACCGGTAACGTAAAGTCTGGTGGAGCCTTAAGTTCAGGGAACTCGTCGAGAATAGCACCGAATTCGTTTGAAATTGAAAAAAATTTTGGTAAACCTGCGTTTGTGGATTTGATTAGACAGCTGATTTGAAGATTAGTAGTTTTGTCTACGATGCGTTTGTTTCGAAGATCGACTATGAGATTGAATTTATGCAGAAAATCGGCTCCTATAATAGGATGGTCGATATCTGCTATTACAAATGTAAAATCGAAAACGCGTCTCAAATTTAAGTCGACTGTTAACCGTTTGCACCCATATGTATGTATTTTTCCACCGTTTGCAGTAAGGAGAATGAAATCGTTTGGTTGGTTAACGTGTTGGCAGAATTTGCGAGGGATAATCGAAATTTCTGCTCCGGTGTCGACCAGGAATTGCAGTTTAGAATTTTTATCCGAAACGAAAAGACGGCGTGAAATGTTTGCCTCCCTCAGTGCCGCATCTGAGATCTGGCGAACTAGTTTTTTGGGTTGCTGTCTTTGAAGTTGCAAAACTGTTTCGAACAATTCCTCGCATTCTCTCCAAATTTCCTGTGAAACCAACAAAACGTTCTCTCATTCTCCTTTCTACTTGATGAACGGTGCCTATTGTTTGAACTGTTTCGCGAAAAATTTCTAGGCGCTCTGTTACTTGTGTGTGTGGGTCGCATTTCTAAACGTTCGATGCGGTGCACAAGCTTTTCTAACAGGTCACTGTTTGAAGTAGAGGTTTCGGTTTTATTTACTTGAGAAATTTGAGAGCTGGAAACTGTTGAGGTGTCGTGAAGCCTGTCAGCCAGATCGAAAAGTTCATTTTGCGACTGAGATCCTTCAACAGCCATAAGGCAAACGCGAATATTAGACGGTAGTTTATTTAGCCAAAGCTTTTTAACTAGTGGTGGATTCACCAAATTATTCCCTGAGGCTAAGGTTTCCATACTCCTGAACAGTTCCGAAGGTTTCAAATCACCGAGTGCGACTTTGTTTAATAAAGCATCTAACCGTTTCTCTTCGCTATCCCTATTCCTCGCTAATAAAATTTTTTTAAGATTTTCATACTTTTCTTGCGCGGGGGGGGAAACTAAAACGTCGGCGACCGATTCCATTGTTTGATTATTCAGTGACGCCACTAAATAATCGTACTTCGTATTGCTTGCACTAATATTTTTTAATCGGAACTGCGTTTCGATTTGAAGAAACCATAAATCGGGACGATTATTCCAAAATGGCGGAATTTTGATCGATATTAGTGAAGCGTGTTGAATGGAAACGGTTGCGGCTGGTGTTAAGACCTCGTTGCTTCCCCCTGCGTCACCGGCAGACTTACTGTCAAGTGCCATTTCAAATAAATCAAAACTAATCGAAAACCCGAATAAAAATTGAATTCAAACCGTTAAAATATCCTCTCGCGCAAAAAATTTTATGTTTAAAATATATAATATATATGTGACACTCGAGAGGAGGTAAAACGGGATTCTAAAACAACCGTATGACACCGTATAATTTACCGAATTAAAATACCGCAACCTAGCCAATCTATGCACCGAACTCCTACCGCAAGACACTTTTTCTTTGTGAGTTATGAAATAGAAATGTTTTATTATTTCAGACTCTTTCACAAAATTAATTTTACTAATTGGTATAAATTAATAAGTTTATTTTTTATTATAATAAATAATATAATGTAAAAGAAAGTTACTCACTGTACTTTAGTACTGAAAAAAATTTTTTTTACTTTGTAGGCGGCACTGGTATGCGACAGCGCTGGTGCTGCATATGCATATGTTTGCTTCGTACCAAATCGAATGCTGTCTGGCTGGGTTGACGAAAATGGCGATGATGAAAATGCTGACGCTGACGATGGTGATGCTGACTGTGTCAATGATGACGACGAAGAACCTCGATGGCGATGAAGGTGATGGCGATGAAGACGATGGCGATGCTGCTATGGCAATGATGGCGACGAAAAACTTCGGTGGCGATGAAGACGGTGGTGATTCTATGTCGATGATGGCGCTGAAGATCTCAATGTCGGTTTAAGACTATTACTTGTCGACACGGTGGTCGGCACGACGTTTTTTTTTTATTTTTGATGACGTGGCTCTGGTGGTGGTTATGGTGGTGGCTTCTCAACCAGATCAACCAAATTGTGGTTTTTGTTTTAAGAATGGCGAAATAAAATGCCGAAACTTGTTGTTCGCTTTATTTGTAAAACAAATCCACTTGGTAAGTGGCTATTTCGGTTTTAGCCAAAATTAAAATGGCGAATATTCGGCCACTCCGCGTGCTCGATGTACGAAAATTTTTTTTTTACTGTCGGGGTCACCAATTGTGGTAGCTGCTTGGTACCACTTGGGGCGCTGGGATGGAGCAGGGATGTAACGAGTAGGTTTAAGTGTTTATACTTTTTCACTTCGCTACACGATGTTAAGGAGACTTATTCCTCTATAATTGGCGCAATTGTGAGGATCTCCTTTTTTTCGGTGCGGGGATACGATACTGAGGTTCCATTCATCGGGAATACTTTCTTACGAACACATCATGCAGATCAGCTGATGCATGCTCCTTTCCTTCTGATCTCTTGCTGCCTTTAAAAGTTCAGTATCAAGGCCATCTGCACCTGCAGCTTAGCAAGGACGGCATTATTGAATGTGGCATTCTGCCTGATAGCGGAATGAGTATCTTCATCGCTATACCTTGGCTTCCACAAGTTAGTGGTCCGAGTCAAAGTTCGCCCCTCAAAAAGTTCGGATATCTATCACACTGAAAGAGTGCCTTGCGTCGACTGCAACATGGTAAATTTGGTTGACGGTAGATAGATCTGGGGATCGCCATGTACCTTTATGAATTTTGAGATGCGGGAAGCGTGTGCTACTTTTTCAAGATTCTTTATTTCCGTTCTCAATTCCTAAATTAAATTTCTTAACAATATATTTAAAAAATGTAATTAACAAAACAAAAAATAATTTGAATATTTAATATTTCAAATGTCTAAATATTTGAGAAAAATTAAAAAAAAAATTAACAAGATATTCGAAATTCTGAGTTTGGAATAATGAAAACGATAAAGATGCATTTTGTGGTATAAACAACCAGTAGCAAGTGCACGACTATACAAAACTTAAGAATATTAATGAATAAAAAGCCGAAAAGGGTGAAAAGAAGAAAAATCGCAAAATAAAGATCTGTTCGAAAAGGAAACAGTAAATATATTCTCGGAATTGAAGAGCGAAGATTGATTGATTCGTGTAAGTTAAACTTGAGCAAAAGAAAGAAAAAACTATTATGATATCACCTGAAGAAGAGTTTCCACCTCAGATCTTGAAAGCAACCAAGCCTTTAGCTTTTTTAAGAATTGGTTGCTGTGTGATACCAGACAAGAAATTTCAGGCGGCAGTTTGTTATAAATGTAAGGTGCTATAGAAGTCAGAAATCGTCGACAGTGCTCTTTGTTAACCCTAGGAACGTCGACTGTGGACCCATTTCTCAATGAATACACACAGTTTCTTCTATATTGAGGATGACCACTTCTGACAAAGAATATTTTCAAAACTTTGAAGATATAGAAATATCGTAGAGGAAGAATGTTAGATGCTTGAAATAAGGGCAGAGAGGGTTCGTACCTATTTTTGTCTAATAATAATAGAATTATTTTTTTTGAACTATAATAATAGGTTTTAGGTTACTTATGAACGCACTGCCCCAACAAGCAAGACCATACTCAAGCCGTGATTGAGCTAAGGCAAAGTAAATTTCATGGAGTAATTTTTGTGGAACAAGTTTGCGAAGGTGAAACATTTTGTTGAATGAAATGTAAAGGATCTTTTTTAAAGACATAATGTGTGATTTCCAGTTCAGTTTATTATCTATTGTTACTCCTAAATATTTAAAATCTTTCACAAGTTCAAGAGCAAAGCATTTGCATGTGCAGTCAATTTTGTCACAGTTAAAATGATGCGAGATAATTTTATCAATGGCTATATTCGGGTTGGACAGAGAAAAAAACATTGCTTTTGACTTAGCGCTAAATAAAAGTTGATGATAACTAAGCCAGGTGTTGAGTACATTTATGTAGATCATTACTAATTACTTCACGAATGGTTATTAAGTCATTACTTTCATATGAAAGAGCAAGGTTGTCTGCATATCCAATCAAATGACCGTTTATTGGTAACTTGAAAACCGAATTTATATAGACTAGGAAAAGAATTGGTCCCAGAACTGACCCATGTGGTACACCAGTACTAGGACATTCTTCCTCATGGCTTACGTATTCATTTACTTTTACGCATTGTTTCCGATTGACCAGGTATGACCTAAACCAATCAATTAAATTTCCTCTAAAGCCGGCACTTTCAAGTTTTTGTATTATAAGATCATGTTTAACCAAATCAAAAGCCTTAGTTAAATCTAGGAATACTGCTACAGTTTTCTTATTATTGTCCAGTGCATTATAGATTTTTCCTAATAAGACCAAAATAGCATCTTCAGTACATTTTCCTTTTGTAAAACCGAATTGATGCTTATCAAAATATTTAGTTTTTTCTAGGAAATCAAGCATTTCGGTTACTGCAACCTTTTCAAAAATTTTTGAGAATACCGATAGCAGAGATATTGGTCTATAGTTGTTAGGGTCGTTCGTATCACAACAACAAGATTTAGCCCCGCAGCAAAATCGATTAGCCTTAGACCGTTTTCGGAGGCATTTTCATGAAGGCTATACTTTACGATTGTATTTCCAAAGATGTCATCCTTTCCTTGTTTTGTGTTAAGATCACAAAGAACGATTTTTTTTTATTTTGTGTCTAGGGCGCTGCTCATATGTTTCTTCGAGGAGCTCGTAGAAACAGTCTTTGGAATTGTTGTCTTTCTCTCCTGTGGGGCGTGGCCGCACATTAGGCTTATATTGGCGAGCTCAGCCCTAATGTGGATGGTAATTATACGCTCATTAACTGGACTGACTGATAACCTTATCCCTGAGTCTACCTCTAACTACAAATTCCCACCCAAATAAGCGTTGTTTCTGTTGTCTGTAGCAGTCGCCATAATAGATGTCGCAGTTTTCATCTTCTTTATGCTCGGCCCATTCCAAACCAAATATGTCGGAGTAGTGCATTCAGGGGCAGAGGAAGTCCACCGTTGATTCTATTAGTCGAATTCACCCGCTGAAATATTCCCAAAAAGCACTGGCAGACCACTGAGGTTCGGGCAGTCAGTCATTATTCGCAGAGCATTATAGTGTTGATCTTTTTCTTCCTCGGCCCTTTTGTCAATACTCGCACTTACTAGTGTAGCAGGTCCTCTCCCGGTGTATCATCCCAGTTCCCAGTGGTTACCGCATGGAGGTACCGATTGAAGTCTTGTTTAACGTGGACACCTGCCAATTAAGGCTTAAAATCCACGGCGAGCCTACCCGTATAGCAGAGTGTACTTAAGTGTTGACCACCACCCTGAGTTTGACTCCAGTAGCAAAATAGTAAACCTGTTGAGGCATGTCCACACTCCATGCTGAAGAGCGAGGCCGATCTAACACCTCTTGCATCCAAAAATTTGGATGCCAGTTCGCATTTGGATAACCACGGCCACCACGATACTCCCACAAAGGGGCCTACCTCATAGATAGCCCCAGATAACGAAGCCATATGCCATGACACACACGAAATTTTTGCCATCCAGGAGGGCCTATCTCCCGTGGTACCAGAATATAGCTACCGGTGAAGCTTCGCAACCGTGAAGGTCATTTCCAGATGAGTACCTCAATACTCGAGGCCTGGCAACCTCAGACGTACACACTCAACCAACAGCCGAGGAAGAAACCACTGGCCAACTACGCACACCTATACAATTACAAACAAAAACTGACAAGGAAAACCAGGAGACTCAACGAAAAGGCATCAAAGTCAGGCACCGACCAAGTACCGCTAACACAAGCCACAAAAACACACAGATGGGAAGAACAAGTACATGTTCTCGCACTCATCTCTGCCACGAGCCCAGCATCGACATGGCCAAAATCTACTACAAGGACAACACGAAAACTACTACCACAAGTCATTGTGCAAGCAGCCCCGCAAGCATCATGACAAGCACCCTAATCCCAACACAGCCTATTGCCACAGTTCGGCTCTAATGTCACCAAGCTTAAGAGCTTTGAAAAGAAGGCGCAACCACTACAGCAAGAAACAGCGTTGGGGTGACCCCATTACAGGCAGTAAGTGAGTCAGGATGAGACCTATTGGCCTCCCTCTCGACCAGTCATCTACCAGCAATAGGCTCAAGGGGATGCGGGTGAAACTACAACCTGTCACAATATCACACAACCTCCTGCAACAGATCCAGCCCAAAAGTGACTAATCTCAAAAAGGTAAGAACATAAGGCACCATCACCATAGCAAGGAGTGGCGTGGGGACTCAGAAACGCACAGCCGCAGCCTAAACTAGTTCCCCCCAGATCTCAGGCGATTATCCAAGAACTCTATGTGAACAAGGAGTCAAATCTGCCATCAAAGATCCATAGGGGAAGAACCCTATGCTAACCTGCAGTTTCTACTACAAGGACCAACAAAGTGACATTATTGCCGACGAATCTGAAAAACTCGTTCAGCAAAGACGGCAAGATTACCAGCCGTTTCCCTTGTGCAGAGAGCACGACTGAAATCCTAAGCCTCATCTACCCGCACTATACCTATCGAAGTGAGATCCCTGTGATTGGCGTATCGCAGACACTCAGTCAGCACATGCCAATAATCCTCTCTCAAAGCTCCACACGCATAATTCGCCGACTCAGCTAAGGTCCTTTCATTCAGAAATGCATTCAGGGAGCCATGACCTGTACGCAGGAATACCGTGAACAGCCCCTTACATCCGGTAGAAACCGAAAGGTGGCCCTCCCCTTTTCGCTATCAGTCCAACGAGATTGCCACCTGGAAAAGACACATTCCACCAAGTCCTTCCTTTCGGAAGGACCCATGCACCGAGCCCCAGTGCACCTACAGTACGGCTGCCAGGAAGAAAGCCGCTGCAGCAAAGGATCCATCATAAGGTTCCAAATAAATGAACGACCAAAAGACCCCTGGGGACATACCCTATCAACAACTACCGAGACAGAACCAACGGGACTCACAACACGAGCAATCCTATCAGAAAAGTAGCTCCCCCACATGGCAACTTCCTTTCAACCTACCTCCAGTCTCCTTACAACCTGAAGAGCACATACCTGCTACTCGATCCCTCGACAGATTCGCGAACACGCAGCCATGCATCTTCGACACTGCAACCAGGCTTAAAGCCAAACTAGAATGGACACTGCTCGGGGATGCTCTCCGTCAGTCTGTCAAACAAGACCCTTTCCAGCACTTTTCCAAGGATTGGAAGGAGACTGATTCCACGATAGGATTTAGGATTGGTCCTGACTCTATCATTAGACTTCAGGAGAACTATCATCTTTGCACATTTCCATTCCAGTGGGAAACAATTTTCCCTGAAGCAGCACGAGTAAAGAGCCATCAGGTATTCGAGAACCGCTGCCCAGATGGCTTTCACCATCTCCCCAGTTAGTCCGTCGAACCAATAGCACAGCCAATTTCACCCTCTCTCACCATAGGGGCCAAATCACTAAGTCCACAAAAGGACCCTCGTGACCAGCACCCCTGGGAAAGAAGGAGTTCATCAGGGCAGTCGCAGAGTCCGTACATAATGTGAGCACACGCCCACCATCATGAATGGTCCCTATATCCAAGGGCCTCTTTCCCCAACACACCCGGTAGAGCATACCCCAAGGGTCCTCCCGGTGTTCTTCGGCAAAGGCCCTAGACTCGTTATTCTTGCTACTGGCCACCATCCTTTTATAATCAGTCAAGCCCTGCCGAAAGGCAAGTCTCGACTGATCCAAGTCTGTAGACCCGCATCGCCTACAGGCTTGGAAAAGCTAACGCAGTCTCCTCACCTGCACACGCTTAGTCTGCAGCTTAGATGTCCAACACCTAACCCTTCTTGGATTCACCTTGCGGAAGAGCTGGTCGTTGACATCCCATACGCATATATTCAGAAAGATAATCATGTCATCAGCTCCCAAACGTTGAAAAGTGTCAAGCGACATCGACATAACCCTTCTCGCTATCTCACACTGATACAATGGCCAGTTTACATTGTGAAGATACCACCTCCTCGCATGCTGATCCACGCTGGCATCCTGTACTTCATCAGAGCGAGCGATTTGAACCTGAATAAGGCTGTGATCACTCACTCCCTCAACTCTCCGAATAAACCAGCGAAAACCAAACATGCGAAGGGCAGGCAAGTTTACCAGGGTTACATCGATATCACTCACACCGTTTGGGCCATCAAATGTGTACAGGTCGCTTGGCTCATTGAGAACCTCTAGCTACACTGCATGCTGGTTAGCAGCTGTCCCAACTCACGCATGGCTGCCCAGGCACCATTGCAGTTAAATTGTAACAATTTTACTGACATTTTAGTTGAATTATTACAGAGCATTTTTAAAAAGAAAAGAAAATTTTTTTTAAGAAAATGTTTGTTGAAGATCGAAAAGATCACCTCAACGCCATATTGCGTTTCGCCCAGGTACGGCAATTGGGCTCATCAGTTTGAGGATTGCCGTACCCTTCTAAGACGCAAATTTAGTTCGGATTACACCGACACTTATAAAATTCACTGCACTCACATGCAGTGAATTTGAATTTCTAAGAAAATGTACAAGACATTGTTAAACTTAGAAAAGCAAACAAAATTTTTCCATGGTTTGGCATAAACTTATTTAAAAGAGAAATAGCAAACAAGTGTTTGTTATTGTTTATTGTTTTTGTTTTGTCCAGGAATTGTAATTGTTGCACAATTTTACCAGGAGCCTCTCCCATATGGGAAATGAGAAATGCTTAATATAACATCTCCCACCGCCCAGAAGTAGGTCCCTGGTCCTTGGACTACACTCTAGCACGACATTCACCAGGCCCTCCCCAGCCTTCCAAAAAATTTTATTTATGCAGCTCACACAGGAATTCCTCAGGAGAGATCCTCTTCTCCTCTGAACAACAAGAGGAGCGCACTTCCTGGATACTGCCGAGAGACCGATAGCCTCAAGCTTATCATGCTCAAGGAAAGCATAGCGCTCGACAGCAGAAGGCAGTGAAACTAGCACGCTGCCCTGCTTGTTAGTGCGCACAGTGTGCACCCTTACGCCCACGGCAGGTACCATTTCTCCTACCACCTTCCGCTTAACCTCAGCGGGAATATCGCCCTTCTTTTCCCCCACTATCAACAACCACGTCTCGGTCGGCCTGGTAGGTTTAACATCTGGTAAAGATACTTTCGTTTTATCCGCCAAACCACCCGAAACTGCGGCCGAGACATCAATCTGCGCGAATGAAGGTCGCTCAGCCACACTCAACTCCATTGGGACACACAAGGACCTAGAAGGCTCACTTAGCCCATCAGCACCAACTGGTGCAGCAGCCAATGACTTAGCGTGGGAGACCACGCCACCCTCAAGTCGCCCCCACAGCCTTTCATTGGCCCCCGAGAGAACCATAATAAGGCCTTCGTACTTGGAGGTCAGCTCAACAACCTGACTGCCAACCCCAGGGAACTCCGCTATCAAACTTACAACTTCAAGCTTGATAGCAGCGCACCTGGCCATGACGCCAGAAAGAGTCAAACTTTCGTCCAAGCTGGACGTCCCAACAGTAGAGATCGGTGCAGAATTCTTCTCTATTCTTCCCTTTACCGCCTCATCGGTTTTCTTTTTAACTGCACCATTTCCCTGTGGGACCATTTCAGGGACCACAGCTGATGCAATCTTGCCAGATTTGCCCTGTAATGCTAATACGGCATTTCCTCCGGCAGCAACCAAAGGAGGCTCTTTAGCCAACAAAGTTGCAATCACAACTATTGAACTAACATCCACCATTGTAGCTTTTTTCGGCAACATTTGGTCCGAGGCCGATGAATCTCCCTTAGTTGGAATAGCTGCCATTCTCTTCCTCTTCAGGGACTCCTCCTCAAACTCCATTGAGGAGTCAACAGCCACTGAGCTCTCTGAAGAGCTTGGCAGACCAGCCCCCTTTCATTAAATCAAGTTTAACAGTCGGCTTTCTAGATACTTCCTCCTCCGACTCGTCCCACAAATTTGCTCAGCCTGGAGCTCAGTTGCCAACCGTGGTCACAAAAATTTCACTTTTCACTGAGTTGGCAAACCGTGTAAGAATTTATTCTTAACAGGTTCAACCAATCAATAGTCTCTTTTCACTTAAGTAGCCAATCCAAATATTTCTCACTATCTGTCTTACTTCACCAATCAAAAAAAGGCACAGTCACTATCTGACCTCAAAATCTACTATACACTACTCTACACTTAACATTGCTAATCAATCAGAAAATTCACTTTGATACACTTCTATTGCCCGGAGCACTCGCAAAATACGTCCGTTCACTTCGAATAACCAAAGTGAACTGGCGTGGAGGTACAGTAAGCACAATTGACGTGTACTATAAGTGAACTGGCGTGGAGGTACAGTAAGCACAATTGACGTGTACTATAAGTTGCGAAATCTAGGCGCTGCCAAGTTGACACCAATCAGAGCCTTCCCAAATAATACACGCCTAACCACTGAAAAGAAAGTTAGAAGAGATATTTGTCATGAAAATCCAGAAATAAAGGCTATCTCTGAGGAATTCATCTTAAAAGCAATCAACCATCACTATTGAAAACATTTGCTGATAAAGCTTTATTTGGGATCACAGCAGATGATTTAAGACGAACGAAATCTATTCGAAGCGCAGAACCTCTTTTTGAACTCACACGAGAATTAAGTAAAATAGGATTTGAAATTAGTGGCAGTGGGCCATATCTTCGTTTGATTCCCAGAAAATAAAAAATTTCAGAGGGCCGAGGACAGTCTTTGTTAAGCTTATTTGGGCTCAAACTGATCAGCACAAGAGCCACTTAGATGGCAAGTTCCCTGAAACATCAATCTATTATATAGAGAACTAAGTACTTGATCTGATCAAGTATTTTTCATATCTCAAGATGATAAAGCACGAGTCCCTGTTGGCGTAGCTAAAATAAGCAAGCACCTCCTGTAATGGACAAAGAATCAAATTTCCTGATCACGGTGGAGTAATCGCTGAGCGTCATAAATCAATACAATCTGCTTTTGCTGGTATCAAAATCACTTCTAATATGCAAGGGACCCGCAACCGTAAGCCGTTGGATATTCTGGGCCAACAAACATCGCCATTCGAAATGGAAAGCATAGTTCATCTACTGCTTATATTTGTTATATAAATGAGTTAATAAATTGTGTATTCTGTATCCGACTTAAGATTATACCATTCATACCTATGTAAGTAAACCCTTAGTAATACTAAAGTAATAGTGCCCATGTAAACAACAATTAAGATAGGCGAATTGATTGTAAAGTATATGGCGAAGCGAATAAAGACAATTGTACATAGACGTGAGAGCAGACAAGACGCCTTTTCAATTTAGTCCTCCATTTGTAATTAAAAAGTAAAAAGTATTCAATAAAGAATTAAATAATCACCCCTATTACCGATGTCGAAACGACATCAAAAAAAAAAAACGACACGACACAACTTGTTTTTCATAAGTCGTTTTCGATCTTGTACACTCGTTTTGATGTCGTGTGCAGTCGTAAACGTCAAATGTCGTTATGTGTAACTTATAATGCAGTTATTCTTCATTCCATTCGTCGAAAAAATACGACGACGACGAAAAAAAACGTTGATATGTCCGTTCAAAAATTCGATCGCGACATAGAAGTGGAAGGCCACAAAACAGCAAGTAACCTTGTTAAATGAATTCATTTTGAAAAATTTTATAACTAATAAAGGATTGTATTCGAATTTGACAAACCAAAACCAGTTTGAGAAGCTCGTCGAGTTGATGGGGAGGAACGTAAAGCTAGCTAGAGGTTTTTTGAAGGGAATTTAAAAAACCGATGTAAAAAAGGAATGGACTGCGATAGCGGAGCAGCTTAAAAGCAAGGATCCTCCAGTAAGAGACGAGGACGGTTGGCAAAAGGATTGAATTACTTTTTTCAAAATACATGTAAAATATTTACTAAACTATTTAAATGTTGTGTTTATTTGAAAAGTAAAATAAGTAACACAATCTTGACTTCAAAAGCAAACATAAATTAGGTTTTAGAATAAAGGCAAAGTACTTGTAAGCAAAGTGGAACTCAATAACTTAGCTGAAGATCCACAACATCACTACCATACTTTTACACTCGGCCATCCTGAATTTCGTCATCTGACCCCGATGACAAAAGCTCTTCGTTTTCTACAACGTACTTCCAGAGTTTCATGTTGTCGCAACTGGTAGATGTGTTAACAGGACCCTCGACTTGAGCACATTTTCGAACATCGTAACGGCCATTACGTTTGACTCTAATTATTTCATATGGACCAAGATATTCACTCGCCAGCTTTCTACCCGCAACAAACTGAGTCCGCTTGATTGCTACCAAATCACCTAGTTTGTAAGTGAATTCACCTTTACATTTCTTATCGTGGCATCTATTATAATGTTATTTGGGCTTGTTGAATCTGTTTCTTGGCTTCTTGACGTAACTGTTGGCGTTCAGTGTTAAAACTTTCTACCATCTCTTTTTCAAGCAATTCCACAATTTGGCAGTTTGCTTCATTTTTCATTTTAGCCCCAAACATCAGTTCAAACGGTGAAACTTTTGTAGAACAGTTAAAATGTGAATTTATTGCTTTTTGAACTTTCGGCACAAATTGATACCATTTCGTAGGTTCATTTGAAGATAATTTGGCATTTATTGATAAAATGGACCTGTTAACACGTTCAATTTGTCCGTTACCTCTAGCAACACCAGTTGTACTCAAGACATGTTCAATGCAGTTATCCTCCATGTATTGTTCAAAAGCTTGAGATGTAAATGCTGACCCTTTGTCACTGATTACTCTTCTGGGTGTTCCAAATACATTCGACCAATCATTAAACTTTTTTAATACTTCTTCATGTCCAGTTGATTTAGTTGGGTAAAGCCAAATAAATTTTGAAAATGCATCTACCATTGCAAATATATATTTGTACTTCTTCGATGTAGCGTCCATGGGCCCAAGATGGTCTATATGAAGAGTATGCAACGGTGTATCACCTTTATCTATGCAATAAAGTTGACCCTCTTTCTTTCCCAGCTTCTTGTTATGTATTATACATTTGACACATCCATCGATAAACTGTCCAACTTTGCCTTCTAAATGCGGTATCCAATAGTTTTGTTCAATAGAATGGATAGTTTTTTGTACTGCAAAGTGACCAAAGTTGTGTGCATCTGCAATAATTTCACGTTCCATTATCTTCGGTATCACCAACAGATCGTTTCCTCTTACAGTTTTGTAGATAAGATCGCCTTTGATTCTGAAATTTTCATATGGTCTACTTGCGAGTATTTCTGTGACAGCTTTGATGTGTGCATCTTTTTGTTGTGCTTTTCGAATGCGGGCTGTAATTTCTGACGAAATCGTAAGGACGTTCTGAGGATATCGGCTTAAGCAATCAACATGTTTCATTCTGTCACCAGGTCTATGTTCCACTTCGTAGTCAAAATCTTGCAAATAGAAGATCCACTGTGTTACTTCTCGTGGAATATCTTTCTTACTGGTCGTTTGTTTGAATGCTGCACAGTCTGTGACCAACTTGAAATGAGTACCAAGCAAGTAGTGCCGAAATTTTTTCAGAGCGAGGTAAGCTGCTTTTACTTCGAGTATATAACTGTGACGCTGCGACTCTTGAGCTGACGTCTTTTTGCTTCAGAAAAGAACGGGGTGCAGTTGATCATCAAACACTTGCAACAGAGCAGCACCAAACCCTTCTTTTGATGCATCAGTATGAACTTCTGTAGGTGCACCTCTCGCAAAGATCTTTAAAACTGGTTCTCTTATCAACGCTTCTTTGAGATCATTGAAAGACTTAAGTTCTTCTACATCAAACTTGAAAGGAACATTTTTTCGCAATAAATTTGTAAGTGGACGGGCTATTTTTGAGTAGGCCTTTATGTATCTTCTAAAGAAACCTGTAAGTCCTAGAAAAGACTGCACAGATTTAACGTTCCTTGGAATAGAAAATCTACTCACCGCGTTTGTTTTTTCTCTGCCTGGTCGTATACTTCCATTCTCAATGGTATGTCCCAAGAAATTTTACAGTACTTTGAAGAAAATGGCACTTCTTCCATTTTATTTTCAGTCCATAACTAGAAGCTTCAGCAAACACTTGTTCCATTTTCTTAAGACATCTTTCAGCAGATTCAGCATATATAATTATATCGTCCATGTAGAGCTCCATGACGTTTTGATTAACCAAGTCTTGAAATATATGGTTGACGAATCGAATAAATACAGCAGGTGAATTGCAAAAACCAAATGGTGTCCTGTTAAATTCGAACAAGCAACTTTTAGTTACAAATGCTATATACTTCTTGCTAGATTCTTCAATTGCACATGGAAAAAACCATTTTCCAAATCCATTACAGTGAAATATTTTGCATTCTGCAATTTTTCGAGTATGTCATCGATCAGTGGAACCAGAAAACAATCTTTCAGAACCATAGTGTTAAGCTTCCGGAAATCAACACAAGTTCGGCAGGAACCATCTTTCTTCTTTACAACAACGACTCTGCTAGCGACATTAGAAGTAGACTTACGTATGATATCCTTTTCCATCCACTCCTCAATCTGTTTCTCCACTGCTTCTACTTCATCAGGTGGAAGACGACTTGGGGATTGTCGGAAAGGAATAGTCTTCAGTTTGATTGGACATTCTTTGGTTTTTTCGGCTGGGCCATAGTTTCTTACCATCTTTTCTACAACATCTTTAAACTGAGAGGGGACATCAATATCATTGTTCAATTCCACAATATTAAAGACCTGATCCTCTGTTTCTTCAACTGATAATGAAGAAAATTGATACCCATTGCATGATGATGTTAAGCAAAACTTTTTGATAAAATCATATCCAAGAAGTCCGTCAAATTCAGTTGTATCATCAGAAACAACAACAATCTTCTGGAGTGTCTTCAAATTGTCAACAGTAACATCAGAATTAAAAAAGCCCACAGGATGTGTTCTTTTGTTGCCAAGACCGCATAGGACCGAACAACTCTTCTGCAAAACAACATTCTTCATTTTCTTGCAAACACGCTTCTTTACAATAGTTACATCCGATCCTGTATCAACCAAGCATTCAATTTTGACACCATTCACCTCTATCCTCTTCAAACGATTTTGGTCAGAAACAATATTTACATGCTTTGTTCTAGGACAATCCTTAGAAATATGTCCATTTTGGTTGCATTTGAAGCATTTCATTTCCAAACTGCAGTCCTTTCGAAGATGGTCAGTAGAACCACAATTGAAGCAATGATTCTTCTTATCGAAATTTCTGAATGGATTCATCTGGAAACTTCTATTTTCATTCGACTTTCTTTTGACGACCGATTGATGTTGGTTTACTTCTTGCTTCTTGTTCATGAGCTCAAAAATATCATATTTTTCTTTTAGATCTTTTGTTGATTTGCAATTGTACATATTGAACTTGAATTCTGGTTTAATATCTAACCCTTCAACCACGTAGCGAATTATTGAATCATTTTCAACATTTCCGAGTAGTCCAATTTTTTTCATCTGAAGAACGTACTCGTGGAAACTTTCATCCTTTCGCTTTTTTCTTTCACCCAACTGCCTATGAATTTCTGCACTACTAAAAGTGCGTTGGAATTCGCTTTCTAATTGGGCACGTAATTCTTTATATTCACTTACAGCGATGGATTCCAAGAAAAGTTGAGCAGGATGTGTCATCTTGCCTCTAGCTTGAACATACTTCTGTTTATCAGTAAGACCGTATGCATCTGCATTCTGCTCAAAATTTTCGAACCAATTCTTAGCTGGAATTGTTTCACCATCGAAGTCTGAAATAATTTTGGAAAAATTCTCAACAGATACCTTTGGTTCATTTTGCCTTATTTCATCAGCTTGAACTCTCAATGTAAGCAACTGAATAAGCTGTTGCAAGCTCACATTGCTATTTTCCACACCTTCTGGTACATTTCCATCAGCCATTTTATTCTCTACAACCCTTATCGCTTTAGCAACAGAATCTTCAACTTTCGAAATATTTTTCTTCTTCACTTCTCTTCGGTTAGGATTGTATTGAATGAATTTCTTCTTCTTCCGTAAGTTGTATGTACCAAGAGTCATGTAACTAATAGAAAATTAGGTCCACATAGGTTGAGCCCCCAAATGTAAAATATTTACTAAACTATTTAAATGTTGTGTTTATTTGAAAAGTAAAATAAGTAATGAAAAATATTTATCACAATCTTGACTTCAAAAGCAAACATAAATTAGGTTTTAGAATAAAGGCAAACTACTTGTAAGCAAAGTGGAACTCAATAACTTAGCTGAAGATATATACATATGTATCATTTTTATAAATGTTTGCTTTTATCAGAGCCAACATGAAGCATAAGTAAAAAAAAACAATGATACAAAATTCGAAAGGATTGAATGTGACTGGAGGAGGTTCAAACAAACTAAAGATTTTATCTCCACTGGAAGAAGCTGTAGCAAATTTATTACAAATAGAAAAAGTGGTAGGCCCGAGCGGAAACGCCATTGGTATATGTATATCGCAGTCCATTTTGCTTCTTAACCCCTTGGCAACTGCCCCACAGTTCGTTCATCATCGCCAGACTGCATACACATCGAGGTGAAGTTATGAAGAGCGAAGGGCAACATTAATACATGCAATGACACCAGGAAATCCCGACATATTTAAAAGTAAAGCTTTGCTTCTGATTTTTCGGCTGGTGTCATTCGGAATCGAATCCATTTGGGGCAAATATGTTTTTCTATAACGCTGATAATTTCTTTCAAAAATTTGCTAACTGTTGGTTGAGCTAGTCCCAAAATAAAGTCATTCCCGGCGCCGTGTTTGGGTAACTTCCCTCAGCTAAAATTCCTAAGATGACTGCAAGTCTCAATATGATTGGAATTGAAGATGAACGATGCTGAATTCTTATTTTATCACCTATTTCATCAAACAAATACTTAAACGCTTCTTTTGTCAATCTAAAGAACTGCTAAAATCTGTTAAAACGTACAAAATATTTATTTAAAAGCAACTATTGTGATAAAAGTGTGAACTCACTTTGAATCAGGCAAGTCGAATGGATTTGAATTGTGCCGTATCTGTTTTTGTTTTATAATCGACTTTTCTTTCCGGATTCTTTCTTCTACACCTTCTTCTCTTTCACTACTTGTGCTGTAATGCATTTCTATACTAATAATTTTAATATCCTATTTATTTAGGTGCTAATAAATATACAACCTCATTCGAGCTCTAAACAATGAATTTTTATTAGAACTTTCTTCCAATATCTTTTGATTTTGACAGATGTTTATTAGTTTTTAGTCGTTTTAAGATCTATTACGTATTATTCGTGTCGAAGAAGTTATGGAATGACATTTAAAAACGACACGACAGAGAAAACGAGAGTTGACGACGAGACGAAACGAGATCGGTAATAGGGGTGAATATTCATGCTCAGGATTTCGAGACTCTTCTCGAACTTGAAGAGTTTCGACCATTAGCTAAAACTGACCACGGACTGGTAAAACCAATGGCAATCGTGATGGTTGATGGAGGGCCAGATAAACGTCCGGTTTATCAAAAAGTCATAGGGTTTGCTATTCAACACGATAAGCGACATGATCTCGACGCATCGTTTTAAGGTACCAATGCTCGTGAAAGAAGTGCGTATAACAGAGTAGAGCGCAGAATGACTCATCTTAGTCGGAAACTGGCTGGTTTAACATTGCTTCATGACCATTCTGGGTCTCATTTGGATGAACATGGCGTTATAAGTGATGAATATTTAGAAAGATCTAGTTTCGAACTTGCGAAAATGTACATATTAGCTGAATTATGAAGTTCAATGGAGATTGATGGCTATAATGGTACTAAAAAATATGTTAGAGATTTTCCAGACACCAATTAGTTTTCAGAACATGTGAGTCAAAGCCAATACTTGCTTCAAATTGTAAAATGTAGAAATCCAGAATGCTGTCGTCCAAGAAGTGGCATAATTTAGATTACTAAACAGCAGGATTCCTACACCACCTGTAAGGTCACACACGACTGGTTGCCAGCGGCGAGTTGAGTAGCTGCTTGGCAGCCGCTGATGCTGATCAGCTTTGTGTGACCACGCAATTCACCACACTCGCTGCCAGCCGGCGAGTGATATGCAGCGGCTGGCAAAGCTGAACATGGTTAACTTTTGCCTGCTAGCAGCGGCTGCTAAAATATAAAAATACTGCTACACGTTCTGTTTAGTAAATTTTTCATGCAAAATTTGTGTCAAATATCATAAATAGTGTAATGAACACCCAACATTTATACCAATTTCCTAATCGAAAACGTTTAACCGAAAACACAACTGGCAACACTATAATGGAATGGTAAAATGACAGGCATTGCTTGTAAGCCAGTGTGTGTGAGTGTAGAGATTTTTGACAGCAAATGTGGAAACCATGGAGAAGAAACTGGAACGCTGTAGATGAGTGTTGTTCTATATAAATAGGCCGCTGACGCAACGAGCAGTCAGTTTTGATTATAGAGTGATAAAGTTAAGAGTAAATTGTTGTATACAAATGATAGTGCAAAAGTCGAGTTGAGATCCAATTAAGTATAGATACTGAATAAAAGTGATAGAAATAAATTGAAAGGTGAAGTTTTATTTTGCGAACTAAGCGCACGTTACAATAGGTTTGAAAATTAGAAATAAAGTATGGTTTTCAGTGGCTGTTTGCTGAGAGAAGCTGGCGAGTAGCAGCCGATAGTGTGACGCTGGTAAGAAGCTGCTGGTAAGAAGCGGCTGGCAAGCAGCCGTGTGTGACCCGTGCTTAAGGCTGAGTGACGCAAAAAATTTAAACACATGAAATCGTATGGAGGTGGCCACATACATAAATCTTAAAATTTTTAATTCTGCTGATACATGTATATAATCAAGGTCCCACAAAATTGTGCAGTATGGAAGAACCTTTAATAAAATGAACTTTTTTTTTTTTTTAATTAACGCGCACATCAAGGGGTTATGACTACCCTTATAATGTTATAAAAACACAGTGCGAGCATTAAAGAAAATAGGGGAGGATTTGAAAGGAGACACCGATGCACGTTGCTTTTGAACTTTTGCGAATTGCACTGCAGGGGAAAAACAGGGCCAGGTTGAGCATTCCACATTCGGGTGGGTTCAAGGTAAAATTCATGAGCATATCTAGCGAGGCGGGTGTTGCGGATAAATTGTTTCAGGGGAGGAATGCAACTGGCTACTGCAGTGCTTGGCTTTGTTTCGATGCGATTTTGTAAAAACCGCCATTTCTTGCTGAATATGCCAAATGCAAATTCGTGATCAAATCGTTTTGTTGCGATTAAAAGTTTTTATTGAAGTTTTCTGTTTGAGCACTTAAGTTTGTTCTTAGGTAAAGTCTCAATAAATACTTTTTAAGGGGGTAAGCCTCGTCACCAATTAAAAAATTTGGAAGAACAATGCTTGATTCTGGTAATGCTTGTGGAGGTGGAACGTTAAATTTATCTGCTTCAAGTAATTTGAACAAAGTAGAACCAGATAAAGTACCACCACCACTTTGTGTTCCTATCCTGACCACCTCGACTGTTCGAAATCTTTTGTCAGCATCAGCTACAGCTGGCAGCACAATTATTAAAGAAAAATTATGCAGGTAGTTCAAATAATGAGAGCCAGAACTTGCTGGACACGGAATTTGGCAATGTCTACCGTCAATACTGCCAAACAGTTAGGAAATTTCCAGCGCCGCACAAAAGTGCTGCAAAATTTTTTGGGTGGGTCTCTAACGCAAAACTTTTAATTTTTATGAACTAACAATGAATGTTTGGAGCTTTAGTAATCGAAAAAATTATTTCATTTGAAAGATGAGTTCGGCTTGTAGAGCTTGTCAAAGTTGACAAATATTTTAGGTGAGAAAAAACATTATTTTTAACTTTGAGAGTAAAAACTAGGAAAAGAGGGTTAGTTAAACCTTGTTTTGTTTTTTTCCCTTGATATATGTGTTTATTTTACCTTTTGCGAAAATTGAGTGCGACTCCCCTAAATCGATTCTAAAAATTGAAAAAAAATTCCCTAATTTTTTCATATTTTTATCTATAACCCTTCCTGACCCTATTTTGATACTGGTTGTTACTAGAGCAGGGGTGATATTCTGTGACCAGTGTTGGTAAATAGCGGATGTTTGATCATTCATACGTATAATAGGTATGATAGTATTATACGTATGGTACCGTATAAAAGTATAAAATTGAAGAGGGCGATACTGTATTTTTTTTTTCTTTCTTTTCTTTAAAAGCAAATGATGAAATATCGAAAAATTAAAAAAAAAAAAAAACAAAAACTTCTTAATGAAATAGGGTCAAAATATTCACAAGAACAAAGACACCATTGCAAAAGGAACAACAACATGACGTGGTCTACGAAATAAAATGCAACGGCAAGACGAATGAAGTGTGCGATCTTGTATATATTGGCACAACAAAACGCACACTAGCTACAAGAATAGCTGAACACAAAGCTGACGTCAGGAAAAAGAGATCATCTACTGGACTCTCACAACATATGACAGAACATGGACATTGGACACACCGCTGATTTCGATGACGTACAAATTCTTGACAAGGAAAGAAACACAAATAAGAGATTCACATTGGAGAGTCTAAGAATACAACAAAACATTAAGAGAACGATGAATTTCCAAGAAGACAAAGACAATTTAAGTGCTAGCTACAGTGCTGTCATAAAGTAAACGTCTGTGATAACAATTAGTTGATATTTTCTGTTTTGTCCTGTTTCCTAATTTATTTAATTTATTCAATTTTTTAATCTTTATGTAAAGTGCAATAGACTAAAAATAGACTAACTTTTTTAATTTAAATGAAAACAAATGTAAATTGACAATAGTAAGTAACTAACTAGATTATAGAGTAAAAATTAGAGAATCCAAAAATTGTAATTATAGGTCCAATAAAAAAGACCCCCTGAAGAAGTTGGAAAATAATCAACGAAACGTCGGGATAAAGTTTTTTAAAAATGGATTAATTTATTAATTGCATAGAAAAGTAACAGATCAAAAAGCCCAATAAAAAACAATCAAAAATTAATTTAAAATACAATTGATCATTTCTTCATAATTAAGGGTCAGGAAGGGTTAGGAATAAAAATTTGAAAAAATTAGGGAATTTTTTTTCAATTTTTAGAATCGATTTAGGGTTTATTTAAAAAAGTTATACATTTTTTGAAATACTTAATTTAATTATTTTCGAAACACCACTTTTTGCGCACTTTTCAACTTTACATTGAGTAAAAAAAAAGTTTTTAGAAGTTGTCAAGCCGAAATGGATGGTTAATGAATCCTTAGGTTAGGTTAGGTGGAAGTGGCTGTCAGGCAATGAGTACATTGCCTGACACACTTAGGCCGCAAGGGCCCATTGTGATACCACAGAGATCAGCAAGCTAATCACCTACTGATCTCGGAAGCCCGATGTAAGATTAACGAGTTGATCACTTATTAATCTTCCATTACGGGACTAGCCGGTTAATCACCTGCTAGTCGAACCACGTGGAACTTTTACTAAGGGAAATCTTCGAGAACATGTAAGCTATTCAATTGATCAAAATCGTTCTTTCTCTGAAACAATATCAGAATTACTGGATCAAGAAAAAATGACCCTTTCAAGTGTCAATACGCTTACAACCAGTACTCCTTCTACGAGCACCAGCTGCCCTCAAAATTTGCGAAAAAATAAAAACAAGAGAGCGTCAACATACAATTTGAACTCAGAATTTCTAAAATTAGAAAAAGAAAGAAGAGGATAATGATGACCTTCAATACTTTAAAAGTCATTTGTCATTTAAGGCACAATTGAACAATTTCCAAAGCCTTGAGATAAGAACTGACATTCAAAGTATTGCATTGGCAAAACTTAGGAATACAAATAAATGAGAAAATAAAAAAACTAGCCTTTAATATAAAACCAGCCGTTGTTTCTGGACTAATGGCTTTCTTTTGTCTTGTTAATTTTGGTCGAACTTTTCCAAGAGCAAATAAAAAGATGGTACTGACATACGACAGTATTGCCAAAATCAATCTGGAAATCAGCGATGATTTTGATATAAATTAAGAATAAAATTCACAATAATTTTGCCCTTTTATGTACACCATTTATGGGGTGTACATTAAATCTACAGATTTATCGATCTTATGAAAGATCTCTAAATATGAACGCGACTTTCAACTAATAAGCTACGACGAATCGCACTTGACGATGCAATTTTCCCAGCGAATCATTCAAGTAAACGGCCACCCATCGCTCAGATTCGTCGCCGGAGCCTAAAATTAAACAAACAGTTGATGACTGGTGGATGGGCGTTGTACTATTCGGGTAGGCTCTGACTGGTGCCAACTTGGCGGCGCCCAGATGCTGTAACTTATAGTACACGTCAATTGTGCTTACTATACCTCCAAGCGGTATCCACTGGGACCTGGGATGCTCCGTCCAGAGCTGACCTGCTAAACTAGTAAGTGCGAGTGTTGACAAGGGAATCCGGAACAAAAGAATTGTGATCGGTCAACACTATAATTGCTCTGCGAACTATGACTGACTGCACGAATCTCAGTGGTCTACGAGAGCTTTCGTGTAAATGTTCCAGCGGATGAATTCGAAGGACAGAATCAACGGTGGACTTCAGCAGCCATAAAAGCAGAAACCCCTGAAGGAGCTACTCCAACATATTTGGTTTAAAGGTCTTTCGGGGTCTTTCAATACTAGGACAGGGTATTGAAGTAGAGATGGTGGCGGATGAGCTCCTGGTGAGCCAACGGCAGCACTCACACCCCTGCAGCAGGGTACTGACACTGGATATTCCAGCCCTTTGTGTCCGAAGGGATCCAAAAGGACCTGGCCCTCCAGGTTGGGGGTTGTGCGTAGGGTTAACTACCCAGCCACGGAAAAAAAATATGGTTCCGAAACAACCAAAAGCCTCGGATAACGATAATGATTTCAAAGTTGACGACCCAAGCAAACGAAAAAAGGACAATGACCTCCGGATCTGCACGTGGAACGTAAGATCTGTTAACGGACTAGGTGCAGCTGGAGAATTAGCGGACGCCCTGGACTGCTGCAAAGCAGACATAACCGCCATCCAAGAAGTGCGATGGAGTGGACCACGCCCCCACAGAAGAGAAAGACGACGATTCCAAAGACTGTTTCTACGAGCTCCTCGAAGAAACATATGAGACACGACGTGAAAATAGTTCTTGGCGATTTTAACGCAAAGCTAGGGAAGGAGGACATCTTTGGAAACACAATCGGTAAGCATAGCCTCCATGACAAAACCTCCGAAAATGGACTGAGGCTAATCGATTTTGCTGCGGGGCTGAATCTTGTTGTAAGTAGTACGCGCTTCCCGCATCTCAAAATTCATAAAGGTACATGGCGATCCTCAGATCTATTAACCGTCAACCAAATTGACCATGTTGCGATCGACGCAAGGCACTCTTCCAGTGTGCTAGATGTCCGAACTTTCCGAGGGGCCAACTTTGACTCGGACCATTACCTTGTTGTAGCCAATGTACGAATGAGGATATCTTGTTCACGACCAGCGCGAACTAACGCTGTGAAGAGATATGACGTCGGAAAGCTACAATCGCAAGAGATTGCCAATGCCTTTTCCAATCGAGTGTCCCTTCAATTATCCTTGAATCCCATGCCGCCAGCATTAAACATTGAAGACCAGTGGCAGCAATGCCAAGAAGCCATCAGAACCGCTGCCTCTGAGGTTCTGGGTTTCACTCGGCCACCAAAACGAAACCCATGGTTCGATGAAGAATGCAGGCAGGCAAATGCAGCCAAACAAATAGCACGACAAATGCTTATGCAAACACGAACAAGGGCTGCTTACGAACGATCAGTATAACGAGATTTACAAGGAGAGAAGAAGGGAAGAACACCGACTTCTCAAAAAGAAAAAGAAGCAGCATGAGAAGCGCTCGTTTGAGGAAATAGAGAGGTGCCATGACAGGAACGAGATTCGGAAGTTTTACCAAAAGGTAAAAAGATCCTGCCAGGGTGGCAAACCCCGAACTCAAGCTTGTAAAGACCAGCAGGGAAACATAGTTATAGAGTCACAGTCGCTACTGAGGATCTGGAAAGATTATTTCTGCAGACTGCTTAACGGCGATGAAGACACAAATTCCGCTGTCAGGCAGATTGCCCCATTCAGCTTGGACGATGATCAAGAATGCCGTCCTCCCGACCTAGAAGAGGTTAAGCTTGCCATATGCAAACTTAAATCAAATAAGACTGCAGGTGCAGATGGCCTTGATGCCGAACTTTTCAAGGCAGCTGGAGATCAGTTGGAAAGGAGCATGCACCAGCTGATCTGCATGATATGGTCGGTAGAAAGCATGCCCGATGAATGGAACCTCAGTATCGTATGTCCGATCCTAAAGAAGGGAGACCCTCACAATTGCGCCAATTACAGAGGGATAAGCCTCCTTAACGTCGCTTATAAGATCTTGTCTGCTGTAATATGTGAACGTCTGAAACCCCACGTCAACAACTTGATAGGTCCTTATCAATGTGGTTTTAGACCAGAGAAGTCCACAATAGACCAAATTTTCACATTACGGCAGATCTTGGAAAAAACCCGAGAACATAATATCGATATTCACCACCTCTTTATCGATTTCAAGGCCGCGTATGACAGTATTTACAGAGACGAGCTGTACAGAGCCATGTCTAGTTTCGGCATCCCTGCAAAGCTCGTACGACTATGCAGGATGACTTTGGAGAATTCACGCTGCTCCGTCAAGGTCGGAAAAGAACTCACCGAGACCTTTGATGTCGAAAAAGGCTTTAGGCAAGGCGACAAACTGTCATGCGATTTCTTC
Organism: Melanostoma scalare; assembly: GCA_949752695.1. Lineage (NCBI taxonomy): Eukaryota > Metazoa > Arthropoda > Insecta > Diptera > Syrphidae > Melanostoma > Melanostoma scalare. The sequence continues at coordinate 63,804,658 of OX456986.1, read as the reverse complement.
AACATCATACTTGAACAGATTGTAAGAAACTCAAACGTCAACACCAGAGGAACAATCTTACAAAAGTCTGTACAATTACTCGCCTATGCAGACGATATTGACGTAATGGGAAGAAAAAAGCGTGATGTGTGATGTCATAGGTGCTTTTGCGAGTATTGAAACAGAAGCGGCAAAAATGGGTTTGATGGTTAATGAGGGCAAAACGAAGTATATGCTGTCATCAAACAAGGACACAGAACATCGACGAATTGGACAAAACGTCACAATAGACAGACATAACTTCTAGGTAGTACAGGACTTCGTCTACCTAGGATCCGCTGTAGACACGGACAACAACATCAGTGCGGAGATCAAACGGAGAATAACTCTTGCCAACCGTTGCTTCTTTGGGTTAAGAAGGCAATTGAGAAACAAAACCCTTTCTGAAAAACCAAGGTGACCTTGTATAAGACCTTAATCATCCCAGTCCTGCTGTACGGCGCGGAAGCATGGACCTTATCGAAAGCGGATGAGGAAGCTCTTGGTCGTTTCGAAAGAAAAATTCTCCGAATGATCTTTGGTCCCGTATGCGAAGACAATGTGTGGAGAAGAAGATACAACAACGAGCTGTATGAGCTGTACCGCGACATGGGCATAGCCAGAAGAGTACGCATCTCGAGGATACAATGGTTGGGCCATGTAGAGCGGATGGACGCAAACGCTCCGGCTCGTCGGGTGTTCGAAAGCACATTGCAGGGAAATCGCGGAAGGGGAAGACCTCGTCTTAGGTGGCGCAATTAAGTGGATGAAGACCTCAACCGACTTGGAGTGCGAAACTGGAGAGAGCTCGCCCGAGATCGAAATCGTTATAGGAGGATGTTGGTTGAGGACCAGGTTCACCCCGAACTGTAATGCCCACCTAAGTAAGTAAGTAAGTTGATGACTTAGTTTTGATTAAAGGAGCGCAATTTTTTATTCTTCCAGTAAATTTTTTGCTCTTCCTGCAAATGCCCTATGATTATTTTTTTCCAACGGTAAAATTGAGGCTATCAAGTCGAATGTCGAAAATGCAAAATGTAAAAAGTGTGGTCTTTATCATATGTACCTCCGGAAAGTCGCTAAATCGTCACATCGAGAAGATCCATACAAAAGTAAACACGCACACTGATAGGAGAGTTAGAATTGTAAGAGTCGTTGCTCGTCCTGCTAATGAACTGATTTTTTTCCATCCCATAGTCTTAAGCAAGATCATTTGTACACACTTATCAACGCTCTTCATTATTAATGCAACTGTCAGTGGTTAGTAAATAACGCCAGAACGTATACGAGGAATAAAAAAAGATTAACAAAGGAAAAACTAAATTAAATTAAAATTAACATTAATAGAACAAACCAAACTATTGAAACATTACTAAACAAAATCTATAAATAAAAAATGAAATTAGATTACAGTAATAGAATATCTACTAAACATGAATCATGCAGATGGTATACTAGTTCCTAGTTTTAATTCTTAACTATTTTCATTGATGTTGGAATCGGCGTATACGATTTTCATAACGAGAAAGAATGAAAGGATCTTCCCAAGGAAGACCTTTCAGATAGAAATATGAATCTGTGCAGTATTGCTTCGATTCGAGATTTATGAATATCATAAAATGGTGACCACACCTGAGAAGCATACTCTATATGGGGACGAACATAACAGTTGTATAAAGAGAAAGTAACATAAGGGTCATTAAATTCCTATGCCAATAGCTTAATAAATCCAAGCATTGAATTTGCTTCGTTAATAATGAAGTATTGAAGTTGATGTGTTCATTAAATTCGAGGTTGGTGCTTAAAAGATCATCGAGGTATTCTCGGTGTACTATTGTTTTTATTTGTTGCGACATTGAATATTCTCTCGATCGCGATCTGAAACATTTTAGATGATTTTAAAAAACTTCATATCATCAGCTAAGATTAAAATGTCGCTATAGGAAATGAAAGGAATTACATCAATTATTGCAACAAAGCACCAGTTTGACTTCCTTGTGGCACGCCGGACAGCATTGAAAGGTTTTGACAAAACGTTACGAAATTTGACTTCATAAGACCTATTTTTTAAGTAGGAACCTATCCAAGTAAAAAATACTCTGGGAAATCCAAAAGCTTTTAGTTTATAGAGTATATTATGACAAATAAGTCAGAATAAATGCAATCAAGCTCGTTCCCACACTCAAGGGCTTTGGGACATTTATGACAAAAAGATAGAAGGTTGGTAGCTGTCGATCTTCTTTGCATAAATCCATGCTCCTGATTTCAGACAACACGTTCAAATACCTTAAGTATACATGAGAGCTTTGAAATAGGTCTGTAGTTTGTTATTTCGATTATTTCCCCCTTCTTGAAAACAGTTGTGATAAAAGATTTTTTCCAAAGTGTGGGGAATATTCCAGATTTCAAAGAAAACTTGAAAAGATATTCAAGTGGAGGAGATGAACGTAAAGAACACTTTTCTAAAATATTTTAAAACAATTGATTGAGGGGATTTTCATAAATTTCTAGAGAGCCATAATAATGGTTTGAAAAGACAGTGCAAATGTCGGGAGCATTTTTCAAAGACGTGGTATTATAAATAAAGTTGGCTGGGTAGCCGTCTGATTTTTTTTAGAGTTTACAAAGGATCAAAAACTTATTGGATTTTTTTCTGAGAACACCCAATTTGGGTGACATAGCTAGAGTACAGATTTTGAGAAAGCATTTTGAAGTCTTCAAAAAAACTTATAAATGGATGGTGGTCAGTTGGAGAAAGAGTAATCAAACGGGTCTTCCATATCTTGTTTCTTTTGGTCCTCAGAGAGTTCCTTGGTAAGCCACGATAGACCAAAACTAGCATTAGTAAGCGACTTTTGGAAAATGGTTTTTTCGTGCAAATTTTTGAAACCGATCAAAAGCAAGCGACGGCTTAGTCAATATTTGCAAGACTTGATATATTATCATTACCAGCCCTGCTTAATTCATTCGATAGCAAATCGAAATTCGCTTTTCCATATAGTCATAAATATATAAACAGTCATTTGGATTACTAATATCGTGAGAGACTTTGCTTAGTTCAACACGAAGATAATCAATTCTAGTGATGTCTGAGCTTTTGATTGAAGAACAACAGCGCTAATAGCTTCGGACTAGAAAACTAGAACTAACATACGATTTTGATAATTTCTAATACAGCTTACTCGCTGTAAGTCAGTAGATATAATATTGTAACGTGCGCTTAGTTCGCAATAATAAAACTTTTCCTTTCTTTTCTTTAATTCGATATACTCTTATTCGATCTCAACTCAGTCTTTGCACTATCACTTGCAGGGCGGCCGTGGTGCAGTAGTAGAGTGTTCAGTAGGTAGGCCGGACGCGTGGGTTCGAATCCCGCTCTGGGCATCTACTTTTCTTTCAGCCTCCCAGTCTCATCTGGACGCCGCGCCGTCCTTGAGGTTATATACGAAATTAATTCTAACTTTTTGTGAATTTAGTGTCCACCGCTATCTCGTTGTTAATTTAGTGCCCACCGCTATCTCGGTAAGAATACGCTATAAAATAGGGTGGCGCAACAGAGCGAGGAGCCCTTGGGCCTAGCGCATTTCTCACAACCATGCCTTGTGAGGAAATGGAGGGGACCAACAATTTTCTGCCGGTTCCGAACGGCTAATCGAGAAAGCGCTTTTCATGGCAATGAATACTAACGGAGGACTTGCCAATTCCTCGCGAAAGGCGATACCCGTGGAAAAAGCATTTTTGCCTCTGTTGGGATTCGAACTCGAGCCTCTGGATTAACAGGCGGACATGCTATCCATCACACCACGGGTACCACTACCGCTATCTCGGTGTGAATTTAGTGTCCAACGCTATCTCGTTGTGAATTTAGTGCCCACCGCTATCTCGGTAAGAATTTAGTGTCCACCGCTATGTCGGTGTGAATTTAGTGTCCAACGCTATATCGTTGTGAATTTAGTATCCACCGCTATCTCGGTGTGACAGGACAGGAAACCTTACTCCGAGTATCCCGAAGACCAATCAACACGTAATAAAGGAAAGGAGATCAACATCCGATTGTCCCGAAGATCCGTACAAGAACCTGGTCGTGAACCCCGGACTAGTGTGTACAAGTGAAACTCCCCTCACCCGAAGAGGCGCACTTGGAATCTACCCAATGAAATAGAAACCTGAATTAAAGTTATAAAAACATTGTTTGAAATCTTAAAACCATTGTACCAACTTTTATAAGAAAGTTATCATTTTGAATATCGGAAATAAAACTAACTTCATTAAACTAAAGTTTTGCTGCTTTTTTAGAAGACCTTGAATACGCTGAGCCTGCCTCAGCCTTTGATAAAAAGCTTCCTCACAAAACTGACTTTTGGTTGGAATCAGCGGCCTATTTATATAGAATCACATTACATCTAGAGCTTTCCAGTAATTTCCACATAGAGAGTTACCCAGTATTTTGCTGTCAAACATTTTCCTCCTGGTATATTTCTACACTCACACACACTGACTCACAAGGAACGTCTTCTATTAGATGTAGATTATAGTGTTGTCGCTTGTGTTTTCGGGTGAACGTTTTCGATTAGGAAATTAGTATTAAATGTTGGGAGTACATTACACTGCCCCATCCTTAAGATTGTTCGTCCCGAATAAATACATCTGCAGTCTCGCCACTATATCGATTCAGTCGATCACAATGAACTACTTTTAACTTGCCTCTTAGTCCTCTTTGGATGCGGTAAGCCACGTCGTTAATCCTCGTGACAACAGCATACGGACCTTCCCAGTTTTGCTGAAGTTTCGGTGACAATCCCTTTTGCCGATGAGGATTATAAAGCCACACACGATCTCCTGCTTGGAATTCTGCCGTTGTCGCTTTTGTGTCGTACCGTGTCTTGATCCGGTCGCTATAGGCTTTCATTCGTGCTCTTGTTCTTTTATGGATGTCAACGAGTCTGTCCTCGAGGTCTTCCACATACTCGTTTGTGTCCTGTGACTCCTCTGTCGGGCATCCAAATTTAAGTTCGCTGGGCAGTCGTATGGTTTTCCAGGGCAGTCGTATGGTTTCAGGATTTCAGATGGTGTTTGTCCTGTCGAGCTATGTACTGCACTTCTATAGGCCATCAGGAATAGCGGTACGTGCCTATCCCAGTCTCTTTGGTAGTCGCCTACGACCTTGGTGAGGTGTTCTTTCAAGGTCCGGTTGAATCTTTCAACCATCCTATCAGATTGTGGATCTTCTTAATGCCAAGTAGTCCGCACACTCCTTGGAAGATGTTTGACTCGAAGTTCCTACCATGGTCGGAATGGAGTTCCATAGGTACGCCAAACCTGCTCACCCAGTTAAACACAATCTGGTCGACCACCGTTTTGGCTTCTTGATTTGGGATGGCATACGCCTCAGGCCACTTGCTAAAGTAGTCCATTACAACCAAAATATACTTGTTTCCAGCGTTAGTCTCTGGAAAAGGCCCAGCCACATGTACTGCAATCCTCTCAAAATGCGATCCAACGTTGTACTGATGCATCTTACCTTGAATCTTTCTTCCAGGTCCTTTTGTTGCAGCACACTTGTTACACTTCTTAACAACATCTCTAGCATGCAACCAGTAGAACCGATGTCGCACCATCTCCAGTGTTTTATTAACTCCCAGGTGGCCTCCAGAAAGTCCTTCATGCATCTCCCGAAGAATTTCACTGAATTTCGACTGCGGTACGATCAGCTGCATCACATATGATTTACGGTCAGTGGACTCTAATCTTCGACTAAGGACTCCTGTCAGAAATGTCTCCCCATTCAGGTTTCTCTTCATTTTCTTTCCGTGCGAGGATGAGTTCGTTATCCATATCCTCTGGTTGAGAAGTCTTCACTCCCTCATTGCTATATGCGCATATGGGGTCAGCTCTTAGTCGCTGAGCGGTAATAATTTCTTCTTCTTTCAGCTTTCCTCTGCGGTGTTGAATCTGGTAGTCATAAGTCTGCAGTCTTTCTATCCACCTTGCGACTTGACCTTCTGGATTTTTGAAGTTCAACAGCCAGTTCAGAGCACTATGGTCTGTCCGCAGAAGGAATTTCTGTCCATAGATGTACTTATGGAAGTGCTTTGTTGCCAAGATAAGAGCTAGCAGTTCCCTTCAGATCACGCAGTAGTTTCTTTCGGGTTTCGAGAGGACCTTGCTGTAGTATGCCACCACTTTCTCTTCGCCATCATGCACTTGGGATAGTACCGCCCCGATTCCAACGTTGCTTGCATCTACGTCGAAGATGAATGTTTTGCCAGGTGTTGATTTTAGTTCCTGAAAAGATTTCTCGCACTCACCGGACCATTTAAACTGCTTTCCTTTATCGGTGAGCTTTTTCAGGATCAGTCTTCACTTCTTGGTAAGAGATGATGTGTCCCAAATACTTCGGTTTTGAAAAGTTTGCGGATTCAGTTTAAGGTTAGCCTCTCGAGACCTATGAAACACGGCTTTTTGGTTCTTGCAATGTTGGTCAAATGTTTTCCCGTAAACAATGACATCGTCCAAGTACACTAGGCAAGCCTTCCACGTCAGTCCTTGAAGAACGCACTCCATCAAACGCTCGAATGTTGCCGGAGCGTTGCATAGCCCAAACGGCATAACTTTGAACTGCCAGAGCCCATTACCTGTAGAAAACGACACCTTTCCCCGATCATCAGGGTCAACTTGTCAATATCCACTCTTCAAGTCCAGTGTCGAGAACCACTGGGCTCCCTCCATGGCATCCAGGGTATCACTGATTCTCGACAGGGAATAGCTGTCCTTCTTAGTCACATCATTCAGCCTTCGGTAGCCCACACAAAAACGAGTGCTTCCGTCTTTCTTTTTCACTAGCATCACTGGTGACGCCCAAGGAATTTCGGAATTTTCGATAAGACCGTCCTTCTTCACTGTTGTTATCGTTTCCTCAACCTCACCTTGTTTGGCCAGTGGAAGGCGTCTTGCGGGTTGACGAATCGGTCTTGCATCTCCTGTGTTGATGCGATGCTGCGCCAACTGTGTCCTACCATATTGCCCCTTTGGCGATGCGAAGATGTCAGTGTACTCTTGTAGGAGATTTTCAGCCATCCTTGTTTGTTGGTGATCAAGGTTGGATGAATTCAGTATTCAAGCTCTGATGGTTTTGAGCTCCTCTGGAGTTATAGTTTTTCTCGGGGCTTCATCATTTTTCTCGGGGCTTCATCATTGATCTTCGTAATTGCTGCAACCGATTCGCAACGTCCAGCGACTATTCCTTTCTTCAATCTTACATCGTACGGTCTGGTGTTTAGTAATCGTACGGGGACCATTTTGTTTCTCGGTGCTACCAGTGTTTTCCCAATGATGACGCTTTGAGAGGAACACTCTGGGCCTGGTTTCACCATGAGGTATCGAAGGCTTCCAAACTAACTTTCCAGTTTTGTCCAAACGAACACTTCATAAGAAGGAGGCAGAATCAGATCTTCCGTGATGACAGTCCTCAGTGTCGACGTACTTTCGTTCGAATAGGTCATTGGAAATTCCTTATTTTGGTATTTCAAAACTTGATTACCGATGTCCAAAATAACTCCGTGCTGTTTCATAAAGTCGATTCCAATGATGCACTCGTCACATATATCTGCCACCAGGAACTGATGAGTAAACACTAACTCGGCCAGTCGGATCTTGAGACACACTTCTCCATATACTCTTGCTGCTTCTCCCGTTGCGGTTCTTAGACAGTAGCTATTGGTGTTATGAAGCCACGTCGTCTTTACCAGGTCTCGACGTACTATGGAGGCTGTGGGACCGGTGTCGATGGTAGCCACATGTTTGTTCCCGTTAATAGTAGTATCCACAGTCAGACTTTTGTTGTCCCGTTTGGTCTGGAAGACCTGGATGGTGGTTCTGGGGCCATCGATACAAGAAACCAGCCTCTGCCCCCTCCCTGATGGGAAACGGATTGATAGGCAACGCTAGTGTAAGTAAGTAAGTAAGTGTTCATTTATTGATTTGATGTTTTGATACATTTGTTAACAATTTGAATGAATTTTAAGCTGTGGTCATGCCGTCAGCTCGGTTAGCAATTTTGAATAAATGTATATAAAACATTTTTTTCATTACAAAATAATAAAAAAGTATAACTATTCAAATTCTGATATTAGCAACATCCTATACTTGGGTATTTCTTTCAAGAATGATGCGAGAGTTTTCCAGTTCGTTTCGTTCAAGTTTTGTTGTTTCATGCATTGTTAGCGATCTTTTTCCATAATATGATAAACGCTGGGATGCAAAAACTGAACGTATACTAATGAAATGAAAGCAGTCTTCTTTGGATTTGAGATTGCATAAAGAGCAGAATTGGTTAAAACTTCTATTGTAAGGTGTTCCGTTGAGTCCTAAGAGTTCACATCTTGCTTTAAAAATTAGGGAAATCTCGTTGTAGCTCAATGAGTCAGTAAAATAATTTGCTTGATTTAAGCTCAAATTGAGTTGGGAGTACAGGAATCTCCTAAAGGACTGGTGAGCGTTAGCTTTAAATCCATCACGCACAGAGTTTTCATATTTTCCAATAATGCGATAGAGCTGCTCTTTCAAAACAACCAAGATTCTTCCATCCATCAATATATCTTCATCAAAATTGATTACCATATCTTTCCATTTCTTCATCCACCAATCTTCATTTCTTATTTCGTATAGAAGCATTTTTTTGGACAGCCGTTCGCCTGGTTGATTAAAAACTTTTACGATATAGTCCGCTTGGGTCTTCAGTGTACTAATAAAAAGTTTAGGAAGCCCTGTTTCTATGTATAACGCATAGCTCGGCGTTTGAAGAGGCAGGTTAAAAAGCTTTTTTAAGAAGTTTCTGTGGAATTTTTCGATCGCTTCGTACTCATCCATACCCCACACTTGAGCAGCATAACAAAGTGTAGACTTCACAACAGCGTCGAATATTTTGTATTTTGCAGAGTGGAACTCGTTTGTTTGTGAAGACTCCACGAGAGATTCAACATACTTTGGCATGAGTTGGTTTTCTCAATTAAATGTTCGTCCAGCTTCGTATTAAGTTTTACTCCTAAATACCTATATTCGCGAACTATTTCTAGAAGGTTACCATTGTAGTACCAATTATAACGGTTCTGGCTCCTAGAAGATCTTGAAAATACCATAATCTTAGACTTGCTAGTATTAATCACAAGATCCCATTTGCAGCAATACTCTGATAGACGGTTTATCATCAGCTGAAGTACATCGGCTAATTCTGACAATAAAACCAAATCATCGGCATATAGCAGTACATTTATTGACATTCCGGAAATCCGAATTCCACCAGGAAGATAATTCACTATATCATTAATGAATAATGTGAACAAAAGAGCACTGAGGAGACATCCTTGTTTGACACCATTATCTGTTGGGAACCATTTTGAATAATCTGACCCATCCCAGACAGCAGTTTGTGAATTGAAATACACTTCCTTTATTACGTGTATAAATTTAGTTGAAATACCTATTTGCGAGAGCTTATAAAACAGAGCGTTCCGATTTATCAGGTCACAATTTCGCCAGGACATTGATAAATGAGATTCCTCGGTAGTTTTCAACCTCGTCCATATCTCCTTTTTTGTGAATCGGGAAGATCACTGATCTTTTAAATGAGTTAGGGATGTCCTCGCTTTGGAATGCTTTGTTGAATAAGATCTTCAATTGGTTGATAAAGCTCGAGGGAGCGTTCTTGAAAAATTCGTATGTGATTCCATCCTCACCCGGTGCTTTTCCATTTTTCGCTCTCTGAAGAACAGCAACTATTTCAGGAACTGTGATTTCTTGGTCCAAGCTCTCATTGGTTACCAAAGGTTCCGCAAATTGGTAGCTCAGTATCGATTTGCCATAAAAAAGGTTTTTGAAGTGCATTGCTAGGACTTCAGCAGTTAGTCCTATGCCTATCGCGAAATTTGAACCATTTAAATTTTAACCAACGCTAGTGTTGTTGTTACCTTGCTCTGGGTTGGATCTTTTGCTTCCACAATGTTGACAAGCGGTTTTATTTGGTGGTAGACGGCATTGACGCTGTAAGTGCAAGGTGTTGTTGCAGTTCCAACATCTTGCAAATCCGCTCCGCTGGTTCTTTTGTATTTCAGCTCTTTGGCACGAGCATTCTTCGAATATGGCTTCTCTAAGTCGATGTACTCCATGAGAAGCCTGTTCGTGTTCGTAGCAGTTCGCATAGACCCCTGAAGATGTATATCGGAAATGGCACGAACGAAGGACTTAATAGCAAGCTGGTTGATGATTTCTTCTCCAGCATCTGGGTATGCCAGGTGAACCAGTATTTCGACGTCTGCTTGGAGCTGCTGTAGACTTCCTACTTGCTGCTTAATTAAAAAAAAGACACTCACAGGCTTTTTGAGGGCAGAAAAGAGGTACATTATTTTAATTTTACAACAGAAAATGGTTCCTAGCTCTTAAATGAAAATGGCGCCATCATTGATTTTCGACCACTGCGAACATCCTCCACTCAAAAAAGTGATATTTACAAAGTAATTTTTTCTCTCGATTAAGGAATTAAAAATGATATTCATATTGAATTTTCGTTCTGTTTTTCTCTTGGTTGCATACAGTATATATCAGCGGATTTTGCACTAATTTCTTTTTGCTGACGTTAAAAGCTATCCATGCAAATTACTAAACTGAAAAAATATCGCCAATGCAAGCAAAAAATTAATTAATGGTTTGCCTTCTAGCTCTTGCAGATAATAACTTGTTTTCAACTTGAAAATTTTAATTTTGAAGTACAAAGTGACAATATGACTTACTTGTGCGTGTTTATGTTAATTATGACCAATGTACCCTGATTTGTCAAAAAAGAAAAAAACACGGCAGCGTTCTTAAATAAGTCTGATATTCTTTACTTCACCAGAATAACTAGTCTCAAGGGCTCACCCCACCTTTCTTATTTAAACAATTTTTTTTTACATCACGAATGCAGTAGAATATGATCAAAAAAGAAAGATATATGTAAACATTCCCCCATGAAAATCCAAATTTCGAATTAAGCTTACGTGTATTTCGACTGAATTCATTTTGACGGTTTACTTATTTACGCGGCAATTTCATTCAATTTCACGGTCCATTAGTAAATTGAATAAATTTATATTCCATCATTCGATAGATCTAAAAGGCAGTATCTAAATAGTGAAAAAAAGCCTTTCAACAGATTTAGATAAAAAAAATTATGTATTTCATTTGGAAATGGAAAATCTCATCAAATAATTGATTTTTACATACTCCCCTAACATACTTGAAACGTACAACCTAACATATAAAACAGTTGGTGTGTTTTTGTTTTTGACTTTTAGCACCAGGAAATGGTTCCTGGTGGCCGCAAAATACTGCGGATACAGCTTTTTTTTTTTAAACTCGAATGCTGTTAGCTACTGGTTAAAACAAAACGAACGTAATAATGATGTCATATGTGAACGTTGACGACCCAAGCAAGCGAAAAAAGACAAAGACCTCCGGATTTGCACGTGGAATGTAAAAAACCTTAACGGATTGTGTGCAACTGGTGAATAAGCGGACACCCTAGACTGCTGCAAAGCAAACATAAAAGCCATCCAAGAAGTGTGATGGAATGGGCCAGGCATAAATAAGACTGAAAACTGCAACATCTACTATGGCAGTGCCCTAGACATGACGTGAAAATCGTTCTTGGCGATTTCAACGCAAAGCTAGGGAAGGACGACATCTTTGGAAATACTATCGGTAAGCATAGCGCATGACAAAACTTCTGAAAATGAGCTCAGGTTAATCGTTTTTGCTGCAGGGCTAAATCCTGTTAGTAGTAGTACCCGCTACCCGCATCTCAAAATTCATAAAGGTACATGGCGATCTCAAGATCAATCAACCTACAGACAAATTCACTCTTTCGCTGTGAAAAGATATGACGTCGGAAAGCTACAATCACAAAAGATTACCGCCAAAAATTAAGCATTATGCAAAATTCCATGGCTCTAAATGTCGAATTGTTTAAATGTTCATTTTAAAGTAAAGATATAAATGTGTATGTTAGCATTTTCATATTAAATTACTTATTTTAAAAATATGACACGTCTAAGTTAAAAAAAACTTCAGTTTGGAATAATTCCCATAGTACAATAATTGAAAATAAGAAATTAAAATGAAGCTTAATTTATAAGTTAAACTTACCTTCAGTTAAATGGACGAATCTGCAATTCAACCGACTGCACATAGATCTATTAAAATCTTGGCACACCGGGAGGGTGTCCAGTAACTAAGCGTTGACAATCATTTAAAAAAAGAAAAAAATTTATGTTATTCATGTAATTTTATGTTTTATGTTCGAAATCAAAATTTTAAACGTTTGCAAGTATAGCAGCAAAAACATATTAGAAATAATAAGTTATTATGTATTTAAATACTAGTCTTTGTTTTTATTAACATTTTCGATTAAAAATATACAATTTTTCATTTTATTGTTTGAGTTACCATAAAATTTTTGTTAATACATAGTTTCTTTCTTTCTCGTTAAAAGACGATTTGTTTTAATTTATTTTTGTCCAAAGCATTTTGTCGCTATGTTTTCTGTGTTTCATTGCCGAGTGTGTACTCAACTTGTTATAAAAAGCACATTAGCAAAAAATTATATTCCATTTGCTTAATTTTATTGCAAAACAAAGCGGCAAAGAAATTTTTAACAAAAAACTCTCACAACACGCCATAAATAAAAGGCTAACAGACAGAAAAAGAACATAGCTAAGAACGTAAATTTCTAAACAATAATCATAAAAATTTGAAACAAATAAACTCACATTATTCTTAAGCTTTTGCTTTGTAGAAATAACTTATCCTACTTTAACGTTTTAAAGATAAATTTTGATTGCTGGTTCGTACTTTGATTTACTGTTATTCTTTAATGTATTATTTATTTTTGTGGATGTGATAAGGATGTATTATTGCACAGAAACATATCCTAATAGGTGGCACTAGAAAAAGTAAGTGGGATGCGGTTTGATTTTTTATTTCAATATTTAACATTAATATGTAAAAATTATTAAAAAAAAATATTCAAAGCTGTACCTAGACGATAGTAAAATAACGTTTATACAATTTACTAGTATAAACAATTTTAAAAACCATAAAATAAAGATACATAAAATATAGAAATCAGATTTAGCACACTAACAGAATTTCGGAAATAATATATTACTTTAGAATACTGCAAATAAAATGCAATGAAGTATTTAAATATATTTATTTATATAAATATATAAATTTATTTATTCAAAATAATTGTTTTTTAATAACAAGCCAGCTGGAAAAACATATGTTTTGTTTTGAATGCATTGATAACCCAAACACACCATACAAAATAAACACAAATTGAAAAAAGACAGGAGAAATGCATTTTTAAAATAAAGAGGTAATCTATTTTTGATTTGCTTAAATATTTTGTCAAAAAATGGATTTTACCTAATAACATATACAATGCCGTTCATTAGAATAGGACACTGCGAGTATAATACACCCGTCTCCGGAGGGGCTGAAATTTAATAATGCATTGAGTTTTTGTTTTAAATTTTTATAATTATCGTTTTTTTATTTGTTCAACTAAGCGTAAGGGATAGGGTAAATTTTACTTAATTGAAATGATTGACTTTAAAAAAAATATTTTGTTAAGCTTCGTTTTAAAAACAAAAAAATCAACATAAAAAAATGTCAAAAAGTTAACCTTTTCAGAAAAAAATACATAACAAATAAAATGAAAAATGTCAAAGAAGCTAACCTTATCCGAAATAACGCATAAATAAAAGCTTGAACTGGAAACAAAAGTAATAGTTGTCCATCGGCTTTTCAATCAATAGAAATTAAAAAAAATGTTTCTTATAATTAAAACAAAATAGAATTTCAACATTTCGAATAGCAAACTTTTTTAATATTAACCTATTAACGATTCTCATGCTGTAGTAAGAATTTTGGCAAAACTATAACTGCTATGGATTAACATGTGATCTTGCAAAACTCAATTAAATAAACATAAACTTTGTCACAAAAAGTCAGTGATGATATCAAGAAAGATTGACTAATAGATAATATGCACTTATATTCCAAGGCCGTAATTTTGATACCGCTTTTTCTAAAATATCTCAAGCGTGGTTAACCCTACAAGAAACTGTTAGAGCTTTACCATATAAATATTTCATTTTGGTTCCAATGTTCCACTAATAATGATGATATTAGATTCAAGCTCTTATTTTCAAATTTTTGCAACAGAAGCTATTGTGTGAACTAATTCGTGATATGCATAAAGCACAGTAAATGCTTTTACTGATGATTTTCTAAGTACATATTTACTATTTTGATATGCTTTATGCAGTAAATGCTGAAAATAAAGTATTTACTTTCTTCTTGAAAATTGTACTGTAAGTGCTTTTCTGTTTTAGTCTTGTATTTGAAGGTGTTAAGGAGCATAGCATAATATTCGTGAATTTTAAAATTGACGGGATCAGTTGGTATTTTTTAAAGTGCGTTTTTTTCCACATTTAAATTAAATTTGCTAAAAGCTTATAAGGGTAGAAGAGTCCTCAGAGTCGAATTTCAAACAATTTTATCATTTTGAGAAAACATGGAATAGTTAAGTGAATAATTTATTGGTAAGCATTTCAACTAGCATATTCCGATTAACAGTCTTAAGATAATTGCTTCAGCCTTATTTAAATCATAATACATTTTTGACCAAAGCAAAGGTCGCTGAGCCTAAAAATTTCGAAATGGTTAAAATTATCTATTTTAATATTTTTTCTTGATTATAAGAATTCGAATTGAAACGAAGTTGGAGAAACTATAAATCAAGAAAAGATGAAAATTTTTTTGAGGTACGCTGAAGATCCTGGGAAGATGTAGGTAGAGATAAGATACATATATGGCGAACTAGAGGAAAGATAGAAAGCCTTAATACTTTAAAGTCAAATTCCTCATCTATAGCAACATCAAACAAACTTCCAAAAATCGATATAAACAGATTTGACGGGATTTATTTGAATTAGTCTCATTGTTTAAATTTACATATGAAAGTGAATCATAATCAACCGAGTACCTGATGTACATACTTCTGCATGAAACAGAAGACTCAAAGTACAAGTTAAAGAAGGCTTTTATTCATAGTATAAACAGTATGAATGTAATCAGTAGCAAAAGCTACCTTAAAAAGAGGAAGGCCAAGGCTGTCAATAAAACGGCTTATACCAAGTCAAAACGAACACAATTTTTTAATCTGCATGTGGAAAACAGCTTTTTGGTGCGCATTGATAGATTCAAATTCACGAAATCCCTTGAAACTGTATAATTTGCACAAGTACTGGGTCTTCCGAACACAGCTTGCTGCAGTTTTCACAATTGAATTGGGAAAAGAAAAAGCTAAGAAAAATTTGTGCTAATAGTGCAAACATTTTTTAGAATATTCCTGAGGAGAAAATATTAGAACGACTTCATCAATCTTTACACTGTGATTATTTGTTTGTTCGTATTGATTACGCTTCAAAACTACTGAATCGGTTTCAAATTTTTTTCACCGTTACAATGCGATGTTATCTCCGCGTAACACAGACTATATTTTATCCCTATATTTCCACGGGAACGGGATTTCAGAAATTCTTTCAACATTTGGATGCTTCAATATTCCTCAGTAACAAATTTTATTTCATCTAAAAATTGCGAGCAGAATCGATGCTATACACTAGAGACCAGATTATCGTAGGACCTGAGCTACGCCGGGCGGGTCAGCTAATTGGATATAATTAAAACAAAAAAATATTGTTTTGTCCGACATCACACAAGTGTTTAGATTCTCTGGTGTTGTTGGACACAGTTATAATAGCCGTGTTTTATTGGGAATTTATATTCACTTATATTCACTTCAGCAAAACATCGCAAAACATCGCTCATGGAAAAACAACAACTCTAAAGTGAATAGCGTAAGTGGACAAAAATAACTCACTTGCAGAAGTGAACAACAGGGATGGTTGGTAAATTTTCTTTCTTGGAACCTAGAGGTTGGCAGACTTTGGGATGTGTTCGTTCATACTTTTCTGAGTTTCGACAACAGATTCAATAGCTAATAGATGAGTCAGGTGGTTACTTGGTGGGGACATAAATAGATACACACAGTCGTATTTATAATCCCATTCCAAAGTATGTCTAACTTTGGACAGCTCTTAGAACAGTGTCCAACTCCAAATCGTATTTATAAACACTTTCATCGCTGTCTAAGGAACGTCTAACTTTAGACACCGAAATTGGTTGTCTAAACTATGGCTAAAGTGACATTTGCTACAGCAAAAAACAATTTTGTTGAACATGTTATAAAACACTGTTGAGAGCTCTAAGATCGAAAAAAAATAAGTAGTTTGAGGTGTAAAAATACTACTTTCAACAATTTAATTTATAAATTGCACAAATTTCATCGATTTATGAGACTTGGAAAAGCTGTAACTCAAAGTCAAATCAGCTGCTTTTTTGGTCTGGTTCAAGTGCTACGCCACACTCTTTCAGAGCCATTTAGTTGTTGCACTCGTATATCAAAACACAAAAAATAGTACTGCAAGGATACATCATGAACGCCACCAGTTAGTTTTTCATTCGAAGTTGACAGTTTGAGGGGTTGTTTAGACAACTGTTGGAATGCATTTATAAATACGAAATTGGCTAAGGGTTGTCCAACTCCTTAGACACCTTCTAGTTGGACAGTTGTCTAAGGATGTTCTAAGCAAATTTTATAAATACGACTAACACACACACACACACACACACACACACACACACACACACACACACACACACACACACACACACACACACACACACACACACACATACACACATACACAACATACACACACACACACACACACACACACACACACACACACACACACACACACACACACACACACACACACACACACACACACACACACACACACACACACACACACACACACAAGGAAAAAAAACACAACTGACACAAGGTCAGAAAAAAAATTCTAAATAAGAACATCAGAACCAAGGCAACCAAAAACATGAGTCACTTGCTAGCTTATGACTTTTGATCACAGAGGAGATACAAGAAGAAGCAAAGCCACACACACACCACGGCATATGTCCTCAAACTGACTTCACAAACACCACTTTATTTTAAGCTTTCAAAACCAGTTTGAAATCCGAAAATAAAGTGGTGTTAAGATGGTGGTGGCAGGAGAAGCAATGGTTTTCCCTTTTGTTCTTTATTCCTCTAATCTTTTGACTTATTTAATTCATAAGTCACTTGCTAGCTTATGACTTAATGATTTTTTAATTCACAAACTCGCAACCCTGAAATAAATACCTGCATCGAAATCTGAATCCTAATCCGATTCGATTACCCGATCCCAAAAATAAAAATGAATCTTTTGAACACAGCCATTGCGAAAAAAAATTAAAGTGACATTTGTTTGTTTATCTCGACAGTCAAAAGTGGAAACGCGGCAAATAAATCGAGAATCGAGAATTAAATTGAGAAAAATAGAAATGGAAAATGAAAGGCATGCATTTATATTTTTCTGATTGCAAAATGTTTAATCTTTCTTATCCTTAGAACAAGTGCCAAGGGTACCAACATTGAAAGTAAAATTGAAAGTGAACTTGCTAAGTGAATATAGCCAAAAAATCGTTTTATTGAGACTCGCAAGTGAAGTGAATATAAGTGAATATAGAAAATCCCAATAAAACACGGCAAATGATTGGTTCACTCTTAATACAAGATTTAAGAGGACAGGGTTTACATTTGATGACCAAATTTCCACAGAAGCGAACTAAATTCAATTATTCAATTCTTTAATCTCGTGGACGTTTACGTTCTTTTAAAATGATATAACCAATAGTTATTACTTAAATATTTGGTAATAACTATAGGAAATATACGAAATAGGTTCAAAGTTTAGTTAATAAGAATTTCTAAGTTATTTTTACAAAGGGGCAGTAAAACTGCTTAAAGTAAAATTAGAGTTGTAATAACTTATTCAATTTTTTATAAATAGAATATCTCATTGGAATTGTTTTGAACACTCGCACTCAGAACTGTTCAACCTTAGATGGCAGTTTTCGATCATTGATATATTTCTCAGGTGTTTTTGACAAACTATTTTTTTCAAAGTTTGTAGACGCTTACTAACCACATATAGCGTATATAAAGAGTTTTAAAGCGGTCAAAAATTGGTCCTGTTAAAACTGTTAAATTTCCTTTCTGACTACAGGATGAATACCGTTGTGATATATTATATATATATATATTATTTATTAATTTATAAGCTTAAATGTTTGACAACATTTTACTGGTGTTAATAAAGTAAATGCTTTATAAGGTTGGAAATATAGATTTTTCAAACAAATAATTTATAAATAAGAAAATAAAAACCATTTTTTGCTCTGCTTGGTTTTCTTCTAAAGACAAATTGAACATATGTTGAACTTTATCTATCTTTATCTATAAGTGTTCACATGTACATGCTTTTTAAAAAAAAAATTTATTATAAAAAAGCATATGTTTATTTGGCAACAGCATTGACTACGCTTTCCGTCGTCAAACAAACGATGCATATGATTGTAATAAAAAATCACAAATAAAACAATTTTTCACTATGCTAATTTTACCCGCACCTGCCCATTTGTGTCAGTATAAATTACATAAGAAGCATTCAATGGCATTTTACTCGTTGCTATGTGTATTAATTTAAAAAGTTATTGTATTGAAAATAAATAACAAAATTAGAATTCGTCATGCAACAAACATTATTCATATATAAATGTTTTTGTTTTGTTTTATTATAGAAATGTGTAAAACCAGATTAGAATCAAAAGCTCAGCTTAAAGCAACGAAAGATAGGTAGATATATTTGATAAGTAGTTTAATTTATGTTAGCAAAAAAATATATTTTAAGTGTAATTATTATTATAACATGCAGGATATAAAAAGATACAGGCACGTGACACATATTAAGTAAAAGCATCACCGACATTAGCGAAATGAGTTACGTTAACGGCAAGTGGTTATATGGCAGGGGTATACATTAATTTTGTATTTTGTCAGACACCCGATACATTTTTGATCGATATGAATTTATTGATGCGACGGGCATGGCAGTTAAGTTCCCCATCAGATTTTTTTTCGTTTATTATATTTCAACGAGTAAAAGTGATGTTGATTTTCAATCCGTTTCATTGAGATTTCCATCCAGATGCAAATTAAAGCCAATGGTTTATAACAAACCAGAAATTTCCATCAGTGTTTTATATTTTTGAACGAAGTCGAAGGCAGTAAGTATAAAAGTTATTTGCATGTGCAAGCAGCCATCAGGAACGTTTTATATTAGCCGAATGTTTGTTGTTTATAGTTTTAATTTTTAAGAAATTAAATCACAGAAGTTTTGTGTGTCAGAGCGAGGCATGTAAGATTTTAAAAATAAATGAAAAATATGAAAAAAAAATGTTTAAAAAATATTAAATACTACTTGTATTAAGCATTGTGTTGTTACTAACAATCACATGAAGGCTAAAAATATAGGAACATTATGAACTACAGTGAATAATGAATTTCCATCTGCATTTATTTTGAAATAGCTATACATAATATTTACATAGATCGTGGCAAACAAGGAACTTAAGAAAACTATCAGTTGAGCTATTTGGTGATTATTATTTGACATTTCGTGTTTTTAGTCGATGTTAATACCGCTTTCAAAAAGAACGGCATTGCCAACAGCTTTCATACTTCGCACTAATCACAGAATTTGGCTCAAGCCTCGTACTTATAAAAAAAAACAAATTTCAAATTTCTAATTTATTCATCTCGACAAAAGCTTAACACATTAAGATACAATATCTTATAAAAACAATCCAAGGATCGAATTACTATTAAAGTATATGCTTTTAAATGAAATCGAATTAACTTGGTAACAAAATAACAAAAGTAAAGAAAAGCAAAGAAAGTATGAATACAAATATAAATACAAAAATAATATTAGATTATTAAAAGAGAAACAAAAAAAAAGAACACAAAGAATAGAGAAACTAAAGGAAGAAAGGGTAGAGAACATAGAAGAACAGAAGAAAAGACAAGAAAACAAAGAATTAAAAAAAACAAGCATTTCAAAATTTGCTTAGCTTATAAAAACAGGATTTATAGCATAAATACAGGTTCTGAAAAACATTGGTCTTTAAATAACAACTCTGTCCATAGCCATAGGCTGAAGTTTTCTGCTCTCATAAGTCATTACTAAACGTAGAATTTCGAAATTTGGTGGTAAGGCACTTACAAATCAAATTCAATTGCACATATTTCTATTTACAAGTGTCATTAGAAAATACACGTGCACGCCCCACCACTTTTCACCTATGTGCGCTTTAGCTCTCCTCAACGGTAAACATAAAAGCTAGAAGGAGAGATAGGCTTCAATTCAAAAATGATTTAATTGTTAACCTCTCTATCAAGATTTAAATATTTGTTAAAAAAATGAAAAAAATGTGGTGTTTAAAATTTTTTTTTATACACATGCCTTACAATCATTAATTTATTATTTTACCAGCTAACGATCTCCATTTTATTTGCAGACTTTTCTTTAATTATTCACTATTCCTAAGGTTTTGGAAAGCTAAACAAAATAGTGTACGTTCAATTGCAAATTTAATTTGAATAAGCCATGACTAAATTAAACGAAATAAACTCCTAGCTTCTTTTTATCGAAATCTCTAGTTTTTTAGACCTCTCAAAAAGACTGAAAAAAGTGAAATAAACGTTATCACATAATAAGACTATTATCAAAGAGAGGGTTTAAGACTGTCTTAACTCATCATTATTAGCAAAACTACTAGCAGTAAAGGCACGTACCAATGATGTAACAGTATTAAGATAGACTAGTGACTATAGCTAACACGTAACAGTATCAGAAGAGTTGACTTATAATATGATAGAAGGATAAGAGCTACCTTCAACTATTTTTAAGTTTTCATTAGGCTCAAAACAATTCTTGAGGAGTGGAGTGGCAGCACGAGCTAAAAATCCAAAAGTAAAACTACATAAATGCAAGCGCCATTCAACCGCTTTGTAGACTTGCAGTTAATGCAGTATATACTATATACCCATTAAATTTTGATTAAGTCACAATTTTTTGTAGCATTGTGGAAGGTACCACTTCTAAACTTATAATGAAAAATCAAAAATTGATTCCTAAGATGAAAAAGACGATCGGAACCAAAACCAATGGTTTCGAAGGAGCGTTGAAGCCAAAGGCGAATATAGCGAAGAAGAAAAAAAAAATTTGAGTAGTGAGTAAGTAGCACATTATGAATTAGGAAATACAAATACAAATTCTGATTCGCTTCCTATGTGTTCAAATAATAAAACGTTTTGATTGATGGTGTGTTTTCAATCTTTGTATAGACTTACATTTTCTGATCCTACTAGGCTTATAAAATTATCATTTCTCATTCATCTTTTCGACCACTCAATATCTTGAGTGCATAGCAGTACAATCGACCGCTATTTAGATCCGAGTGCTCCAGTTAGTATTTTAAAAACCTTCAATTAAAACTGAGAAAGACGAGACCAGAAGATTCCTCGCCAAACTTTCATTGCGGTCAGAAATTGCTGATTCTTTTCCCTGCGTCAAAGGATCCTCCAAGAAATTTAATAAGTTGAATCGATACCTATGAGTGGGTTCTAATATTCACTTCATGGTTCAGAGTAAGATTCTAAGGTGGTTTGAGGTTATGCAGCTCTTGGCATTGCAGCGTTCAGAGTAGGGATGTTGCGAATATTACGAAAAAAAAAAAAATTGAGCTGAGCCAACGACTATACTGTTCACAAGATACAACTTGTTATCCTCAGCTTTTATGAAAATTGTAGGCTTTTAGGTTCGCATTCTACCATCGCTTAGACACATTTGCAAACAGACTTAATCAACATCATCTCAAAGTGTTCCAAGGCTGTGTAATGCGATGGAACGGTTCCTTTTACATGGCCGAGCGCATTTTGAAGGTAAAGGGAGCCCAAATCCTTTACATCAATATGAATGAATTTTATTCTTTGTCAGAAGCAAGAAAAACATTAATATTTTCATTGAAATATTGAGATCTTTTAAGCAAGCCACATAGGACATGAGCAGCTTTCACACCCTTATTTCTTCTGTACCTAATTCCAATAATTCAAATGCTGAAAAAAAGTTGACGAATAGATCACAAGAGTTTGATTCGATTCGACAGACGGTTATGTTTTATGTTTTTAGCTTTAGAAAGGACAATTTCTTTATCATTTTCGCTTACTAAGATCCTCGCTATAAGCTGTACTGAAAAGGGAATTACTTTCTTACCGCACGAAAAAAAGTAACTGTAGATGAAAATCCTCCTGATTGAGTGCATCGACACGAATTCAAGATGCTATCACTGATAACACGAAGATTTTTATCCACTCCACTAGGCAGTGTAAGTAGTGCGGGTTCGATTTTAGAGCCTCTAAGTAACAGTGATTCAGAAAAGGTGGCAGTTTTAATTTTTGGGAAGGCATATGCATAATGCTCCTAGTTTTGATATCAGTTACTAATTCAAATTATAAAAAATGTTAAGTTACTATATTACTATGTCTTTTCGTTTAATATAATTTTTTATACTTGAGATACAAGCATCCGCTGACGTGAGTCTTCAAAAATCAAATTGAATTCCGCAACAATCCTCGTTCATAGATTGTATAATTTAGAGACTAAAATCTTAAGTGGAAATGGATAATAAATCCATTTTGTATATATCAGTCAAACTCGGCGGTTTTACATGAAAGAAAATCTTAAAACTGAGATTGGAGTTCAATTGACAATTTCTGAATAAAAAGAATTGGTCAGTATCTAGGGCTGGCAAACGAGGTTTTGAGGTGTGTATTGTTTTGTTGCCATTCGCCACTTCATTTTTGTGAGAAGTAAATTAAAACTGAGAGAACAACTAGGCACACCAGAAAAAATTCGATTGCTTCAGTGAAAAGATATCATAAGAAAAACAAGTAAATTAAAAATTTGGCGACATCGTTGCTAGAGCGCAAGGTCGGCAGTAAACATACTCCTATCGCCAGTTGTAACCCTTTGATGAGCGTTTAATTTCCGGCAGGAATATAAATAAAAGCATTACTCCTACTCGCCAACACATTGAAAAATTCAAAATAAAAAAAAAATCTACCATGTTTTTCTCAAGTTAAAACTTTGATCGTAGTGGGGCAAGGGCTTATTCAGAGCTGTAAGATTGCAGGAATTGTTTTTATATACATGTTTCGAACCGTTTTAGGGCTATCAGTGAAGAAAATTCGAAAATACGCTAAATAATTTTCAGATTCAAAACTATTATTATCTTTTGAAAATGTTAAAGTTTAAATGCTTGAACTTTCAAGTCTAGGTATACTTTTCAAAGATGTTTCAAAATATTGTTATTGTAATAGAACGGTTTTCACTTTTTCAAATTTAATTTATCCTTTAGAAAGTATTTAATCTTGAATTCATTTTTGTCCCAAATATATGAATACATATCTTCGGGTAATCTTAAATTATTTACACAAATTCTTCGCATTACTAACTACAAGCATGCAATGTTCCAAGATATCCCGAGGAAAAAAAAGTAGATGGTGGGTTTAGTGCATCACTTGGAGAGTATTTTAAGCTGAAGCTCAAAAGCCTGTGAAAAGCAAAAAGCATTAAACATTATTATGGTTATTAGAACATAGAGATATAAAAATAGATATTTTACAGCTTATTATAAGCGCTTGCATTATTTCTTAATGTGTAGTACAAAATAAACATTTATACCTTGTTTTGAAAAGCGTAATACTTACTACAAGCCTGAAAAATAGTACAATTTAGTACATACATTGGTTAATCAAAATTTCAAAAAGTCGTCTTCGCCAATATTGTGGCTTATCTTTTAGAATTAAATTGTTTTGTGTCATATGTGTTTAAACTTGCTGTGTTTGCATCCATTGTGTTTATGTTTTCAATGTTAGATGATTAACTACGTGTTTTCTTCCTAAAAAAGCAAATGATAATGTTATATTTTTATAGGTATTAGCAAAATGATTTCCAGGTATGAGCAAGATTACACACGAAGTAAGCTTAAGATTTTCTCAGGTTGCAGGATTTCAGTAGCCATGCAACTGTTCATAGTTCCATTATCCAAAGACATTAAGCGGTGGAGATTCGATTCTGCCTTTTCAGTTATTATTCGTTACATAGAAGTATATATCATTTTTTACACTGGTATGTAAATTACAAACGATACGAGATTAAAGCATTTTAGTTTTGATGCAATAACTTCTTCTAAATGCAATGTGTTCTATACAGCTAAAAAAAATAAAGCCATTTTCCAATTTTCAAAATATTGATTTTGAAGCAAACAAAAAATTTCTTTGTCAAAAGTTACATCAACTTAAAAATATTTTGTTTTTTAAATGGTAGAAGCGAACCTGGAGAAATAAAAAAACAATTATTATTATTATTCTTTGAAAATGTTAATATACAAAACATTGATATTTTTAACAATATTTAAAAAAAAAAAATATTCAAAAAAAGCAAATAAAACAAAGGTAGGTAAATACTTTTGATATAATGTAAATGCAAGACTTTTTACCAAATGATAACCATTTTCAGTGCATCTTACCTTGGTAGTGTGCGACATTTTGTAACATCAACTTGAAGCTCCAATTACATTAAATAAAAACATAATAAATTTACTTATATTTTGTACGGCAAACATTAACTGAAATTATAGCAAAATAAAAAAAAACTAATACTTCTCTTTTAAATTTATGTAAGTAAATACATACAAATTCTCAAGTTGAACACTTCATCAGCTGAAAAGTAAGAACAAAATACCAAAATACGAATACCATTTCGAACGACCAGAAGGAGACACAGAAACTTCGATAATGGAAATAATAATAATAAAAGGAAAAACTAAATACAAAGTTCAAATATATGAATACATATCATCCGGTGTACCTTGTTATTAGTATATATTATAAGATATTACTGTGCCAATGATTATAATTAATAAGCCCATTTTCTTACCCCTATAAATATTTGATTGGCTTCTTTTAGCACTTTAGCTTTTGTAATGTTTCCAGTTTATAATAACAACTTTAAAAATAATAAAGAAAAAACTCTGACACTAAAGTTGTGAATTTAAGCGAAAGTTTTTATGTGAGAAGTAACACGGGTTTAACACGTATTTGAATCTCCGATACCATTCTCTCCTTTTTATATCTACAACAGTAATATTTGAACAGCTTATAAAAATCAAAATTGAGATTTTTAAGCGAAAGGAACATAGCTCATTAAATAAATAACCATGTAAATCATATCGAAATGTTAAAAGGAGACTTCTATTTTGAATATTAGATTGTGAGGACTTCAATATTTTCCAACAAAATTCTTCTCACTATCTATCTGTATTTGAGTTCAATGCCTATTTTGTAAAATCTTCTCACTACCTGTTTTGGACGACTCTACTTTTCGGAGAACAACGGGCATCAAGGTACTTATAACAACTCTACCTACTATAAAGTTGTTTTAGAAGTAAAGAACTTAAGTTTGGCAGAACTGCTT
Source organism: Melanostoma scalare (assembly GCA_949752695.1). Lineage (NCBI taxonomy): Eukaryota > Metazoa > Arthropoda > Insecta > Diptera > Syrphidae > Melanostoma > Melanostoma scalare. The sequence continues at coordinate 63,778,988 of OX456986.1, read as the reverse complement.
TCATTAATAGCCATTTTGTCATCTGCTGTGGGACTAATTTTAATTTTTGTTTACCATTTCATGATTTTCACATAATTGTCGACCTGTTTTCAAGATCGGGCGCTTAAAGGTGAAAACACAATTGCGCTTCAGCCGCGCGTCTGCCTCGCTTTAAATTAAACGAAATATGTAGAGTCGCAAACTATCACGCTTTCTCCTCAAATGCGTCGTTAAGCAAACGTAGCAGAGACGAAAACCGGTCAACTAGGTAGAACTTTTACTCGATTTCTGACGTATTCCCCTTGGCAGTTTTGAATTAGGGAAGAGTTATAATATCGAAGTAACCAAAACATCGATTTTATTAATAAATTATCGATCTCAGTGTGAAATTTTCAAAAAATCGTTTTTTTTATTATCGGATACACCGTTACAAACATGCTGTTAAATTTTTAAATCGAAATTCGAAATATTTTCGTCACTACAATATTTCTTAGAGAAATTGAACGGATCTGCCGCGTACGTCCGGTCGTTCAACCCTTATTCCATTTTCCATCCTAACTGCGCGTGAACTTCTATTCAGTTCATTTAAATTTGTTGAAGGTATAGAACTGGTTCGTTGAGAAGCCACTTCAGTTCAGTATTTTCGGTATTTCGGTTCAGTATTTTCGGCATTCACTATGGGTGGACCTCCGAGAAAAACACCGAAAAAACTCGGAATGGTGTTTTTAGTCTTTCAAACGGTGTTCGCTGCCGAGAGAATAGTTTTCAAGCTATCGATTTCAAAGTTTAACAGAATATTCTTCTTGTCATTCTCTATCGCTTTTTTTTAAACTTCCCATTCTTTTTCTCGAAAAACTGTCGAAAAAAGGTAAAAATTCACAACTTTTTGTTCAAATCGCTGCCATTTGTAAAAAAAAAAATTTTAAAAAGAAAGCCTCCATGGGACGTAGCGGCTTGCCTACAGATTAATAATCTTTTTGAAAATTTTGTTTTATCTAAAAATTTACCCCGGAAAAGTGGACACCGATTAGGTCCTTCTTTTTACAACATTTTTGATAAATAATTAAAATAATAAGAAACTATAAAATCACCGCAACGAAAATCATTTTGTATTCTTTGCCGCTGTTTTAATTTATTAAAAAAAAAAAAACCAGACCGATTAGGATATCCCAACCACAAAAAAAAAAAATATTGAAGAGCAGTGATTTTTCGGGCGTTCACATTGAGATGATCCCTTAAGCAGAATCATATCGATGTAAATACTAAGCAGATGTTTTAATTATCTTTGTTAAACCTGTTTCAAACTTGACTTTTGTCATATTATTCAACGTAAGTGATGTTGAAGCACTTAAACCACTTAAAGATGTTTTTAAAAACCGACCAATACTTTATACCTCTTCAAATATTCCACTACTTGATCCTAAAAGAAAAATATACCTAAGCAAAAAAATTCACAAAAATTCACAATTTTTTGGGCTGTCTTGTGCTGTGTGTTATGCTTGTCTATGTGCCGTTCCCCCTTAAATCATTACATTTTGGTAAAGATGCTTTTAAAAATCGACCAATACTTTATGCAATAATTTCATACTGTACATTGCGATAATATTTCCGATATTTGTATAAAGTCGATTAAGTATAGAATTTGGTGATTTGTATTTTTGTTCTATTTCTCTGTTACATCAATTTACTTAGTCAATGCCGACAAATTGATGTAACGGAAAAGAAAAAAAGAAAACAGTCGCACGAAGTTTCAACAAATCGATCAATGCAAATTTCGTCAATGAAAATAAATACGACGGGAGCATGCTGAAGTGATGAAATCGAGATCAGTACTATGGACCCATGTTATGTAGCAATTGCATTGCAATGCATTGAGTTTCTGTTACTCGGACAGTCAATACCTTTATCAATGGAAATGGATTTGAATGAAAATTCTGGAAAGGCGATAAAAATTGGCTTTTGTTTCTTCGAAAATCGATAACAAATTAAAAAAGCGATAGTGATTATCAAATTGATAATCGGTTTAAGATTTCACACTTTCATAAAAAAAAAAAAAAACATAACTAACCGACTGCCGATTGTTAATATTAGCGCTGCAGGGACGAAATAAGACTACTTGAGGCCAGTATAATGTGTACAATAGAGTTGAGTTTTAAAGCTGTGTAAGATAAGTATGCCGAAGATTGACTACCGTTTATTTTTAACACTTTGATGTGAAACTTTTTAATATTTTGTATCAAAAAAGTGAAAGCTAGTGTAATTAGCAGTTTGTCAGTACTTGTGCTACAGAATTTTTACTTTAAAAATGGCTTGTCATTCGCCACTGCTTTGAACTTCTAGAAAACTAAAAACTGTTGAAAAACGGATTTGGGCATCGATAATATTAGAAACTAGCTGACCGGGCAAACTTTGTTCTGCTTAGAGGCAATAAATGAGCAGAGTGTGGATTTTATTAATTTAATTTTTTTTTAGGATAGTAAATATATTCAAAAAAATCAAGTATTTTAATTAATCTTTATTAGATATTTATTTTGGTGCATGTGTTGCACTTTTTACTGAAGCACCTTGTGGTAGACGATTTTTTCGTCTTATTATCAGGCGCGAGAACAAATAACGCAAATGATCTTCCGATTCGTGAACACATACATATAATTGACCATGAGAAAAACATTCAACGATTGACCTTGTGATTTATTTATGGTCATAGTGAATGCAAGATGGATCGGAAACGATAACGGGATCCTTAAAACTATTTAACCAATTTCAAAAGTTCTTTCGAATTTCAGATGAAACGTTTCGGAGAGATATACGTATGTAACAAGTACTATATATGTATATTCATACGGGAACAGAGGGACGGGAACATTAAAAATACAGACGAGGGATAAGGGGTATATGAGTATGTCTAAAGCAGCCCAGGGTGTTGAGCGAAGATCTCCGCTGACTAATAAACTTGCTGATATTTGGACTATGCTTAGTCTGTAACGATAAGTAGATTTTCTTCTGTTTTTTTTTTAAAAGACCAGTGTTTTGTTTGTAACGAAAGCTAACGCATTGCATTGATGTCGTTTCTGTTGCACGCTGCTTTTTGTTTATTTGAGTCAATGAAACGATAGTCAATGCCCAATGTCGGTTATTTTAAATGTTTATATTTTATGTCTGTGGCGGGATAAAAATGTGGTAAACGGGTCCGTCTCCTTGTCCTATCCTAAGCTAACTCCCACAAATTTTCAGCCAAATAGGTTCAGCTGTTCTTGAGTTATACAGGGTGATTTGCATAAGGTGTGACAAAAAGATAGGGTATGTAGGTTGGACCTAGACAAACAAAAAATCGTATGGGAGGGGGGGGGTCCATTTTCCCCCTTTTAGGCGGGAGGGGCAATTTAAGAAAAAAATCACTAAAAATGGAAAAAAAAATTATTTAAAAATAACGGTAATACCTACAGAGTCGTGCTATAGCATTTTGAAAAGCCAAAAACCTATACATTAATTTAAATTTAAAAATAAGTTGTTCAAATGAATAGTTTTTGAAATATTAATTTTCAAAGTCAAAATTTTGAAAAAAAAACATAATTTTTTTTTTCAAACCATTTTTTTTTCAAAATTTTACGTAATTCAGTAGTATTTTTCTGGCTTATTTTCAATGCTCTTATTTATTTTTGATTAAACACAAAAAACCAGATGCCAAAATAACCTGTAGTTTTTGAGAAAACCAATAATTACAAAAACGACTTTTTAAAATTTTTTTTTTTTAAGTTTTTTTTCGTTATTGGATTTTTAAGTGATTCTTAAGTGAAAAAAAGTAAAGACAGAATTCATCCTTTATTTCGTAAAGGGAAAGGTACCCGTTTCTGTTCCCATGGGAATATATGGATGAAATATATTCTATGTTACTGAGGGATAATGTAGCATCCTAGAGCAGAAAGAATTTTTGAAATCTGTCCAGTAGTTTATAAGTTTGCGTTCCCAATCCCGTTCCCATGGGAATATGTTGATGAATTAAAGTTTATGTTACTCGGTGAGCGTAGCATTCTAACGGTGAAAGAATTTTTGAAATCAGTTCAGTAGTTTCTAGGTTCTCGTTTACGTTCCCGTTCCCATATGAATATAGGGATAAAAAGTATCCTATGTCCGTCTCCTGCTTCTAAGCTACCTCCCCATCGATTTTCAGACAAATCTTCTTTTCTTGAGTTATAAATAGTGTAACTAACACGACTTTCTTTTATATATATATACATAGACGACGATGGGTGTTCGACATTGAAATGGATACATTGTAGTAATATCGCACAGCTTTAGATTTATTCAAAATCAGGTGTATAGTCAGAATGACAGAGGATTTCTCATTAACGAGAGGTCCACGTGAGGTCGAAGCAACCAATTTTGTTTGCACTTTAACACCGCTAGACTATTGTCTGTGTGGATATGTGAATTTGTTAGTCTTCACCCACAAGTCAGAGAAGATTGACGACTTCAAAACCAACATTCGCTGCATTATTGGCGATATACAACAAAAATGCTGCAAAGAGTGATCGAAAATCGGCCCCAATATTGGACTGCATCCGAGCTAGCCCCGGTTCCACTCCTCATGCTGTGCTTCAATTTATTTTATAGTTCGAAAGATACCCCTAAGAACTACGCTTTATTTGAAATATAATAAAAATATAACCAAAATACATTTCAAAAATATTAAAATGCCTACGGGCATGAAAAATATTCTTAAGATTTACAAAAAATCACTTATGTATGGCAGACGAACAAAATTTTCAATCTATAACCTTGTATTTTTTGCTATATTCATCATAAAAACAAAAAAAAATTGAAAAAAAACCTATTTAAGTAGTTACGATTTTCTTTGAAAAGTATTCGGGTGCTGAGGAGTATAAAAAAAGAATTCGCACTCATCAACAGCAAAAATATTTGTTTAACATGTCAGCAAATATTTAGCCCATACGCAAATAAATTTAGATTTTTATGTTTTCTAGAAAAAAATTATTTTGCGATGATTTAAAAAAATGAATCAGATGAAAGAAAAAATTAATGGAAAATAAACAGCATTTGAGTAAAAATAAAAGCTTAGAATTTTAATACAATATTAGGAATAGTACTAAAACTTAAAGTTTTCTAGTTTTTGGAAAATAATTTCTCCATTTGCGACAGTTATAATGATAAGAATCATATAGGTATTGAACAGCGGCAGCCGGTCTGCATAATTTTTCTAATGTTTCAGTAACTATGATCGCTGCTGATCCTGAACCTGCTTAAAACTTGTCTTGGTGTGCCTTCATTTTTGGAAAAAAAATTTGCTATCCGAAAGAATCGTTGTAAAAATTTTAATTTAAAATTCGTAGTTGATCGAGAATATCGAATTTCTCGTGTTTTAAGGATTCTTTTTTAGCTTTCTTCCATCACTTTGATTTTACACCATTTAATCTCATTTTTAACTTTTCATTTTTAGGACCAAAATCTTTATTCTTTCCTGAGTTAAATTTTGAGACAACTTGGAAAGCAAAAATTAGCAAACAAAAAAAATTTCAATATAATATAGATATCAAACAATTTTTAATGCAAAAATTGTCAAAATTATCAACTAAATTTTGAATTTAAGTTAATGAAAAGGCAAAACCCATTATCCTTATTTCTATATAGTTACTTTTTCTTAGTTTGAGTCGCTTTATTTCAAATAACCCCAACGGCTTTTTCGAAACAAGTTAGACTCTTTTTCTTCTAAAACTTTCTATTCCCAGATAATGACTTTTCATGAAATGTTATTGAGATACATAAGTTGAAAATGCGAATTGTGCATATGGGACTATGCATATAGCAAAATATCGAATGCGAAAACACAAAATTCGAATAGCAAAATCTCGAATTTTAAAGATCCCCGGAGTCTATCTCCCTCCGTTTAAACGGGAGGGGCAGTTTTATAAATTTTCTAAAAACTAAGCCACAAACTACCACATACTATAGAGGGATTCCACATCAAAAAGTCTTATTTTAAAAAATCAATGATGTTGGAAAATTTTTGCTTAAATTTGTGGAGGTGTTTTTATGGGCAAGAATCTGATGTGCAAAATCATTTTTTTACATTTTTTATTCCTGTGTAGCAGGATTTTTATTACTCCATTTGATCCATACAAGAAATAATTGTTTTTCAAAATTAAAAAAAACTCCGGAGAATTCCCATCCCGAAGTATGGCATGTGTATAAGTATTTTCTCAATAAAATGCCAAACAACTATAGTTTGTTTTTTTTTTTTAAGTTTATGAAGAGGAATGAAACAGAATTTTCATAACTGTAATTATATATTTATCAATTATATGTTGTTCTTGAATGTTTTATTGTTATACGATGATAACTAAAACATTTCCGCATATTAATATTAAGGGGGGACTCTGGTCTAGAGCGTTAAAAAATGGGCATACTATATGAGTTTTTTATGACTCAACAAAAAGATCTATCGAAAATCTGTGAAAGAGGTCTTATAGTTTAAGTTTTAATATACAAATACAAATTTTTTCGTTTCAATCAAATTCAAAATGGCGGCTGTCCAGCATTTCTTCGGATGCACCTCATTTTTTATATGGGTCCATGGCCGAAAGTGTAACCTCCTTAATTTTGATCCTGGAACAAAATCCCGAAATTTTTTAGTTTTTTATAACAACAGCTACAGCCGTACGTAGGATTTTTCCGATATTCTGTTTTTTCGCGAAATGGTGCACGTTTAAACAAAAAATTCAAATTTTCACTAAAAAAAGCGACAAAATTGTTGGTTAAAAAAAAAACTATGCAACATAGAAAAAAAATCCTACGTACGGCTCTGGAGAAAGGTATTTTGAATGTGCTGTCAAAATTTCGTATAGATCGGTGAAGATTTGCTCGAAAAAAAGTGATTTCGAGAAAAACGCGTTTAAAGTTTTAAATACTATAAAATCATACGGCATACCAGAGGGGCACTGCCGCAGAATGGAAAGTTTGGGCATTTAGACATTTTTGCCGGCATCCATCCTTTGGTATGTTATTTTTAAGACCCTAAAGTACCTTTTCAGACAAAAACAAAATTTCGGTGTCTTCAAAATTCTAGACCAGTGTCCCCCTTTAAGTAAATAATGTTGCTGAATGAAACCTTTCATTGTCATTTTCTGATTGGTTTTATAAGAAAATGCTGCCTAAAAATCTAACTAACAAATTTTTATTAAAGCTCTCGAGGCAGTTAAATCAGATCGCTTTTTTAATGGCTAAAGTTAAATTTAAATACTGACTTTAGTTTAAAATGCAGTGTTTTATCGGTTTATTATTAAAGAAAAATCGTCATAGCCTTAAATTTTCGCGATCGGTGATAAATAAGCAGGGTGTCCCATGATTCGTATTACATACTTTGGTATGTGATTCTTGTTCATATTCTAAGAAAAAAATTGTTTTGATCTATGTTAAATTCGATTTATCTGTCAATACTGACGGTAGAGATCTAATTTTGGAATTTTTTGCTAGTAAAAATACTAGTTCTTAAATTAAGCTAAAAAAGGTTTTAGGGTTGCCAGATTTAAAATTTTATATGGGGGTTCAAATTTTCTTTCAAGAGCAAAATTTTTACTTTTAGGTCATTTTCTGTCAAAAAAGTCGGATAAAGTTTCTTTATTTTTTTTTGACGCACAAATAAGAAATAAACAAAAAAAAAAACGATTTTATATTTTTATTTTATAAGAAATTGACTCTTTTTTCTAACAAAATGCTTAAAAGTTAAATAAGTCACATACTTATATATACTATGAGCTTGTACTTCGTCCTTGAATTAAAATCTTAGTTCATGTTTATTTAGTGAATGGATTTTGAGGAGTAAGATCTCAAAATCGAAATTTAAAAAAAAAAAAAAAATCCTTTAATCACTTTCATTGACGAAAAGAGTTACTGGTTTTGTGAACTTTTCTTTTTCGATTTTCCATGTCTCTTTGAAAAAAAGAGTAAATCCCTAGTTACTCAAAACGCCAAAGATCTATTCGCATTTGGTTCGGAGATCTACTCTGAATCCAAGCTTACATCATACAAAAACAATTGTTCTGCCTAACGTTAATTGCAAAAAATTTATGAATTTGTTGTACCAGCGTTAGGTTGAAGTTATGAAGAAACGAGTAAATAAGATAGAATTGTTGGTGAAAACAATTGTTAAAAAAATATGAAAATATGAGTTCCCATGTGTGAACGTCAGTTTAACCTCCAATATAAGGAAAAAAAAAACGAAAAACATGTTTCATTGAACGCAGTAGTTCTCGATCTTTGTCTTGAAAACTGTATTTAAATTGGGCTCATATGGTTTTAGGGCTGCCAAATTTAATATGGTGTTCAAATGTTCTTTATCGAGAATAATTTTGACTTTGAGGGTAGGTTATTATTTTGATGCCTGATAAACATAAATTTTCTTTATTTTTTTCGGATGCACAAAACAGTAATAAAAAAATTCATTATTAAGTGCACTCAAAAATTCATACACTTCATGATATGTATTTGTAAAATTACAAAATGGGTAAAATTAAAAAAAAAAAATATTTTTTGCCCGGCTTTGGAAGTATTTTAAAATAAAATTCGGGTGTGTTTTTGTAGACAATAAAGAAAAGAAAATTAACAAGTGGCTTAGCCTAGTGGGTATGCTGGAGAGCAGTGGATCCAGAGGCCACAGGTTCGATCAAGCAAGAAAGGAAAAGGAAGACGACGCGACGGTGGCGTTATGGATCCAACGGTTCCATCCACACCGGATGTTGCCAACGCAACGGCAAAGAAGAGGAGGCAGCGGTTGAAACCAAAACCAACGCCAGTGCACCGCAAACGGCAAGCGGTAGCAACAACAATGACAACATCAACGAATGTAAAACACGAGTTGTCTACGGACACTGATAGTGAGACTCCTGATGATGAGATCTCATATGAATCGGAAGGCGGAGAGGGACGCTATACAGGGAATGGCAACCGTCTCTGACCTCACAGCGAAAATTGAGTCCCTCTTCGAAACAATAAAAAAATACGAGAGGAGATTGGAAACATCAAACAAAAACAAGAGGTTCGTAGACAAAAAAAAACTCCGAAATTACAGCCGCCGCCAAAAGTTACCACCCAGGCGGCGCCCCTAGAACATAGGAAAGCTGCAGCAAAAAAATCTGCAGCCGGTAAAACTGCACCCATGCCGCAACGTGGGACTGTAGCTAAGACTGCAGCTAAAAACGAAACTGCAAAAAAGCAGCAACGGGGGACTGCGGCTACAAGAGCAGCGTCAACGATCCCGCAGCAGGAGAAGCAACAGCAGAAGAAGCAGAAAGATCACCAAGAAGGTAGAATACATTCAAGACAATCAAAGACATTGGGATGATCACATTCCCGAGCTAATCTTTGCGATGAACGCTAGCCGTCATGATTCGACTGGCTATTCCCCAGCATTGCTAAATTTCGGTAGCTAATTGAGAATGCCCAGCACAATGGGGAATGAAGATTGCAATAAGGGATCCCTAGGTGACATCAACGTACAAGCAGAACGCATGAAAGCCTTATTCGAACTCGTTAAGTTGAAACTGCGCAAAGCTGCCCAATCACAAACAAAGCACTACAACCTCAGGCACCGCCTTGGCGCCCCCTTGGCGGCGATCAAGTTTACAAACGTCATCGAGTTCTCTCCTCAGGAGTGAACTACTTTGCGGAAAAATTAGCTACCCGCTGCGAAGGTTCATATGAGACTACAAAATACTCTCACCAGTTATCGTTGCACTACGGAAGAGAGATACCAAAGATACCATCACGAACATCCGAGCTCACGTAAGAGATATTAAAAATTTTGCCCCCAATAATGAGATTCAAATAAATACCACTTCCAGCCTAGTCATTCATTCAACGACCCTCGTTGCAGGAAGTTCACCCGTTCACCGGGGACCACAAAACCGGACCCAAAAGAAAATTATTCGCCGCCATCCAAAGTTTTCTTCAGTCTAGGACCGACCGTTCTAGAGGTAGGTGGTATTCCTATCGGACAAGACGAAATAAATAAACAATTACCTCCCGGTATCAGCACCAACCTCGCAGCGCAGCCGGTAGGAATTATTAACCAGTCCCAGCCTTCAACAATAAATAGATCCAACATGCCACAGCCACCGGAAGCCGACCCTTACCAGCAGAGGCGCACCGCACCAGTAAGACAGCAACCCCACTCGCTTCGGTCATAATCATGCTAGGAGCAGCACAAAATTGACCCACGACAACACGGGGGATAATCGCTAAACAAACGGCAAACGTCGAAGCCGCCCCAATCCATCCACCGATCTCCCCAGGCCGCGCTGACCAATGTTCGGGCCATAAAAAGCCGAAGAGTTGTGTTTGGAGCGACTCGCCAATGTCAGTGAAAACTTACGGCTCTTTTTCCTGAAGCGGAAAAAGCGCCGGTCACGATTCCACGCGAACGGGTGTTGCACGAGGTAGATGCACCTCCCGTCGGGTATCAACGGCGATTGCAGATCCAGATCGCGGCGTGCCAAATGACGGAGGAGCTGGTCCGACGCGACCCTAGGATCGCTAGGTACGTCCCGGGTTATGTCCCTTGGGTCCGGCCCCCTTCCGGATTTCCTCACTGGAGGGTTGGGTCAGCCCATGCTTGGCCACAGGCAACCAGAGAACGAGCGACGCACCCGCTGCACCATGGAGACCAGGCAATACCCCCGAGACCAGCCTTCGCCCATCCATAAGACCACCGGCCAAGACCAATTGCGTCTCATTTGGACGCCGCAGTAGGGCTAAGAAGCCGCAGCGCGAGCCAGAGACGGCAAATTGGCTGGGCCAAATTAAAAAACGCACAAGCGGTTAAGAATTGCAGTTTTTTTTTTGTTGTTTGTTTCTTTTTATTATCATTAAAATTTATTTTTCTTTCTTGCGAGTATTAAAAAAAATTATAGTTATATAAGATAAAAGGAGTTTATATAATTTCACACATATAGGAGGATTTCACACATCTCGCAGCGACTGCCTAATGATAACACTGTGAGCAGTTACGCTATTGGGTTTTATGTGCACAAGTAATTCCTTCGCCGTACAAAAATAAAAGCGAACAAGCAGCGGCAGGTAAGCTGCCATGACCTTCGAATTTATTTCCCCGTGCTAAGCTTATTGCACAACCGCGCATGGTATGTATGTTTGGTTTCTTAGTAACAGCAACGCGAGTGAGTGTGTTTACATCGGCTCAGGCGAGTGTAAATGACGTAAACATTTCGCTCGCATTACAACTCACACTTCGTTATTGCGGGAAAGTCGATGAACAGGAGTGTCATTTCGGCTAAAAACAGAGAAGAAACCTCCATTTAAGTATAAGAATTATCTTCTCCACTTCCGTAACTCCACCCCTCTATAGTTTTGGGTTTGCCTTGCGGCCGCCTTATATTGTGGGTTTATATTTGTTTGTTTGACTTCGGTCAAACCCCCTTTGTATCGAATAGCCTGTTTGAATTGATAGACCTGGGACAGGTCGCGGTGATCATTTTGCTGACCAGCTAACTTTCCGGTAGAGTTGCAGGTCGGAATCAGTGTCCTGCTGACCAGTTCTTTGAACTTCAATTCCCTCTATACTCTTCAGTGGCTTTGCTCTAGCTGCCACTCCTTCGTACTTTCATAAGCGTTTGTTCAATACTCGGAGCAACGTTCCTAACTATTTACAGGAACACGCCGAGGGCAGAAAAGCCCAGTATCAGTTGAATAGTCACGCCAGACCGTTGAACCGCCAACCCGTGCCAAGACTCCGCGTAGTCCAATTGCTAAGGATACGGATCGCATTGCAATACAAGAAGAGGAAGCCAGGGAAAGTGCCTTCCGCACTCAAAGTTATAATTGATCCAAGCATCAATTTTGTTAACTAAGTGAAATTGTTATTTACTACCCAATGTTAGGTACTATAAAAGACAAAGTCTTATTTGTACATTTGAATTGTTAATAAATTGAATTGAATAGAATTGAATCCCAAGTAACCTGTGTCAAACAGTATCAAACCTTGCTTTTGTAAAATTTATATAACGTAAAAACAATCTTGCTCCTACTATTGTAGAACAAATAAGACTTGCCCCTAGTATCAAGAAATAATATTAGAATAAAAAGGTACCAAAATCGTCGGACTTGTTACTTGCTTCCTTGGGAAAGACCCTGGACCCACTGAGTTCTACCCCAGCTGGAAACCAAAGAAGCCTCATAGTACGTTACAAACCACGAATTCAAAAGTAATAAAAAGAAATACGAACCGTTACCGCACTACCATTTTCTCGATACAGAACAAATAAAAACATAAAAATATGTCTAATGATTCTCGACAGACTTGTTTATGCCTAGTTTTGCATAAAGATTTCTGCTTTTCAAACATTTATAAAAACATTTTTTCGATGCCACTGCATATTTAACGTATAAATTTATTTATAAATTTTACGCTAAAAGGCTAATAACACACGAGAGTTCAAATGAACCCGCAATTATAAGTCCTCGCTTTGTGTACAATTCACTGTCAGTAAGCCCATGTGTTCTAATGTGTTCAACTGATCATACTGATGTACAGCAGTGCAATCCTTGATGTTATCAATTAAAAAGGAGTTAGGGCGAACCGAGCCCACTGCTTTTTATTTGAGGACGATGTGTAAACTTCCACGAGTATTTGTTTTCTTGGGTTTTATGACAAGCTCGTGCATTTCCAACCTTAAACAGGGCATGTAAAATTCAAAACTCAAGCCATGTTATTTCTATGACTCCTCCATATTTTTTTTTTCACACAAATTCGAACAAACACAATACAAAAAATATAAAGGTGTTTGCTATAATTTCAGTTTTAAAATCAGTATAAGTTAGACTTGATTGGAAAGCTTTTCATTCAACATATATGTAAAATATGATTGTTTTTTTGATGCAAGTCAGAGATGCATTTTAATGTTATGTTGTATTCATTGTGTACATTATATGAAAAGCATATGAATTGAGTGTCAGAAAAAGTATTACTAACGCCAAACAATGTGTTTTGAAAAAACGCAAATTAAATTCCGTTGCCCATAAAAACGTTTACTGTAAGCGTTCAGAAAAACGAGAATAGAATGGAGAATTTTATCAAATAAATTGAAAACTCTTTTCGAGGTTTTATTTTGACAATTACTTTAGTTTTTCAAAGTGAAGTATAGCATTGCATGCATATCTATTAAGTATAAAAAAAAATTGGCACCATCCTAATATGTAATGCAGATTTCCCACCTTCGAGTATATTTGATAAGAAACACATAATAGAAAATGGAATACGTCAAATACATTTTCAATAACATTTTTTTTATTTCTCCACCTTAATGCATTGGACAGTGACAACTAAAACAAAACTACATAAAACATGAAAAATAATAATAATACTAATAGCAATGACAGAAACCAGTACCTACATATGTATGTATTTTTGCAGCAATTATTCTATATGTGGTTGTTAATTTTGTTCATTTTTTTGTAGCCTGAAGCACATAACATATAAAATAAGTGAACTAAAAATATATAGAAAAAGCAATATGCATGTAATCGAAATCGTTTTAAAGGTCGTTTTAAAGAATTTTAAGTTTATATAGCAATGCTGGAAACATTACAAAAGCTTTGTTTAAATTATAAATAATTTTTTTCTAAGCTGACAAGATGTTCACCCATAAAAGAAAAAAGTAATATAAGTATTTACCATTCCGCCCAAAGAATACTTAATATAAACAAATAATAACAAAACTGCAGATTTGCTTTATTAATAGAAGATTTTTAACTAATGTGATCATACGTATAGATTTAAAAGTAAGAGCTCTAAACACCATACACATATTTTTTACTGAACATCAAATTTCTACGCATAGGGGAGCCTATATACATATATAAATTCATTTATATATATATATATATATATATATATATATATATATTTTATTTAATAGGAATATATTACGGTAATATTTTTTAAATATAAAAAAGTTATTTTCTTGAAAGCAGACATAAAAATGGTCGCAGGATACGTTTTTAATGTAAGCAATTATTATTTGTGTTTGAAACGAAAAAGCGACAAATGGGTAAAGTTTTTCCTCTTTCTGATTAATTTTGCGTTTAAGCATTAATTTGTAAAACAATTCCAAGACTTGTATTACAAGGATATAAGGTATAAAAGTATCTATACAAATGCGTGTCTTTGGTAAATGATTTTGGGAACTTCAATCACTGGCTTTTGTTGTATATTTTTAATTATAATCACTAGCACTAAAATACTCATATAATAACAAAGGCAACATATCGCACTTAAAAAAATAATGTTCAACAAGTTTTTGTGGGCATTATCAAAAGTATCAGTTAAACGAACTCTAGCAGAATTAAATGAATAATTTACAACTAAAAGTAGTAGAGTGACAGATGATTGAAAGCAATTTAACAACAAAAACTTTACAAATGAACTCCTACCAATTAGAACTTAACATTAAATTAAGAAACAACTATGCAGTACCCAACTACAAGTTAAATGGGCCAAGTGAAGGCAAAGACGAAGCATTTTCCGTCAACTTTTTTGGTCACAGTAAAATGTTCTTTCGGTGTGATGCCACCAAAACAAAATAGTTTTTCTTAGAAGAATTTGAAACTATAAAGTGAAATGAGATCAATTATTTAATGAAAACGATTGCTCGTACATCAAAGAAAGTAGAAGTTTGATGACAAATCAAGGAAAACATCAATTAATCGCTACAGAAAGTCTTTGTTAACTTTACGCGATACGAAAAATAAAACCAGATAATTGCCACAATAAGCTATTCTGCAAAAAATTGCTTTTGTCAAAATTGACCATATCCCTGTGAACTCAGAGTGTAACCCTTCGAAATTAAATACTGAAAAGGCGATGATCAGGGCCAACTATATGTGCAAATGCAAAATGCTCCAAGTTCTGAGGGGCAAATTGGTAATCATAACAAAAATTATATTAGAGGAGCCCAGGATGCTAAATTTGCAGTTACTAAAGCGTCATGGGGACTTATTGGATTGTGAAGTTTACGTTATAAAACGAAAAAGGTTTATGTCAAGTATATTCATAGAGTATATGCGCTTTTTCTTTCTGATAGCCGATAAATATTAATCTGACGATTAACTGGCGGGAGGCTAGGGTATAGAGAGGTTGAAAGAAAAGTTATTCGAGCGTGTCAGATTTTTCAGGTTAATGTAAAGTGGTACTCAAAAAAGTTTATATTTCAATAATCTGACGATTTAAACGTGACCAAAAGTCATGGCTGATTTTTAAAAATGTAAAAAAAATTGACCTTGAAATACTCGAGCGCGTGCAGAGGGATCAACTTGATGTCTTCTTCCTCCAGGATGATAAATATGACAATTATATGGGCGGTTACTCTAAGTCTGATAATAATTTTAAAGTGACAATTATTTTGTCGTGTCTATTTTTTAATACTGGATGTAATAAAAAAAAAAAAAATATGTACACATATGTATATACAAATTTTGATTTGAAATTTTGTTGAAAATCATAAAAAAAATCCCTGAAAGTTTGAGTCCTTAATATTAATTTTAAGTGTTCGATCAAGAGGTGCGAAGATTTCCCATTTAAAGTACACGGAAACTCTGATTTTTTATTTTTAAATTTCTATAGCTCAGCGGCATTTCATGGGATTGCTTTAACCGAAGATGATTTTTTCTTGAAATTGAACGCTCTAAAAAAGTGCCCATTGCGGAAAAATCGTAACTTACACCGGCGAGGTAGTACGGGCCAATGAACCAGATTTTTCCATAAAATTCACGTTTTTTCGCAGTTATACAGGGTGATTTGCATAAGATGTTACAAAAAGATAGGGTGTGTAGGTTGGACCTAGACAAGCAGAAAATCGTATGGGAGGGGGTGGGGGGTCCATTTTCCCCCGTTTAGGCGGGAGGGGCAATTTAAGAAAAAAATCACTAAAAATGGAAAAAATATTATTTAAAAATAACGGTAATACCTACAGAGTCGTGCTATAGCATTTTGAAAGCCAAAAACCTAAACATTAAATAAAATTTAAAAATAAGTTGTTCATATGAATAGTTTTTGAAATATTAATGTTCAAAGTCAAAATTTTGAAAAAAAAACTTAATTTTTTTTCTTCAAACCATTTTTTTTCAAAATTTTACGTAATTAAGTAGTATTTTTCTGGCTTATTTTCAATGCTCTTATTTATTTTTGATCAAACAAAAAAAAACCGGATGCCAAAATAACCTGTAGTTTCTGAGAAAACCAAAAATTACAAAAACGACTTTTTAAATTTTTTTTTTAAGTTTTTTTTTCGTTATTGGATTCTTAAGTGATTCTTAAGTGAACAAAAGTAAAGAGAAAATTCATCCTTTATTTCGTAAATTCACTTAAAAATCCAATAACGAAAAAAAAACTTTAAAAAAAAATTTTTTTTAAAAAGTCGTTTTTGTAATTTTAAAATGCTATAGCATGACTCTGTAGGTATTACCGTTATTTAAATAATATTTTTTTTATTTTTAGTGATTTTTTTCTTAAATTGCCCCTCCCGCCTAAACGGGGGAAAATGGACCCCCCTCCATACGATTTTTTGCTTGTCTAGGTCCAACCTACACACCCTATCTTTTTGTAACACCTTATGCAAATCACCCTGTATAAATAAGGGGAATTTAATTTCCTACAAAAAACATCTTGTGAACCAAATAGCTAATATCAATATTAAGCGAGATATTAATCATCATATATAATACCTTTCATTGACGATTTTACCTAAATCACCCCGAAAACTGTCAGATTATAATATGTTTTCCGTAGTCCTGGTAGCATTTCCTTCAAAATTTAAATAAAGTTAACCGGGCTCGAGTATTTCAAAATCGCAATTTTTTTTACACTTTTGTGACTTGCCTACTTACTTAGGTAAAGCTCAAATTGTCAGATTATTGAAATCTAGACTTTTCTGGATGTAATTGTTTTACCTTCTCTTAATCTGACGCGCTAGAGTTTTTCAGAGAATCGATTTTTTTTTACTAATCTGACGGGTTGCCCTCAACTTACCCCCCAACATTAAGGTTTCATATATGGTAGGAGTACATAAAAGAGTGCAAGCTTTCTCCCCATATGATTTTCTGACGCACTCGAGTAACTCGCAAAATCCCCTCTTGCAATGTTACAAATTCATATAGAATCTATTTAGCAAAATAAAAAATTCCACCTAACCTAGAAAAATCGGGGGTTTCAGTAAATCTTACAAAGGCCGCCAGTTTAGCTGAAGCCTGCCCTAATGATAATTATTTTGTATAATTTTTGTCGAACTACTGAGACCAAAAACGTAGACGAAAGATTTTTGAAATCTTTATATCGCTGAAAATGTTTTCAAGCTTAATAAACTTTGAGAATGATGCCCGTTAAGGTTTCCTAAGGCTACTGAAGACGACTGCGTTATATATAAGATTCAACAATAGTGACTTGATGTAGATGCAGTTTCTAAGATTAGTTTTTATGTATAAAAAACTATGAAAATTATTACTTAAAATAAAGATGAGAAAATAATCAAAAATTTTTTTCGATTAATGTACTTTTTTTTATTTATACTTTAAAATTTTTCACAACTGCATCTCTACTCCACCCGAAGTAAGCTCCAAAACGCGTCACTGAATCAAATAACGTGCTATATAAAAAAAGTACAATAGTTGGAAAGAGATTTTTGATAATTTTCTTATCTTTATTATGAGTATTCTACACACAGCCGGAGACAAAAACAACTAAATGTATATAGAATTGCTCAATTTTTTATCACTAAAGTAAAAACTAATTAAAAGAAATCATTAAGAAAACACAAAATTAAAAGTTACAAATATAAACCCGATGAACGCAGTTTCCTTATAATTTTTCCATAAAGTTCAAATTGTAAATATTAAAACTTTATCGAGCGATTTAAGATGGATAAGAAAAATGAATTAAGAAGAGACTAAAGAAAAAGCATTGAGTTACGGTATAATAATATAATTGTATAATTATTTCTGTTTTAATATATATATATATATATAATAATAATTATATGTATATTATTTAATATTTTAAGACATACATGCAGTATTTTTTTTGTCTCATTAATAGTTTAATTTGTATTATTTTCAAAACATTTTTAATTATAACATTAGTGTGTAGTTCTTTTTAATTATTATTTCTCATTCGTAAATCAATTGTTGCAGTTTTACTTCAGAATACGTTCATATAAAATAATTTTTTTCAATATTTTATTAACAAAATATCATAGAAAGTGTGATATATTTGAGTTTTTAAATATAAGTTATGTGAGTTTGTTAGTTCAATTATTTTTATTTACTAAAAATATATCCAAATACTTTTTTTGTGGTTAATTCTTTTTAAAGGTTAACGTTTCTGTGAATGAGAGCTAATGTATTCAAAAAAAATCGGTTGTCTTTCAAGAAGATTCCATTTTGTGTTGTCGTTGAAAAATATATTCATGACTTCAGGAAAGGTTTCTCGTGTGTAGTTTTATTTTAATTTTGTTATGTTTTAAACAAACCATAATTTTTTATTGGTAAAATACTCTAAATGTATATATTCTGCTTTGATAACTTTTTTTAAATCTTTGATGGGGTAGTTAACTAATTTACATAATTATTCATTATGTGTGACAAAGTACAAACTTTTCACGGTGATACACTTTCTGCATGAATGGCCGGACGGAATTGAGTAAAATATACAATCGCAAGGTATGTTAAAAAATATTTATGTACAAGTATTTATATATTTTAAGTAGAAACTTTATAAATGTTTGTTCTATTGCATGCTGTGTCCACTTATTCAAAATACTGAATTGAAGTTATCCTGTACTTTTTCTGGCATTCTCTGGGAAAAGTTTATACTCAGTTTATGATTCAATATGAAATTGGAGCTTTCAAAAATTAAATTTTAAGTTGTACGATAGAAATTGTTTGTTTATGTTAAAATCAGGCACTTTCTTCACTTTTTTGGTATAAATTGAAATATACAAACATTGATGTTTATTTCAAGAAAACGAAACAATTACATAGCCTTCGGTCATTTGAACATGTTTATGAAAGTAAAATGTCTCCATTGCATTGGTATAAATAATGCATTGGAAATGAAGTACTTGTTTGAGATTGATTGATCAAAAGATAAAAAGTAAATAATTTTAAAAAAAGAACGTTTTTATTTATAAAAAAAAAGAATTAACAAAAGCTTAACTTTGGGTTTGGGTTCCTATAATTCAAAATCGGGCTTGGTTTTTAAGCTTCAATAATTCAGGGGCGAATTGCCGCATCAGTGATCGAGTGAGTGAATACAAATTTTCTTTCAAAACTCGGTCTATGTTAGACAACATGCTGTGTATTTATCGATTTCAATTCATTCAAATAAAGATGAAGGAATGTCAAATTGTGGTGCTATAGTGCTCGATAACGTGAGAAGTAATGCCAAAAACATATAATTTAGTCGCGTATTACTCGATCGATTGACGTGTGCTGTAATTCGGCCCCTGGTTGATAGCTAAGTAAGGAATAGGTTGAAGTTCACACTCTGCTTCTGCGAGTAAGTAAGCCAACAAATATTTTTACAAATGAATATTTCCGTTATATTTTTCTAAATTGTCTGAGCTGTTTTAAAATGCAAGAATATAGATGATCAATATACTGAAAGCTACCTACAAGAACTTAAGTAAAGTTTACTCGTAGTTTTAGAATTTATATAAATAGAAATAAAGGCTTTTTTATGTAATATTTGCAAATCATAAGCACTAAATTTTTTGAAAATCAAACTTAAATTGCGAGACAAAAGCTTTAAAGAAAGTGGTTTAAATATAAAAATTCAAGTAATCGAAGATGAATGAAGTATTGACCCATTGAAAGCTCTTTAACGTACTTCTCTTGAAAATTTAAGCAGGAAAAGCAAGCGCTGATTTTCTTTCAAAAATGAAACAATCAAATCAAACAAATTTACAAAAAAAAAAAAAATTTTAGAACTATCGTGCATTTGCAAATCAATTTTAATAATATATCAAGCAGAATATTTTCTTTACTTAAGAATACTGTAATCGCCATTTGTTTCGTATTTTTTTTTAAAAGCAGCGTTCTCGTTTTATGGCAACCAAAAATATATTAAAGCGGATCTATTTTGCTGGGTGATTATAAAATTGGTATCAGAATTTAAAATAGGTAGTGTCTTTTGTTTTAACATTTTTCAGATAAATATTGGTTACCAATATTGGCCAAGACAATTTTGTTCACAAAACATTCCAATTAAGCTTTCATAGGTTGTTCAGGGATAGAAAGTACAGCAGTTTGTTGGAATACAAATTGCCTTCTCCTAATGAGTCAGAAATCATAGAAACAAAAAATACTAAACGTGTTTTCCAGTTTCATTGGGATGAAAATTAAATAAATAGAAGCAAATCAAATAATACGGAAAGCAATAAAATTGAAAGCGATCAGAGATGTTAAGAAATGATCCTTTTTTAGACATGCATTGCAGAATAGAGTCTACATAATGAGAAAAGGGTTGTTTAATTTAATCTTAACTGTGTTTTCTGAGCCTTTAGAGTTCATTTTAAATTTGTTGCACACTTATGTGCAAGCATATTTATGCAACTTACAGTGTTGTATATATATATATATTCAATAGTTTTCTGTGTTAATTATTCACAAAAAGGACGAATTAATTTTAATTAAATTTATGTATATCTAAGCACCTAATCAAAAGTCAATTTTGTTTTGAATAACAATAGTCAGTTGAGGTTACTCCTTCCAATTTAAAACGTTTTTCTAGTGTCGTATTTTCAAAGTCTTGCTGCAGTTTCTTTTCATTACTGTTTTACTTGAACGTGGACAAAATGCCTTAAACTAATTTGCTTAAATATTCCCTAAAATGTACTCACAATATTATACATATTTATAAAGTTTTAAAAATTTAAATATGTATAACATTCTCTTAATAAATCAATCATGTTTCATAAAGTGTATATAATATGTGGTGTTTATAGTTTGTTATTTGTTTTTCTTTTTTCAACTATTTAAATTACTAAAAATCGGCAACTTGAAACTCACGTACATTTGTATATAATTTGCAATCCTAATGTCTACAAACCTATTCTATTTATCAAAAGAAGACAAAAAATTTAATTAAAGTATCACAAAACTACTTTCAACTCATTGAAAAACAAAACATAAAAATATGCACCTCGTATAAATTTTCGATAGTTTATAAAAAATTATATAAATGAAGAAATTGCAATACTCTTAATAAATAAAATAATAATATTATAAAAAATATAGACAAATAAAAAAATGTACTATGCAATAGTTAAGTTCTTATTCATTTTTCGTATTTTGGAAGACGTTTTCATTTTTGTGATTTTCTTGCAGTAAAATATTAACGATTGATGCATTCCAACCATCCGTTGAAAATGCTTTTACAAAGTTAAACGCAGTTGAACATATTGCTTTCTAAATATTCTCATGCGAAAAAGTAATACGCAGATACGTAATTGAGCCTCCTGACACTAGTCGGAATTTTATATAAAATAGACTTAAAACAATTGTCCACTGCTCAACGAATTGTTTACTTTCAAAAATAATGAAAAATGTGCTTGCATATCTACAAAGAAATTTTATATTTCATGCCAACTTAAAATCAAATAAAGCTTCTGCCCACTGAAAAAAATATTTAAGTTATTAAATTTCCGGCCTTATATTTTATTAGATAAACCTTTGCACAAACGATTTGATGGTTGCCAGAAAAAATTTTGTATGCCAATATATGTTTCATCACTCAAAAGCCTTATTTAAAACCAAATGAATTTAAAAATTTTACTCAAAACGATGTTTTGCTTCTAATGATTGTTTTCAAAAGGTTTAATATAATCTGACTAACATTCCACTCAAAACAATAAACAATATGCTGCTTTGCTTTTATCCAAAAACAGCATAACGCCACACGGCTTCTTTTCCTTTTTGTTTAAAATAATACGTTTAAGCTTAATAGCGTAAGCACAACATTGGGGATCATTTAATTTAAAAAAGCAGAAAACTAATTCTTGCAAACTTAAAATACATAGTACAAATTAAATTGTACAGTATGAGTTATTAAAATTCTATATAGGCACGAGTTGGCATTGATTGTTTAGCTCAGTTGCTCATAAGAGACTCTTGCTATGAAGTGAATGAATACTTTGTAAAAGCATTTGAACTATGTCAAGATGTTTTCTCTAAACCAAACATATTCAAAACAAGTTCTAAAAAAATTTAAAAAATATCCAAAATTTTGAGAAAAGTCAATGAAATGCATACAACATAGATAGTTACATCATTTACATTCTTTGAGAAAAAAAATTAGTGATAAAGTGTTTTGTTTCATATATATTTGAAAAATTAAATGTATAAGAAGGTGTACACTCAAAAATCAATAAATAAATAAAGTACAGAAAATTAATAGAACAAATACAAAAATAGTCAACGTTTTGTAAAAACGTTTTAACAAAAAAAAAAAAAAAAATTAACAGTAATCTATAATAATTGAAACACACGAGATCTTATGTTATTGAAATTAAACACACAGCAAAGGAAACTAAAATTATTTAAACAAAAATATAAAACCTAATTCATCAAGTACACAACAGTATAATTAAAATAAACCACAATAATAATCAATTTTCAGTAAAGGAACTATAAAAGTTCTAACAATATAATAAGATTTATATTATGTTAAAACTCCTTTAAAAGGATCTAAGAAAGGACATAAGCATTGCTATCTTTGCTAACGAAACTTCTACAATTGTTTTTAACTCTTGTTTAATTTGTAAGTAAGCTTTCTACATCTATCGTTTTTAATTTATAGTGTACAACTCTTGTCTTTACAAACTAAAAAAAATTTTTTTTTTAGCATTTTTTACCATACTTACATCTATGTTACAATAAGACAATAAAGAAAAAGGCAAGGAAAAGAGACAACAAACTATTCGTACCAAAATCAAATCCTATTTGTTTCTTAATGTCTACTTTTAGTTTAGTATTTAATTTAATATTTGTTGTTGTATCGTCAAAGTCATTGAAATATTTTTTTGTCGAAGATTTTTAGTAGGTGTTTTATAGGATGTTTCATTATGGCGGCAACAAGGAACGAAAGTTTTAAACCCCAAGCATTTTTTTTTCCATGGATAAAGATATTATTTGTTGAACTATCACAGTGCCTTCCTATCCCAGTAGTAAGTAGAGTTTCTTTGTTGGTAACAAATTTTGAAGGGAGGAATCAAGAACCATAAGATCTTTATTTATTAAAATTTTATTTTTGTGCCTTCAAATTTAAATATCAAATTAAATTTTTATTAATAAGTTACGTCTTCAAAAGACAATAATGCTCAGAACAATTCCTCCCTGACGGTTTCAAAACTTGAACGTTTGCTTTTAGATCTTTTCGCAAATT
Organism: Melanostoma scalare; assembly: GCA_949752695.1. Classification (NCBI taxonomy): domain Eukaryota; kingdom Metazoa; phylum Arthropoda; class Insecta; order Diptera; family Syrphidae; genus Melanostoma; species Melanostoma scalare. The sequence continues at coordinate 63,755,548 of OX456986.1, read as the reverse complement.
GTTTACCTTTGTTACTAGACATTTAAAGTTTTATATTCCACTAGGCACATTCTCTTTCTAAAATTCTAAACCTAAACGATAAATATTCAGAGAAAATGTGTTTTTCTATCAATTAAGTACATTTTTCATATTCTTTGTGCACCAAAACTTATTCATAAGCTATAGCGTCTTAAGAAGTTTTCATTTTTTTGTATGGATTCAACACAACTGCACTGCCTTGAGCACTTGCTTGCGCTGCGTGAGCCGCTGCAGCAGCTTGGTTCATTTGTGCAATTTGAGCTGCTTGCATTTGCGTTGGTATGTTGGACATTGTTCCCCCGGATGTTAGACCAGGAACACCAGCCGCTGCCATTGGATAAGGATATCCAGCCATCACTCCGGGATAAAAAAAGTGTTGCTGTTGTAAGTATTGTTGATTAGCAGCTGCAACCGCAGCTGCTGCGGCAGCTGCGTAATGATTTGATGCAGTAGCTGTTTGCATTTGCATTTGCGGTGTTCGTATCATTTGTGAAGCTTGCAGATAACCAGTAGGCGGCCTAGAAAGCAAACTTGGCGTTGATACTGGAGCTGCAACTGAAGCACCCAAAGAGTTGCTTACAGTATGGGAACCAATACGAAGACTTGCCACTTGGGCAGCTTGGGCGGCAGCAGCAGCTGCTGCATGTTGATGTTGGTGATGGCTAAAAGCAGCAGCTGCAGCTGCCTGGTTTTGGGCAACATAAGTTTTATTTAAGGGCAAACCTGTATAATTAATAGCTGCTGTGAGTGGTTTACCCGAAAGCACATTTGATGCAGCGGCCATTTTGACTGCATTCGCATAATTTTTTTGAGCTACTTCCTTAGCAACGGTGGCAGCATCAGCATAGTAACTATTTGAGGGATAGCACTGAGTTTGATAGGATTGAGAAGGATAAGACTGCGTCGGATAAGTGGCATAGCTATATGCCGAAGATGAGGTCGAATAAGGAATTGGTACAGCAGATGAAACAACTGAAGATACTGGCGTATATCCATGTTGAGAAACTATTACATTAGCAAACGAGTGGGGGTTGGAATACAACCTATTAGGCGTACTTGTCGAATAGGTAATGCTTGGGGTACTTGCAGATGGAAATGACACTTCAGCTGTTGGAGCTGTAGTGGTGATGGTCATATTATCGTTAGACTGTTCAAACTTTAGCATGCTATTTTTTAAGTGATGATTTTCAGATGTTACTGGAAAAGTTGGAGTTGAAGTTGATACAGATTTACTTAGAACGTTACTGTAGGTGATTACATTAGCTAATGTGGAACTATATTTAGTAACAGTAGTCAAGGCATCGACGACATTGGAAGATGATGAGCTACCGTCAATAGAATCGCTATCATTAGATTTGAGGTTGGTCTCTTTAGGGTCTTCAGTACTTTGCGAATTTTGTGTAGATGTAGATGTGCTCAAGTGTGGGATAGTTAGCGACGCTTGACTAGTAGTGTTGTTGCTTGGCAATGGCAATGAAATTACCGAAGCGGAAACTGTACCTGACAATGTTGTGTCGGGGGATGCTGATATTACCGCGGGGGACTCTGTGGGCGATGTGGATGAAAATGATGCATTAGGTGTGTTAGTTGAAAATGAATGTGGTGTAACTGTAACAGCAGATGGGCTTGAGTCAATAAGTGTATTGTTAGTAGTACTGTTAGCTAAAGGAGAGTCACTAGTGTTACTACCACTATTATTATTATTATTATTCAGAGCATATACGTTATTACAGCTATTAATAACGACAACACCGTCACTATTGTTACTATTACTTATTTTTGTAGCTATAACAGCTTGTGTGTTTATTGACGATGTTTCAATTACTGCACTATCATTTTGATTATTATTATTCAATATACCATTACTAGCAAAACTATTATGAACAGTGTTCAAGTTTACTTGATTTGTCTTATTGTTGTTGTTTGAATGGTTGAAATTGTTCAAAATAAAATTGCTGTTATTATTTATCATCAAATGATTATTGGTATTATTATTAGCGATAATTGGATTTGCCGTGGTGGATGTTTGTGGTTGTGGAATTGCAGTTGTAGCTGAAGGATTTTGACTTTGGTACTCACATGACACTGGTACAAATGGTTGTTGTAATTGCATTAGTTGTTGGTAGGTAGTTGCACCGGGTTGATACACAGGTATTCCAGACTTTTCACCAGCTGGTCGTTTATAGGGAACCATACCAGAGAATGCCTGTAAAAAAATTTTTTACTGAGTAATGTGATAATTTATGTAACATAATATATTTACGTTTATATAGCATAAATAAAATAAATAAATAGAGTGGCGCAACGGAGGAAACCTACATTCTGATCGGATACTTGAGAAGTCAATTTTCTTGGTAATGAAATTACTTTTGGAGGACTTGCCAGTTCCTTACGAAAGGCAGTAGGTACCTACTTGTGGAAAAATATTTTTCGTTTCCTCACAACTCCCGTATAACAGGAAACAAGTTTTTGAAATTTTGTGGTACAGTGGCGTAATATTCTTATGGTAAAAGAAAAAACTATAAAACACCACTCACGGATGGACTGGTACCTAATACAAATTATAATTCGTTTGTTGTACAAATTATCACAATCATATCAAATCTTAGGAGTTAAATAAAATTCTTACAAAATTATACACACATACAAATTTTCTTTACATCACATCTCATTTTTCTTCTGTAAGAATGTAACGATATTATGAATGAATGTAATTATATTAAAGAATGTGATTATATTAAATATTAAAACGCAAAAACAGTTTTTAAAACAAATTATTATCAAACAAAATTAATCAGAAGTTTTTACATCAAAAAAGTTTATTTTTATCACTATGGGAGATAACCAGAATGATTAGGTGTTGGGGTCTAGCATGTGCTGAATAGGGGAGTATTGAATTGGTGATTAGGTTATTGGGGTTGAGAGCCCTCACTGAACCATTTGGAGCTCTGAATGTTTTACATTTTGTTATGAAGAATATTGATTCTCTATATTGTTCGAGCTAAAAACATCTATGTCAAGCAACATCGGTAGTCGTTGGACTTGAAGTTATGTTGGTGAATTCTTATGACTGACCATTTCAAATGATTAGATTTGTGAAATTTTTTGGAAATATAACTTTTGAGAATATAGCGGTATGAATGAAGGCCAGAGCTTACACTCCAGTTTTCATTTCTCCACGCTTTTTTATATTGTTTAATGCCCTTATTATGAAAAGCTAATCGATCGATCGACTGTAAGTGAAAGATTAAGATAACTTCGCTACTCATTCATTCTTATTTTGACATTCTAATCCGATGGAAAGTTAGTCGAATTCAAAAGAAGGGCATTTTGAGACACGAACGATCCAAATGGTAACATGTAAACTCTCGAATCGTTCGAGCTTTAAAAAGCACTCCTTTCAAATTTCAATTTAAGGTTTGCTGCAAATAAAGATTGTTACAGGGAAGTGGCTAATCTATTTAGCATTGGAATTTCTACAATGTATAGAAATTTAACCAACGTTCTGGAGTTCATGTTTGAAATATCTCCAAATTTTATAAAGTTCCCTTCTACAGAAGAAGAAAAGGTTCAAACTGCAGCAAAATTTAAACAGGTGCGTCGTGATCTTGTTTTGTTTAAACCGCTTATTTTGAAATTATCTTTATTTCCAGATTGCAGGTTTTCCTTGTGTTCTCGGATGCATCGATGGATGCTACATATACGTATCGAAACCGGCAAATAAGAATCGTTCGACCTACATCAACCGCCACGACTTAGTATTTCTGACTCTTCAAGGTATATGCGATGCCGAAAAGCGTTTCATCGATGTATTTGTCGGTTCTCCAAGGAAAATACACGACTCAAATGCGTTCGACCTTTCTTCTATTAGCAGCAACCTTCCGGGAATATGTGGAACAGAATAGCACATGTTGGGTGACGCACCATATCCAATAAGGGAATATCTGATGACGCCTTATAAAAATATGGGAAACATGACGAACATTAAGCGGAAGTATAACAAAAAACACTGCCAAACGAGAGTAAAAATTTAAAACTCATTTTCCTTGCTCAAAACAAGATTCAGGCAGATGTTAAAGTTGGAATTCCACTCTGTTGAACGTATGTGTGAGTTCATTTTAGCCTGTTGTGTATTACACAATCTTTGCATAAATGAAGCAGATCTTTGGAACTAAGACAGAGAACAAGAAGACCAAGAAAACAACGACAACGCTTACACATTTCCCACAATAGAAAGCTCCCAAAGAGACAGTGAACAGCAACAGTTGGGCAATATAAAAAGAACGCGAATAACAAATTTTTTATCAGAGATTTTTTAATAAAAATATAAATAGTAATAAAAACAAAAATAATACAGACTTCATATGTATGAAACTTAGCTTAACTTAAAACTAGTTTTTCCACTTCGTGGCAGTTTTATCTTAAACCTAAACAGTCTTTACGTTAACAATTTTTGTAGGTAGGTACACAGTAGTTGCAACCAAAGTAATTGTTTTAATTAATGTTATTCACAGCATCAATTAATTTTTCGAGAAGGTTCTCGATATTCGTTTTTTTTTTTTCATCTTTTCGTGTGTTTTCATCTTCATCTCTTCTTTTTTGGCAGCACGTCTGCTTTCAATGAGTTTGTCGACCAGCTTTTCATTTTGACACTTAACTTTTTTTCTGGCAGTAGCATCTTCGCATTCAACTGCAGATGAGAAAGCGCAGTGGTGACTTGCTGTTGAGACATTTGCTGAGATGCTTCGGCGGAAGATGAAAATGCGGAAGACAAAGATGCGGCTGACGTCGAGGGTACGGCTGACATCGAAGGTGCGGCTGACGTCGAGGGTACGGCTGGCATCGAAGGTGCGGCAGACGGCGAAGGCTGTTCCATCAAAGTATTTTTTCTCATTATTTTGTTGGCAGATATGACGACCTCGGGGAGGAGAGAATCGTCTTTTTGTATTATGGTCTCCGCAGACGATTCGAAAGGGATACTCTTCCTAACTGCCCCACTTCTGTGAATTAAATCTATTCAGTGTTGTGTGCCACCAAAAAAAAAAAAAAATATAGACCTCTAACACAGTGCATTACCTTTTAATCATCTCCTACCCCGCACCACTCGCATATAGTTTCGTTGGCTGCACACATTTCTTCGATTTGATAATTTCTTATCTTATCTAGGCAGTGTGTGCATGCAATCAAGCTGTGGGTTTGCTTGATGGATAGTTGATCAACAGTGTTGATTCCGTTGGGTCAAGTTGCTGGCTGGGCATAATACCGCTAGTAATTTGCTTTAGTTTTCTAATAGATCTACACTTGTTGATTATATTTAGTTAGCGCTTGCGATTGATATTTTGTTTTATGTGTTTTTGTGAATTGTAATGTCGGGTAAGTTTAGAGTCGATTTTAGCAACATTAGAAGGTTGTGATCGAATTTCTTTGCTGTGTACGCTCACACTGCAAAATGCAGGCCAGCTGTTTTGGCATTGAGTGAAACACAGGTGGGTGTTGATTCTGATTCATCAGAGTTCAACCTGCCTGGGTATCTATAGCTTAGTGCCATTATTCTTTTCATCTCATGGCCTCGCCGTATATGTTTGAAATGATATCGCTTACCAACTTCTACCACAATACGGCCTCTGTTCTAATACGAACTTCAATTTCATGTGGTTAAAATTCACCGTCCGTAAGCATATCATTCACTATTGTTTTATTTACGGAAGCCCCAATTTAGATAGCAATTTAACCTCTAACGAGTTTGATCTATCTATCTATCTGACTCCATAATAAGAATTGTTTCCCTTTATCCTCACACTGAAATCGCAATTGCGGGCGGGGCGATTTCAATGTACACAATTCTTGGCTTCGACATTCTGGCCAGACAACACCCGAAGGAAAATGTGTTGAGATCTTCGCTGAGTTTAACGAATTAACTCAATTAGTTGATGAGCCCACTCGGGTTCCTGATATTGTAGACAATGCGGCCAACACTCTTGACCTATTTCTCACTTCTCATCCCGAAAAATACAGGGTTGTAGTATCATCTCCTCTAGGCAAATCGGACCATTGTGTCATATCGGTAGATTTTTCGCTTTCCGTCACGGTAAAAAAAGATAAAGTCCCTAAAAGAACTGTGTGGCAATATGAGAAAGCCAATATTGGGACGGCCTGAATAATTTCTTTCGAAGTTTTAATTGGTCATTGTTTTCTCGACGGAAACGATGTTGCATCAGCTGATATGATATCTAACGTAATTCTCAACGGCATGAGAAATTTTGTTCCTCACAGAACAAAAAATATCCCCAAAAAGAATTCGTGGTTTGATTCAAGCTGTAAAGAGGTGATTAGGGATAGAGAAAGTAGTTTTCGAAAATTTAAAGACAACCCCACAGTAGAAAACCGAAATTTGTTCACACGGGCCAGAAATATCTGTAATGCTCATATACAAAAGGCCAAGTTTTTGCATGACCAAAAAGTAAGACAAAAAATACTGTAGTGTCCAAAAGGCAGCAAAAACTTTTGGTCTTTTGTTTAAGAACTCGACCACGTCATCGCATCGGTCCCACTCGTTTTCAATGACTCTCCATATGTCAGCTCCATCGATAAAGCCAATTTGCTGGCAGCTCAATTTGCTGCTAATTCGACACTTCCTGATAGCACATTGGCCCCACCTGAGCTTGAGACAGTAAATTCTGCTATGAAGCAGATATTCTTTCGAACTTGCTCGGTAGCGAAAGTCCTCAAAGATCTCAACATACATAAGTCCGCTGGTCCAGATGGTATCCCCGCCATTATTCTGAAGAGGTGTTCTTCTTTTCTTCTGTTCTTCATTTATAAATGATCTCTTGTCTGAAACTTCTAATCCGCTTAACTGTTTTGCTGACGACTCAACCCTAAGCTTTTCATATTCGTTTCCAAATTCACGTACCTGCTCTTCGGATGTGGAACGAACAGTTGCGTATGATAAACTCATTGAATTCTGACTTTTACAGCATTGTAACTTGGGGTCTTGAAAACCGAGTAGATTTCAATGCTTCGAAAACTCAATGCTGTCTCTTGTCGTTGAAGCTTAACATTCCCCCATTGCCATTATCCATGAATGGTACCTGCATCCAAGAAACCGAAAAGCTGTCGGTACTGGGTATGTGTGTAAACGATGATCTTCGTTGGAATGACCACATATTTGAAGTCGCTAAAAACGCTGCTAAATGCTTAGGCTTCTTGAGATGGTGTAGGAAAATCTTCACCCCTTCTGATCTGGCTACAATTTATAAGACCTTCATCCGCCAAAAACTGGAGTACATACGAGGGCAGTTTGATAAGTACTTAGCCTACAGAAGAAAAAAGAAAATTTACGAAAAGTGTTGATTTATTTTTCAAGATAATCTCCTTTTAGTTCGATACACTTAACCCAGTGATGCTCCAACTTCTTTAACCCATCTGAAAAATACGTTTTTTTGAGCTCTGCAAAGTAGGCCTCCGTGGCGGTGATGACCTCCTCATTCGACACAAATTTCTGCCCGGCAAGCGATTTTTTCAAATTTGAAAATAAAAAGAAGTCGCACGGGGCCAAATCTGGAGAATACGGTGGATGGGGCAATAGTTCATAGCCCAACTCGACCAATTTAGCCGCGGCTCTGAAGTGATCACACGGTTGCGTTTGTTGTTCGGAGTGAGCAAACGCCGCACCCATCGCGCCGACAGCTTTCTCATGCCCAAAATTTTATGCAGGATATGACCCACGCGGTCTTTCGAGATGCCTACTATCTCAGCTATCTCGCGCACCTTCAATCGGCGGTCTGCCAATACGAGATCGTGGATTTTTGTCACATTTTCCTCCGCGGTAGCAGTTTTCGGGGCACCTGGGCGTGGCTCATCAAAAAACGACGTGCGACCACGTTGAAACTCGTTGAACCAATGACGTTTGACGGTCGACATCGAAGGAGAAGAGTCACCGTACACAGCATCCAACCGCTCTTTGATTTCGCTGCGTGATTTCCCTTCCAAAAACAAGAATCGAATCACTGACCAATATTGCTCTTTTTCCATTTTTCTAAAATCCGCTGACACGTTTGCTTCCACACGCGGTTAAAACAAAACTACGAGTTCAATTTGGCTGAAATTTCGACAGTAGCCTTCTACAAAAATGTACTACACTATAGTAAGTTTCTCTTGCGATAGTGGCGCTATTGGGCGGAGAGGCTAAGTACTTATCGGACTGCCCTCGTATATCTCCCATATCTGGTCAGGTGCTGCTCAAACATCTTTGCACCTGCTTGATAGGGTACAAAATAGGGCGTTAAAATTGATAGGTGATAGTTCAATCGTAGAATCGATTGATTCTCTTGAACCTCGTCGAAACGTCACCTGTCTCACTCTCTTTTATCGCTTTTTTCACAAACAGTGCTCTAGTGAAATAGCCAGTTGCATTCCTCCCCTGAAAACATTTAGCCGCAACACCTCGCTAGGAATGCTCATCAGTTTTACCTTGAGCCCAACTTTGGGCGAATGTGGAATGCTTTACCTGGCTCTGTATTTCCCCTGCATTATGATTCACAAAGATTCAAAAGCGATGTGCATCGGTGTCTCCTACTAAATCCTCTCCTATTTTCCTAAATGCTCGCATTGTGTTCTATAACATTATAAGGGTAGTCATAACCCCTTGATGTGCGCGTTAATTATAAAAAAAATTCTTTTTCTTCCTTCCAAAGCTCTTGCTGCACACCGATATACAATACAAGCAAGGAAACTTCAAAACAAATAAAAGTATTACTTTGACATCCTGCATCGGAGAGTTTTTCCGGATTACCAATGGAAATCGACACAACTTTCTATCGAATTAGAATGTCAAAATAAGCATGATTGAAAGGGTCAAAGTGGCGTTCAGATTTCAGATCACATGTTCGAGATGAAATTTCGTTATTACAATTGTCGGTGAAATCGATGTTGAGATATTCAACATATTACAATATCGATTTTGAAACATAAATGTTTTATTTTCTAACATAGGTGATCAATGAAAATGGGTGTTTAGTGAGAATCCCTACGAGGTATTAATGTTTGAAAGAATTGCAACTGAAAATTTAAAAAACACGGAACTAGATATGGAGCCTCCAACTTCAAGTGTGTGAAAAACTATCAAATTTATCTTTTTTTAAACTGCTCGTAGTCATAAAGAGAAAATTATAAAATAATATAAATTTTGTTTTTGTTTTCGATGTTGTCTTCAAAAATTAATCGATTTGATTGTTTTTCAAAGCTTTGCAAGGCAGAATTTAAATGCAATCTTGAAACTTAGGTTTGACACAGGCACATGGCACAGAAAAAAGAAAATTACGGTTTTCATCAAATTTTATTATAAAAATTTTTCTTATTATTTAGTAACAAGTGTTACCCATTCTTATTATTTAGTAACAAGTGTGATAACGGAGAGCTTGTTAATATCATGCATAGTGCAGGTTGTCAATTTGAAGGCTCAAATTGTGTTTTTGGAAAACCACTTAAGGATCACAGATCCTAATTGGAAAATATTTACTAAAAATTTTTATTTTTACAGAAATTCAGACATACAAACATACAGACATACATACACACAGACATGCATATATACATGCAGACAGACAGAATTGCAATACCAACTTTTTTTTCTTACTCTCTTATCGTAATGTCATATTTTAGTATGTCCAGTTTTTTTCCATGATTGCAAGACTTGGCTTATAGGTAGAAGTAAGTAAAATGCTAACGAATAACATTGAATTCGAATATAGGTTATGAACATTTTGTTGCAACAGTAAAACCTCAATCACTCATTTCAGTAGGGGAGCCCAAGAGGGGATTTTGCGAGTTATTCGAGTGCGTCAGAAAATCATGCTGGGAGAAACATTGCACCCTGTAATGTACTCCTACCATATATAAACCCTTAATGTTGTGGGGTACTTTGAGGGCAACCCGTCAGATTAGTAAAAAAAATCGATCTCTAGAAAAACTCCGTCAGATTAAGAGAAGTTAAGTTAATTACATCCAGAAAAGTGTATATTTCAATAATCTGACAATTTGAGCGTGATATAAGTATAAGGCGAGTCACTAAGGCGTAAAAAAAAATCGAGCGCGATTAACTTTCTTTTTAATTTAGAAGTTATTCTATCAAGATTCTGCATCAGAGAGCCACTTCGGACCATTCCACAAAAGAAGATGATCTTTAAACTGTGACGGGTTTATACCTCTCGAAGCACAATCTGCTGGGTTTTCATTACCTCTAACGGATGCCATTTTGTTAAATCTATTACTTTCAGTATAGTTTCGACTCTATTAGCAACGTAATTTTTCCATTTAAATGGATTTCCATTCAACCATGCAAGAGTAATCTTTGAGGCTGTCCACGCGTGAACTTCTAAATCTTCTATTTCAAGCGCAACCACCGTCTTTTTTATCAATTTTGCTAGCAATACTGCTCCACATAGTTCCAGCCTCGGTATTGAAACCATTTTAATCGGTGCAACTTTTGAATTAGCACACAATACATTTACATGAACAGTTTCAGCCTCTATTATCACCCTTGTATAAGTAACTGCTGCGAAAACTCTCTCTGATGCGTTACAAAACCCGTGCAGTTCAACTTGGTGCTTTCTTTCGAACTAATTCCAAAATGGTATCGTTATGTTTTTAATGGAGCTCAACTCGTTGTTGAATTTTTTCCAACTGTTTTTGATTTCTTCAGGTAGTATTTCTTCCCATTCTTTTCCTTCCTTCCAAAGCTCTTGCTGCACTATTTTGGCATTTATAATAATGGGGGTTAACCAACCCAATGGATCAAAAAGTCTAGATGTTTCTGATACAATGATTCTTTTCGATATTTTTTCGTTAGACTTATTTTCAATTCGAATGTATCAGATTCTGGACGCCAGTATATGCCATAGGTTTTGACAGGATCGTACGCATTTAATTTGAATCTCCCTTGGTCTCGGCCTTCGGTTGCAATATTTTTTAATACCGTTTCTGAACTTGCGGACCACTTTCCAGTTTAAATCCAACACTTGTCATTAGTTGTATGAGCTGTGTACAAGCCTTTTGCACATCTTTTATTTTATCTGCTCCAGATAACAAGTCATCGACATAAAAATCTTCACGAGTTTGATGCAAGTTCAAATTTTTTAGTCTGTATTCTTTTATTTCTTGTGTTGGCTTTTCTGTCCAGAGTATTCTTTGGTAATCCTGACCTTCTTGAGCAGCAAGTATTTGCCAGTACATTTTCTCGATGTCTGCCGGAACACAATTTTATGTTTCCTCCATCTGGTCATTAATTGTTATGATATACAGATCCTTCTGTATTATGGGACCTGTCAGCATTTTGTTGTTGAGGCTTAACCCTGAACTGGAATTTGAGGATGATGCGTCAAAAACAACGTTAAGTTTTGATGTTGAACTTTCCGGTCTTATTACTGCTTGATGTGGTAGGTACACTACATTCTTCCTGGTGCTTGTAGAGGAATCTATCAATTCCATATGCCCAAGCTCAATTTATTCTTGCAAGAAGGCATTGTAAACTTCATGCAACTGTTCGTCTCGTAAGAACCTCTTCTCTGTTTGAAGAAAGCGGGCTAAAGCTCTATTCTCCGATTCACCGAGGTCTCCTACACACTCCTTGAATGGCAGTCTAAGAACGTATCTTCCAGATGGTTTCCTTTTATGTGTTTCCATGAATATCTCTTCGTATCTCAGTTCGTCTTTTGTTAAACTAGTGTTTTCTTGTATCTCCTCTGTTTCCCAAAAAAGCTTAAGTTGGTCATTCAGTTCAACATTTGTAATGTGACAGGTTGTTGATTCGTTGTTACTAGTTTGATTGATCCTTCCAAACAATATCCATCCTAGCTTCGTATTTTGAGCAGTCGGAGAGACAGGGTTGCCTTTTATTACTCCGTCGATAATAATGTCTTGATCCAATTAATACATCTATTGCTGCTGTTTTGTTGTATGACGGGTCGGATAAAGAAAGATGTTCAATGCGATTCCATCTTTTCCCAATGAACGACTTGTCCGGTTGTACTTTTGTTAGCTTCGGAAGTACAAGGAACGTTGCCCATGTTTGAAATGATGGATATATGGGTTTTATTTGCAGTTCCACCTTACTTGTCGCAGTTCCAGCTTCTGTTGAACCTGCGTGAAGAAGCGTTTGATACTGCCCTGCCCCCTGCTCTTTCGTGTTTTGTCCTTTGTTTTTTCTTCCTTCTAAGTTTTCGGGTGCGTTAAATTTGTTGTCTAAGAACTTTAGAAACTTGTCAAGACCCTGTAGATCTTTAGGGTTGCTTAATGATTGCTGATTGATTGTATGCTTTTCTGGTTTCGTTGTCCTATTTTTGTTAAACTATGAAGACAACCATCGGGTCCCAGGTACCAGTATCAATTGCTAAACCTTTTAATGCATTCACGCATTCTGCTGTAGTATCATGTAATTGCCTCAGGTATGCTGCTGATTTGAATGGACAGTCACGTTGATTAAGTAAAGCCTGTATTTGTGCATTTACTAGTAGTCTTGTATTTTCATACCTATTTATCAGCATGTCGCGTGCCATAGTAGAGTTGCTGTCAACTATCTGAAGATGTTGAATCATTTTTGCTGCTTCCATCGTCAGATTCGTTTTAAGGCAATGTATTTTTTGTACATTGCCTAGGTTTTCGTTTCTGTCGATAGTTTTGTTGGAAAAGATCTAAAAATGATTTCTTTTTTTTGTAGTCCCCATCAAAAACTGGTGTTTTGATGGTTGGCAAATTCAGCTCCCTTTGTTTTGGGAAGTTGTTGGAGGTTGATTCACTATTATCGTTTTTTAACAAATTGTCAATGTTTTCTTGTAGCGTTACCATTATGTTTTCATAGATTTGCTCGATTTCTTCATGATCTTTTAGCAGTTCTGCATAGTAAGCATCATCATCTGCGTGCTCAATAATGTCGTTATGGGTTTTGGCAGCGAATGCATTGACAAATTGAACAAACTGGGCAGTAATAACAAGGTTACAATCTACTGGGTACCAGGACATGTAGGAATCATAGGCAATGAACAGGCAGACGAACTGGCAAAGACAGGAGCCGGATCACCACTCATAGGACCGGAACCTTTTTGTAGAGGAACAGAAACCACATTAAGAAAGAAATCAAAAAGTCGGAGGAAGACAACAGAGTTAAACACTGGAATGACCTCCCCAAAATGCATCCAGCCAAGCTTTTACTTGGCACTTTTAACACAAAACGTTACAAGGACGCAATTAAACTAAGAAGAAACAATGTAAGAATGCTAGCCAGGTTTTTAACCGGACACTGCAGACTAAGAAAACACCTAAAATTACTAGGCATAGAGAACGACGAACAATGCAGATACTGCAACGAACAGGAAGAGTCTCCTGACCACCTCTGAGGTGATTGCGAAGCTCTAATACACCAAAGGAAGAAGTACCTAGGATCCTACTACGTAGAGGAGAGGGAGCTAAAACTCCTAAGCGTAACCCAGATACTAAGTTTCATCAGAGGAACTGATGAAGTACTTTAAAAATAAGCGATACCACTTTAGAAGTAGGGGGTACACTAGATCTAAAAGGTCGGGGTGCAATACAAAACCCCAATTATTCATTCATTCATTCATTCATGGGTTTTGGTAATGATCTCCCACAAGTTGCTTATGACCGCCATCTATTTCGAATAATAGGCTTTGGAAACCTACCCTGCTTGATCCATACGTTCCAATGATCGGAGAAACACTTGCTTTTGTGTTTCTTTCCGTTTGATTCTTTTTTTTTTTTTTTTGTTCCTCGTTTGGCTTGTAACTGTCACTTCTCGATTGTCCCTGGTTTGCTGCTGCAATCATTCGTTTCTCCTCTTCTTCAAGCTCCTTCAGATTAGTGTTAAGCTTATTTTTTACTTCAAGTACTGTCTTTTCCACTTGCTCAATATATTTTGCTTGAACATATGGATGTATTTTACTGTATTCTGTGTGCTCTGTTATTGCCCTATGCCTTTCTTGGAAATGAGATTCCAGATCATCCAGTCGTTCTTTAAAGAAATTACTTACGTGTCCGCCTGACTTTTGGTTCTTTCATAAACTTTTCGGATACCTTCTTTATCCAATCAACAGTTTCTTTCTGCTTATTGATAAAATCGTCGAAAGTATCCATGCTCACTTTATCTTATCTCGCCTTACCTCGTTATCTCTCGTTCGCTTTTTCCAACCGTCTTCTCTTCTCGTTTTTAACTCGTTATTTTTCGTTCGCTCGTTCTAACCGTCTTCTTTTCTCGTTATTTTTCGTTTACTCGTTCTAACCGTCTTCTTTTTTCGTTAATTTTCGCTCACTCGTTCTAACCGTCTTCTTTTTTGTAACACTTTTCACTGATTCAAATTTTTTCTCGAAGGACCATATGTTGAGGACATACTATTAACACCTTACCACTGGTGGGGGTAAGGCAACAAACAAAAACAGCCCAGATGCCTTGTCAGCACAAAGTATGTACGAACAGTTTAAAAATAGGGAAGAGCAATAATATTAATGTAAACAAAAGATCGATTTTCTAAACAAATTATCTATACATCGGTATCGATGTCGAAGTGTGTTTCGGCTGAATTATATAGATGTAAATACTAAATAAGTATTTAACTTCTCGTTGTTTCAGCTCCTTTAAAATAGACTTTTGTTAGACTCTTCAACGTAGGTAATCATTTTAGTTTATGTAATACTTTTCTTGTCGTAGAATTATGAGTGAATATAGAGTCGATTATAGATTTTTGTGACCAGCAAACCAATCATATTGTACTTCATACTTGTGCACCAAGTATGCTTAACCTGAATTTTATCGACTAAAATATTAAATATATACTATTAATTCTAGTTTTTAATCCTTATTTTAACCTGATTTTTGTCAGATGGTCCTATATGGGTGATATTGAAGCATTTAAATTTTAAATCATTTTATTTTGGTAAAGATATTTCTAAAAATCGACCAGTAATTTATGCCATAATTTTTTGATAGCGTATATTGCCATACTATTTTCGATATTTGTATGAATATGAAGTCGGTAATAGAATTTGGTGACTACTTAATCAATAAAATGTTTCTATAACTGGAAAGTCAAAAACTTGAACGAAAATCCTGTAAGTGATATCCATGCTATAACGCAGTATGGAAATGCAACTGCGCACGCACATTATACTAAGCTCAATTGATTGCATTGCACATTACACTAAGCTCCCAATTCATCTCTTCATCAGTTTTCGAAAGCACATGGGAAATCGCGGAAGGGGAAGACCTCGTCTTAGGTGGCGCAATCAAGTGGAAGATGAGGTGCAGTGCAATAAGGCCCACGGCAGTAAGACCCGCGGGTCTTATTTCCTCTTTGTTTTGGAAGTAAGGCCCACGGGGGTTATGACATACCAAAGAGGAACACACGTACATAATAAATATCTATGGAACTATGAATCAAACTATGTGTTTACTGCGGTCAATTCGCGCGTATTTCTTAAGTTCAACCGCAGGCACGTATTACACTACACGTAGGCAAATTTTGTTCGCTTTGCTTTTTACTCACGGATAGAATAATGAAGCTAAAAGCGAAGCGGAAAAAATTTTCTCAAGGGAATATGGATGTGGATGACCACACATCCATATTCCCTTGAGAAAATTTTTTCCGCTTCGCTTTTAACTTCATTATTCTATCCGTGAGTAAAAAGCAAAGCGAAGCTAACGAAATTTCCCTTCAAGTAGTACGGGCTTGGGGTTGAACATAAAAATTCACACGAACAGAACAGGAGAATGTAGCTAAAAGCACAACAAACATTAATAAAGTAGATTTAGTTATTATGTGCGCAAAAGAAAGTGGACTGAGCTTCCATCCGATGTCCTATGTCACGAAGTGGGAGACAACGTGAGCTATGAATTCATATCCATGGAAAGCTGAAATAAGTTTCGAAATTTTGGAGCTTTGTTTTTCGGTACCTCAAAATGTTGTTTCCTTCAAATAAAAAGGATATATGCATTTAGCGCATCCACTATGTTCTTCACCCTTTCTAAGAAGGAAAACTAATTTTAAGATCCCATGTTCATCAGACTCATATAAATGCTGCTTCAAAATGGCAACAAAAGACATGGGCCTTAATTCTTTTCTAAGGTGGGTCTTATTGCCTCTTCAATGTGGAAACAAAGCCCGTGGGTGTTATTTCCATTTCCTTGGGCAATAAGACCCACTGGTCTTATTGCCGCGGGTCTTATTGCATTGCACCGGAAGATGACCTTGACCGACTAAGAGGGTAAAACAGGAGAGAGCTCGTCCGAAATCGAAGTCGTCACAGAAGGATATTGGTTGAGGCCCAGGCATAGTTTCATACATTTGTGCTAGCGTGTAAGTTTATACATACATCACTTGTGGCGTAATTGTTAGCATTATCTGTAATGACGTTGGTGCTCGAGTTTGCTTTTCGTGAATTGGCAAGTTCTCCGATAGTAATTTCATAAAGAGCTTTTTTATAGATTAGCCGTTCGGAATCGGTAAAAAATTTTAGGTCCTCTGCATTCGCTACAAAGGCATGGTTGAGAAAAAATGTGATAGGTTTAGGAACTCCCAGATCTATCATTTACCACCCTATTTATTCATAATACAGGGTGTTTTGCATAAGATGCGACAAAAGCTCAGCTCAGAAAGGTTGGCTGAATAAAATAAACATACACGAGAGAAGGGTCTATCTCCTTCCATTTATGCAAAAGTAGTAGTTTTATAAAAAATTGACTTAATTTTCTAAAAAAAATTATTGAAATTCAATCAAGCTATTTACTTCCACATTTAGTTTCAAAAAATATTACTTTGTTCTTTAAATTAAATTTTAGATGAAGTTTTAATTTTTGAATTTAGTGAATATTTTTTGTGTATTCAATTCTAAAAGTCAAAATTTTGGAAAAAAATCGTTTTTTTTTTCATCAAACAAAATTTTTTCATTAAATCCATTTTATTACAAATAATCAATGTCGTTATTAGATATGAGTCAAGCACAGAAAACGAAATGTGAAAATCTTTCTTAGTTTTTAGGAATTAAATAAAAACTAACCTTCTACCAGAAAACCTATATCTGTGGGGTTTTCTCTGATTGGACGAGTGAAAACGGCTTTGTCACACGGAACTCGGAAGCATCGGACAATTACGCAATGAAGCCGTCTGTCAGACGTGTGCTGTTATTGTTTGTTAATTGCCTTGTTGTGTCTCGTTCGGATGTACCAGCAGACGGTTTTTGTAACCAGTGCTGCAGTATGTAATGTTAATTCGTTTGTTTAATTTCTTAAAAACTGAGAAAGATTTTCACATTCGGTTCACATTGACTTACAACTAATACGCGCATTTATTGTTATTCAAAAAGGTGAATATTTTAGAAAAATTTTATTCGAAGAAAAAAGCTTAAATATTTCTTTTTCAAAAATTTTTAAAAAACTACATTTGATTAACTTCAACTAAAATTTAAATTAAAGGAGAAAGTATTAACAGGATGATTATTATTTATTATTATAAAAACACCATAATATGTGATAGTAGGTAGCTTAGTGCATTTAAAGTAATTTTTTTAGCACGGCTTTATCTGCATATTTTATTAGTAAAATAAAATGATTACTAAAAAATATAGAAACAATAAAAATTACTCTGATTTGTTAAAAGGATAGTTATTTTAATTCAAAATATGATAAAAAGATTATATCAATACAGCAATTTATGTCTAACTTAACGATTCAGAACTTTATTATGAAATTTTAACAAAAAAATACACTAGGCAGGATTTATATTTTTTATTAAGAAAATGAGATATTTTCCTTGTACTTACGAAATTTTCATAGTAAAATGAACCAACCGTTTTTACATCCATCTGTTGGATCAAATTAAGTTTTCATTTCCAGTTGGATTGGTTGATTTGATTTGCGTTTGTTTGTTAGGTATTTAAAGATGATTTATATTTGGAAAATATTCAAGCATTTCGTTTAATGGCGAAAGAAAAAAATGTATACAGTTAAATATTAGTAACATTATAAACAGAAGCAATGATATTAATGTGCAGTAAATATCATTTCAAAATAGTAAGGACTAATAAAATACATTAAGGACTAATAACATAGGAACTGTCACATAATAATCAATTTGAAAATAGAATGATGTTTCGGTAATTATTTTTTCGGACATTTTCATCTTTCCGCTTTGATTCTATTTTTCATATAAGAAGATACTGATTTGCGCAAACCAAAAAAACTTAGCTTTTTGTCACAACAAAATACAAAATGAAATCAAATATACTTGAGAAAAAATTGTTTACGTTTAAAAATTTTGTGTATAATATCGTTAACTTGCAAATTTTGCCAAAAATGTTAATAATCTATATCCTGTTACTTCATATCATATATTTTATAATTACACGTTTATGTATTCATTTCACCTGTTCATAAGAATGGTAAGGAAAATTATAATATTAAGTTAAGCACTCTACAAAGCAACCTAAAGCGTAGATAGTAAAATTGTTGCAGTGAGTAAAACAAACATGATACTTTTGATTAATTTTTGGATTGCAGTTTATAAGCTGAGCTGTCATGTATAAATATGTATAGGTGAATAATCAAATGAAAGTTATTTAAACACAAAACAAAGCTGTTCGGATTAAAAAAATTAGTATACCCTTCAATGATCATTGTCATTTTATATATTTCATTTAGCAAACCAGGTAGATACTATAAATAATAAGTTTTGCTTGTGTTCAGACAATGGGCGCGTTCGTCACAAGTTAGATTTTCAGATTAACTAACTATTCTCGGCCTCTGATTGGCCAGACGTTAAGTTTTTCAGTTGACAACTCATCAGCTGTTAGTTTTTACCGATTCAGTTTTTCAGTCAGGAAAAGAAGGCTGAAAATCTAGATTCAGTTTATTAAGCTGTCAGATGCGATAAGTGACATCAAAAAATTATACTCGCCAAGTGATGGTGATTTTGTTGTGCGTGATTTTTATTGAAAAAATACAATTAATTAATTCTAACTCCATTACTGATTGTTTTTTACGCTTCTGAAATGTTTTCCCAGTAAAGTCCACAAGTTAATGAATTTTTTTGACATAAACTCATCAAAATAGTAGCAACTGTAATGTCTTGTTAGATAACCGTTCGACGCAAAACTGAATAAGTTTTTCAGTTAATCTTAAAATCTGAATTGCAACGAACGTGCCCAATAAATTAAGAATAAAAAGAATTCACTTCTGTTGTTTCGTTATTTCTGTTCAATCACACTATAAATCGAATTAGTGTTAGTGTATATCTAAATCAACTGGAAACGGGATTTCTCGATTAGCCGATGGCTATACAAGCTGGATCAAAGCTAAACTATACAGGAAGATTATGCACTAATCACTTTATCCGGTGTAATAGAAACCAGAATCGAAATTTCTTTATGATTCGATTAATCAATCCGCTGCTGGTAACGGGGCAGAGGTTTCTCTCATTAACAGAACACTTGACTGTAAATACATACGTACGAGAAGCAAAAAAAAAAAACCAGAAAACTTATGAAGACATTTGTTTTGTCAACTTAATTTGATTTGACTTTTTAGTTTCTTTAAAATATTTGGACAGTAAAGCAGTAAAGTGCATTTACAATTTTACGAAATAGGGCAGTTTACACTATACGAATATATAAAGGGTTTTCCAATAGGTATGACATGATTTTGCAGTGGCGTTTCGGCCATTTGTAGTATGTCATGATCTGCCATTTGTTTTTTACTACATTCAGAAGTGTTTACAATTTCACCATTGGACCACCGTAAACGTCGTGAATTTTCTGATTTTGCCTTGGAACAACTTGAAAACGATAACGATTTTTTTAAGAAAATCATCAAATAAAAAAAGCATTATTTAGCTTTTTGAACCCATTTCTCTCAACACCACTTCGATGAGCAATGGAGGGGACACAACATTTTTGCAGTTTAGCAGTGTAATTGCTCTCGGAGTCGGAGGACTTGCCCAAACACTCACAGACGATATTACGTTTGGAAAAAGCATTTTATGTTTCTAGGATTCCAACCTCAAACTTCTAACAGGCTAATTGATTTAAACAATAGGTACAATTTACCCTTTTCATGTTAAAACTTAAAGTTTCAGTATATTTTTAGTTTGAGTCAACACGCTTGGAAAAAAACATTTTATGTTTCTAGGATTCCAACCTCGAGCTTCTACTTAACATGCTTATTGATTTAATTAATACAATTAACCCTTTCAATGTTAAAACTTTCAGTTTCAGTATATTTTTAGTTTGAGTCAAAACATTTTTAGGTCCAATAAAAACTTTACTTCTACTGGGCTTTTAAGCTCTTGGATTGCAACGAATTCCATATTTTCAGTCTCATTGCGGATTTTGTTTTCTAAGTCTCTAACAATCTATTCAATGTTTTTTTTTTTCATATACATTCTGTCACCAAGCACTTAATTGCAAAATAATATATAAATAGATCTTTTTTTCTCTTTTGCGTCCTGTCTTCTACCACTATAATTTAAACATTTTTGAAGAATTAAAAAAAAAAAACAATTAATCATGACTGGCTCTATACGCAACATGCCTTTCTTATCCAATGACATGCGTTGAATATATCCAATGACATGCGTTGAATACAGTCTACTGCCATAAAATGAAAAGTAAATTTTTGTTTTGAATACTAATTAAATCAAAACCAAGCCAATTTACCACTAAGCGTTTGATAACAAAGTTAACTAGTATATAATAGTTTTTTAGCAAAGAAAAAATTAAAAAAAAAACAAAAATAACGCAATACCAGTTGAAACATGTCATTTTCAGCTACACGTTTCTTGCCCACTTCCAGTGGATGGCCAATGGTAACCGCATTTGGTGGAGGTGGAGCCCCAGGCGTTGGGATGGGATGTGTCAGAGTAGCAGCAGAAACAGGTGCAGTCTATGTTTTTGTTTGTGAATTTATTTTAAGAATAAATCAGTTTTGTTTTGATATGATTATTTTAAATTTTTAATTTTTAAATCAACGGATTTTAATTGAAGATTGTGCAAAACATTATTTTAGTATAGCAAGTGTTAATGTTGATTACAAAAGCAAAAACCAAGTAATGCATTTGTTACATTTTATTGTTAACAAAATATTATAAGATAGTTCAGGTTGAATTTTTTATTATTGAATGTTCATAAGTTTTTAGGAATACGCGAAAGTTTTCAAAAAGTTCATGATTTTGTATATAAGAAATGTATATGTTTAATGTTGACCATCCATCGAAGCAATACATAGCAGGCGAACAGGTGAAATCAAAGGAAAAAACGAAATAAAAAAATTGGTATAAATATAACACATATGTATATGTATATCTTCGTATATAGTTATATTAAGTGTTCAAACTAAATACTTCAGTAAATAATCATGTGCTTAGTTGTATTCATATGAATTTTCTTTGAATGAGAAGAAAAAAATAAAGTACAAAAACAATACATAATATTAAATCCAATACAATAAAAGCTTAAGAAGCTGAATCAAAACACAAGATAATGAAGCATTGATATTTGGTATGATCAGTATTCTCCTGAAAATAACGTTTATATTTAAGACATAGCTTCAGATATCCATTCGTCTTCCTGTTTAACAAACTTAATTTATAGTTACTTTGTAATAAATAAAGTTTTAATCATATTAATTGAAACCAAAAAAGAATACAACAAATCCCTCGTTAACCGATTTTTAAACTAATCATTGAAATTTTACCAATACCTTAATTAATTTTTTACCACCGATGCATCGATGCTGCGAACGTAAATAAATAAATTATTGAATGCAACACTGGAGGCACAGAGAGAAGGAAAAAGAGGGTGAAATGAACAAGGGCGAGAGTGAGAGAGTTTATTTTCAATAAGGAGAAATATAAAAAACAGAGTGGAAAATGAGACAGAAACGAGCTGACAGAGGCAAACAACCAAACCTTCGCTTGTTAGAATACATCATATTTTCACCGCTTCCAATAAGCAGGAAAATATATATATAGTGGACACGGTACTCTCAGAAAATCATCTCCAAACACAGATCAAAATAACTCGCGATAATAGAGTCTCAAAACTAACTCTCATATGGACATCAGGCACCCAAGATGAACTTTCGCGAGTTTACTAGAGAAAGAACTCTCAAATAGACACGCAACTCCTAAAAGCATTGAACAATTTTTTTCAGAACTGTTTTACAAAGTATTAATGAAGGATTGAAAAGACTCCACCGTAAACGAATGTTTTTCATTTATAAATTTAAAAACTGCTTCTTTTTACTTGGATACGATTTGAAAGTTTAAGTAGCTATGTAAACATTTGTTTTATGAAAATAAGCTTTACAATAAATTTTTTACTAGGATGACTTTATTTTTTTCTTATTTCTATAAATTAGCGGCAAAAAAACAAAAGTAAAGGGTTTTTCAATAAGAAGAACCTAGCAATTTTTTTTTTTTAAACAAACCATTTGAATAATGTTAAAAATTTTGCTATCGGTTTGAAGTAAAATAAAAAAATGGGCACGACTGGGTCGCACGAACTTGCGATTGTGTGCACAATACCAATACCAAAAAATTAAGGCTGAGTAAAAGGTTTTAGTATTCGCTCTAAATATTTTTGGTGGGCTCAGGGTTGCCAACTACATTTTAATAATGAAAATTGGATTAAATCACGCAAAATATTGAAAAAAATTAAAATTAAATATTCCAAAAGTTTCAATCGAAAATCCAAAAACGCCATTCTTTTGCAATTGCTAGTACTTATAAACGTTGAATATTTAACCAAAATCGTTAGAGCAGTTTTTTAAAAAATCGGTTTTTTATTTTTCATTTTTTAATAAAAAAAGTTTTTTAAGATCTAGGTATGCAAGTCTTAAGATCTTGCCAGAAGATGTTTTGACAAGAAAATTGAAATAAATCAGCAATACCGTTTTGAAAATATACAAAAAAACAAAATTATTTTAAAAAAATTAATAAAAATTTCAAAATTTAGAATTTTCCAAATGTTAATATGCAATATTTTTAATGTCATCTACGACTTCTTAAATATGAAATTTCATCAAAATCGTGTGAGCTATTAACGAGGAAGTCGGTTTTGAAAAAAACGGTACTATGGGGGGTACCGTTTTTAGACTTTTCCCAAAAAAAATTTTTGCATCATAAGAAAGACAATTGAAAAATAATCCTTCAAATAAAATTTTATCAAAATCGTTAGAGCCGTTTTTGAGAAAACTAAGTATTATCATATAGGTTGTATGGCAGGTACCGTTATTTCAAGACCTAGAGACCCAATTCCAAAAACCCCTCTGTAGGATGCCAAATAGACCCTGACTGCAAATTTTGAAGAAAATAGGTCAAGCGGTTCAGGCTGTAGATCCATATATGGACATACAGACAGACAGACAGACAGACACACAGACAGACAGACAGACAGACAGACAGACAGAATTGCAGGACCCACTTTTTTCGTATTCTCTATCATCGTAATGTCATATTTAATTGTTATCTCAAAATTTTTTTTCTGCACGATTGCAAGACTTGCCTTATAGTACCTATAATCGCAAGTAAAAATTTATGAATGGAACTCTAATTCGATCATATGGTAACGCGGCGCGGGAACGTTTAAAGTAATCGATCTGTTAAACCCATGTTATTTGGATAGGAACTTCTGGATTAACGGCGGTTGGAATCGTTTTGGCTAGCTGCCTTCTCTCTTTTTGATAGTTTGGTATCCCAAACTATTTTATTCACCAATGTTTTGCATCGCATCGCATGCCTGTCTACTCCGAGTCTTTTAATAGTGAAATTTTCGCCATCGCGCCAGCCAGCGGCGGACTTACACAGATTTTTCGTAACTTGGAGTTTCAATTTAAGGATGTTTATTGAAGGCACTCCACATTTCCGTAACTTCGGCTGCTACTAATGGTCGTGGTTGTGGATCGATGCGTCGCGGCTTTTTAAGTGGTTCTCCGTGTGTGCTGTTTTGAAGTTTTATTTTTTGATTTGGTAGATTTTATATCTACAGTCTCCAGTTGCTGCTTTTTCTGCTTCTGCATGTTGATGCGTTGGTGCAGCTACTTTTTTTGTAACAGTTTCGCTGCTCTTTCCGCTAACCAACAATCAACGAGCCTGCTGCCATGCTTTCATTTTGGCAATTTACTTGTTGAGTTTCTTTATTGTCACTTGTCAGTGTAAGAGAA
Organism: Melanostoma scalare; assembly: GCA_949752695.1. Classification (NCBI taxonomy): domain Eukaryota; kingdom Metazoa; phylum Arthropoda; class Insecta; order Diptera; family Syrphidae; genus Melanostoma; species Melanostoma scalare. The sequence continues at coordinate 63,731,313 of OX456986.1, read as the reverse complement.
TTGATACGTTTGCCGTCTTCGTCATTGTCATTATTCTCTTCTGCTAGGACAGCGAACGAACACTCTACCACTGCACCCAGTCACGTGCCAGTGAAAATACTATACAGGATGTCCCCTAATTCGTTTTAAGTAAAAATTGTTCTACAGTAAAGTCCGTTCCTCAACTTTAACATCACTTTTTTACAGTTTAAAAAAAGGCTAACTTTGGTGTACCCTGACCTGTGTTAAATTCGATTTCTCTGTCAATACTGATGGCAGAGACCTAATGTGAGACTTAATTTTTTGTAGAAATAATAATCTTTAAAATTGTATTTAAATTGGGCTTCTATAGGCTTAGGGTTGCCAGATTTTCAAATTTTCTTCCCCCAGCAAAGTTTTGACTTTAAGGTAAATTTTTTTCAGGAAATGCCTATTAGAAATAGAGTTTCTTTATTTTTTTACAGACGAACAAAACAACAATAAAGAAAAACTCATTAATAAGTGCACTCAAAAACGCATACATTTTATGATACTTGAAAAAATAACAAAATGGGTAAATTTAAAAAAAAAAAAAAAAAAAAGATTTTTAGCCCTGAGGTTTGTTTGAATAAAACAATAATATGGTTACTTTTAGTAGTTTCTTACGTATTTTATACATATACAATTATAACAAGTGCTCACAGTGCACTCCTTCGTTTTAAATGCATGCCAGAGCCCGTTTTTGGATTTCATTTTGGATGTTTGCTCTCGATAACTCTTTTCTTACTTGTAGTGATCCTTCGGAAATTAGTTGTTCTAATTCAGTTACGGTTATTATTTCAGATGATTCTGCCGGGGTCAAAATTAATTTTTCAGAATTCTGCTTTCAAAATTATGCTTTTTAAAACTCTGCTTTTAAAAATTCTGCTTTCAAAATTTTGCTTATCAATGTTCTGCCAATTATAAAGAAGAAAAAATGATTGGAAAATGTTAAAGAGCGCGCGCATTTTCCAAACCTTCTTTATCTTTATAACTCAGTGTCCCTTGCATTAGACATTTTTGCATTATGTTCAAAACAAAGTTTCAAAAATGATATGTGTATTACTATTATAAGGGCTGTGGCCAAAGTTCTGCCGGGGTAAAATTCATTTTTCAAAATTCTGCTTATCAATATTCTGCCAATTATAAAGAAAAAGAAGGTTTGTTAAATGTTTTCCAAAGCTTCTTTTTCTTTATAATTGGCTTGGCAGTATATTGATAATAATTGCAAACTCTAACTTTTTAAAGAATTTGAAAGTAGAGAAGTAGTTCTTTGGTTTCCTCATTGTCGCTCTCCAACTCAAAAGAATTACATAATTCAGTTAGTTTATAATAAAACTATGATAAAACTAGAGATGCTTTCCCAAGAACGCAAAACAATGTAAAGACTTGGTATCGTCGCACAGTGCGTCGACTAGTGGACAAAAATAAAAAAAAAAATGCAATTTTTTTTAAGCTTTAAGAACTGTTTTCTGGCGCACATTGAAGTACTTAAATTTGCTTTGGCTTTGTTTATTGTTTTTCTCTTCTTCGTTGATTAGAGGGATTTTCGGTAGAAGTTGTAACAATTTAAGCTGCAGTGTTATTAAAAGCCAAAATTTTGTGCGAAAAAAGAATAACTCTAGTTAGAAAAGTATTGTGTTTCTGTAAATTGTTTTATTGAAATACTAAAAATGGATTTATTGAGCACTATTATAAATTTTGTTTTATTTTTCTTTTGTTTATGTGAATTTTGGTGATTTTTTGAAAAAAATACTTCTTTTTATATTTAAAATAGTAAACTTGAATTTAAAAAAAATTTTTTGCAAATGGCAGCATATTCCTTTATGCCAGTTTGTTCTGTTGTTGTTTTGCTCTAAGAAAATGTTTGTTTACTTTTCTTGCTACTTTTTGCTATCCTTCAAAATATGACTTTTTATAGAACATGGTCAAACCATTAAAAATGAAAAAATTTTCGAAAAATTGATTTCTTTTGATAAAATCACTAAAATTGAAGGTGTTATTCAATTAATATTAAATGAATTGAAAATAAAAAGCTTTCCTCGTACTGCTGAGAATGATTTGGCGGAAAAAGTTCGACTTATTGACAAAAATTTGAAATTTAGAAAAACTTGGATAACTTGAGATGTACAGTTGGTATTATATGTCTATAAGTGTCCATAAACTTTTGGTACACGGTCCAGATATAATTTCATCTTTTGAAATACTTATAGGACAGCTTTCTGAAGAAGCACTAGAGGCAAGTCACAAAGAGTTCCGTAGAAATCGCCTTTCTCATACAAGGAAATCATCCCGGATCAATGCAAATGAAGAATTCTAGACAATTTTTTTTTAAAGTCTGATCCATTCAATCTAATCTAAGAAAAAGGGATTGAAGACTTTCAAAATGAAAATATAAAAAAATTTATCATCTTCATCAGATAGTCTTGAAGGTTTTTATAGTGATTTTTCTTCGTAAGAGTTTATCTTTTATTTTTTTTTATTATCTACTATGCACATGTTTTGTGCAATAACGCCCGCGGGTCTTATTTCTTCTTTGTTTTGGAAGTAAGGCCACGGGGGTTATTTCCATGATGAAATTCGTGCGAATTTTTATTTTTACACCACACATCCATTTTCGCTTGAGAAAATTTTTTCCGCTTCGCTTTTAGCTTCATTATTCTATCCGTGAGTAAAAAGCAAAGCGAAGCGAATGAATTTCCCTTCGGGTAGTACGGGCTTGGGGTTGAACATAAAAATTTCACAAGAACAGAACAGGAGAATGTAGCTAAGAGCAAAACAAACATTAAGAAAGTAGATTTAGTTATTATGTGCGCATAAAAAAGTGGACTGAGCTTCCATCCTGTGTTCTATGTCACGAAGTGGGAGACAACGTGAGCTATGAATTCATATCCATGGAAAGCTGAAATAAGTTTCCAGATTTCGGAGCTTTGTTTTTCGGTACCACAAAATGTTGTTTCCTTCAAATAAAAAGAAACTAGAATATATGCATTTAGTGCATCCGCTATATTCGTAACCCTTTTTAAGAAGAAAAACTAATTTCAAGATCCCATGTGCATCAGACTCATATAAATGATATAAATGCTGCTTCAAAATGGCAACAAAGGACATGGGCCTTAATTCATTTCTAAAGTGGGTCTTATTGCCTCTTCAAAGTGGAAACAATGCCCGTGGGTGTTATTTCCATTTTTTTGGCAATAAGACCCACGGGTCTTATTGCTGCGGGGCTTATTGCATTGCACCGTTTTGTGGTTTTTAAATGTTATAACTTTTCTACAGCATAAAAATTATGAAATAAGAATGAAAAATCGCACGAGAAGTTTCCACATAACTAACTCTTTACTAAGAGTGGGCGTGGTAGGGGGCGTAAGAGTTCCTTCAATTGAGTGAAATAAGGAATATATTTTATTGACAAAAAAATTTTTGTTCGCAGTTTGTATTATTTTCGAAAACTTGATTTTTGTCGACTCTATCCATACAATCGACGCACTGTGCGTCGGCTTAAAGTTATAGTTGACCGTAGCCACGCAGGGGTCTACAAAATAATTGGAGACCTACGAAAAGAGCTGATCAGTGCCAGCCAAGAAATTGAGCGTACGAAGCATGGGGAGAGGATAAAGAAAAAAAAAGATTGTTTCGAAAAATGAAGAAATACAGTGCTCTTCACTTGATTAGACGCATAGATTTTTTTTACGTAAACCTAATTTTTTTTGGTAAGTGTGTGTAGCAATTATCAAACAATTGCATTTATTTCAAAGCTTATTAAATTTTCAACAAAATAACACGAACAAGTCGAAGGTGAGTGGAAGTTAGCGGATATTTTTCTCTCTTTTGTCTTTTGTTCATATCATTAGACGCACCTGTAAAATTAGTTAGTTGGTTGCGATCATCCTTTCATCTCATTTGTTTCGTATTACTATTATTTTTAATTTGCAAAAAAAAAATTATAAATTTTCGGTAACACCCTAAAATATTTTAAGGGGGTTGTCTATTTTCGCCGTTTCTAAAAATCGTTTTTTTATGCTTTTTTCGAATCTGGACACTATATTTATTTGAAAATATACTGCTTCAAATACAACCGACCACCTTACCCAGCTGTTTTATATTAATCATTTAACCATAAACGCGTTTTCTCTAGAGTATTATTTTTTTAATTTTATATCGTGCCTTAGTGGAACGTCTCACTATGATAATGATAAGAGATAAGGTTCTGAAGCTGAGGAATCGTGCTATAAAGTTTATTATGTTGAGCCGGCAGAAGTCGATTCAAAGACGCGTCAAGGCCACGATAACGAAAACAAAAAAGGCTATTCTCTTCAAATTATATTTGTAATTTCTATACTTATTAAATATGAAAAAAAAGCTTTATGTCCATTTATAAGTGTAGTTTTCTCGTAACCGTCAAAAATACACCTGAAATTCAGGCGCGAAGATCAAGATAGACGACCCCCTCATAACAAATAATTTTTCTATGTGAAAGACATATGTAACATTTTCGAGCGTTAAAAAATTACCACTGCGGTTCGTCACTGAACCATTCGAAATAAAAGAGGCAATAAAAATTTTTTACTTTTCGAAAAATGGCCGACGGCGACTTTGAGAGTAAAAATTACTTGTTTGACAAAAAGAAAAAAATATTAACTAAAAACATCCTTCATATAGAATAAATGAGAAAAATTCTAGTTGGTAGGTATAGGTAAAGACGTTTTCAAGATTCAGATATGAAGAATTGAAAATTGATTTCTTGAAATAGGACACAAGATCACTATTAAATCACCGACTAAGGAAATATACTTTAGAAAAATAAAGCGTCTAAAACTTTGAAAATTTTAAAACTTTTAGAATAAAATATTTTTAGGAAATTATTGAGCTTTTTAAAGTATATGGGTAGGGTTTCGAAATTATAAAGGTACTTTTTATATGTAAAATTTCGTAGATATTGCTTCAGGCCTTTACGAGGAAGTCTTTACAAAATGAAAAAAAATCAAAATCAAATCAATAAAAATTATTTATACGAAAAAAAAGATAACCACCATCCTACGAAATTTTATCAAAATCGTATAACGATTGTATGGCAGGCATCGTTATTTTAAGACCTAGAAATCCAATTCTCACCACAGCTGTGTTATGACTTAAAAGCCTGAGACACCAAGTTGGAATTAAATCAGTTAAACCGTTTGTGCACACGTACGTACATACAACAAAAAGTAGGAACTACTTTTTCGACTTCTCTGTCATCGATATTTTGATGAGTTTCGTAGTTTTGTAGAGATAAATCCACGTGTTTTTTTTTATCTAATAAATGAAAAGATTAGTTAAATTTTTAACAGTTAAAACACTTTGTATATTTCCTCACATGTACATTTCAGAATCAATGCTTCCATCGTTATTTATTGATATTTTGCTTTTTAAAAATTCTAACTAGGTCTGCATCCTTAACACGGAAAATAATAAAAGCATCGAGATCAACAGGAGAAATATTCTATGTTGAAAATGTAGCTGAAATATAGATTCATCTCTCAAAAAGCCAATGAAGCAGAATTGAAAACCTATAAGTCAGTGATACTGATAATAGTAGGGGAGCCCAGGATGCTAAATTTGCAATTACTAAAGCGTCATGGGAACTTATTGGATGGTAAAGCTTACGTTCTAGTTTAGTTTAGTTTAGTTTATTCATCAAACAAAGTTACAATACTTTAGTGATTACTAGATACATAATACATTTTAAACATTACCACCAACAAAGCTAATTAAAATTAACAATAATTTTGATTTAAATAGATATGTACTCAGATTAAAATCAATCATATTGCAAACAGAATTCGCTTCTCTTAGACATCTTGATAATGGTTCATTGGCAGCATATGCAGTTCTGTGGAATGGTATTTTAAAAAGTACAGGGTTTCTAAGAATTCTCACAGGAACATTGAAGTTAATTAAAGCTAAAATTTGAGAAAAATCAATATGGTCTGTTAATATGTCGCGAATAAACATAGTTTCTAAAACGAAAAAAAGTGTATGGCAGTTTTCCATTTTAGCGGGGCGATAAGCGTGTATGAGCTTTTAAAAATGTAAAAAAAAAAACAGTCGCATTGAAATACTCGAGCGCGTCAGATATTCATAGTATAGTATACGCGCTTTGTCTCTCTGATAACCGATAAATATTAATCTGACGATTAACTGGGGGCAAATGGGCGTTAAGAGGTTGAAAAAAAAAGCTATTCGAGAAAGTGTATATTTCAATAATCTGACAATTTGAGTGGGGCCATAAGTCATGGCCGATTTTTAAAAATGTAAAAAAAACACGTGACCTTGAAATACTCGAGCGCGTCAGATTTTAATACAGAGTGATCAACTCGATGTCTTCGTCCTCCAGGATGATAATCTGACAATTATATGGGGGCGTTCTCTTAGTGTTACATTTTGAAAGTAACAATTATTTGTTGTTTCTATTTTTTATTACTGGATGCAATAAAAAAATATATACACATATTATAGGCGCGTTTTATCGAAATTCTATGTGAAGTTATGTTCATTTCAGTAAAACATCGCTCATGGAAAAACAACAACTCCTTATGTCAATAGCCTAAATGAACATAAATATCGCAGTTAGCTAACTGCACAACAGGGATGGTTGGTTAAATTTCTTTTTTGGCACCCAGAGGTTGGCAGTCTTTGGGTTGTGTTCGTTCATATTTTCTGATTTTCGACAACAGATTGAATAAGTCTGTTTCTTTACTTTTTGTGCACAGAAATTTTTTTTTAAGGAATGGTTGTAAAATTTTTTCAGAAACTCTCTGAAAGAGTGTATTTGTCTTAAAAATAAAGAAACGCCTTGAACAAAACATTCGCAGCAACGCAACGCTTGGAAAAACGTCTGTTTGACAGTTGTGGTATTTGTTTTGGCTGTGCACGATTTCTGTCCACAGAAATTTTGGTGGCGGAAATTCGCATGGTGGGGAAATTTTTTTATTCTCTCGAGAGCACTCTCTTTTTTGTGCACTGCTACGAAAAATTGGAACGGGATTAGACTGACTTTCGCCGAATTTCGGTGCATTTCGTGCGAATTTTCAGTAAAGAAACACACCTTATAGCTAATAGAAGAGTCAGGTGGTGACTTGGTGGGGACATAAATAGACACGCAGTTACTAACACACACACACACACACACACAAGGAAAGTTTCACAATCGGTCAGAAAAAAAGAACATCAGACAGAACACATAAGAACATCAGAACCAAGGCAACCAAAAACTTGAGTCACAAAATGAATCTAATTGAACACAGCCATTGCGAAAACAAATTAAAGTGACATTTGTTTTGTTTACATCGAAAGTAAAAAGTTGAAATGCGGCAAATAAATTGAGAATCGAGAATTAAATAGAGAAAAATAGAAATGGAAAATAAAAGGTATGCATTTATATCCTTCTGAATGCAAATTTTTAATGGTTCTTATCCTTAGAACAAGTGCAAAGGGTACCAACTTTGAAAGTGAAAATTGAAAGTGACGTGCTAAATGAATATAAACCAAAAAATCGTTTTATTCTAAATGAACATAACTGAATATAGAAAATTCCCAATAAAACGCGGCTTATGTATTTACAAATTTTGATTTGAAGTTTTGTTGAAAATACTAAAAAACAAACCCTTGAAAGCTTGAAAAAAAAAAGTTTGAGCCCTTAATATTAATTTTAAGTGCTCGATCAAGAGGTGTGAAGATTTCCCATTCAAAATACACGGAAACTCAGGTTTTTTATTTTTAAATTTCTATAGCTCAGCGGCATTTCATGGGATCGCTTTTAACGAAGATGTTTTTTCTCAAAATTGAACGCTCTACAAAAATGTTCTTTTTGGCAAAGTCGCTTCTCATACCGGCCAGGTCGTACGGGCCACTAAACCAGATTTTTCCACAAAATTCACGTTTTGTCGCAGTTATATCGTAAATAACAGAAGCTACGGAAAAATTATAAATTACAAACTTGTAGAGAATTCAATTTCCTACAAAAAAGGTATGGAACCAAATTGCTAATATAAATACTAAGCGAGATATTAACCATCATACATTATACCTTTTATTGACGATTTTAGCTAAATCACCCCAAGCAAAATGTCAGATAATATGTTTCCCGTAATCCTGATAAAATTACCTTCAAAATAAAAAAAAAATTAGTCGCGCTCGAGTATTTCAAAATGTTGATTTTTTCACATCTTTGTGACTGGCCTACTTAAATGGGCCCCGCTCAAATTGTGAGATCTGACGCGCTCGAGTATTTCCGAGGATCGACTTTTTTTTACTAATCTGACGGGCTTCCCTCAACGAACGCCCCAAAATTAAGGCTTCATATATGGTAAAAGTACATTACAGGGTGCAAGGTTTCTCCCCATATGATTTTCTGACGCCCTCGAGTAACGCGCAAAATCCATTCCTGGGATCCCCTTCTATAATTGATAAATGATAATCTATCTTAACTCAGTTAAAACGGATAGCGCAGCAGCAGGGCTTTGGATGAGGAAATACCGTTGATTTATGGCCCCGTTTACATAAAAACGTTTGGACATGAAGTGGAAGTGAGCTCCAACAGGGGACCAGAAGGTGACTCATTTTGGATTGCGCACTTAATTGAAAAGAGACCTTGGTTGGTTTGGGCTCCATATACGAAAACAGCACAGAGATTCCCCTTTTTTGCGAGGTGTGTTGGGTTAAGGCTCACCCCCTTATGCACCGAAGCAAGTAACATAAAATAGAAGGAATGACATGAATAGAGTTTGTGCATTTTAAATTTCGTACACTTATTTGCTCTTCTTATTTTATAAAATTTTTGTGGTTAGGGGTCATTAAATTTTATTATTTGCGCTTGAAATGGCTTTATAAAAGTAGTGCAATATTTAAGAAAAACCGAAATTCAAATGAGACAAATAACCAATGAAAATTGCTTAATATATTTATATTTTTGACTGTGTATATATTTGTGTAAGCCAATTTGGCCAGTGGTGTTGAAAAAAAAAAAATTAAAATTAAGATATCAATCTACGTATAAGAAAATAAAACTAAAGTGAATATTATTCAAACATGTAAATACATCAGGATTACAGTTTTAAATAGTGGAGCTAACTCAAATTGGTACCTAATGAATACAAATTATTTTTGAATGTGAATAAAAAGCATTGGCTTAGAACCATATTTAAAACTAGAGTTTACTGTATGGTTTCAAACTATACTAGATTACTTTAAGAAAGTGGAAATGAAATCCTAAAAAAAAAAATTCATAAAAGGAAACAAGTTTTATACACCATAGCTGGATAGTGTGAATCAGATTGGGGGAAAAACATGTCGCAAGGGAGCAACAGATATCAAGAGAAGAAGAAAATTCGAAAACACTATCAAAAGAAATAAATAAATTCATTATGTTTATAAATCGATCATAATAACAGTTGTTGCTGTGATTTTGCATTTAAGCAATTTTCTTTGAAACAAAACTTGAAATCCTTAAAAAAAAACTATGCTTTCAAAATGAGTAAGGTTATGTAAGAAGGCAGCGCTGCATCGGCAAAGCCATAATTTTGGATAACAGATACAAAATTTAGGAGTTTGGGGTTTGTTGCATTGCACACATATATTATTACTACTTTGTTTAAATATCTAACACTAAATACAAACTGAAAATAGAAATGAAGAGATTAGAGAAACCAGGCAAAACTATGAAGAAAATTTTTTCTGATTTTTAAATCGATAAAGAAAGTATTATAAAATATTTTTAAATTGTGTTGGTTTCAAAAACTACTTTTTGATTATTTCATCTATTGTACAAAATTATGTTAATAAAATCTTTTTTTAAAGTGTTCACTTCTGGAAGTATAATTAAGTCTTCAATTTGTGAAAAGTTTGTTTTTGAAGGGAGAAAATTAAAAATATTAAAAACATTGATCATTGATGAAAATAAAAAAAAAATAGAAGAAACTACTTTTTGGCTAAAACATAATTTATGGAAGGCATTTTGAATGAGTTAATGATCCTTCTTTTTTGCTCCACACTACATTACAGTGTATTTTACGGTAAAAAAATCTAAATTTTCAGATATTCTGAACCGGAAGAGATTTTGACAACGAAGATAGTATATATCTTGTGTGTCTAAGAAACGAAGAAATGAGCAGGTGGAGAGTCTACTTGAGAATACCCCGAACGAGGACTTCTTGCATGTTTAACGGACATGTTAGAAAACAAACAGGGATGATAAGAATTAATGGAGGTATTGGATAAGGTGACAGAAACCCTCTTGGTGAAGATTTTCCTAGTGTGTGCAAGCCACATTTTCTTGTACTTTTAAAGCAAAAAACGATAAAAATAATGACCCCGAAATCCGTACATAAATATAATAAATCAAACGCAGTTGTTCTAGCTTTGTGACTCTGTAAATTTAATTTAATATATACATGTGAAGAAATAAACTTATATTTATATTTAATTATATATTTGTCATAAAGTATGAACGTTCTCGCTGAGGATGACAAATGTAGAAATGCATCCGAATAAGTAAAAACTAAATGCATAAGTTTGTTTCGTCACATTATTATATTAAACTAAATGGGCAAAATCACAATCACAATGGAGGAGAAAAAACTGTGTTTGATTTATTGTTTTCACATATTCTTATCAAATTAAATACTATTTGCTCTAAACGAACCGACACATTGCCACTCACAGCAGCGAAGGAAATGAACCACAAACTGATTGAACTAACTGAAATACTGCAAAATGATACTTTGTGCCGCCCTGTAACACCGTCTTGGGCAGACAGAATTTTTTATAGAGGCGGTGAAGGAAATCAAACAAACAAAGCAGAGACATCTGTGTAACACCATCAAAGTATGTGGGCTTGCTCGCAACCAACTTGCTTAAAGAGATTTAAATCATTGCTAACTGTTTCATAGGAACACTACCCACTAGAAACATGGTGGTGAAATGATGAAGACAAAGCAATGATAACAAAGAAGAAAGTGTTTTCAAAGCATGGTCAAAGGCTTTTAAAATATGTAGTGGAAATGAAAAGGCTCGCCTCGAAAGGCCATACCGAAGAAAAAGTCAGAAGAAAAAGTATCGGGAGCTGCATTTAAATGCGAAAAATACCGTACCATCTTCTGACCCAGACAGGCTTATGATCCCTTCGAGATCGGGATGCTCGTAGCGACAAAGATAAAGTAGAAGAATGAGTAGGAATGATTTATTTTACTTTAAATACGATTTACATGTAGGTACTGTCTAGATCACTTCAAAAGATATATGTTTAGGTAAGAATCTTCAACCAATCAGACCAAAAGTATACAGGTGCAGGTTTTCCTTTGGCAAAAATTTACTTATGACAAAAAAAGGGATTTCGAAGAGAAATTCAACAATCTTCAATACTTAAAAGCCAAAAGCGTGAAGGGAAATAATTGGTTGTACCAGTTACAACAAAACGAGCTGAAAAAATTTAAATTTTACGAAATATATGGAATACAATACTATAAACTACTCTTATTTAAAGTGTGCTTGTCACTGAAATCCTCCTAAACGGCTTGACCGATTTGAATGAATTTTTCCGAGTTGATGTTTGGATGGCGCCTTGTATGGTTTAGATTTACAAACCAGCCAGGCAGATGGCGCTGCATTCGGTATCTAGGTTATTTATCTTTATTGCAACTAAACGACTGGATCGACTTGAATAAATTTTTATGTATGCATTTAAGTGGGGCCTGTACAATTTACCTTCTTAAAGAAGCACGGTAGGTGGCGTTGCATTTTTGTATGCATACGAGTGAATGGGTTTTCAGTTTATTTATACCTACATATCACCACCACTAAGTGCAGCAAATAAAGAATAATGAAATTATTATACTCGTACTGTTTGTCTTTCACTTCATACTTTATTTGATGTTCTAATCGCTTGAAATATCCTGCAGGACAACGTCTGCCGGGTTCACATCTGTGTATACAGGGTGGTACTTCGTGTATTATCCTTCGGGGTGTGATTCTTGGTCATATTCTAAGAAAAAAATTGTTCTACAGTAAAGCTCGATTCTCAACTTTCACATCACTTTTTGTCAATTTAAAAAAAGGCTAACTTTGGTGTACCCCGACCTGTGTTAAGTTTGATATCTCTGTCAATACTGATGATAGAGACCTAATGTTAGACTCAATTTTTTGTAGAAATAACAACCTTTAAGACTGTAATTAAGTTAAGATTCCATATGCATAGGGTTGCCAGATTTTCAATTTTAAGTGGTGTTCAAATTTTCTTCCCAAAACAAAGTTTTGACTTTGAGGTCAATTTTTTGCAGAAAATACCTGATAAACATAGAGTTTCTATTTTTTTTTCAAATGAACAAAACAATAATAAAAAAAACTAAGTACACTCAAAAACCCATACATTTTATGATACTTGGAAAAAACTAAAACAGGTAAAAAATCTAATTGTGGGTTTTTTACGGATTTTTATTGCAACAACTCGCAAAAGGAGTAGTTTTAAAAGAACTTTTATGTAGCTTTCTTATGTAGCTTATACAAATACAGTTATAACAAGTGTTCAAAGTGCCCTCCTTCGTTTTGAATGCATACCAGAGCCCGTTTTTGGATTTCATTGTGGATGTTTGCTCTCGATAACTCTTTTCTTACTTGTAGTGATCCTTCGGAAATACGTTGCTCTAATTCAGTTAAGGTTGTTATTTCAGATGAGTAAACAATTTCTTTCATTCGTCCCCATACAAAAAAATCCAGTACAGTGAGATCGGGAGATTGTGCAGGCCAGTGAATTGGTCCATTTCTGCCTATCCATCTACCACCGTATTTTTCATTCAGCCAATCCTTAACTTCACGACCATAGTGGGCGGGAGCACCATCTTGTTGGAAATATGATGAAACTCGTTGATGCTTTGGAACATCCTCCAATAGGCCTGGTAGATCATTTTATAAAAACTCCAGGTAATTTGTAGAATTAAGTCGGGGTGGTAACTTGAAAGGTCCGATTAACTTATTTCCAATAACACCTGCCCACATATTGACACAAAATCTGCGCTGAAACGATCTTTGCCGTCTTGAATGTGGATTGCTTGAAGCCCATGTACGGAGGTTATGGAAATTGGTGATACCATCTCCTGTGAACTGGGATTCGTCTATCCAAAGAATTCTGTTTATAAAGTGGTTGTCATCCAAGCTTCTCTCTGTCAACCAGTTACAAAATTCGATTCTCATCACAAAATCATTCGGAAGTAGTTCCTGTACAGGTGTCTGTATGGTGATATGGATGCATATTTTCGCCATGCAGTATTCTGGAGATTCTTTGTCTGGAAACATTATACTGTAGAGCCAAGCGTCTTCTGCTAATGGCAGGATCGGTTTCAACAGTTGCCAGTATTCTTTCATCGACGGTAACGGTAACTCTTCTTTTGGTTGCAGCTCCTGCGTTAGGTCTTTCAGTTAATATTGATCCAGTTTGTCGAAGCCTTCGAAAGGTTATTCCAAAAACATTTTCAGAAGGAAGTCGTCTGTTGGGATAAATTTCCTGGTATCTTCGTTGTGCTCTTCTTGAATTTCCATTGCAAAACTCATATACGAATAAAATGTCTGCGTATTCTTCTTTCATAAATGAAGGCATTTCAAAAAGCTCTCTGATCAAACTGCAGTCGTGACTTATTTTGATAAACTGATGAACAAATTTGTTTTCTTATTCTTTTATACGACGCCATTTTATACATTCATGCCCCAAAAACTTCCCTGAGAAGAGGTAAGTCAATTAGGATTTTGGTAGCAGGTCAAATACACTTTCAACCCTTTTCATCAGTGCAAAGTCATAAAAACTACTTAAGACAATCAATTCTTGGAAAACTACTCCGTTTGCGAGTTGTTGCAATAAAAATCCGTAAAAAACCCACAATTAGATTTTTTACCTGTTTTAGTTTTTCCCAAGTATCATAAAATTTATGGGTTTTTGAGTGTACTTATTATTGAGTTTTTTTTTATTATTCTTTTGTTCATCTGCAAAAAATAAAGAAACTCTATGTTTATTAGGTATTTTCTGCAAAAAAAATGACCTCAAAGTCAAAACTTTGTTTTGGGAAGAAAATCTGGCAACTCTAAGCCTATAGGAGCTCAACTTAAATACAGTCTTTAAGGTTGTTATTTCTACAAAAAATTGAGTCTAGGATTAGGTCTCTATCATCAGTATTGACAGAGATATCGAATTTAACACAGGTCGGGGTGCACCAAAGTTAGCCTTTTTTTAAATTGTCAAAAAGTGATGTCAAAGTTGAGAATCGAGCTTTACTGTAGAACAATTTTTTTCTTAGAATATGACCAAGAATCGCACACCGAAGGATAATACACGAAGTACGGGACACCCTGTATATATATATACAGGGTGATTCGCATAAGGTGTGACAAAAAGATAGGGTGTGTAGGTTGGACCTAGACAAGCAAAAAATCGTATGGGAGGGGGGGGGGGGGCCCATTTTCCCCCGTTTAGGCGGGAGGGGCAATTTAAGAAAAAAATCACAAAAAATGGGAAAAAAATTATTTAAAAATAACGGTAATACCTACAGAGTCGTGCTATAGCATTTTGAAAAGCCAAAAACTTATACATTAATTTAAATTTAAAAATAAGTTGTTCAAATAAATAGTTTTTGAAATATTAATTTTCAAAGTCAAAATTTTGAAAAAAAAACATAATTTTTTTTTTAAAAACCACTTTTTTCCAAATTTTACGTAATTAAGTAGTATTTTTCTGGCTTATTTTCAATGCTCTTATTTATTTTTGATCAAACACAAAAAACCGGATGTCAAAATAACCTGTAGTTTTTGAGAAAACCAAAAATTACAAAAACGACTTTTTAAAATTTTTTTTTTCTTAAAGTTTTTTTTCGTTATTTGATTCTTAAGTGATTCTTAAGTGAAAAAAAGTAAAGAGAAAATTCATCCTTAATTTATTAAATTCACTTAAGAATCAAAAAACGAAAAAAAAATTAAAAAAAAAAAAAAATTTAAAAAGTCGTTTTAGTAATTTTTGGTATTTTTAAAAACTACAGGTTATTTTGACATCCGGTTTTTTGTGTTTGATCAAAAATAAATGAGAGCATTGAAAATAAGCAAGAAAAGTACTACTTAATTACGTAAAATTTGGAAAAAAAGTGGTTTTAAAAAAAAAAATTATGTTTTTTTTTTCAAAATTTTGACTTTGAAAATTAATATTTCAAAAACTATTTATTTGAACAACTTATTTTTAAATTTAAATTAATGTATAAGTTTTTGGCTTTCCAAAATGCTATAGCACGACTCTGTAGGTATTACCGTTATTTTTAAATAATTTTTTTCCTATTTTTTGTGATTTTTTTCTTAAATTGCCCCTCCCGCCTAAACGGGGGAAAATGGGCCCCCCCCTTTCATACGATTTTTTGCTTGTCTAGGTCCAACCTATACACCCTATCTTTTTGTCACACCTTATGCGAATCACCCTGTATATATATATATAATATACTATATGTATATACATATATATTTTATCATCCCCTATGAATTAACTTCGTCGTGGTGGGGGTACTTAATTCGACATTCTCCTGCAATCCAGCAACAAAATTTGGAAAACAAGCATTACTCAAACTTAACCCCAAAGTTGTAAAATATGAAAATGAAAAAAAAAATTAAAGAAATTTTTTTATGGAGGCGGTGAAGGAAATTAATCAAACGATGAAGAAAAAGAATAAAATCAAAATTGTGTTCATATAGGTTCAAAGGTCGGCAAGAGTCGACTGTCGTTGGCGATGGCTTGGCCTCAAAAGGGGTTAGTTAACCGTAGCAATTGAAGTTAAGCAAACAACGGAAATGGTAGCGTGTCGGTGACACTTCAAGGCAAGCCTAGAAATATGAATAGCTCCCAGCCAAGACGCTCTTCCATTTTAGTGACAGCATAGCAGTGACCCAATGCGAAATTAAACACTCCGACTCGAAAATGATCAAAAATGGTCCAACTTTGCTCCAGATCAGGAAGAACTTTCTTTGACTGCGATTTTCCAGCGAATCCCTCAATAAAGAAATGTCAACTGAGGAAAAGTAAAATAACCTCTTGCAGCAACTTCTGTGATAAGAAAGAAGACAAAAAAATCAAAACAAATTCTGTCAAATTCAAATCCACAAGGTAAACAGAAATGAGATGATGACATAATACAAGCCGAATATCAACATGCTGAGGATATCATCATACCAGTGCATGAAATAATTTAAAAAGGGTTGCACAAACTTGAACTGTATCCACTTACAATGAATAAAGTCAAAGTCTTATCTTTGCCTAGGGCCCTAAGCCCAAAATATCTCATCAGCCTAACATAATTCCCTCTTGAATACATTCACAAAAACTCACTAAAGTCCATCCAGCCGCTTAGTTTCAGTAAAAATCAATAACCTAGATATCGACTGCAGCGCCATCTGCCTTGGTAACTTGTGAATTTAATTAATCCAGCGCAGACTTAATGTATTCGCAAATATTCATTCAAATCGATCCAGCCGTTTAGTTTAGTTTAGAGTTCAGTGACATACACACGTACAGTAGAATTTTTCCCGAAAACTAAATTTTAAAATACTTTCACTGTTAGAGCGCTATATTGTTCTTAAATGAAATATATAATGTATTTCACCCCCATTCACGGAAAGAATTGAAAAATCGCCAATTGCGAATTTCTAGTTTGTAATTTGCGAAATCCCTCTTTTTGTAAACTACGCCGCTTTAGTTATAAATTGATCAAAAAAATATTAACTTACTTTAAGTGTCGTCTCAAATTACAAAATTTTTTAATTTGTGATTTTCAATCAAGTATCGTAGTTTAAGAACTTTCTTTTTTGAGTATTTTACAAGCTCTTAATCGCAATTTACTACTTCCGGAGCACAATTTCGTTTTACAATTTATTCATCGTGGTTTACAAAATAAGTATGGCGATTCGCTTTCTCGAAATGCTCAGATCAGGAAATTTAAAGGAAGATGTAGATATTAACCCTAGACAAACGTTATCTACGAAAATACCGTACAGTAAATTACGAATGATGAGTCGTACTTCTCATATCTCTTGAACACTACCTCCTATTTAACTGTCTCTTTATGGTCACATTTTAAGCGATCATTTCTAATTTACCTTTCAAGCTCAACCTCAAGACGTCTGGTTCAAATCCACACAGCGCCTAAGCCAGTATTGTTTTCTTTCATATGCACCCGACACTGAATCACAACAAAACAATTCACCAGTCCCATATCGCCCTATAACACTACTTATACCACTGGCCTACAATTTGAAAAGGGGGTTGTTATTCGATTCATGCTTCTACTGCAAATTGGTTTTGAATTGCGATTCGCGAGTCACAGTCGAAAAAAAGTTTCCCGATGTTATTATCACAGAATCCATTCGGAGTGGAACTAATTTCGAATTTCGTAGATTTGGTTTCACTAATTCCGAATGAAACGGAAATATGACGTCCTTTTCTACGACAAGTCTCTTCTGTCGTAGAGCGTAAAGCCATAGGAAAAATCCATTTGTTAAAATATATCGGGAATAATTGATTGATATCCATCTGTGTAATGCTTTAGATCCAAATCTTTGCAACACCTCAAGTCCTTTGCTATCGAATACTTCCTGTATCACAAAATTTACACTCAGTCCTTGACATATGGGTGCCTTTTCTATAAGGAACCCCACAAGGTGGAGTCCAGTCTTCTGTTATATGGAACATAGTCGTAACATCTACTTAGCTTGGAATGTGAGTTGCTACATACGCCGATGACGGCGACACTGTGGAATTAGAGAAACATATTAATATTTTTACGGAGCAAGCGCACACCGCTCTTATCAAAGTGTTAAAATGGACAGAAGATTGTGTTCTCGCCATATGCCCTTAGAAAATTGAACTCGTTCAATCCACTGGGAAATACAGTCCCACAAGTAATAGCTCCATTAATAAATGGTATCTTACCATTCAGAGCAAAGTATTTAATCACCTTTGACAAAAGGATAAGCTGGATAAGCGGGTATAAAGAAAAAAGTCAGGAAAACCAAGCGTGTCCCTCTTTACTAGTAAATAAACATACACACATACCACATATCACTCACTGGCTATACATTGCGGCCATTAGACCGATACTTACTTGTGGAGTATAAGTATGATTTAACGAACTACACAAAGTGACTTATTGCGATAGTCTTAGCAAAGGCGCCTGGCAAAAATGCTCAATCCAACCCTCCAAGTGGCTGCCGGGCGGGCAATGTTCACCACATATACTTTATTAGTGTCTGTACGATGTCAAGGTGACAGCCAAAGTTCAAACTACGACTTCCAAAAACAATCATACAGCATACATAAGTATCAAAATCTGGTCAAGCTTTTTTGATCTCATGCTGTGATGGGTATATCCTGGACGTTATACATAGGGCATTATGCTTCAACTGTACCTGATGCTAACATAATGAAACATCTTTTTTAGAGACTAGTATGGAACGTGTTCAGGCATTATTTTAGACAAAATTATGTATTTTTTTTTTTTTTTTTTTACTGAGGATTCGGAGACGAAATCCCACATTTTGAATCTCAAGAATATAAGGCCTACATGCCTGAATCTGTTGCTGAAGGTAACTTTCAACTTACCACAGAGCAAGCTAATAGATCCGGGTGTGTAACTATGGTCAGATAGGTCGTTGAAGTCTAAACTATTTCGACTAACTAACTGGTCATTTGATGGACGACTTCAAAGTTGCAGCTGCACTTCTTAATAAGTTTGATCCACATATTGAACACAGTGCTGATGGGAACGTTCTGTTAGAACAGGCTTCAAATCGTTTAATACAAGTTGTGTTAAGAGAAAATGGTCTAAACATAATCAGAGCCATGTTCAGCCGCATCGATGGAAATATCCCGAATTTAAGCAATTTCCCACCACTCACTATTCAAGAACTCCGTATGATATCATTTGGGAATTACCATCTTGGTGAATCTGAATAGCGATACATACGCAGCAATAAACATAGCATCAGCTTTGTTTTCGATGGGATTTTGATTGATCTAAGCGAAGACTAGTTTTTTTTTTCATTTGTAAAAAAAATATGTGATTTGTTTTTATGTTTTGTAAAAAAAAGTAGATACTGCAAAAAAATAAATAAAAAAATGCATTTGCTGTGGAACATAACTTTTGTTTAATTTTTTTTAAGGAATTATGTATAATGTACGTGATATGCTTTGTGTATGATAGCGTAAATATATATCAAATAAAAGGTTTATCAATTAAGGATTACAGTGGTGTAAATAATTCAACACTGATTCTTTTGAGATATTGGCTGGCGAACTTCAATTGGAAATGTTGCTTTTCAAACAGGTTTTAGGTTTTTCTTTTCGAAATATAAGGGAATTTGAAAAAAGTTTTTCATATGAAATGAATGATATTTTAATGATCTTTCATATGACACCTAAATCATTGTCCTTTGTGCTATACTTTTCGAAAAATACGTAATTATTTGCAAAAATGTAGGATTTTTCCCATTTCCGGTGTTCAACCTCAAGTCCAATTATCTCAAAATTGCCAAGGCCAGAATCAAGGAAGAAAAAAACAAATTTAATCCCTTTTAAAAATTTCAGGAGATTCATAATCATTTATTTTCAGTCATGAAGAAACTTACTCCTGATACAGCGTACGCCGCCGCCGCGCCGCCCTGGAAGCGCTTCTAAAGTGTATGACTACTGACTACCGACTTGGGGCCTACGTACAAACCAAGTCTTTCATACCATTTAAAAGAGCTACAAATGGAGCTCAACCCGGAGGAAGAGCAGACTGTAAGCCCCCAGATGATTGTCAAATGGAAGAGGACATGATCAACCTCTCAGGCGACGAATGTGCACTTTCTGAACCCGAAACTTTGAGGTCAAAAGATGGAAGGACGCTTCAAAGCGACAGAAAAATACGTAGAAGAAAAACAACAAAGAGGAAGGAAAAAACTCCAATTTTGACAATGGGACTAACCACACCGCTTCCATTCGCAAGTGAGCGACGCCAAAGAGGTACCACATCTACCGCCATCATCACCAGCAAAAACACACACAGCAACCAAGAGCGCTCCACCATCGAGCTCTACAACACCAGCAGCACCAAAAGCAAAACGACTAAAGGCCCGGGAATGCCGCCAATTTTGCAAATTTTTGAAACATTGCGGAAATCATCCGGTTCTTCAAAGGAAAAAACTTGGCGGTCACATTCAAGAATCGCAACACCAAAACCACAATTATTAACGCAGGAAACCGCAAGTCGTTTGAAGGGATTGAGAAATTCCTCAAGGAGAAGAAAATCCAGTTCAACTCCTTCATACCGCAGGAGGATAGGAAGAACATACTTCTTCTGAAGGGGATACACCACTGCTACGCAGCCGTTGAGGTGAAGGACGAATTGAGAATAGAGGGCCTCTTTGCCATTAGAGTAACTGAATTTAAAGCCATGAGGGCACAAGGGAAGGCCTATAACAATTTTGTTGTTGAGATCAACAAAGCTGCCAACTCAGCGACGTGTATACGGAGACGCTAATAATGAACCAAAGGGTTCATTGGGAGCGCCTCAAATCCAAATACAGGAACTGTCAACGATTCGGTCACGTTGCCACCAGCTTTGACGAATACGTGCGCGAGAAGTGGAAGGAGACGCACGAGCCAGGACTGTACAAACCGAACCGGTGTGCAAACTGCCAAAAAGAAGGACATCCGGCTAGTTTCAAGAGGTGCCCAGCACTAAAAGCCAAACTGAAAGAGAGAAATAAGGTCATCGCTAAGAAAAAGGCCTAGTAGGAGTTTGTCGCAAAATTGACATCAATGGTAACTCGCCCAACTGTCAGCCTCAGCCTCACCTATCAACCTCAACAACGAGACGCAACGGATGTTTGGGAACGACCTAGTTACCCTTAGCCACTTTCATATTCCAAATATGCAATTAAAGAGGCTCCGCATCCGCATCATGACGTACAACTTATATTCGTTGTACAGCCTGGAAAAGAGGACGTCTTTTAACATGTTCGTGAAGAACAATAGCCCGGACATAGCCTTTATCAGCTTTACAAAAGTAGCAAGGCGCAACAACATTGACGTCATAGGATACAAAACTTTCCGACAGGATAAATCCAAGGACCGCGTTGGAACAGCAATCTATGTCAGAAATAACATAGTTGCCAGCACTACGGAAATCTTCGTCATAGGCCTACTGACCAGCGAAGCAACAGCCGTCACCATCTAATTAGGAAATGATGAATCCCTCTCAATAATCGGAGTACACTTCAAATGCAACTCAACTAGAAGGAATATCCAGAGTGATCTTCACATCCTGAACATCATCTCCAGAAGTACGTATGGGCTTATCGGGGACGATTTTAATGCCACACCTACCCGCTGGCACGACACGGTCATAAGTCCGGGAGGCAGGGCGGTTACAGACTGGCTGGATACGTTTGGCTCTCAACATTTAGTGGCAGTTGTCTTCCAACAAAAACCTACATTCCCGAGTACCCCATCAACACTTAATTTCTTTTTAATAACAGCAAATTTTAATTTTCTCGTTCCAGAGTTGCAGAGCTACACCTGCTCAATCATACACAGTGATACGGACCACGAAGCAGTTAAAGTAAACATAAAGCTGCGCATGGCAATTCTTCTAGCCGCGGAACGCACGGACCATTATTATATCAACTGCAAGAAACTTTATCGAGATAAGCTAAAAAGGGACGTTGAGGAAACTTTGATACTGCCTG
The DNA here is from genome assembly GCA_949752695.1 of Melanostoma scalare. NCBI lineage: Eukaryota > Metazoa > Arthropoda > Insecta > Diptera > Syrphidae > Melanostoma > Melanostoma scalare. The sequence continues at coordinate 63,709,536 of OX456986.1, read as the reverse complement.
ACCAAAACAGGAACCTGCTCAACTCGGAAATTGACGCTGCTGATGAGACGCTAGAGCACGCAATTATCAGCGCACTTGACCGCCAAAAGCAACCGAACAAGAGCAGTGATAGATACCAGCATCTTCCTGACTACGTGAACAACCTGTACAAGCACTGGAAAGTACTGCGTAAGAGACGACAGCGAACACCTCAAAGGGAACTCAACACGACCAATGTCAGCTACCGAAATGTTTGGGGCAAGCTTCAGCAAGTCAACATAATGTTCCAAAATGTGATCCTTCACTACAACGATGCTCAACTCCAGAAGAGGCTAGAAGATATACAGCCAGGACCAGATGTGTTAAAAAAATCAACAGGATAGTTGGTTGTAAGAATTCAATCCCGGAAGCCATCAAAACAAATGGAGGAGATGCTAAAACCAATCAGGAAAAACCGGAAGCGTTCGCAAAACACTTTGAAGGCAACTTTGTGCCCACACCAACCAACGACCCTGACGTTCTGAATAAAATCAAAACATCCATCCAACTCACCCTAGGGCCCAACACTGATGAAATCAGTTTCAGCAACACCAACCTGCCGAGTGATCCAGTCAACTGCCCAAACCAGCGCACTTCGGAAGTAATTGCGGAAATAATTAGCAACTACAAGTCCAAGAAGTCAACAGGACCAGATGGTGTTTCTAATTTCGTTCTGAAAAGGCTCCCACAGACTGACGATCCTCCTGGCCTTCATAATGAATAATTGCGTCAACGTCTGCGATTCAGAAAAAAGGCGATCGGAATCTCATCGCCAACTACAGGCCCATCTCCGTACTGAACAACCTTAGCAAACTCCTGGAGGAGCCATTACTTATGTAGGAAGTTGAAGAATTTCTACAGGGAAAATAACATCATCCCAGACAAGCAGTTCGGCTTCCGGGAACAGCATTCAACCCTACATCCGTTGATGAAACTGCACAAAGATGTCGCCGCAGCCCTCAACAGCCATCGGGTCGCCGTTGTTGCTTGCTTTTTGGATGTCGAAAAAGCATTCGACAAGGTACGGATTAATGCTCTCATCCATAAGCTCCACCTACAAAGTTTTTCAGCCTCGCTAATAAAAACAATTTCTTCTTTTCTCTCCCATCCACAGGAACTTCTTCCCTCAAGTCGAAAGCACTAAATCAGAAACCAAAAGCATCAGAGCAGGAGTTGCTCAAGGATCGAAGCTAAGGCCATTCCCCTTCAACATAATGACGTCGGACCAGCCTACCTCAAGGGACTGCGAGAACTTGCTTTACGCTGACGACTCTCTTACATAACTGCACATCTTTATCGTTATCCATAGCTGCCCGGAGAGTGGAAACTCACATTCAAAGACTCAACTCAGCTAAATCTGAGCTCGTCTTTCGACCACCAGCGCCAAAGACACTACAGCAACCAGCTTGTGTACGAGAAAGCCAAAATGATGCTCTTGGATCAGTACGTGTTATAGACAGTTAACAAAACGGCTGCAGATATCAAAAACCACCCGAATCATTTGGCGAGAAGGATGACCAGTGAGGACCAACACCCCGAGCCAAGATACCTAAGCGTGATGAACATTTTGGACGAAGAAATAATACCAGCCAACGACGAAGCCACCAACTTCTACGCTGACCCTGGGTCAGCATATTTCCGTGGGTAATAGCAAGCCCACCCCCCACCACCTCCCCATGCAGAGTGACGCCAGCGAAAAACGGGACGGAACATCCCGAGATCACCCAACTCAGCGGACTTATAATTAAGATTTTTCTTTTTTTCAGCCATATAATATTAAGATATTATTTTTATTCTAGACAGTGTATGTGTTAACATTCTTACATCATCATTTTAAAATTTGTAGATTATCTAGTATTAGTATCAATTGTATATATGTATATAATGTTCAATAAAAGAAAATAAAGACCCAGAAACAAAAAAGAAAAATCGCGTGATTTCATTCCATTTGTGCATTTTCAACCTTTTGGCTGGTGGTTCGCGACTGGCAACTCATTTCAGTATTAGAAAGTAATTTTAATAAAGAGACCGAGCTTTGTTCTCATAATGAATTGTTAAAAAGTCTGCTATGAAATAAAGTTAAAGAAATAACACACGTACTTGTAGAAAGTGTATTGATCTTAACAGACAAACTGTCATGCGATTTCTTTAACATCATACTTGAAAAGATTGTACAAAACTGTACCCATGTCAACGCTTACGCAGACGACATTGACGTGGCGTTTCGAAAGAAAAATACTCCGAATAATCTTTGGTCATGGTCACTTATACGACGACAATGTGTGGAGAAAAAGATACAAGTTGTATGAGCTGTACCGCGACATACGCATCGCGAGACTACGATGGCTGAAACATGTACGGACATCAACTCTCCGGATTTCGACGGATTTCGAAAACATGCAGATTGCAGGGAATTCCCAAGTGTAAGACCTCATCTTAGTAGGCAAAATCAAGTGGAAGAAGACCTCAACCGACAAAGACGCCAGGTTCACCCCAAACTGTAAGTAAACGTAAAGACGATGAAAGGCAAACTCCAATCCTTCCCTGTACTGACTTATGTTGTCGAAAACTGTTGTTCAATAGAAATACATTAACTGTGTAACTTGATAATGAATAAAAAATGGTTTTTGTGACTGTGAAAAGTTAAAATAGTAGATATAGGGGTTAATTTTCATGCTAAAATGTTATATTATGAGTTTTGTAAGCTTAGAAGTATATAAAAAAAAATTGTAAATTGTTTAAGAAAATAAACAAATTCAAACAAAAATATATTGGGATTACAAGCAGTACAGCAAGCTATATAAACTCGCTTAAAATTATTATTCAAATCAATAAAAAGCATTTATTGAACACACCAAAAAAGAGATAATGGGAAAAGTTTATAGCTAAAATCAAAAAAAGAGGGTTTTGGGGTACTTATGAATATTCTTGCAATTTGTTATTTTTTCTCAGCTTTATGAAACAAAAGAATCAGTTAAATAAATGTTATCAATAACTAACAAAAAAGTGTGTAAGGAAATTAAAAAAACTGTTTTTTAGCCATACCGCAATAGCCCGAGATTGCGCTGCTTTTATTTGTGCCTGCAGGTGCAAGGGGGGATGGAAGTAGCGGCAGGGATCACGGGCGCATCTACCCTTCACGGCATCCATGCATACCGTGACAGAACCGTCTTCGTGCGTGGTAACACTCTCCTGTGGGTGTGCAAAACGGCAATCGGACTCGGCTCGCTTACAGGCACTGCGCATAAATTCGCGACAAACCTAGATAATATATTTAAGTGTTTTTGTTTGGAGTTCGTTTTGTTTTCTTTTTTGTATGAGGTTCAGTACGGTTTTGTTCATTCCAATTATTAATTTTCAACAACTGCATTTGCATTACTTTTAGTGTTGTTATGCATTTCAGTGTGTAACAACATTTATAAATTTTCTTATAAATGCCATACTTAATTTTTGGTGTTAAGATATTTGCATTTAATGCCGGGGCACGGGAAAAGTAAAACATTTGTTATTAAACGTTTATTATAAAAAAAGTAAAAAAAAATATTATTACGTTCGCATTCGGTGCACAGCAGTAAAAAAAAAAATGCTCACTATATGTTAGAAAATTTTTCAATTCTAGATACTAAATCAAAAAATATATTTATTTCATATTTCTGATTTGATTAAACTAATAAAAAATGTGCAAAAATGGCTTTAATTTTATTTTGCAATTTTTGGATTCTTATGTTGAAACAAAAAAAAAAAACCCCATGAATTTGCGGTATTAATCTACTTTGTATAAAGCAGTCACCATAAAAAGAAGCTAGAACATGGATATTATGGAGAGTATTATATTAAGTTTAGGGCACAAGTGGAAGGATTTATATGTGTGAATTTTAAGGTACTTTCTATTACTCGGTTTAGCTATAGTATTTTCATTACTTGTTGAATTGTTAAATAGTTTATTGATAAAAACGTTATTGAAGATTATAATGCAAAGCATAAAAAAACGACAAATACGTACTTTATTTTAGGCCTACCTTGAGCTTTAAATCGAGCTTTAAATCGAGCTTCATAAAAAAAATCTATTGTGACGTTACAAATTTGTATTTTATGGACATTGTTGCCGACTATTACCTGATGTAGAAGCACTTGACTTGGGAATTGTTAGCTACATCAAAATTAGCTTTGTCGATCATCTGCGCTACATGCTCAATTTCGAAGATAAGAATTAGATCTGGGTCGGGAACTAAGTTTATGGATAGTTATTTATAAAAAAAAAAACAGTTTTGTCTTCTTTTATTAAAAAGAACAAACCATAGCATCTGAGCCTTTATTACAAGTTTGAGAATTATTTTCATTGGACACCTTAGCCGATTTGGCTCTTAGTTTTATGTATGTAAGTCCTAAAGTAAGTAAAGTTTAGCCCTTAAACAAAGTAATTCACATCAATTAAGAAAACTTTTCCGTTTCTTTTAAAATTTGTCACTTATTTATCCCAAGCTTCAGTAAAACAAAAGAAGCGTTCTATAATTGAAGCAACATAAATAAATAAAAATGAGTGATCCGTGTTTACTTTTTTTACCGAAATGACGGAAGTTATTAATCAGAAATTTATAACAACAAACCAATTGTTAACACAAGTCATACTAACGATTTTTTTTTTGTTTTGTTTAAAACGACAGCGAATTTGTTATTTTCTTTTGGTTTAAATCAATATTGAAATATATCGTACAAACATACTACATTAAGCTTGTGTTAAAATAACATTATTTCAATAAACAATGGAGTTCAAATATGGAGTAAGAAACACTAAATAATAATAATTTTTTTTTTATTCATTATCATATCAACAAAAAGTTCATTATTTAAAATTCCTACTTTGAATTACCTTTGTATTTGAACTCTATTGTAAATAGCATTTGAAAGTAAAATACAACGCACTGTGTAAAATAAACTAAGCGTGATGAATTTAAATGATGAGTATTAATTTAAAAACGGCACTGTTCCTGCACTTTTATAGTTGTTAAGTAAACATTTCTTCTCTTCGCTCTGAACATTTTTTTTTTCAGCAGGACTTGCTTAAGACGTAGTGCATTTTACTTTCAAACTCCAATTTCATTAAAACAAATTAGCGAAAAATTTCTACAATATTCATTCTCAATTGATATTATAAGCCACAATATAATGCATTATTTCTTGATTTTAAACACATAAAATTAATCAAAGGTTAACAAAAAGAACATTGTGCTCACCTCTAATCGATCGGATCTAGGTATTTTTTGTTGTGCAACAGAAACTGCTTGGGGTACAACTGGAGCTAGTTGGGATGCAACGGACGACGGATCCGGTCCTAATATTGTAGGCACTAGATGTCCAGGACCAAAGTATGGACTGTACGTGTTTGCTGGAATGCCAGTTAAGTAAGGATTCGTTGCCTGAAAATGAATTTTTGATTTTGAGTTGATTATTATTTATTATATTTTATTAATTTCATGAATTACTAAAGCAAATGTCATTTAAATAGATCAAACTACAAAAAAGGCTTGCAGGAACAACTATTTTTCTTCTTAGGGCGGAGGTAAAACCATCAGGAAAAGATGAGACTAAGCATGAATTTTTGCCTTATAAGCGATTAAAGCGAAAAGGAAAAACATTTCCAGGCTTTGAAATCTTCGCGGCCAGTTTACTTCAATCTACTTACTTGCTATAAAAAAATTATAAAACAAGCTTTAATAAAACATGCGGGGCACGTGGCGTAATGGTTAGCATGTCTGCCGGTTATGCGAGAGTTTCCAGTTCAAATCACAGCAGAAGGCAAAAAGAGTTTTTCCACAGCTATCGCCGCACCGTTGAGCCAAAATTATTTACTATCTAATAAAAACTACTTAAAACAACTTGAAACTAGAGCAGCCACGATAACTTTTTCCTTTTTGAATTTATGTGTTTTTCTTTTTTTTATGATTCTTTTTTGTTTGCCACTGCGTCCACTCTCCTTACCCTAAGTCTAACACGTAAGAACTGTGTAAAAGAGCCATTGCAATTGGTGACTCGCTATATCAATATTCCTCCCTTTCCTAAGGAGCCAATTTTAGCTATCAGGAAAACGAATCAGTAAAAATTTTCAAATGGAATAATAACCATGCTGTCGATATGCTTCATGGTAAGGTGGTTTGCTACATGGCCCTCATAAGGCCAATGATTGTCTATGAGTGTCCCGTGTTGTTCAATGTTGGAGCTTATCAAATGAAAAAAGTTAGGGTGTCTTGGAACACCAGAGTTGTAGTTCGAGGCTCAAATGAAAGGAATCGACAACATGTTTATAAAATTGACTTGATGTCACACTGACTGAGCGGTCGCAGATCGCGATCGTCCTGATGTTTCAAAATTGGCAAATGTGTGGTGGTGGTTGTCTTAAGTACCAGTTATAGCGATCAGGAAAACGAATCAGGAAAAATTTTCAAATGGAATAATAACTGTTGTCGTTAGAATTGAATAACAAATGTTATACCAATCGATGGCAAATCACTCAAAGAATTTTTTGTGCCCAAAAAACGTATAAAAGAACAAATATTTTCAGTTAAAACTGTATTTTTCTATTTTTCTGATTCAATTTCATCAATTCAATTTTATCTGCCTTGCGCTCAACCCCCTATCAGCTGCGTTGAAATGCTCCAACGTTGGATACAAACTAGAATCGGCTGGTAAGTTGCGAATCTCTCACTTACTGTTTATGGATGATCTGAAAATATAAGATGAAAGTCGCTTTAAGCTCCAGTCCCTTATTGATACAACAAAAATATTTAGTGACGACATTAACATGTCATTTGGATACGGTAAATGTGCCATGGTCAAAGTAATCAAAGGTAATATTGTTCCAACAGATGAGCCTTACCATGGAATAGAAGAGATGGAAAGGGAAGACTTATATAAATATCTCGGCACAGCTCAGAACGCTAGAATCGACCCGACCACTAGCGACCAAAAGCTGAGTTTACCGACAAGTACAAGAAAAGGTTAAATAAAACATAAAATACCAAATTGAAGGCAAGGAATCTGATTTAATGCATCAAATTGTGTCCAATACCATCGCTTAGCTACTCAAGTGATCGGAAACTGCTATATACATTGGATAGAATGACAAGCAGACTGCTCACAAAATTCAGATGTTTACATCCGAACTCCTCAGCACATCGGCTAAATTTGCCAAGAAAGGAAAGTGGCAGGGGAATGCTGAACATCTACAGAATGTGTAGATCAGTCGAAACAAAAATGAGAAACAGGCTTCTCTTATCACCAGAGGAAATGTTCTCCGCAGTTCGTGTCTTTGATGATATGTTCATGTTCACGCCACTTAACCTGAAAAACACAGCAAAAGAGGAAGTATTGCAACCAAATAATAACGAACATCAAAGTTACTTTTAAGTTAAGTCTCCATGGAAAGTTTCTAAGAGCACTGTGCGAAGATCATATTGATAAAGCCAGTTCTCTTGAGACGATTAAAGATGGTCAACTATTTATGGAGACTGAAGGGTTTGCAGTTTCGATTCAAGACAAGGTAATAAAAAGGAATTATGAAATACACTGTCTTGGACTGGACGTTATAGACAGATGCAGAAAATGGGGTAGCATTGGTGAGCCTATCGAGCATGCTTGTTATAATTACTACTTACTTAGGTGGGCATTACAGTTCGGGGTGAACCTGGGCCTCAACCAACATCCTTCTATAACGACTTCGATTTCGGGCGAGCTCTCTCCAGTTTCGCACTCCAAGTCGGTTGAGGTCTTCATCCACTTGATTGCGCCACCTAAGACGAGGTCTTCCCCTTCCGCGATTTCCCTGTAATGTGCTTTCGAAAACCCGTCGAGCCGGAGCTTTTGGGTCCGTCCGCTCTACATGACCCAACCATCGTAGCGTGCGATGCGTACTCTTCTGGCTATGCCCATGTCGCGGCACAGCTCATACAGCTCGTTGTTGTATCTTCTTCTCAACACATTGTCTTCGCATACGGGACCAAAGATCATTCGGAGAATTTTTCTTTCGAAACGACCAAGGGTTTCCTCATCTGCTTTCGATAAAGTCCATGCTTTCGCGCCGTAAAGCAGGACTGCGATGATCAAGGTCTTATACAAGGTCACCTTGGTTTTTCTAGAGAGGGTTTTGTCTCTCAATTGCCTTCTTAACCCAAAGAAGCAACGGTTGGGAAGAGTTATTCTCCGTTTGATCTCCGCACTGATGCTGTGGTCCGTGTCTACAGCGGATCCTAGGTAGACGAAGTCCTGTACTACCTCGAAGTTATGTCTGTCTATTGTGACGTGTTTGTTATAATTGTATTTGTATAAAATACATAAAAAAAAAACTACTAAAAGTGCTTATATTATTGTTTTATTCTAACAAACCTCAAATTTAAAAATCTTTTTTTTTTAATTTTACCCATTTTGTATTTTTTCAAATATCATAAAATGTATGAGTTTTTGAGTGCACTTATTACTGAAGTTTTTTTTATTACTGTTTTGTTCATCTGTTAAAAATAAAGAAACTCTATGTATATCAGGCATTTTCTGCAAAAAAATTACCTCAAAGTCAAAAATTTGTTTCGGGAAAAAAATTTGAACACAACTTACAATTGAAAATCTGGCAGCCCTAAATCTTCTTCTTCTTCTTTCATTTCCGGCGTTACGAGTAGTGATCTTGAAGCGATCACAACTCTCCCACTTTTCTGCTTCACACTAGTGATCCGCCCGTGGGGTACGCCGCGTTGACCTCAGAAAGCGTCGGCAAGCCTCCCGGTTTTGGATTGTTCCATGTCTGATGCCAACCAAATGCTGCTGTTTTTGCATTTGCTTGTACCAGGAGTGTTTTGGCCTGCCTTTTCTTTTTCGTCGCGAATTGAAACCTAAATCTATGGAAGCTAAACTTAAATAGTCTTTAAGGTTCTTATTTCTTCAAAAAATTAAGTCTAAGATTAGGTCTCTATCATTAGTATTGACAGAGATATCGAATTTAACATAGGTCAGGGTACACCAAAGTTAGCCTTTTTTTAAATTGTCACAAAGTGATGTCAAAGTTGAGAACCGAGCTTTACTGCACAACAATTTTTTTCTTAGAATATGGCCAAGAATCACACCCCAAAGGATAATGCACATGCAAGTATGGGACACCCTGTATATTCATGGAAAACCATTTCATTCACCAAAATTGACAGTTTGATGTGGTTTTTGGGCTGGTGGAATCATCGGTCTATACTTCTTTCAAAATGAAGCTAGTAACACCATTACTGTCAATGGAGAACGGTATAGCTCGATGATAACCAACTTTTTATGGCCGAAATTGGAAGAAGTTGGTCTTGACAACATTTGGTTTCAATAAGACGGGGCTACGTGCCACACAGCAAATGCAACAATTATATATTATTGCGAGAAAAGTTTAGAGAATTGATTATTAGACTATTTCTTGTGGGGTTATTTGAGGTCATTGGTCTTTCAGGATAAACCAGATTCTCTTCAAGCCTAACAAGTCAATATTGAACGTGCCATTCATGATATACGATTTGATTAAGGGAAAAAGTGCTCGAAAATTGGGTTCATTGAATTTGTTACTGTGCAGCAGAAGTCATGGCTCATGGTGGCCATTTGAATGACGTTTTATTTAAAATTTAATTGTATTGATTGAACTGCACATTAAATAAAAAATATTTGAATTTCCTTAACAAGAAGTGTGTTTTTTTCAAAAAAGAAATCATATCACTCTTATTGGAAAACCCTATGAATTCATCAACCATCTTGAATAAGCTTAGCGCATTAATATGGCAAGTTTGAAAACAATAACTTCGCGATGAGATTATGTGAACCATAGCTCGAGATATGCAAGTGCTAGGTTCGTATGTGGAGAACCGATTTAAAGTATGTTGATTTTAATTAAAAAAATATATTTTAAAAATCAAAAACAGTTTATTTATACCTTGATACAGAGGTTCCCAAACTTATTTTTCTCGTGGACCACTTTCAAAATTTTACTGGTTTCGGTGGACCCCCTGCTGCTACATTTCTACCACATTCTTAAAGTCATCAAAAAATAAAAATTGTGTCGCTTCTGAGATCTGTCCTTTTATTATGATAGGTATACTGAGTGATTTTAAAATAGGAACTCAGATTTATTCTGACCACATGCCGTTGGAAGTGTCGTGCACGATCTCTGAATCTAATGAAACCAGCACAAAGGAACTAGGCTTACTCCCTAGAATGATATGGTCATCCATGGTAAGGCTCAACTTAAATTATGAACTTGCTCAGCGAAGGTCACCCAATATAAAGGATCTTACTGAGATACTGACAGAGGCTACACCAGAAAGCGCGAAAAAGATGCAGAAAAACAATAATTTTAAGCAACAATGGTTTGATAGAGACTGTCAAAAAGCTAGAAAAAAGTCCTTCGCGTTCTTAAAATTATTTAGGAAATATAACTCTCCTGCTTTCAAAAACATGTATGCAAGGGCAAATAAGGACTTCAAACAGCTCTGTTTGGAGAAAAAGAAGAAACTTGACGAATAAAATATCAGCAAATTAAATTCCTCTAGATCTTCGGCAGAGTTCTGGAAAGCCGCCAAGTCAATCAACGGAAGAAAAAATTTTATTGCTGCATCGCTCAGAGCAACAGATCTGTGTGACTATTTTAAAAATTTGCTCAATGCACTACAATTTTCTCCACTACCACATTACGCAGCCCCTTATTTCGAGGACGAGAAACTAGATGCGCCTTTCACGATTTACGAGGTAGAAAATGTAATTTCAAAAGCCAAAGCAGGAAAAGCCCCTGGTGATGACCGAGTCCCTGTGGAGTTTTATAAAAATTGTACACCAGAATTCTTTAGCGCACTGACGATGGAGTATAACAGAATTTTTGAATACGCTGATGTTCCGAAAAATTTTCAAAAAGCAATAATATTCCCCTTACATAAAAAAGGATCGTATGACGCACCGGAAAACTATAGAGGCATTTCGTTTTTGAACACTTCCGTCAAACTCTTTAGTACACTTATTTTCAATAGGCTTACCCAATGGGTAGAAGATAAGAAAATTCTAAATGAATTTCAAGCTGGATTCAGAAGAAATTATTCAACGGTAGATCAAGTATTCTGCTTGCGGAACATCGCGGAGAGATTTAAAAGAAAAAAGCAGAAACTTTACGCCTTTTTTGTCGATTTTCGTGCTGCTTTTGATTCAATTGCTCGTGAAGCACTTTACTTTAAACTTTATAAGTTGGGAATTTCTGGTAAAGTTGTTAGATTGCTAAGAGCGATGTACGAAAATAACGTTGCATATGTATGGGATGGTGAGTTTATTTCCGGAGAGTTTTCAACTGAAATGGGAGTAAGGCAGGGCTGCATCTTGAGTACGCTACTCTTCATCCTATTCATCAACGACATACTGGAGCAGGTTGGAGGAGGAATCTCGATCAGAAATATGCGAATCCCAGGGCTTATTTTCGCGGATGACATCGTTTTTTTTCTCGGATTCGGTTGAAAGGTTGCAGCGTATGATTAACCGGTTAGAAAATTATTGCGGAAACTGGAACCTGTCTGTTAATTTGCAAAAGTCCAAAATTATGATATTCAGAGATGGAGGCGGTCGATATGCTAATAACGAAAAGTGGACTTACAAACGAGAAAATATCGAAATAGTTCGTGAATACAAATATTTAGGTGTACTAGTCACTTCAAATCTAAACATGAAAAAACATTTAGAGCTAAAACTAGCGGAAGCTAAAAGAGCAGTTTCTTCAGTGTGGGTTCGCTGCATAGGAAATAAGTACATCGAACATAGTACAAAGCTAAAAATTTTTCATTCAACCTCAGCTTCTATTCTTCTTTATGTTGCCCAAGTCTGGGGTTACACCCAGTTTGAAGAAGTAGAAAAGTTCCTCAGGTACTTTTTAAAACGAATTTTTCGGTTACCAACTGGTACCCCAAACTATGTGCTTCACTTGGAAACAACAGAACCACCATTGTTCCTTAGGACTCTAAATCAGCATTTCAAGTATATATTAAAAGTAATGGAGATGGATGAGCAAAGGCTACCTAAAAAAGTTCTTCAGGAGGTGATATTATCCAGGGGAGATCTCGTCGAAAAGTGGGAGGAACTAGCTTCGCGAGTAGGAGAAAATTTTAAATTTTCTTCCGATACGAACCCAGTTGACATAAGTCAAAAATTCAGCACCATATTAGAGAAATTGAGTCACACCATGCATGAAAATTTTAAACAAGAAGCACACTCCTCACAATATAGGCAGATTTACAGCAAACTAAATAAAAATTTAAGAGAGAGCACATATTTAATGAACCGCCATCACATTAATATGATAAACGTAATATTCAAACTCCGATGTGAACTTATCAAACTAAATTACATTCCACACCGACCCGATTTGCCGATTCTATGTGATCTATGCAACCTCAAGGAGAGAGAAGATGTGCACCATTTCATCGCCAGATGTCCAGTTTTGAAGGAGTTTCGGTTAAGGTACTTTGGAGTAGCTGTTATGGAATTTAGCAGTACGTTAGACGTCCTAAATGGAAAACTAGGCTGGGAAATTTTGTATAATTATACAACCACCGCACTCAAATACAGGCAACGCATCTTCGAAGGAAACTTTTGAAATAAACAAATAATTATAATGTACATAAAAGTTCAATCATAATGTCAATCTGGTAGACGGCTATTGGCCAAACCATATTAAACTAAAGTTAATCAAAATTGTAAAAAAAAAAAAAAAATTGTTTTTAAAGCTAGTTTCTTAAATAAAGTTTTCAACTGACTAACTAAACTAACTTATGATAGGTAAAATAAAAACGAAAAATGGTACATTTTATAACACTTAATTTATTAAAAGAATAGAATTACAAGAAAAAATTAATAAGGTAATATAGATTCAGGTCATTTGATGGAGTTCAGGTGTATTTGATAGAGTGTCAGCAAACGATCAATGTTTTTGTTTTTATTTTTGTCAGCAATAACCGCAAATCCCCCCGCTCTGTGATGTTTAATTTGCTTCTTTTTTTTGTTAAGAGGTTTTCGACGGCACTAAAACTCCTTTCGCGAGGTATGACGAGGGAAAAGCTATTCAAATCAGTCCAGGATATTTTTCGGGTATTTCTGCTAGTAGCCACAATGTTTGGTAGCCTTTTCTTAATTTCACCTTCAGCTCCTCATTGAAGCTTAGCTCGAGCTGCTCCTCTTGTAATACAACATTGGCCACTTAAGTTTCATTAAATGGATTTGTGATCCATGGTGGTATATCCATCGTCAGCATATCTTCAAACCTGGTTTTGAAGTCATCATGCAGGACACTTAAATGTTGACTGTAGGTATGGTTATCCTCATCAATACATTCTATTATTATAGGTATCACAAGGCAGCCTTTGTCAGCACGCGGAAATAGAATTACGGCTTGTAAAGGAAAGAACTAATAAACCGCTAAGACAAATTGGTGTACTCAGTATCGAATACTGATCATATTTGTGTAGGAAAAAATAAAAGTCGAAATCGCAAAATTGTCCATAAAAACGATAGCAAAAATTTCATCCAATCAATGAGTTCACGCGCTCCGTGAATTTGCGTTTTTTTTTTTGTCTGCGGCTTCATTGTTAAAACGTGACAAACTGGCATCGAAGCTCAAGCCCCGCTCTTCCGAAAAGGAAATTTGATAAAATAGTTACTTCAAAATCAATTTAAAATGATTATGAAATTACTGTTTTATAAAATTAGTAGTTGTTTGCAAGAAAAATTACAAAATAATTGCTCTGAAATATTTCTTATTCGGCCTTTTTAGAGAGGCAGTGCTTCTCTCGTGAAAAAAAAAACAATTGAATAAAACGTGCTACGCTTGTTTTCAAATCGAAAGAGTGTGGTATAAACAATAAATAAACCGACACGGTTGACTGTCAAGAAACAACTCAACTCTTTCATTAGGAAGATTCAATGTGATCGTTGTCCAGACAAGGTCAACGCAAAATCACTGAACGTGGGAAAGTGCATGGCTTGCATATTACACGTAGTGAAATATGCAAGCACTGCGTATAAATGCATTCGGTGACTTTGGCTACCTGTGTCTGGGCCAGGTTGCACGCAGTCGGATTAGATTACGACAGCCAAACGTGCATGCAACTGGAATATTACACCACATTTCCTCCCCCTTTTGAAAAGCTTTCAATTTATTTAAACAAGATCATAGTTAAAAATTATTACAATAAAAAAATTTAAGATATGATATTATAATTTTAGTTAACATCTAGTAAAATTGTTGTTTAATTTTTAGTTTTACATTAATATAAGTCTTACTCTAAGATTTTTTTGTTTTGTATTTTTATTATTAGATATTTATTTACTTTTTTGTTTACATCTTCTAGTAAAATTATTATTTTATTTTTAGTTTTACCATAATATAGGTCTTACTCTAAGTTTTTTTATTTTATTTTTATTGTATTTATTTAATTTTTTTTTTTTTTTTTTGCATAAGCTAGTTACAGATTGTGTTTTTTTTTATTTATTTAAACATGTAAATGTGCATATCGTGTATTTATACATATCATGTCTGAACATTTTGACAAGCTGTTTAATTTTTAGATATGTTATTTAGGTTACATAAGTTCAATTAATTAATAAATTTTTTTTTTTTTTTTTTTTATCTATTTTACATTATATTATAACTTTTGCTTTTGGAAACGGGGGAATTCATTGGATAGGTAAGATCTGTTTTTCCATTTGTTTTTTCATCTGTGGATACTAACAATGGTAGGCTTTGGCGAAGGGAATTGATTGGATAGGTAAGGTCTGTGTTTTCATTTGTAGACACTAACAATGGTAGACTTCGTGCCCCCTTCATTTTTATGGGATGGGAGTTGTCGGTAGTGAAGGAATTAGATTTCTTTGCACATCTAATGCAAATTATTTTAAGCAGGATAGTTTTAAACGATAGAAATAAAAAGAACATGAGGAGTAGGATAATCACTCCGTAAATAGCTGATTTAGTTAGCCAAGTGTCGTTTTTGTATTTATGATCCCGCAGATGAACTTCAAGAGGAAGACTATTTGTGGCCAACTCAAACCCTACAATGTTTAGATCTTTTGAGTGAGGATTGTCATGGATTCCCGTCTCATTCTTTAATACCGATACATGGAATTGCGCGTGGGTGCAAGACCAAGTCATCATTAGGACACAGTAAAAATACCAACTGGACATGGTTGCTGTACATGAAATTAGCCAAAAATAATAAAACCAACGTTGACATAAAATAAAACCAAAAGTACAAAAATATATGGATTGAATGGAATTCCATAAAATGTTAAGTAACTTGGAATTGAAGCTTAAAACCAGATCAATAGAAACATTTTTAGGAAGGTCAGTAATTAGAAATAAGAATGTAACTAAAATAAAATCTAGAAGAAAGATTAAAAATTAGCGGAAGCTTCTTGCTATGAGTTTGAAAACTAATTAATCTGCAACTCGTTAACCTTTAAGAATACTACAAAGAAGTATTTAAGGAAGAGCGACTAATTTCTTGACTCGTTTGGCATTCCGTAAATTTTTGTCTTTTGCACGTAGATAGGGCAATGAATTTTTTTGTAAATAAAAATTTTAATTAAAAGCCTTAAAATATGCTGGTAGACACTTCTATTCATAAAAATGTTTGAGTCGATTGTTATGAACCCTTTCAAGCTTATTTTTACGTGAAATAGAAGTGTTCACGTTGTTATGAACTTCCTTAACTTCAAAAGGCCCTGTAAACAAGGGACAAAGTTTGTTTTTTCTGCTCATGTCTTGCAGAAGAACCAAATCACCTATTTTGAAAGACTGTGGATTTATCTTTTTATCAAAATACTCCTTTGTCTTTTCCTTACTCTTATCAATGTTAGTTTTAGCAACCTGATAAGCCTTCTGGAGTTTATGTCTTAGTTCAAAAAAATAGTTTTCGTGATCATATATAGGAGTTGGTGTCCTCGTTATGCCAGTTGGCATAGGGGATTTAAAACCGAAGAGAACGTCCATGGGAGTTAGCTTGGAGCTAGCGTGTGGAGTGTTATTGTGCACATACATAGCTTGTCGGAGCCATTGATCCCAATCAGCGGGGTTGCTTTTTGAAAATGATCTTAAGTACTCTGCCAATGGCCCATGGTTACGTTCCAAGGCTCCATTTGCTTGTGGATGATAAGCCGTAGTTTCAAGTTTCCTGATGTTTAGAAACTTGCACACCTTTTTAAAAAGTTCACTACAAAAGTTAGCACCCCGATCTGTCAATAGTTGCTGTGGCGATCTATATCTGCTAATTATTTCATCATAGAAAACCTTAGCTACAGTTCCTGCTTCCATATTGGGGAGTGCATAGCAGTCCATAAATCGAGTTAAATCGTCCTCAAAAGTTAGTATGAATTTGTTTCCTAGAATAGTGGTAGGTAAAGGTCCCACAATATCCATGAAAACTTTGTCGAAGGGTTTTCTCGAAGTTGCCGATATCATCATAGGCATCAAAGTATGTTTCGATTTTTTGTTAATTTGGCACTGTTTGCAGGCTTTAACATGCTTTTTTATGTCAGCAAACATATTTTTCCACTTGAAGTTGGATCTTATCCGTAAGTACGTTTTTAAGACACCCTGGTGTCCACCTAATGGAGAATTATGGTATTTTTTTAAAACTTCACTAATTTCGTCTTCCTTTGTTAGGTAAATTATACTACTGTCTTTCTTTTTGCTATCGCTTGAACATTCCTGTTGTAGATAACTTGTGTCGCTATCACTATCAGTGGCACTTTCACTGTCAGAGCAACATGGATAATTCCCTACTTTTGATTGATTTGAACTATCATCTTTTACCAAAGCTGTCTTTGATCTTGCCTGATGTCCGTTATTTTGCATAATGTCGGAATTATTTGAATCGTCTTTAGTTTGGGAATTAGATTGTGCTCTAGTTATTGCATGTACCTTATTCATATCATAGTTATCGGGAATTCGGCTAAGGGCGTCAGCCACAACATTTTGCTTTCCTGGCTTGTATTTTATTTCGAAATCAAACTCTGATAGTTTGTGCCGAAAATTAGTCAACCTGGTGGAATCTTGAGAAATTTTAAAGAAATGGACCAATGGCTGGTGGTCTGTATATAATATAAATTTTCTACCTAGCAGGTAACACCTAAAATTTTTAACAGCCCAAACTATGGCCAAACCTTCTCGTTCAATTGTGGAATAGCGACGCTCTGTAGCACTTAAAATTCTACTTGCAAAGGCTATCGGCAAATCAAGACCATTTCTAATCTGAGAAAGAACAGCTCCTAATGTTGTTCCACTGGCATCCGTGGTGAGGAAAAATTCTTTTTTGAAATCTGGATAGATAAGTATTGGTGGACTAGAAAGAATAGCTTTCAAAGTAGTGAAAGCCGTTTCACAATCGCTATTCCAACTAAAAGGAACGTCTTTGTGAGTGATATTACGTAAAGGTCTTTCTAAAGCGGAAAAGTTAGGAACGCTACGCCTGTAAAAATTTGCCATCCCTAAAAATGACTGAATTTCCTTAGAATTTTTTGGTGTTGGGATTTCTAATATACTTCTCACTTTAGCCTTGTCTGGAAAAACGCCGTTTTGAGTAATGTTAAATCCCAGATAAACGATCTCCCGCCGAAGAAAATTACATTTACGAGGTTGTAACCGCAGATTGAAATCTCGAATTTTTTCGAAAACACATATCAGTTTCCTGTTGTGATCTTCAAGATTTTTTCCATAGATCACAATGTCATCCAGATATACAAAACATTTGTTGCCCTGAAGCCCTGTCAGTATGTGATTCATAAGGCGTTGAAAGGTTGCTGGTGCCCCTTTCAAACCGAATGGCATTCGAATAAATTCATAATGTCCTCTATCAGTGCTGAACGCCGTTTTCTGTCTGTCATTTTTTTCGATTGAAACTTGGTGATAGCCACTCGCTAAATCTAGTGTTGAAAAATATCTACTATTGCCTAATTGGTCGAGAATTTCATCGATTCTCGGCAAAGGAAAAACATCACCTACAGTAATTTCGTTGAGCTTTCTAAAATCAACGACAACTCTGTGCTGCTTATTTCCATTTTGATCAACTTTTTTGGGTACAACTAAAAGCGGACTATTCCATGGACTTATGCTATTTTTAATTATATTATTTTTTAACATTTGTTTAACCTGATCATCTATTATTTGTTTTTGAGATTCAGGTAATCTATACTGTTTGATGTTAATGGGTCCCCGACTTGTATCAGTGGGAATTGCGTGAGCCATAGCTCTTGTGTGCGGCAACTTGTCTCCTTCAAGATAAAAAACGTCTGAGAACTGAGTACAGATTTCTTCGATAGTTTCTTTTTCCTCTTGGTTAAGAGTTTTTTGCAGACTTAGTTCTTTGAATAGTCTGTTTAGTCTTTCAGTTTTCTTTTCTTTATTGGCATGGTTTGGTTTGGTGACGCTTGCAACAAATGAAGATTTTAAATTTCTTGTTCCATTAGAATTGCAACCAGTATCTGTGACTATATAATCACAAAGATTGTAATGGTGTATGGTGACGTCATGGAGGTTTTTTTCTTCAGACGCAGTGTTTGCTATACTTAAAACTACTTGACCATTGTGTATTTTATTTAAGCATGCACCAATAAAAACTTGAGGTATAATCTCGCAAGAATAACACATCAGTTCAGTGCCATTTGCGGCATCGTTAATGATGCTGTTAACTATTATTTCGCTCCTCGGGGGTAAAGTCACTGTAACTTTAGAAGCAATAACATTTTTAGGGAATGACTTCACAGTAGGCTTAGCTTGTTTTTCAAAAAATTCATCTCCGATAAGTTGGGTTGGGCAACCACCTTGCGAAGGTGGATAAGTTACAGGACAAACTGTTTGCCCAACTTCATCAAATGGTTGAACACCGTGCGAAGGTGTTACTTGATTTGACTTAACTATCGGAAAAGAATTCTTCTGTGAGTGGTTCTTAGTAGCCATCCCAATATTTTGTTCACAGAGATCACCCTTCGCATGAAGAAATTTTAGCGATCTGTTAGGACCTTCAATATTGGTGTAAGGAAACAGAATGTCCTGCCCCAAGATACCATCACAATTTAAGGATGGAATTTTTTCCGTGACATGTAACTTACATTCAATTGGCGGATCTAGTAAAATTTTAGATTCTACTGACCCTAATGTAGTGCCGTTGGAAAATATTCCATCAATTGCAATAGCATCTGTTTTGTTAACAAAGACGTCATCTCCAAGCACGTCTTTATTAACTAAGCTGACGTCTGAGCCTGTATCTACTAATAAATTTAAATTTCTTTCTAAGCATACGTCTACTGGAATATTTACAATTCCATCCTTTACCAATTTTTCGTTGGATGAGGGTTTGGCGTTTTTTTCCCTCATCCAACCTGTTATTAGTTTTTTGACTGTTTTTGATTTTCGTCCCAGCGCTTCTTTGTGAAGCATTCCTCTATCCCATGCCCTTTTCGCAAGCAAAAATCGCATTTTTTTTTGTTTTGCTCACTTCGTTTCCTATTCAGATCATTTGTAAGCATTACCGAATAGTTCGACTGTTGCTTGCGCCTATAAGCAGGCTGCTGTGGATCCGGTTGGTTCGCAACTGATCTCAATGAGATATTTTGGCTGCAGTTGCCAGCCTCATGCCCATAAATTTTGCAGTTTGGACAAAAAGGTGTCATTCGTCGCTTCCTGCACTCTTGGAAAGAATGGTTTACCTCATTGCAAAAATTGCAGTTTATAGAGCCACTCTCTCCAACTCTAGGAGATTTTTGTTCGTAGGTGGATATTTGATAAGGGGAACTCAAAGAATAAATTCCTGCACTTGCTTGCCTGGGGTTTTCGCAACAATTTCCATTAAAACTTGTCATGCTGTTAGTATTGAACACAGGATATTTTTGTTCGTAAGCGGGTAACTGATAAGGGGAATTTAAAGAATAAATTCCTGCACTTGCTTGCCTGGGGTTTTCAAAACAATTGCCATTAAAACTTGTCACACTGTTAGTATTGAAAGGAGGAGATTTTTTTTCGTAAGCGGGTAACTGACTAGAGGAATTCAAAGAACAAATTCCTGCACTAGGTTGTCGAGGGCTTTCACAATAACTGCCATTAAAATTTTTCATGCTGGGATTATTATATGGGCCTACACCGTAATCAGTTGGGCTATTCAAATCATATTGCCAAGCTCCTTCACTGTTGAAAGACGACGCGAAAGCATTTGGAAACCCAGTAGCCATGTATGCTAATTGAGGATCTATTAGCTCCCGCTTTAAAATTTTTTGGACAGTTTCCGTTAAGCTACTCTCATCAAGACCTAGGGCATACTGTCGGAGATGTAAATTACACAGCCCTGTCTTGAAAGAGTGTATTGCGGCGAGCTCGAGGTCTTTCATTATTGGCGTAGAATCTGGGCCATAGCTTGTTTTGGCCTCTTCTTGGCAATTACTTAACAACCTATTTAATCTGAAACCGAATTGCGTTACGGTCTCATTTGAAATTTGCCGACACTGACGTAGCTCGTTTGTTATTTGAATATACGTTTTTCTTGGTAGAAAATTTTGGTTCAGCACTTGTTCTAATTCTTCGAGGCTCGCCACTGATTTCATTGAAATCAATGCAAAGGCATTGCCCCGCAGCCTTGTTAACACAAGGTTGTTAAACAGAGGCTTTTCAGCCTCTTCAAGGCATTGCCACACTTGTTTGCAGCAACCTATGAAACTTTGGACCTCGAGCACTATCCCTGGGTGATAAACACCCGAAAACGTGGGAATCAAAGTTGACACCAAACGTGCAACCTTTTCGTAGCTCATTGCAGGATGTTCTTTAAAAATATTTTTTGGTTGAATCTCAATATTTTTTATGGCCTTTTCTAAATCAGCTAACTGAGGTGTTAAAGAAAAGGAAGGGATTGAAAATTCGGGATTTGGTTGGTTGGCTATGTTCCCTTTTTTAAAATTACTTATATCTAACTTAAACTGTTTTGATAACTTACTTAGTGTTGCTAGGCGTTCTTTTTGTCTGTCGTCTATATCGCCTAATTGTTTATGGAGTTGCTCCTCAATTGATGATTGATGATTGGTGAAAGATGTTTGTTCCAGTGGGTCGTCACTTCCGTCTTCCGTCGGCTTGAATTGTTTTCCGGATCTCGTTACTGATTCCTCACTCATTCCTCATAAGGTATAATTAGGTGTTTTTGTTTTTTCGTTATTTCTCTTGTTGTTGTTTTACTCTACACTTATGTCGATTTCTTTTCACCCATTTGCAGTCGATAGCAGTTGTCACTAAATTCGATTCTTCTTTGGTATTTAGGAAATAGAAAAAGTAGCAATTTTTTTTTTTTTTTGAATGTGTGTGTATCTAATTGACAGATAAAGAGAAACAAGCACCAAAGAACAAAACACTTGCATTCAAATTGTTAAGCACACAATTTTTATATATTTTTTTTTCACAAAATGTTTTTCAAATTCACAACTAAATTCAAAACAGTTCTGCTTCCTTTTATTTTTTTTTTCCATATGCTGATGTTTTTCTTTGTTGTTTTTTGATTTCTTGTTCACTTTACTGTTCACTTATAGACTTTGGTCGTAGTGCTCTTTCCTGGCTGCGCCAAATTGTGGTATAAACAATAAATAAACCGACACGGTTGACTGTCAAGAAACAACTCAACTCTTTCATTAGGAAGATTCAATGTGATCGTTGTCCAGACAAGGTCAACGCAAAATCACTGAACGTGGGAAAGTGCATGGCTTGCATATTACACGTAGTGAAATATGCAAGCACTGCGTATAAATGCATTCGGTGACTTTGGCTACCTGTGTCTGGGCCAGGTTGCACGCAGTCGGATTAGATTACGACAGCCAAACGTGCATGCAACTGGAATATTACACCACAAGAGGACAATCAAAATATCTGTAAGTTACTAAGTTACCTATCTATACGAGCAGTTGTGATCAAACGATTAGTACACGTAAAAAAAATACTTAACTACTATATCAAAAAGAAAGGTAGGTACTTACTTTTCTCCGGCACTAGCAAACACTGATGATATAAATGTTCTCACTACTTTTTTTCGAGATTCCGGAAACAAATGAATGAGTTCGCCGTTCATGTCTGAACAAGCACTAAGCATTGTCGGGAGGATAGCGCTTTGCAATTCTGTGCACGAAATTGTACGTAATATAAAATACGCAAGTTTGGACAAGTAACAGTCGCTTGCCTTATTGAAATATTATCTGATTAGCTAGGTACTTAAAACAATGTAGGTAGTAGGTCCATATAAAAACTATGCTTACATTTTTGCTCTTTACTTTCAAAAGCAGATAAATTTTCGTGGACCCCCATTAACATCTTATGGACCCCCATTTTGTTCACGCCTACGTAGACCCCCAGCAAGTCTCCCGTGGACCCCTGGGGGTTCACCTGGACCACTTTGGGAAACACTGCGTTTGATACATTAGAAATTAGGTTTACAACCCTTTAGCATCTGTTTCAGAAAAGTATCACTTCATTCAGAGACAAAAGTGGCGAAAGGATGTCTAAAGCATTCGAAGTCCACCATAAACTCTTCCAAGCATTGACCGCATATGGATATTCCATCACTTGGATTTGTTTAAGTTCCAAAGATCATTTAGGCGAGAAGACAAAACGATTTGTTTCAATTCAAATCCTCACTGACTTCAATAACACCATTTTCAAGCGTTTCTAGAGTAAAGCTGTTGTATAATTTAAAAAATATAGATAAAAACTTGAGTACATAGGGTAGAATTACTTTAAGAAACTTCGGATGAATGTCATCAGTTACAATAGAGTTGGATATAATGGCTAGAAAGCTTTCTAAAATAACCCCCTCATTGACAAATGAATCGCTAATACCAACCGAACTTAGATGATCATGTATTTCGATCATTTGATCAATGTTGGACGTATCAGTTACGCACACACGAAAATAGCTTGAGACTCTATTCTCGTCGATTTTGATTAATTTAATAGTAGATATAAATCAATCAGAAAGTGAGCGGCTGTGTTTAGGTCAAAATTAACTTACTAACTCTTAAAATCTTTATACTAAGCCCCAGTGCTTAGCGCATTTCTCACAAAAATACCTTGTGAGGGAATGGAAGGGACCTACAATTCTCTGCCGGTTCCGAACGGCTAATCGAGAAAAAGTTTTTCGTGGCAATGAATTCACTTACGGATGACTTACACAATTCCACGCGAGAGGCGATACCCGTGAAAAACCATTTTTGTCTCTGTTTGGGATTCGAACCACAAACCTCTGGGTTAACAGGCAGACATGCTAACCATCACGCCATGGGTACGGGTATACAGGGTGTCCCGTAATTCGTTTTACATACTTTGGGATATGATTCTTGGTCATATTAAAACCTTAAACCAACCTGCAACCCTAAACCTATGGAAGCTCAACTTAAATGAATTCTTAAAGGTCGTTATTTTTACAAAAAAACTAAGTCTAAATTAGGTCTCTATCATCAGTATTGACAGAGATATCGAATTTAACACAGGTCAGGGTACACCAAAGTTAGCCTTTTTTTAAATTGTCAAAAAGTGATGTCAAAGTTGAGAAACGGACTTTAATGTAGAACAATTTTTTTTCTTAGAATATGACCAAGAATCATATCCCAAAGTATGTAAAACGAATTACAGGACACCCTGTATTATTACCATGTATATAGACTTATGAATATGCATTTTCTTTTTATGATTGTATGATTGTTATGTATATTAAAACAAAATATATATCTATACTTCGAATCCTTTCTAGTTCGCTTAATTTTTGGCAAAGAAAATAAGAACTTGTGAAATGTTGAATTTTAAATTTTGGTGTCCGATAAATACTATAATTCATTAAACGCTGAAACGGGTTTTACAAAAAAACTGTTGTTTAGCATTAAATTCATCGTAAAATTAATAAAATAAAACACTCGAGTACTTACCACCGTTGGAACTTGTCCTGGTATGACTGGTTGTCCCGGTGCAATTCCCATTTGTTGCATAAGTGCATTTTTCAAGGCAAGATGGTTTCTTCCGTTTATTAATAACTGATCCTTCAGATGCTGTGGTGGATGAAAATATTTACATGGCGGTTTATCGCGGTTACAGCGACCCTGCAAAAACACAAAAACTCAAATTTAAACAAAGACATTTCAACTTTTCTATATATTGTTGGCGGATTTATCAATAACGAATTTCTTATAATATAATGGTAACTGAGTTCTAAAAAAAGGTGTGTTTTTTAGAGGTAGGTATAGAACTTCGAACATCATTTTAATTTTCTTCAATTTGGCATTATTGGAAGGATAATTTTTTGCCATTAATGCTTAAATATGATTTCGGGCATGTGGTTTATATCACGGTTACAGCGACCCTACAAAAACTCAAATTTGAACAAAGACAACTCAACATTTCTATATACTGTTGGCGTATTTATCAATAACAAATTTCTTCACATTCGATATGTGAAGAAATTTGTATATACGGTTGTTATTTCTACAAAAAATTAAGTCTAAGATTAGGTCTCTATCATCAGTATTAAAAGAGATATCGAATTTAACATAGGTCAGGGTACACCAAAGTTAGCCTTTTTTTTTAAATTGTCAAAAAGTGATGTTAAAGTTGAGAAACGAGCTTTACTGTACAACAATTTTTTTCTTAGAATATGACCAAGAATCACAGCCCCAAAGGATAATACACGAATTACGGAACACGCTGTATAAAATATATATATACATATTCACACATACAACCACCGCCGTCTTCATTATTTATTGCAAATTCACATTTAGCCAAATTTTCTCCTGTAAAAAAATAGTGATAATAATAACTGAGTTCTTCAAAAGGTTTTTTTAGAGGTATAGAACTTTTTCGAATGGAAATAAAACACAAGAAAATCATTTTAATGTCCATCAATTTGGAATTATTGGAAGGATAATAATTTTTCCCATTAATATTTAAATATGATTTCGGGCATTTGGCCGCCTCGGCTGGCTCGAATAAAGCCAATTCTGGAGGTAAAATTTTCAAGTACTTTTTCGAGCATTTGAGGCCGTATGTCGCCAATAACGCCACGAATTTTGGCTTCCAAGCCGTTTCTGGTTTGTTGATGTCAAATCACACGATCTTGGCGGCCAATTGACAGGTCTGTTTCGCGAAATTATGTTTCCTTCGATAAATCGATTGTGACGTACGCTTTGTGGCATGTAGCTCCGTCTTGTTGGAACCACATATCATCCACATTCATGCCATCCAATTCGGGAACAAAATAATCGGTTATCATGGCTCTATACCGGTCTCTATGAACGGTATCTGGCTCGCCAGCATCATTTCGGAAGAAGTAGGGCCCCAATAGTAGAGCACACCAAACAATCAGTTTTTGTGGATGTAATGGCGTCTCAAGGTACTCATGTCGATTCTCTTCACTCCAAATGCGGCAATTTTGCTTGTTGACGTAACCATGCAACAGAAAATGAGCCTCATCACTGAACAAAATTTTCCGATGAAAATTAGCATCGAGATCAATCCCATTTGCGGCCCATACACCAAAATAACGATGCATTGCATGGTCTCGCGGCTTTAATTCTTGCACAATCTGGATTTTGTAAGGTCGTAAGCCAAGATCCTTGCGCAAAATATTCCATAAAGTTGTTGGACAAAGCTCCAATTGCGACCATAATGGACGGAGCTTGCGGTAAACTTCGCGAGCTGAACCAGGGTTGCAAAAGTCGATACGATTGTACTTTTTTCGATACACTTCGCTTTGCTCAAGTACACAAATACACTTTTACTAAATTCGATACAATTTCACACTTCCAGTTCATATAATAGGTATTGTGAATCATAATTTTTTATTTCTTTTGTTGAGATTTAAAAATCATAAATATTTACTACTAAATGTAAAACCACTAAGTAAATTCGATTTACGTGAACGCACCCATTTTTAGCCATTGCACAAAATTGGAAGTTTGGCAGCACGACCAAGTTTCATCAAATTAGCAGTAAGCCGCGAGCCGCCGTTGTTGTTATTCGTTTTCATTTCAATTAACTTCTTCATTAGGTTTTGTGATTTGTGTTCGGCTTGGGTTGTTTGTATTTCATTGCTCATTGTCCTTTAGTAAAAATGGATAGGTATGATTAAATTAATTGCAAATTGTTTGAAACAAATAATGTGTGTATAATTCACATGAAATAGGTGGCTAGTCAAACAACAAAAGGAAGACCCAAGAAACGAAAATGTCCAAGAAAAAGTTAAAGAAAAGTTTTGTGAAACTGACTCCTTCGATAAGGAAATCGACGGTGGGGACCAGGAAAAGGACGACGACGAGTGAGTCTTTCCACAAGCATTCATTATTACACATATAATTGTAAAACAAATGTTATTTTTCAATAGTCTACCTTCATGTTCAAATAGCGAACCTAAAGAAAAGAGGAAAAAATTTGATATAAAATATAGACCAGAATGGAAAACTAATTCTTTGTAATGTTAAAATATCAGGGGGGAAAACACACATCGAAAGACATGCATCAAGTAAAATGCACATGAGAGCAGTAACAGCAGCTGAAAAGTCTGTAAAGATAGATTCTGTCCTAAAAAAATCAAAAAGCAACTCTGTTGATAAAGCTAAAAAGTTCGAAGTGGCTTTATGTTTGTTTGTCGCCGAACACAACTTGCCATTTGCGATTTTAGATCATTTAAATTTATTATTAAAAACTAACGTAAATGATTCGGAGGTTATTAAAAAAATGTTAATTAACCGTCAAAAAGGCCAAAAAGTAATCAAAAATCCCACCAGAAAATAGTAGGATCATTTCCGAAATAACAAATAAACAATATTATTCTTTAGTTATTGACGAGAGCACAGACAATACAGTGCGTAAAAATTTAGCCATAGTTATCAGAGTTTTTGATCTAAGATGTAAAGATTTATTTTTGTGTTTAGTTGAGATAGAAAATGGAACAGCCGAGGGAATTTTCAGAACTATTTCGAAAGTCTTTGGTGACAAAAATATTCCTTTCGAAAACTTGATAGGTTTCACAGCAGACAATTGTTCTGTGATGATGGGTAAGCACAACGGCGTTCAAGCAAAGCTAAAACAAATTGTTCCAAATCTTTTTACGAACGGCTGCGTATGTCATAATTTGAACTTAGCTTCAAAAGTGGGAGCAGCAGCATTTCCAGATGCGATCGACAAACTTATACGGGATATAAACCAACATTTTTGCAATAGTGCTTCAAGAAGGCAAGAATTTAAAAAATTCCAGGAATATTTCGGAACAGAACTTCATACAATTTTGAAGCATACTACAACGCGCTGGCTTTCCCGTCAGGTAAAAAAAATTGAAACTGAACCATAGACAGTGAGTGGAAGAAAACTATGTATGAAAAGTATGCTTTGGTTAAATTAGCTTTTTGTACTTTTCTTCCACTCATTCAATCCTTTTTTTAAATTAATCCTGTAATTTTTTTATGGAAACGAAACAGTCTGCGATTGAACGTATTATTGAGCAATGGGAAGCATTAAAATATTATTTTAGTTTAGGTGACTTCGAGGCTTTTTACGGAAAAGAAAACCTCAATTTCATTTCAAAAAATTTAAATGATGATCTCGTCAAACTAAGTTTTATATTTTTATTATACGTACTAAGAATGATTAATGACATTAATATTGAAATGCAATCCGAAGGAGCAAGAGTACATGTTTTACTGCCAAAAATGAAATTTTTGTTCAAAAGTTATTGTAGAAACTTTATGTGTAAAGAAGCATTTGACGAAAAAGAAATCAAATGTATTAATTTAAAATAAAATCACATTCCTTTAAAAAATGTTTACTGTGGTACTGATGCTGAACTTTTTTATATATCAAAAGAAATAAAAAATAAATGATGAAAATATCTTAGGTTTTAAGTCAAAAGTACAAGAATTTTATATTATTTTTCTAGAAGATTTGAGAAAAAGGATTGATTTTGATAATGATTTTCTTGAGTCCTTAAAATATTTTTCGCCAAATTCAGTTGTTTCTGGTGAATTTCCTTCAATAGTTTCATTTGTTTTAAGTTATTTTCCAAATGAAAAGAAACACATAGAAGCAATAAATAATGAATTCAGAGCATTAGCTGACTGTGAGGAGTTAAAAAAATACCAAAACTATAACATATCGGAATTCTGGGCTGAAGTTAGCCAGGTTAAAAACCAATGCAATAAATATTTGTTTAAAAACATATACGGAATTGCTCAAGGGGTGTTATCAATTATACATTCATCAGCAAATGTTGAAAGAATATTTTAATTTCAAAATATTATAAAAACAAAATGTAGAAATCGTTTACAAGTTGAAACATGCTCAGCTCTTATTGAAACCAAAAATTTAATAAAAGATTATTCTTGCCACAGTTTTAATATAGAAACTTATTTACTCTCAAGAAATGTGCAAAATATTCCTCTTGAGCCAGAAGAACTTTTGGAATAAAAAAAAATGAAACTGTGTTATGTATAGTACATTTATTCGTATTGTCTCCTTTTAATAAGTTATTAACTATTGTTAATAAAAAAAACATAAAACTGTGTTATGTATAGTACATTTGTTCGTATTGATAAGTTATTAATTATAACAATCTTGGATTGAAATCTTTCTATTTATTTATTAAGTAGATATAAAAAGTTTAGTTTTTTATTTTTGAATTACTGTTCAATAAAATCTGAAAAATTTAAAAAAGTACAATTCGATACACTTTTGTTTTTGCTTTCGATACAATGCTGAAATACGATTTTTCATCCCTGAGCTGAACCATTATTTTTGAAATAAATTTCCACGATTTGCAAGCGTTGTTCTTTTGTTAACTTGTTCATGATGAAATGACATAAGAGTTGACCAATTTGACCACGAGATGTTAGTTTTATTCCTATTCGAAAAACCAATCTCTAAAAAAACAACCGATAGTAGCCATGCTGTTATTCATAGCGGCGAAAGGCTCATGCAGTATTCCATGTTAGATACCCTCTAGAATTCTTAGATTGAAATTATGGTTGTTATGGAAAGTTTTCTTAGCCTACTGTTGGCTACTACAGTATTAGCAAAACAAACAAACAAAAACAAAATGTGTTGGATTTTGAAAAATATGATCATATTTGTATCTCAAGTTACAAATTCAAATGCAACTCTGATTCTCTTACTTATTTCTCACAAACAGATAGTATACAGATTACCTTTACAAATTACACCTACTAGTCCCTTTTTCATCTGTTCTACCTTCTATTACTGTTTACTGATATAGGGAAATCTGGACATTAGCGGACTGGGACATGTTGATGGAAACATCGTTAAATCTGTTCAGAATCTAGTACAGAAAAGAAAAACAGAAAATCTAGTACACGCTTTGACCTGTCATGTTCATTCATTCATTCATTCTCTATCAATCGCTTTTGAAGTCAACACGAGTAAAAACTAGTAGTATAAATACCCGAGTTGAACAATAGATAAGTGCTAAAAATGTAAATTTTCGGTTTCATAACACCAAAATTGCTCATTATGGAGTTCGTGTGTACGTTGGAATGTGTTGACTGTTGAGGTTTTGTATGGATAAAAAAGTGTGTAGGATTGTAATTTTTTTGTTCTATTTTAAGAACTGTGTGTGAAATCAATCAGCGCAGCGGTTGGAAAATAAGATGTGGTTTTGTGTGGATGCAAAAAATGGTGCGTGGGAATAGTTTGCTCTATTTGAAGAACTGTGTGTGAAATAAATCTATGTAGGTATAGTTGGAAATTAAGATTTTGTAAAGCTAGCCCTAAACGACGAACATGCTCGCCGAACATTTTCGTTTGCATTATCCCCTCCCTAAACGGCGAACACATTTGCCGAACATTCATTTCGTGTTGATTCTCCACAGCGTAAACATGTGAATTCTTCTATAAAATTGTGGCTAACTGTTGAAATTTTACTTAATCCGCAATATGCACACGTAGACGTTCATAGCAAAAAACCAAAACTTTGATTTAGTTTTTTAATGTTATTCAAATACATTAGCTTTCCTACCTTTGAAAAAATATACAGATCCTCATCCGTCAGAACGGCAATTTTTCGTCAATGCTATACGTCTGTGGAATTCCTTACCGAGGCAAATAAGAAGTTTACGTGACATAGTTCATAGTTCTCGTAAGGAACTCTTCAAACGCTACCAACTTCATCATGGCTAACTGTTTCTAGCTCTCTCCCTCTCTCTCTCATTGTTTCTCACTCTTCATTATCTCTCCGTTTGATTTCTAAAAACGCAGATTGTTGTATTAAAATCATTAACTCATCTTTGAATTTGGAATAAATTTTTTTTTCTTTAAACTTAATTGTATTTAAAGCAATAATCCTCTTTCCATATTAACGTTTATATTTATAATTTTTACATTATAAACTGTTCAAGAAAAGAAAACTTCCGAGCGCAACAGAGGATGGGTGAGCTGGAAGAATATTTGAATAAATTCCAAAGGCAAAATGCCGAACAACAAGTTCTATGTTTTAAATATTCTTTATTTGCCTAATACACTGTCTTTATTTTGTCTTAGATAGCGACAAAGTCGCTGAGTATAAGAAACGGGTTATGTGACCACCAAATTGCACCACGAATAAAGCAGACGATCACGTTGCGTCGCGTCGGTCGTTGTAAAGATGAATTCGAGCTTGAAACTGTATTTACCACGTCGCGATGAAGAAAAAGAAAAGGTTGAGTACGGCTGGTATATACTATACTAATACTGTTAGACAATTTCTACCACTGAATGATTTGAACTTATTTCTACTATTGTCAAAAGATTTTAAAAAGTATGCAACAGCGCATGGGGTGTGTTTTTTAATGGTATTTGTATTAGCATTACCAGTGCTATTTGTCTCCACATTCTCTAAAGCTAGTCCTAAACGACGAACATGCTCGCCGAGCATGCTCGTTTGCATTATCCCATAGACGACGAACGCATTTGCCGAGCATTCCTTTCATGTTGATTCCCCACAGCGTAAACGTGTGTATTCTTCTATTAAGCCCTACATGGCAAACAACGAAGCCAACGAACATGTAAAAATCGAAAATTTTCGCCAACTGCTCGCCAACCAACCCCTAGACCAGTGGTTCCCAAACTTATTTTTCTCGTGGACCACTTTCAAAATTTTACTGGTTTCGGTGGACCCCCTGCTGCTACATTTCTACCACATTCTTAAAGTCACCAAAAAATAAAAGTTGAGTCGCTTCTGAGATCTGTCCCTTTATTATGATAGGTAAAATAAAAACGAAAAATGGTACATTTTATAACACTTAATTTACTAAAAGAATAGAAGTACAAGAAAAAATTAATAAGGTAATATAGGTTCAGGTGATTTGATGGAGTGTCAGCAAACGATTAATGTTTGGCTTTATTTTTGTGAGCAATAACCGCAAATCCGCCCGCTCTGTGATGTTTAATTTGCTACTTTTTTTTTTGTTAAGAGGTTTTCAACGGCACTAAAACTCCTTTCGCAAGGTATGACGAGGGAAAAGCTATTCAAAATTTCCTTGCGATTTCCCACAGTCCAGGGTATTTCTGCTTGCAGCCACAATGTTTGGTAGCCTTTTCTAAATTTCACCTTCAGCTCCTCATTGGTGCTTAGCTCCTCTTATAATACAACATTGGGCACTTCCGTTTCATTAAATGGATTTGTGATCCATGGTGGTATATCCATCGTCAGCATATCTTCAAACCTGGTTTTGAAGTCATCATGCAGGGCACTTAAATGTTGATTGTAGGTATGGTTATCCTCATCAATACATTCTATTATTATAGGTATCACACCGCAGCCTTTGTCAGCACCCGGAAATAGAATTACGGCTTCTTAAGGAACCAACTAATAAACCGCTAAGACCAATTATTATTGGTGTACTCAGTATCGAATACTGATCATATTTGTGTAGGAAAAAATAAAATTCGAAATCGCAAAACTGTCCATAAAAACGATAACTAACATTTCATCAAATCAATGAGTTCAGGCGCTCCGTGTGTTTGCGTATTTTTTATCTGCAGCTTCATTGTTAAAACGTGACACACTGGCATCGAAGCTCAAGCCCCGCTCTTCCGAAAAGGAAATTTGATAAAATAGTTACTTCAAAATCAATTTAAAATGATTGTGGAATTACTGTTTTATAAAATTAGTTGTTATTTGCAAGAAAAATTACAAAATTAATTGCTCTGAAATATTGCTTATTCGGCCTTTTTAGAGAGGCAGTGCTTCTCTCGTGAAAAAAAAAAACAATTGAATAAAACGTGCTGTGTTTGTTTTCAAATCGAAAGAGGACAATCTAAATATCTGTAAGCTACTAAGTTACCTATCTATACGAGCAGTTGTGATCAAACGATTAGTAGGGTAGACTGGGTACGGTTGAAACAATTTTGCTTATATTGTTTATAACATTGATTTCTGTAATCCGAGCGGTGAAGAAGGGATGTCTAATGAAAAAGCGGATTTCCAACTACAAATAAGGAGTGTCTTTTTAGTGCTACGTGCATTAGTTTTTTTAGAACATGGAATTTTAAAAAACATCTTTTTTGTTTCAACCGTACCCATACCAGGGGCGGTTGAAACAGCAATAGGGGTCAGTTGAAACACATGGAAATAGTTAGAATTTTTTATTTTTCAGTATAAGTATAAGACTGTTTGAAAATGCTTATTACATACTTTAGTCCATAGTTAGCATAGCTATATAAATATATATATATAATAGTATATATTATATATTTTTTATATATAATGTACATAATTCTATTGTTCCTACCTTTGTTTTTTTTTAATTTCTCACAAACTAAAGAAGATTTTTTCGTTCGAGTTTCTGTGTTTTACTCAAAACTTATAGGAGCATTGTTGAAAGAAAATTGACTCTTAACAGGCGAAACTTTGTTAAAATTTTGTTCAAAGAAAGCATTTTTGATTTTTTCAAAAGTTTGACTTTTGCACCTGACTACTCAAAACTATTCACTTAATTAACTTGAATTAAAATGTCATTGAAAAACATAGTATTAGCTTTGAAAAACACTTTAGTGTGTGGTAGTTAATGGCCTAGTTGCTTTTTTAAGAATTATAAAAAAAATTAATTCAATTTTCATTAAATAGCCCCTCCCGCCTAAACGGAGAGAGATGGCTCCCCTCTATACGATTTTTTTCTTAGAATATTACCTAGAATCACATCCTAAAGTATGTTACACAAATCACTTATTTATTTTGCTTTTTTCTCCCTCACCAGAATCATCTCGCATTTTTATAAATGTACCTATGAAGCGAATAGTGATTTAATCCATGTTTTCCGTCACATTTCACAACAAAAAGCCTGCTTGTCTTGCTGTAGGTTGTCAAGTCAGTCTGTCCTCTTGAAGTCTTTCTTACACGAACTCTTTGCATCTGGAAAGCAAGGAAATTAAGTAAACATTTTGTTTCAACCGTACCCAAAAACAGTGTTTCAACCGTCCCCAACCGCTCTTTAGTTACAAAAATGTATATAATTATGGCCATATTAGCAACACGTTGAAAAAAGTCACTGCGATGCGTTCTAAACTCCTCGTTTCAAACACAAACTCATACTCAAAACTCTAACATGAATAGAAGCACAGTTATTGCAAAAAAAAAGCCGCTCAAAAAATTTTACATTTGGTTATCGATTAAGAAAAAAATCCCTTTTTGAAATACTGCCACTTGCCACGTGCTAAGCCAGACTGACGATTGTTCGCATATGTTTTCGCTTCGTTTTCCTTCGGGAAACATTCTCGTACCGTCTACTGTTCGTAGAATATTTGTGTTGTTTCAACCGTCCTTTGTTTCAACCGTACCCAGTCTACCCTACACGTAAACAAAATACTTAACTACTATATCAAAAAAAAGATAGGTACTTGTTTTTCTCCGGCACTAGCAAACACTGATGATATAAGCTTTCTCACACCTTTTTTTCGAATTTCCGGAAACAAATGAATGAGTTCGCCTTTGGCATCAAGTATTTATAGTAAAGTAGATCAGGTTCATGTCTGAACAAGCACTAAGCATTGTCGGGAGGATAGCGCTTTGCAAGTCTGTGCACGAAATTGTACGTAATATCGAATACGCAAGTTTGGACAAGTAACAGTCGTTTGCCTTATTGAAATATTATCTGATTATAGTTAGGTACTTAAAACAATGTAGGTAGTAGGCCCTTATAAAAACTGCTTACATCTTTGCTCTTTACTATCAAGAGCAGATAAATATTCGTGGGCCCCCATTAACAACTTATGGACCCCCATTTTTTGTTCACGCCTACGTAGACCCCCAGCAAGTCTCCCGTGGACCCCTGGGGGTCCACCTGGACCACTTTGGGAATCACTGCCTTAGACGATGAAAATACGGCGAGCACGAGCATGCTCGGCGAGCATGTTCGTCGTTTAGGACTAGCTTTAGATGCACTCGAAATCTGCATAAATAGAGAAGGGCACATCAACTTCCTTTCATGATGTTGAAATGATAATAAAGCTTTATCAATGGAGGCATCCTTGTCGCCATCATGCAGCATTGACCTCTATGAGCTGCAACCTTTGATTCCGATGAAAATTCCACCAGGCAAAAATTGCAAAACCAAGGTTTCCCTTCATAGTTCTTGGCTAGATTTGATATTGATCAGTAGAAAAAAAAAGTTTAATGTTTAGTTTTGTTCTCGATCTTGGAATTATTTGTAGCTTATGTACCTTGAGATACTCTTTATCCATACAAGGTGTTTTTGTGTGTTAATGTGCTAATTGATGTGTCCTCCCTTTTCCTGTTTGCTAGTATAGTAGGGCCCAGTCCCCAGTCACAACTTTTTTTTTCTCATCAAAACCATTCATTCTCAGAGCTAAATTTGATGTATTCAGTAAATGACTCAAACACATATTCTAAAAGTGCCTATAAGTATGCAATACGAATGGTCGATATGAATATGCAACACCCTACAACCAGACTACACAAATATTCAACACCACATCAGCTGTTGAAAATATATAAGGGAGGTGAACAGATAGACCGTATTACATGCAGGGCCAAAGGGGAGGAGTCAACAACGCAATACAATATACAAACCATATGCCAGTAAGACAATGCAAAATGCAATAAACAACCATATGCAAGCACAATGCGTATGAATTGAACAGGACACTACGGTGGTGTTGGGTATAAATAGAGCGAACTGATCCAAGAAAATGATCAGTAGAAATATGTTAGGCCCCTTCTGTGCCAACAATCATTTTTCTTTACAGTTATACATATGTATAATATTAAGTTATTATTTTAATTATAGACAATGTACTTTGTTAGGCCCCCTATGTGACAACATTCCTACAATATTATTATTTTTAAATTTTTAAATTATTTTCTAATTATCAATTGTATATACATATTGAATATTGTATATACATACATACTAGCTGAGCCGCCCGGCGTTGCTCGGTTCTGTAGTTTTAAGGTTCCCGTTCTTAATTATTTTAAATTTTTGTTGTCAAAAATGATTAAAAAAAACAAAACTATTGTTTGAATTTAATTTTTTGTTCATTACAGTCAACAATATAGGAATTATTACTTAGATACCGACTGCAGCGCCATTTGCCTGGCTGATTTGTGAATCTAAACCATCCAGCATCCAGGATGCCACTCAAACGCATACAGAAAAATTCATTTAAATCGGTCAAGCCGTTTAGGAGGAGTTCAATTACATACACACGCACAGCAGAATTATATATATAAAAATATCGTTTAATAAACATTATGTAATGTAAAAAAGAAAATGATCATGAGACAAACGGATCTCAACAACCCGAAATTACTCAAAATCAACTTTATAGGTATGTAAATATATATATGTATATGTATATATTTTTTTTTATTTCACATATAATAATTTTAACTCATTGTTCAGAGTTAGGCCCCCTATATCTAAATTTATTGTCATCTTAGAATTAAGAACCAATTAAAAACCTAAACAGTTAAACAAGAAAATGATCATAGCCGGTCTTGAACAATCTGAGAGAATAAAAGGACAAACAACGATATTACTAAAATCACAGCAACAATAAATTTTTACTATTACATTCTACTTAACTCAATGTAAAAAGGCATCGCCCCTCTGCCAACACAGTATGAATACTTACATTGTTAAATTAACTAGAACTAAGCAAACTGTATATCTTATATACCTACTTACTGCTCAATAAAAATATCGTTAAATCGTTGAACGCATAAAAAGAAAATGATCAGGCAGCTGACACCGGCAATAAGGTGGACATCTCCTGGTGAGGTTGTATTTGTTGAAATTAATACTTGGGATTGAAACACGTCAATTTTCCCTTTTTCTTTTGCTTTTTTTTGATAATTGCTACAAACACTTAAAAAAAAATTACGTTTATGTAAAAAAAAATTTGTGCTTCTAATCAAGTGAAGAGCACTGTATAGGCAGAAATTAAATCAAGATTTAACTTGGCCTACTGTAAACATAATATGAAGATTTCGAAATTTAAGATTTCACTGCAATATTAGTTTCTACTAAATTAACTAAAATATAACCTCTAGCGTTCAAACACATATCACCGATCTCAATAGCGTCTCTGCATAAAATACCGAGTCTACTCGATTGTGAAGAAGCTCTCTCGTGTTCGTTTTTACACTCAAATTTTCAACTTCCGATCATAAGCTTAATGATTTAATGCGGCTAAAGTTATTTAACTCCTTGAGGGACAAGTGAAAGTCCTCTTTATTGATTTCAGTTAACTCAGAACGGGGCCTGATATCTATTCGTAGCTACATAGTAACTCCGTAATCCAAATGAAGTCTGTCAGTTTAGCGTCTTTATAACAGACAATAAAACTAAAAGCGTATTAAACTGTGAAAACTCATTATATCAGAACATGGAAACGTCAGCTTTGCAAGATATTAATTTTTCCTAAAAGTTTTGCTCCAATAGCGTTGCATTGAAACATTTAACATAAAATTCAATTGGTAGATTTGCATTCCCTGAATTCTTAATTTTGATAATAGGTTTTGATCTCTGCTGGCAAATGGGCGCGACGGGGTCGCACGAACTTGCGATTGTGTGCTAAATACGATATCAAAATTTTAAGGCTGAGTAAAAAGTTTTGGTTTCCCAGCTTCATAATATATTTGGTGGTACAGGGTTGCCAACTCCACATTGATTATGAAAATTGAATTAAATCACCCAAAATATCGAAAAAAAATTTATTTAAATATTCTAAAGGTTTCAAGCAAAAATCTAAAAACGCCATTATTGTGCAGTTACATATAAACGCTGAAAATTTAATCAAAATCGTCGGACCAGTTTAAAAAAAACCGTTTTTTATTTTTCACTTTTGTTGACAATAAGGTTCTTAAAAGTCTAGTATGAAAAATTTGAGATCATGCTAAAGGTTGTTTCGACAAAAAATTTGAAAGAAATCAAAGGTATCGTTTTGAAGTAATTTCAAAAAATCAAAATTTTTTAAAGAAAGTGGAGGACCGTAAGCTTTTTACCTAGGAATCCAGGGCCAGTCCATGGATTTTCATGAAATTTTCGGAAATGTGTTTGAATAGCGTATAGAAAAAAGTTAAAAAAAAAAATTTTACCGCTCACCATTTTTTAATTATTTTAAAAATTAATTATTAACTTTAAGAATTTTCTTTTAACTATGTAGGGTATTTTAGATACGGTTTTCCAAATGCTCAGGATGGATAGGTTTAGTCAAGACAAAAAAAAAAGTTGTATGGGAGGGGGTCTATATTCCTCCGTGTAGGCGCGGGTGGCAATTTTATATAAAATTTGCTCAATTTTTAAAAAAATTATTAAAAATCAACTAAGCCACTTACTTTCTCATACTTTAGTGTTTTTGAAAGCTATTGCTTTGTTCTTTAATAAAAATTTTAATTTGAGTTCACTTAATGAAAAGTTTTTGAGAGATCGAGCCTCAAGTCAAAATTTTGAAAAAAGAAAATATTTTTTTCTTAATTAATTTTTTTTACATAATTTTGCCCCTTCAAGGGCCATTTTTTCTTTCCATATGTTACGTTACGTGTTACAAGTTATAAATAAGTATTTGCAGCATTTATTCTCGCGAATCGAAAAGTGAACGAAGACCAGGCAACATGAAGAATATCCGCCAACCATCGTCCTCTTTCGTTTTCCGACCAGCAACCAAGCAAGTAGTGTGAAACGAGCAAATAAAGAATGTTAATTAATTCCACGGTCTTTCAATCTTCAATCCTCCGATAAAAAGTCTACTACATACACAACAACTGACGACGAGGATGGGATATAATTTCCCGCAATAAAGCTACATAGATAATCATTTATCTCCCTAATGCCTGAGGAAGACGAACAAGGGAATTTAAATACATTGGAAGACAGAGTAAAGAATTTGGACACCGTAGAACAGGCCCCCAACAAAATGGCATCCGTTCAAGCCAGTTTCACGATAGAGATGTTTGATCCGTCAGCATCAATTGGGACCGTTGGGTACAACGTTTAGAAGGCTCTTTTAAAGTGTTGCAAATCAGTGAGGAATTAAAAATTCACTACCTTCTTCATTTCATGGGTGCCGCTTCTTACGATATTTTGTGTGATAAACTCTCTCCTGAGTTACCAACGTCAAAAAGTTACACATTCCTTTGCGACAAGATGAAAACTTTTTACGTTCCTGAACCTTTGGAAATTGCGGAGAATTTTAGATTTCATCAAAGAAAGCAGAGCGACGGAGAAAGCATCCAAGAGTACATAACCTCCCTACAAAAACTTAGCATACATTGCAAATTCGGTGACTACCATCATACAGCCCTACGTAATCAGTTCGTGTTTGGCCTTGCAAGCAAGCGAACACAATCCCGGCTTTTGGAGCGCAAATATCTTACGCTGGATGACGCAGTCAAAACAGCAATTGGAATCGAGCTTTCGGAAAAAGACGCAAATCAATTACATGGTGATCTGCGTTCACGTTAGGTGCAGTTAATTCCATCTCATCACACAAAAACTCCACAAACAACAAAAGCAACAGTACGCGCCACAACAACACCAACTCTAGACTTAATAAAGCTAATACTCCTTCTATCTCTCATTCAAGTACAAATAAAAATAATTCTCTCATATGTTTTAGATGCTGTAATTCCAACCATATAGCAAACAAATGTACAAAAAGAGATCTTTTCTGTAGTTTTTGTAAACGGCCGGGGCATGTGCAGTCTGTTTGCCATAAAAAGAAGCGAAATACCGTAACAACTAATTCCATACAGATCGAAGAAATTTTGGTGGTCGACTCCAGAGGTGACAATCGAAGCAAATTTTTTACATGTGTTCAAGTTGAAAACAAAAACGTTGAAATGGAAATCGACAGTGGTGCTGCAGTTTCGATAATGGGTAAGTCTCAATTTGATCGACTGTGTCACGTGCCAATTCATTTTACGAGACTAAGATTAGTGTCATATTGCCAAACAAAGTTAAATGTTATAGGGTTTGCAAAAGTTAGTGTGAAATACAAACAGAAATACATGAAATTAGATCTTTACATAGTTGATTCCGAAAGACAAGCATTGCTAGGTAGGGAGTGGATTCGACCATTAGGCATAACTTTAGATTCCCAAAATGAGACAATCATTCAGAGTCTTGATGTCACAAACCAACCAAAAGAGGTTATACCGCTGGTGCAAAAATACAAAGAAATATTTTCGCCTGGAATTGGTAAGATATCGGGTGTGCAGGCTAAATTATATTTCAAACCAAATACGAAACCAGTGTTTTTAAAATTGCGGTCGGTTCCTTTTGCAATAATACCTAAAATAGAAGAAGAGTCAGACAATCTAGTTAAAGAGGGAGTTTTAGAAAAGGTAGATCAATCAGAATGGGCAACTCCAACTGTTCCGGTAGTTAAAGTTTCAGGAAAAATTCGAATTTGTGGTAGCTACAATCTAACAGTAAACCCAAATCTGATAGTAGATGATTTCCATTTGCCAACTACCGAAGAACTTACAGCTACAATGGCGAATGGAGATAAATTTTCAAAAATAGACATTAGTCAAGCATATTTAAATCTTGAAGTGCGCGATGAAGATAGAGACTGTTTGACATTGAATACTCACCAAGGCCTATACAGGTGCTTCAGAATGATGTATGGTATAGCACCTGGCCCTGCTATTTGGCAAAGAGAAATGGAAAAACTCTTGAAAGGCATTCCTGGTACAAGCATTTTCATAGACGATATAAGAGTTACGGCTTCAGATACAAAAACCCATTTAACGCGATTGGAATCCATTTTCAAAATTTTTCAAAAGCATAACCTTCACGGAAACCTAGAAAAAAGTTCATTTTTGGCTGATAAAATAGAGTACTGTGGTTTTGTTATTTCAAGCGAAGGAATACAAAAATCTAAAAGTAAGGTCGAAGCAGTACAAAACGCACCTATTCCTAAAAATAAAACGGAGGTGCGCTCTTTCATTGGACTGGTAAACTATTACCGGCGGTTCATTTCGAACATAAGTTCATTACTTAAACCATTATATGGACTCCTCACTAAAGATACAGCCTTCCATTGGACGACAGAATGTCAGAAGACGTTTGATTTTGTTAAGCGAGAAATGCAGTCGGATAAAATTTTAACCCAAACCCCAAATTTGACCCAAAAGTACCGATCATACTTGCAACGGATGCATCTCCGTATGGGGTTGGGGCCGTGTTATCCCATGTATATTCCGACGGATCAGAAAGACCAATTCAGTTCGCTTCACAATGCTTAACGCAAACACAGCAAAAGTACTCACAGATTGACAAGGAAGCTTACGCTATAATTTTTGGGATACGCAAATTCCACCAGTATCTTTGGGGCAATAGGTTTATACTTTATACTGACCACAAGCCACTGATCCAAATATTTTCTCCATCAAAAGCGTTGCCTACTTTATGTGCAACCAGAATGCAACACTATGCAGTGTTCTTACAATCTTAACAATAACAAAAATACAGAATCTCATTCTAACGCAGATTTCCTATCCCGACTTCCCCTAAATAGTGAGTCTCTATACGACTACGATGCACCAGAAATTGTTGATATACAACAGATGGAAACCCTGCCGGTTACTATTGAATCCATACAACGTGAAACTAAAAACGACAAAGAGTTAGATACACTCATTTCTTACCTTAGGACAAGAAAAATTGCTCCGCGGTCAAATCGGTTTTACATTGACCAAAATGAATTTTCAATTCAACGTGGGTGTCTTATGAGAGGACCTAGAGTCGTAGTACCACTTTCTTTAAGACAAATCACATTAAACGAACTTCATTCAACTCATTTCGGAGTTGTCAAAATGAAACAATTGGCCAGAGGATTTTGTTGGTGGCCCAAAATGGACCTTGATATAGAAAACCAATGCAAAAATTGTTTCATTTGCAACACAAACAAAAGCAATGTTCCTAAGGAACCAGTCCATCCATGGAAACCAGCAAATAGCCCTTTCTCAAGGGTTCACGCTGATTTTTGTGGACCTTTACATGGCGGTTACTATTTTATTGTAGTAGATGCCTTTTCACGTTGGCCGGAGATACATTTCCTTCAAAACATAACAGTGGACTCGACTATACGAATTTGTAGGTACATATATATTTTCCTCATTTGGTATTCCTGAAGTGCTGGTTACAGATAATGGAACCCAATTCACAGGACACAAGTTCCAAGAGTTTTTAAAGCGTAATATGGTAGTACATAAGCGTTCAGCACCATATCATCCAGCCACTAATGGGCTTGCAGAAAGATGTGTACAAACATTAACAAGGTCACTTCGTGCGCTACAGTGCAACAACTCTAACAGAGATTACAACCTTTAAAAATTTTTACTTCGTTATAGAATAACTCCACATTCAATAACAAATCAATCGCCCTCTAAAATGATGTTTGGTCGAGAAATACGATCTAGGTTAAATTTAATGGTTCCCGCAGAACCAAACAATAAGAATAACACTGTTCCTTATGTAGAAAAAGCTGAAAGAACTTTTTACACAGGGACGAGAGTTTCAGTTAGGGACTACCTCGATAAAAACATGAAATGGAAATTTGGTAAGATCATAGAAAAAATGGGTTTACTGCACTATCTGGTTGAGTTAGATGATGGAAGAATATGGCACAGGCACTTTGATCAAATACGAGAAATTGGTGCAAATACACCGAAACAACCTGAAAGTATAGAAGCTGTTCCACCAGTGATCGAAAGAAGTCCAGATAATTCGGAAAATCCTACAAAAATTTCACAAAACGTTTCAAAGCAAATTGAATCGAAGGTTACGGCTGGAAGTCCGATCCAAACTTCACCGACATGTTCCGAAGATCATAGTTTTGAAATAACAAAAGAAAGAAACGATGAACATGCCCCGGTCGTCATTCCCACTAACATGGAATTACGAAGATCAACACGAATAAGAAAGCCTCCTGCTTTCCTTAAGTATTAATACTTGTATTAGAAAAAAAAAAAAAAAAAATATTTTAATGATAATTATGAGTACCTGAATTATAACTATAAGTATCTGAATTCAAGAAGAGAGAGAGGAAATGTTACGTTACGTGTTACAAGTTATAAATAAGTATTTGGCAGCATTTATTCTCGCGAATCGAAAAGTGAACGAAGACGAGGCAACATGAAGAATATCCGCCAACCATCGTCCTCTTTCCTTTTCCGACCAGCAACCAAGCAAGTAGTGTGAAACGAGCAAATAAAGAATGTTAATTAATTCCACGGTCTTTCAATCTTCAATCCTCCGATAAAAAGTCTACTACATACACAACACATATTCAATGCTTTTATTAATTTTTACTCAAAAGCAAAAAAATCGAACAAAAAAATTTTTCTTCGTTTAAGAGAAATTAAAAAGAAACGAAAGGAAATTTTTACCA
This sequence comes from Melanostoma scalare, assembly GCA_949752695.1. NCBI lineage: Eukaryota > Metazoa > Arthropoda > Insecta > Diptera > Syrphidae > Melanostoma > Melanostoma scalare. The sequence goes on along the minus strand of OX456986.1, from coordinate 63,666,575 downwards.
GAAAACAAAATGTCGTTAATTTCCCGCTAATTGAACTTTATTCCCGGAAGTGAAATATGAAATGTGTTTTAAATAGCATATAAAAAAAAGTTAAAAAAAAATTTCATGTGATCTTAATTTCAATATAAATTATAAATAATTATTAAAATTTTAGAGTTATTTTTTAATTATATTAGTTTTAAGTTAAACTTTAAAACCAAGACCTATTACAAACTTAACCTTTGGTCTCAAAGGATAGCACATGTACTGATTTGTGCCCCAAATGCTGTTTCCGGTCAAACGAGTTGATGAATCACAAGAAAATGGTTTTTTGACAAAATTTAAAATTTTCAACCAATCAAAGAGATCTAAATCAGTTAAATTAACGGCTCGAAGCTTTTTTTTAGGTGGAGAGCATGCTGATGTAGTGTTCTTTCTTTTAAATAAGAATTGATGCATCCCATATTGATATATATGTTTATTTGCATATTGAATGCACGTAGAAAAATTCGCGAGTATTTATTTGGCAAAAAACCATATTTTTTCGGATTCATCAACTCGTTTGACCGGAAACAGCATTTGGGCACAAATCAGTAAATGTGCTGTCCTTTGAGACCAAAGTTCAAGTTTGTAATAGGTCTTGGTTTTAAAATTTAACTTAAAACTAATATAATTAAAAGATAACTCTAAAATTTTAATAATTATTTATATATTAAAATTAAGATCACATGAAATCTTTTTTGATTTTTTTTTATATGCTATTTAAAACACATTTCATATTTCACTTCCGGGAAAAAGTTCAATTAGCGGGAAATTAACGACATTTTTTTTCTGGAAAAAAGTACCTTTTGTTTCTTTTTAATTTCTCTTAAACGAAGAAAAATTTTTTTGTTCGATTTTTTGCTTTTGAGCATTGTATATGAAAAATCTATAGTACTATCACTTTCTCCTTTTGCACTGTCGAACTTGAATTCGAAAGTAGTCCACAAAAGTTGGAATGTATTCCACAAGAGAATATTTCAGGAGCAGGAGGTAAGAGCAGGAAGCATAAATAAAAAAATAAATTTCATCATATATGCCTTTCTTTCTAACCCATAAATGTGCGCCTAACATCATACATTCCAGCATGAGCATTCTTTTTTTCGCTAACTTCTCCGCTGTTGTGGGCGCACCCTAGTGACGAACATTGTTCACAAAAAAAGGTATGCGGTAATAGTACTATAGTTTCTATATACAATGTTTTGAGTAAAAATTTATAAAAGCATTGAATATGGAAAAAAAAATTATGTAAAAAAAATTAATTAAGAAAAAAATATTTTCTTTTTTCAAAATTTTGACTTTGAGGCTTGATCTCTCAAAAACTTTTCATTAAGTGAACTCAAATAAAAATTTTTATTAAAGAACAAAGCAATAGCTTTCAAAAACACTTAAGTATGAGAAAGTAAGTGGCTTAGTTGATTTTTAATAATTTTTTTAAAAACTGAGCAAATTTTATATAAAATTGCCCCCCGCGCCTACAAGGAGGAATATAGACCCCCTCCCATACAACTTTTTTTTGTCTTGACTAAACCTATCCATCCTGAGCCTTTGGAAAACCGTATCTAAAACACCCTACAAAAATAAAAGAAAATTCTTAAAGTTAATAATTAATTTAAGAAATAATTAAAAAATTGAGAGCGGTGAAAACACATTTCCGAAAATTTCATGAAAATTCATGGACTGGCACTGGATTCCTAGGTTTTGCCCTTTTTATGTCTAACGGCCCTCCACTAAGAAATTTGTAAAAATTTCAAAGATTAATATTTTCCAAATGTTGATAATCAATCTTTCTTAAACTAATTAGGACTTCTTAAATACAAAATTTGCTCAACATCGTGTAAGCCATTAACGAGAAAGTCGGTTTAAAAAAAAACGGTACAATGGAAGGTACCGTTTTGAGACTTTTTTTTAAAAAATTTTTTACATCATAAGAAAGACAATTTAAAATTAATCTTACAAACAAAATTTTATCGAAATCTTTAAAGCAGTTTTCTAGAAAAATAAGAACATATTATCATATAGGTTGTATGGCAGGTACCGTTATTTCAAACTAACTCTAACTGCAAATTTTCGTATTCTCTATCATCGTAATGTCATGTTTAATTGTTATCTCAAATTTTTTTTTCTGAACGATTGCAAGACTTGCCAGTACCTATAATCGCAAGTAAAATGGAAAAGAAAGAAAATATATGCACTAAAAAAAATTACAGTCGAAAATGTAAGTTTATTGACCGCTTGCAATGATTAAGAAAGGAATGAACTATAGTTTCTAGACATAAAAACAAAAACCCCACTAGCACATCACATAATTTTAAGTGTTCGTGGGAATGTGTAAATAAAAATATTTTAAAAATTCAAACATATTGTGATGCAAATGGTCAATATTGAGATTTCGATCATCGGTTTAAACATCGACGCGAAGCTCTTGTGTATCCGTGTGGAGCGTTGAAGAGACTATACTGCACGGGAGGGCAAAAACAACATCTATATAATCGTTCTTTACGTATATTCATCATTTTTAAACACAACAAACAAACAAACATATACTGTACACTGTACAGTGTACACGTACCTATACAAAGCGGATACGATGGGTGATGGGATCTCCTGTATACCTTACTGACCGGGAAATTTATAAACATACTCCATTCACACATACAGAGGAGGAAAAAAGGAAATTTTACGTCCTTATATTCCCCAACCCAACTCTGAGAGAAGGATTACTCGTTCTATCCTATGCTCTTTTACGATTGGAAAATAATAATGTTGAATGCATTGCAATTCAACACAAAAGGACAAAAGAGTGAGGAAATGGACGAGGAGGCTTAAAATGACGATGACGTTGGAAGTGGGAGAAAACACAATGGTCAGTATTGCAATTGTATTGAACATGCCAATGCACATCAGCTCTTCAGCGAGGACGAAATTGCAGAGGGAATGGTAATGGAACAATTTTCAATCAGAAAAACGGAAATTAAGATTGGAAAAACCTTCGTGGGAACGTGAAACGTGGTCCAAAGGTTGAACCTTTCAGAGGTTGCGCAAACAGCGATTGAATGAAGACAATATTTTGTAAGGAGTAATTTTATTTGACTAATTCAAATAAAAATTAACAAAGCAAACGCAATTGCAGCACAATAACCTCAATTTTGAACTGGGTTTTTTCCTTATGCTGTCATTCATTATACCTATGTAGGATGTAGGTACTTACTTAAACAAGTCATTTCGTGTTTAGAATATGTTGTTATTTGCTGCTCTAAATTCTGGTGCCTGGAGGTCAATTCCCGATCTGTGAAGCTGTGAAGTGATAAAAAAAAACCATTTCAGTTTTCACAGAGATTTTTCATTTTATCATTTCATAAACTCTCTTTAAGCTGTACTAAAGCGTTCTATGATAAAGGGTGATTTTTTAGCTGGTTTGGTTTTGGCAACACTGGTTTTGACAGCTGACGTGTGTTTAGTACCTTGTGTCACTGTCAATTGTCAAACAGCTTCAGTTTGGTTTGCAATTTAACCATGGATCGTCTTACAAATGAACAACGCTTGCAAATTATTGAATTTTACTATCAAAATTCGTGCTCGGTTCGAAATGTTCATCGCGCGCTGCTTCCATTTTATGGTCGGCATTCTCGACCTTCTGAGCAGTCTATTCGGAAGATTGTGACAATTTTTTTTGCCCGAAATGGAAGTTCTTGACTTGCATGATATGTGGTTTCAACAAGACGGTGCGGTGCCACATGCCACACAGCACGCGAAACAATGGCGCAATTGCGAGGCGAGTTTGGTGAACAGTTAATTTCACGTTTCGGGCCGGTCAATTGGCCGCCTAGATCGTGCGATTTGACACCATTAGACTATTTTTTGTGGGGGTATGTCAAGGCTAATGTCTATAGGGACAAACCCGCTTCGATTGACGCACTGGAAGCCAACATCCATGCATTCATTCGTGAGATACCGGCCGATATGTGTGAAAGAGTATGCAAAAATTGGACTCAGCGGATGGGCTACCTGAGACGCAGCCGCGGTCAACATTTGCATGAAATTATCTTTAAACATTAAATTGCAAGGTTCAAACTATCGATTCAAATAAATATTTCATTCATTTTTTCGAATTTTTTGTGTTTTTTTTTAAAAAAAGTTCTAAACCTCTTAAAAAATCACTCGTTATATTGTATGAAGTGTCTGTCATTTTTGATTTATTTTAGAATTTGGAAAATTTAATTTTCACTTTAGTGTCGGAAATATTAATTCAAACAAATTAATATTAGACGTCGTGACTTATTTTAAATTTTTTGCTACTGAGAGCATTGAAGAAGTGCACTGTTATAAAATTGCGTTCCTTAGAATTTTATCTTATACATTGAAATTGTGGAAAGGTCTGATCTTAGAACTCCCAACTTTAGTATATGAAATTTTCCGTGGCGAACGTCAGCATTAGGAACATTAAGTTGTTGCAGTCAACAAAAACTATTATCAGTACCTACCTATTTGATAGGATAGACCAGCATCCTGTAAACTTGCTACAAAAACGAATACATGTTTTACCTTAGAGCCATTTAATTATGATAAAGGTATTGAAGCGGGCATCCGAAATCTGATTCTTTTAAAAACTTTTTGACATGCACTTCAAATTTAATAAACTGGCACTCTCCAGGTTAATTTTTTGCTTAGCTGTATCATTTACTTAACAATACTTAAGTTTTACGTACAGCCAACATCCGAGTTAAATAAGTTGGAGAGATTCACTTTAATATTCGAAAAATTAGATTGCAAACCAATAACGTTGTACATATATTTTTAGCAAAAATTGCAGATTAAATTTTGAAGCTCTACAATAATATCTTTCGTAATTATCATAATTTAGGCTATGAATTTGATTGAGAACAATTTTCGAGCAGTTGAAACCTTTTACCCCCGTTATATTTTCAAAATCAAACACGTCACAGCCAAATCGTTTGTGATAAATAATTTTTCATGTGAAGAGATTTTGAGGTTTGTGTAAAGCAATATCTTGTCTTTGTAAACTTTGTTCTTGAAGTAAATCATTTTCATATACAAAACTCAAAGAAGCATATAAGAAAATCTAATATCCCTCGATGTGTTCTGTACAGCAATTGGTCTCAAAGCCACCTTTCAATGGATTTCATTTATCTATGAGTTCACCTTTTCTGAATCCACAATGATATCTTTTGAATTTTTTGTTTTCGCTGCGCTTTATTACGAAGATTTTAAGAATGACTTTTTTCGTTGTTGAAAAAGCCAATATCTTAAAAAAAAGAGACTATGTTGGGATTTTTTTTATGTCTTTTTTCCATAGAGGAATAATCTGGTCAACATAGTCCGACACCGACTACACTAAACCATTGAATAATTATATATAGAAGCTGACACCCGACCTATACGACTTTCTCAAACACAACGTAAGAATAAGAAGCTTGTTACTAAGCAACAGTCACCCTATTTATTACTATTTATGTTTTTGTCTCTGCTTTGCTATTTTGATACACAAACCATTTTCAAATGAAGGAAATTTGGCAGTTTAAATTTTGAAAAATGTTCCGTAAGGAACCCTTAGGGATTTATTATAATTGATTATAATCAAATACATAATACACTAAATCCTAATCATCATTTCAAACCAACTTTTAATCGTAACAACCTCTTCGGTAACCAGCGAAAAAATAATAAAAAATATCCTTTGGGACTAAATTTGCAAAAGGTTGGTGAACTAACTAGCTCCAATATCGATACTAGCGGCATAAGAACTCCTGGTGGCGATTTATTCCGGTGTCACTTCTACATATAATTATTCAATGACTAAACCCAACTGGTTTTCCTAAATTCCAAATCACATTTCCATCAAGTTCGACATGGGATTTTACGAGATTGATTTATTTCTATATAGTTGATAATACCAAAGAAGAATTTGGGGCGGCGCGGCGGCGACGTGTACTAAAACTGTTAAAATTTTAGTCTCCCTAACCACTGCAGCGTCTCCCAAGCGGAGACGTTTCAGTCACTCTTATTGCGATAGGCGTTTCACTAAAACGCCTAAAAAATTACAGAGCTCCAGTCGCCATAATTTTTGTTTTCATCAAAATATAAATTCAGCCCTCTATCTGTTCCTCCTTGCTCTTACCATTCCCTCAAAAGATATTTTATTTAAACGGCAATTGTAGCACCTAAAGATAAGTCATCTTATTGGCGTTTTATTAAAACACCATTCGCAATAAAGGTGAGTATTTTTTTTACCACCCAATTTAATTAAACAAAAAAACAGTTTCAGTATTTTTTGTTTGATACCCATTTTAAATTTTAAAAAATAATCCCATTTAGTGTTTAATATAAATTAATTTTTTTTTCCTTTTTTTAGAATTGCTTGATACTTTAAGAATGGATTGGATTGGATTGGATTTGAGGACATTATAAATATTTCATACCAGCTCGGCTCAAGAGCGCTATTGTTACCTGGCAGCTTTAAAACGTTTTTCCCACAACTTACTTTTTTAAAGTCGGTGCTCCTCATAACTTCCAAACTACTGCACTGACCCTTTTGAATAATTTGAATTCATAATTTACGAGGTAGTGACGAATAGTTTTTTCAAATTCGTTGATAATTGTTATTTTAAAATAACAAATTAGCCGACTTTTTTCCCTTCAAAGTGTTCCAAAAAATAAAAAAATAAAAAATTAGAAAAACCCCTCGACATTACCTGAATACTACTATCTAACGAATGAACTTTGATTTTTTCGCTTTTTCGACTTTTCGCCAACTCGCTCGTCCGATTAATTGCTGCCATTGACGTACCTATTTTTAAATATTTCTTTGTGAAAATTTTACACAACATTCTTGAATTATCACTATTTAATGTGTTATTGGTTTTAATAAAGAAATTTGAACTGATGTGATTTCTCACAAAAAATTCGCAAAAATATACCTTTTTTAACGAATTAACGTTAACCGTTTAAAGACAAAGACGAATTTGGTAAAAATTTACCTTTTTTTTTAATTTTGCTTTTAAGATATGATTACTGCAAAAGTATTCACTAGATAGACTTGAACTAAAATGTTATTTAAAGATCAAAGTATTAGCTTTCAAAAACACTATGATATCTTTAAAGTAATATGAGGCTTATTCGATTTTTAAAAATGCCCCTCTTTCCTAATCGGAGGAAGATATACCCCCACTCTACATGATTTTTTCTTGTCTTGACCAAATCTATCTGTATTGAGCTTTGGTCTCATCATATGCAAAATACACATACATATATTTTTTTCTGTCTGCTATATCAAGTTTTCTTTCAGAGCAATAGCTCTTCTAGCCCTAAACAGAGCCGCATCCATATGTATGTTTAAATATACATATATACTGATCTAGCCAGAGGCCGAGGTATTTGATTACTACTTTGCTTGTCAGTGGGTGGCTTTGTAGATGAACGATCACCAGCTTTCACGGGTTCTTTCCCGTATACCAGGAGGGCCGAGCTAACAAAGTTCTAAACACAATTGTTTCGCAATATTGCTGAACCTAATCGAAGTCATGCTGCAAGAGAATTCTAATGAATTCGATCTTTGGACCTGTTCTGTGCGCAATAAGGTCGTCGCCGCCGCCGTCGGAACCAATTAGATCGCCAGTGAAAGTACTAAATAAAATTGTTCGATTGAGAACTTTCTGGAATACTTTGCTGATACTCGGAAGAAGGCTAATTGACGTGTGATTTTCTGGAAAATTACCATACTCTCCTTTTTTCAGCACAGGATGAACCACTGCTGTCTTCTGTTGCACTGGATAATATGCATTATTCAGAGCATTGTTAAACAACGCGGTGTAGATGTCCACCGGAGCAAGGAGCTTCTGCAGCACAATATTGAGTATGCCGTCGACTCCTGCATCCTGCTGATATCTTTTTCTTTATTTTGTGAAAGATGTCTTCGAGGTTCATCTTAGAAACGAACAACGTTAACCCCATTTCACTTGGCAACGACTGCATTTGCAAGTCGGTCGTTATTGAACCTAGTGAAACCAGGATTCTCAATGACAAAGGCTCTGTTTTCAAGGTCGTAATTAGGGCGAATGCACTCATTCACCTTATACAGGGTGTTCCGTACTTCGTGTATTATCCTTTGGGGTGTGATTCTTGGTCATATTCTAAGAAAAAAAATGTTCTACAGTAAAGCTCAATTCTCAACTTTGACATCACTTTTTGACAATTTAAGAAAAGGCTAACTTTGGTGTACTATGACCTATGTTAAATTCGATATCTCTGTCAATACTAATGGTAGAGACCTAATCACAGTCTTAATTTTTTGTAGAAATAACAACCTTTAAGACTGTATTTAAGTTTAGCTTTCACAGGTTAAGGGTTGCCAGATTTTCAATTTTAAGTGCTGTTCAAATTTTCTTCCCGAAACAAAGTTTTGACTTTGAGGTCATTTTTTTACAGAAAATGCTTGGTAAACATAGAATTTCTTTGATTTTAACAGATGAACTAAACAAAAATAAAAAAAAACTCAGCATTAAGTGCACTCAAAAACCCATAGACTTAAAAAAATACAAAATGGGCAAAATTAAAAAAAAAAAAAAGAAGAATTTTAAATTTGAGGTTTGTTTGAATAAAACAATAATATGGGCACTTTTAGTAGTTGTGCCTACAACTGTCAAAGTTGAGAATTGAGCTTTACTGTAGAACATTTTTTTTCTTCGAATATGACCAAGAATCACACCCCAAAGGATAATACACGAAGTACGGAACACCCTGTATACTTGCTCGAAAACAGCACCCACTGTCTCTACCCTTGACGATGCTCAGTCCACTGGTCATTCTTCAAAATAGCGTCATTTGGATCTATTACTTTTGTCAGAAGTAAGTTCTTGTTAGTGGTACCCGTGGCGTGATGGTTAGCATGTCCACCTGCTAACCCAGAGGTTAGAGGTTCGAATCCCAGCTGAAGCAAAAATGTTTTCCACGGGTATCGCCTTTCGCGAGGAATTGACAAGTCCTCCGTTAATAAATTCATTGCCATGAAAAGCGCTTTCTCAATTAGCCGTTCGGAACCGGCAGAAAATTGTAGGTCCCCTCCATTTCCTCACAAGGCATGATGGTGAGAAATGCGCTAGGCCCAGGGGCTCCTCGCTCTGTTGCACCACCCTATTTATTTATTTATTTAAGTTCTTGTTATGTGTCGTCCTTTGAAGTTTAAACTCCGAAGGCAATTTTGATCTTTTCTCATAAAAATTGTGAGAAATGCGCTATGCCCTGGGGCTCCTCGCTCTGTTGCGCCACCCTATTTATTTTTATTTCATTTATTGCATAAGATACGACAAAAGCCCAGGACAGATAAGTTGGGTCGAGATTAGAAAATGGGTGGGTTTTTTTTCACTGCATTTAGGCGGGAAGGTCAACTTTATTAAAAATTTGACTTAGAGATATAAAAAATACTATTTTGAATAAACTAAATCACAAACTACCACGTATAGCAGTGCTTTCGAAAGGTAATGGGTACCAGTGGCGTGGCGTGGATATTTTCAAATGTGTTCGAGAAAAATGAATCACCTACGAGTCCATATGAAAACGGTCAATCCGAAATGTTGCTACACCTCCGATTTTGCTCAAACTTTGTAGAAATGTTCCTTTGCTATCGAAATACGAGATCGTCAAATGATTTTTTTTTTGTAATTTTCCTCTCCCCTCCAGCCATACTCAAAGAACCGAACATAGCGATTTTATGGGCTGCAGACTTTGCACTCTTAAATTGTCTGTATTCAAGCGATTAGGACGATTAAGGTGTCATTTTAAAGCTGATAAAGCATTCTTTTCAAATCAATCAAAAGGTTTAAGATATTTGAGTTGCTTTAGAAACCTGATCCTTTTGAAATCAACACATTTTATATACATTTTTGCATTTTTGAAGTAGTCCTGTGCAGTCCTGTGCCTAAAATATCAATAGTAAGTCCCTTAAAATTTCCCTAATTAAACCTTACAATAATTACCAAATAAAAAATCCAAAGTTGATCAAAAAACAAATTTTTTTATGTGCTTTACAAACATCCCTTTCAAACTTTGAGCTTTTGAAAAAAAAGCCAATCTTTGGGAGCATTTTTGTGAATGTTGACTACCAGATATCAATACGGGAGTGGGCAGGATTTAAAGGTCTATTCTTCAACTTTAAGTCTTAAAAAAGTCTTAAGTCTTCAAAATTTCATTTTGTTATTCGAATGTACACTGAAGCTACAGCTGATTAAAAACAAGCTTACAAAAAAAATTAAAAAATTTTTTGGATAGAACGATATTAAAAAAGTCTTTGAAACTAAGAATTGTATTTTATTAAAAGAATAAGCTTTTTTTTTAATCAGGGAAATTTTTAGGGACTTACTATTGATATTTTAGGCACAGGACTACTTCAAAAATGGCAAAAATGTATATAAAATGTGTTGATTTCAAAAGGATCAGGTTTCTAAAGCAACTCAAATATCTTAAACCTTTTGATTGATTTGAAAAGAATGCTTTATCAGCTTTAAAATGACACCTTAATCGTCCTAATCGCTTGAATACAGACAATTTAAGAGTGCAAAGTCTGCAGCCCATAAAATCGCTATGTTCGGTTCTTTGAGTATGGCTGGAGGGGAGAGGAAAATTACAAAAAAAAAAAATCATTTGACGATTTCGTATTTCGATAGCAAAGGAACATTTCTACAAAGTTTGAGCAAAATCGGAGGTATAGCAACATTTCGGATTGACCGTTTTCATAAGGAATGGCTCCTACACAAATTAATAAGGAATAAATAGAAGGTACCTTAAATTCCAAACGTGGATTAATCGAAGCCGATTTTTCTATACTTTAAGTCATTTAGGTTGAAATTCACTTTAAACTTGCAAATAATTCAAAACAATGATCAGTAGAACAAAAAAAAAACAGCACAACAAAACCGAATTCGCCGTACATTACTCTAAGGCGAAAACTGTATTATTTTTTCCAAGCAGAAATTGCAGTAAGACGAAAATTATCGTCTTACTTTTTTCAATAAGAGAACGTGTATTGAAAAGGGAGGCACCGGGGTGGAAGTATATCGTAGGAAAGACAGGGACAAACACAGAATATGTTCTGCGCGGCGATTTTCAATGCTTTGTGTTTTGTGTATGCTTTGTGTATTGTGTGTGTATCTCGCAAATTTAAAAGTGCTTGAAGAACATTGTATGTATGGGCAAAGATAGGCGGTTGACTGCTTAGTTGTAGACTTATGTTGCTGGTTTTTTCTACGAACAAGGGACACATTTTAAAAGGTAAGACGATAGGAATCGTGTTATATGGACGCCACGCCACTGATAGGTACTTTGTTATGTGATTGATATTTTATTTTAGGTTAATTTAGCAAATTGTTTTTTACAAACAGTCAATGCTCTTACTAGTTCTAGACCGAACATTGAAAACCGAAAGTGAAAATCTATTTTTTTTTTTTTTTTGAGAAATAATGAAAAAACAAATAAGAGGTACTTTTTCAATATTTTGGATTTTCGCTGTTTGGATGTTATTCTAGAGCAGGTATTCAATTTTAATTTATTATTTTTTATTTTTTTTTTATTTTTTTGTTGTATACCATCGGATTTATTAGTACACAACTAAAAAAAAAAAACGAGTTGAATTAGCTAAATATTACAATTTTTTAATTGGAATACCTGTAGTGTTCAACGCACCTAACCTGTATACCTACCTCTTGAAGCCATAAATCACATTTTTTAGCCTACAGAGTTCAGTTTTAAGTTCTCTTTTCTTGATCGAGCTCAAAAATCGGAGTGTAGATAAAACAAGAACAATTCTACTAATGGTTCACATATTGATAGCACCTTGATAAATATGTATAGTACTATAGTTCCATATTTTTTTCACACACTCCACTCCAGTGCTTTGTTCTTAGAAAATTAACGAGTTTTATCTTTGGTTACCTATGACTTCTGAATCGGATTATTCCTGTTACCAGAAACAACGGAAACGATAGAAACAACCCCTCATAGAATGTATGTTCTTCTATAGCAAACCGGTCTTCGACTAAATTGAAAAAGAAAGAAAAAATAGAACATTTAAAAAAGATAAACTAGTTCTCTTCAATGTACCTATTTTAGATTCCTAATAATTATATTCACAGTGATGCTCCTGGTACAAAAGTTGTGGAAAGCTGGGAAACGATCAACCTTATCAGACAAGAAAATGCAAATAATTTGGTTATAGTATGACCAGGGTCATAATTTGAACCAGTTTTACTGGAAGGTCAGATGTTCACGGAGTCGTTCCTTCGGATCATTTTTACCGCCAAAAAATTAAAACTAAAAAAACATGACACGCGCAGTAAAATTTGAAAGGGTTCTATTGATTGGACTATCACAGTCGCGTGTCCCGTAATGGAATACACAAGATGAATATCCTACGTGCGACATGCATGAATCAAGACAATTGCAAAAAAAAAAAAACAAATGCTTTAAGGAGCTCTTTATTTTATCATAAGAAAGGGTATGTTTTGTCTGGGTATACAAAAATCCCTGGTGTCAATCAAAACATTTCGTTATCCAAATTGTTATTTAAATGAAGGGAATGAAGGGATCTTTGGACACACAATAAAAGCAATTCCAAAACAGGACCTTTTATGTTCCTTTCGGCGAGTAAAATTTGTCTTCATTAATGTGATTGGTTTGATTAAAGCCACACACGTAAGAATTGTTTCTTTGTCTCTTGCGGGATAGGGTAAGTTAATAAAGTTGCAGTTTTGATAATAAAATCGTGACCTTTGACCTTGCGTTAGAAGTTTAATGGTCTACGATTGAAGTAAACAAGTCGGCACGTGCTTATTGTTTTCATTTGAGACGACCTTATAGGGTAAACGTACTAGTATCCGGACAGAATTAGTATCCGGACACATTGACCTATTTTTGCGATTAATAGATAAATCAATCAAAAAAATCCACAAACGTCATGAAACATGGGTCCTTCAATGTTTTTATACACATGCATGTAAGGTTTCAGGTACTCGAAATGCGTATTTTAAGAACTACGCGTCTTTTTATTGTTTAAGGTTTGAAGGTGCGGTCGCGTTGTCGATTTGTGTAAAAAAAAAATAGTGGGAACAGTTTTAAGCAGTAAGCAAATGAACAACATGTAATTAATTTATTGTAATGGAAAGTAATTGGTGTCGTTGGAAATATCATTAACTAAAACAATTTGCAAAAAAATAACTAATTTAATAAAATCTTTGCCATTATTTGTGGTGTCCGGTTACTAAAACCAAAATTGAAGATGTACATGCGATTATCATGTATTTTTAGTATCCGGACAGGGCTTGTTTCTTAAAATGTTTGTGTCCGGATACTAAAACAAAAGCGTCCGGATACTAACTTTTGCTATTTACAAACAATATACATAACTGTCCGCGGTAGCATTTATGGTTAAAAAATGGGTCGAAGTCAAAGTTTAGAAAAACGTTAATGTCCGGATACTAGTGCGTTTACACTAGCAGGAGTAAAAATATAATAATAATAAATTGCAACTAATAATTTAAAATTGTCTCTTACAGCAGTTTCTTAGAGTGGAAAAAGTGATCTTCTCAATTGTGTTATTATTTTACCATTTATAAACTTCTAAAATTACCTCGCATGAGAATATGATACCTACCATTGCTAATTTAATTTACACAAGGTGAAGTTTGTAATAAAAACAATTAAGTTCAGTTGTTGTCGGAGCAATTCTATGGAAAGGGAAAAAGTTTCCAAATACTTATTAATAAATATCCTTGCGATTTTAATTCGCATCATTCGTAGGACGAGAAAAAGGCATACAAAATCAAAACTAGTTAAAAGTCAATCATTATAAGTGCGACCTTACCCACCTAAAAATAAATATAGACTCATCCATTCACTCAAAACCAAAAAAAGAACACACCCTCTCCCTTAAATGAGATTCCTTTGGGTAATGAATATATTATATATGTATACAGGCTGTTGCTTAAAGCACGGATACTTTTATTTGACATGTAAATGTTTAAATACTTTATTCATGCCGAATCAAGGTACAGACGGACTGGTAGATGACTCAAGGAGTGTTTGATGTAACAAGCGGTGTGTTCTACAATGTCAGAAATAAATTCGGTTTGTTTACCTAATAACACATATCATTCAGACGCAATATTTATACTAAGATACATCTCTATAAGGCTCGGAAATGAATTCATGAATCTAGCAGATCTGTAGTAGTTTTCAAGACTCCCGCGGATGTTCTGAGCATTGCCTTGCCACAGAACCAACTACTATCGCGCATTCAAAAATTAGGGTGGCGCGACAAAGTTATGACGACCTCGGAGCCTAACGCATTTCAAAGACGAACAATTTTATAACGATTCCTGACGGTTAAGTGAGAAAGCGCGTATTATGGCAGTGATATTAAATAGTCTCTGATACGAAAAAAAACCACAATTTATTCCTTTTTTATTAACCAGCGCGCACATCAAGGGGTTATGAATATCTTCATAAAACACAGTGTTTAGAAAAACAAGAGATGATTTAATAGGATACATCGATGGACATTGCCTTTGAATTTTTGTAGGTCGTAATGTAAGGGAAAAACAGAGTCTGAATCTCTATACTCTACTGTACGTCCGAAGTTGAGTTCCTAGCGAGACAAGAGATGCGGCTAAATTGTTTCAGTGGACGAATGCAACTGACTATTTTGCAAGAGCACTGTTTGTAGAAAAAGCTATAAAATAGAGTGAGGCATGTAACATTTCGACGATGTTCAAAAGAATTGATAGATTCTACAATTGAACTATCACCAATAAGTCTCAAAGCTCTGTTTTGTACCCTATCGAGTCAACAGAAAAACAATTAAAATGATTAAAAGTTTCAAACAAGAAATCATTGATCAAGATAAAGAAGAGAGTCGGAGACAAAACGCAGCTCTAGGGCACACCAGCATTTATAAGATGAGTATCAGACTTGAAAAAACCAACACAACTTGTATTAAACGGACCAACGAGTAATAGTTTCACTTTCACGTGAAATGAAATCGAAATCGATCGAAACTGCATTTCACTTTTATCGATACCGATTTCTTATTTTTCGAAATCGAAGTGAAACGAAATCGTTGTGTTCTACAATTCGATTTCGTCGGTTTCCAAGTGATTTGAAATCACCCTAATTTATCTGTGTGGAATGGTAGAAGAAAACAGACGTGTTTAAAAATGTAAGTAAAAAATTCCGTTGCAACCACACAAAATTTTTTTATTTTACTAGAAACATGTTTTAAAAAAGGGAAAGAATAAAAATACTGCACAGGAGGAAATATTCATGAACTTTATGAGCTAACATAAAGATCTTGCCCAAGGATTCATGAAAGGAGATCGTGCCGTCGCAGATTCTTTGTGGGAAAGACAGAAAGATACAACTGGATGGAAAAAAGTCAGTAATAATAAAAAGAATCATTTGAAACAAATTTATCAATAAAAACATGAAAAAACTTCAATTTCACTTGCCATATATCAATTTACACGTTGCATCTGCAATTTCTAATGGATTAGAAATGTCTCTCAATCTACGTCTTGGTTAGTGTCGTTTGCCAAAGTCTATGTTTTTAGAAAGCGGACACTTCTATTTGTTATATAATTGCAAGTTTTTAACAAACGCATGTTGAAAAAGTTTTACTGTTCGTTAAAACCTAACGTAAAAAACTAAAAAAAATTCACACACTCCTTACCTTTCGCAGTTTATAAAAATATATCGGTAAATCTACTGAGTAAAATGTTTTAGTATTCGCTCTTTATAATATTTTTGACGGTACAGGGTTGCTAATGAAAATTTACGAAAATCACATAAAGTAGTGAAAAAAATTTAAATACTTCAAAATTTTTTAGCGAGGAATTAAAAACCATTTTTCGCAGTTGCTAATACACATAAACGCCGAAAATTCAATCAAAATCGTTGAAACGAAATCTCTCTTAAACAACCTAGAACTTCTTTGACTTAAATAGAAAATTTTGTCAAAATCATGTTGATCATTAACGAGAAAGTCGGTGCTCGAAAATGAAAACAAATAAGCTCTTTATACATATATCAATTGCATTAATCGACTACAGTAAATTATTTTTATTTTAACTTCATTTGCCATATTTTGTTCATATACCTTACAATGATTTCTCTTTTCTTTGAAGCACATTCGCTAAACAACTAGTTAACGTATTATTATAACAATCATGTTCTCTCTACTTATAAAGTTTTCTATTTTGCCGTTAACTGATATACACATTATGTAAATCATATCATTGAAATCTGTTCCAAATTTCAATCAAACCGGTTAATAGTTTTGGAGCCTATTCAACACAAACAAACGAACAAACACAAAAATCTTTCTGCTTAAGCTGTAATATGTTTTTGTGCAAATATAAAGTGAATTGTCTTAGTTTTGGAATAGATACAGAAGATTATTGGAATTTATTTACAGTATTTTTGATACAAATATGATAAAATTTTGAATAATTTAATAAAAACCAGGCTGATTTTACTTACGGCCGAATACATTTAGAGTGTTTACCTGTAAAGAAACAAGTAAATTGATTAGTTACATTATTACTTTAAAACTTACTCAAATATTATCCGAAAAGACAAAACAAAAAATTAGTAAAAAAAAAAAAAAAAATACTTCAAACCAAACGGTGCCGTGAAATAAGGCCAAATGGGGGGATTGGGCCTTATTTCGCTTTAAAGTGAAATAATGCCAAATTTTAACGTTTGGCATTAATACACTTTTCGAAGTGAAATAATGCCAAACAGATTAACTCATTCAAAGGGAAATAAGGCCAAGTGCTTTAATTTGAAATTATTTCGATTTACGAAGGTGAAATAAGGCCAAATCAACTTGAAACCGAAGAAAAAGTCAAATGGTATATTTTTTTTGTATATGAATTGCTTTCCATTTCATTACAGATCTGGTAGGCAAAGTATAAAATTTTTTGTTTTTTGGTTAGATAATATGAGCTCATTGATGAGAAACAATTTTGCTTTCTTGTCATTCGCATACATAGTTTCAAAGGCAACGTGAGAGCATGGAACATTTGGAAGATCTCGTAAGGAAAACTAAATTCACGCGAATTTTTTGCTATTGTACTATTTTTTCAGTAAGGAAATTTAAATACATTAAACTAAATAGGCGAGTGTATAATGTTTAATGTATTTAGTTTTCCTTACTGAAAAAATAATGATAGCAACAAATTCGCGCGAATTTTTTGCTTTTATTATTTTTTTATGGTTGGGATATTTTAATCGGTCTGGATTTTTTTTTTAATAAATTAAAGCAGCGATGAACAATACAAAATGATTTTTGTTGCGTTGGTTTTTTAGTTTTTTATTATTGTTATTGATTATCAAAAATGTTGTAAAAAAGGTCCTAATCGGTGTCCACTTTTGCGGGCTCAGTTTTGAAAATTTCAAATTATTAGTCTATTAATCTAATTTTTAAATTTTTTTTTACAAAATAGCGGCGATTTGAACAAAAAGTAGTGAATTTAGCCTTTTTTCCGACAGTGTTTCGAGAAAAAAAAATATAAATTAAAAAAAAAAAAACAAAGCTTCCATAGGACGACAGAGAATGACAAGAAAAATGTTCTGTAAAACTTTGAAATCGATAGCTTGAAAACTCTTCTCTCGGCAGCGGACATCGTTTTGAAAAACACCATTCGGAGAAAAATGCGCTTAAGCTTTGAGATCAGGAATAGTGAATGCCGAAAATAAACTGAAATGCTTGGCTTCCCAACGAACCAGCTGTAGTGACGAAAATAATTCGAATTTCAACTTAAAAAATTAACAGCATGTTTGTAACCGTGTATACTAGCCGATTAATTCATGTAAGCCGTCTGTCGCTTACCAAATACAACAAATATCTTGTACATATGGTACAAACAATTCTTTGCTGTTTGAGTTTTCTTTTTCTGCAAGTGATATTAAAAACGTATAAATTAAAATTTTAAAAGTTATAAAAACCCGTATGCAATTATAAACATGTTTCTTTTTATTGACTGCAAAATGGACAATACGAAAATGATGTTCGTTTACATCGCGATAGTGTCGGAACATGGTATGATATTAGCCGAGTTTTATTGGGAATTTATATTCACTTATATTCACTTCAGCAAAACATCGCAAAACATCGCTCATGGAAAAACAACAACTCCTAAGTGAATAGCGTAAGTGGACAACAATAACTCACTTACCTAAGTGAACAAAAGGGATGGTTGGTAAATTTCTTTTTTGGAACCCAGAGGTTGGCAGACTTTGGGATGTATTCGTTAATATTTCTGAGTTTCGACAACAGATTCAATAGCTAGTAGATGAGTCAGGTGGTGGCTTGGTGGGGACATAAATAGATACACAGTTACTAACACACACACACAAGGAAAGTTTCGCAATCGGTCAGAAAAAAATTTCCAAATAAGAACATCAGAACCAAAGCAACCAAAAACATGAGTCACTTGCTAGCTTATGACTTTTGACCACAGAGGAGATACAAAAAGAGACAAAACCACACACACACCACTGCATCTGTCCTCAAACTGACTTCACAAACACCACTTTATTTTCAGCTTTCAAAACCAGTTTGAAATCCGAAAATAAAGTGGTGTTAAGATGGTGGTGGCAGGAGAAGTAATGGTTTTCCCTCTTGTTCTTTAATCCTCTAAGCTTTTGACTTATTTAATTCATAAGTCACTTGCTAGCTTATGACTTGTGACTTATTTAATTCATTAGTCACTTGCTAGCTTATGACTTGTGAATTATAAAAGAACAAATACCTATTTCATAAGTCATTTTCTAGCTTATGACTTATGATTTATATAATTTACAAGTCACTACCTTATGAATTAGTTTTTTTTTTATTCATAAGTCACAACCCTGAAATATATACCTGTATGGAAATCTGAATCCTATTCCGATTCGATTACCCGATCCTAAAAATAAAAATGTATCTTTTTGAACACAGCCATTGCGAAAAAAATTAAAGTGACATTTGTTTGTTTATCTCGAAAGTCAAAAGTTGAAACGCGGCAAATAAATTGAGAATCGAGAATTAAATTGAGAAAAATAGAAATGAAAAATAAAAGGTATGCATTTATATTCTTCTGAATGCAAATTTTTAATGTTTCTTATCCTTAGAACAAGTGCCAAGGGTACCAACATTCAAAGTGAACCTGCTAAGTGAATATAGCCAAAAATCGTATTATTGAGACTCGCAAGTGAAGCGAATATAAGTTAGTGAATATAGAAATTCCCAATAAAACGCGGCTATTGATATTTTTATCGAGGCAAAATATGGTGTTTTTTACGTTAAGGCTTCCTACTTCAAATACGATAACGATAAGCCTTTGTTACACCTACTGTCATACGGAGCATCTCCATTTTTTTATCAAAACCTGGAAAATATCTTCATTTTACCAGAGATTACATTGTGAACCAATAAGATTAATGTCGATATTTTTTTAAATAAAATTATAGAACTCCCGCACAGCAGCATTATTTTCATTAACTATCTTGCTATCTGCTATTTTATCTTAAGTTTTGTTTGGTGTTTCAGTTTGCAAAAGCCGAAGCTGCATGTAAACCGCACGCGGATTACTGTTAATAAATACCGATTCCTCATAATTTTGCATTTTGTACCGGTGAGTTGGATTCTTAGATCGTGCGATATATAACACCGCTAGATTATTTTCTCTGGGGCATGGAAAATCACTAGTACCTACCAGTGTTACAGTTGGATATTTTGGAAACACATAGCCTTAACAATTGAAATAATCTTAACAATCATAATCGCAAGTTTCAGTTTTTAGTCGGTTAGTGAGTTTATATTTCATCAAATTTAGCTTGGAAAATGTCCTCTTATCGCAGGCACTGCTATGAGGAAAAGTTAATATTTTTGCAACACATTCATATAACTCAGAAAATAGGTATTCATTCAAACTATTTTTAATGTTAGCCACTTTAAACCAAAACAATTCGATATTGTTAGTTTCAAAAAATTGTTTTAAGATTTTATTCTAAAAATTTATTGTTCAATTACCTTTTCGGGACTTTTGGTAAAATAACTAAAAATAGAAACTAGTTTAAAATAAGTGAACTCTTGTTTCGACTTGATTAATTTGGGGTCTAAATGCCTCTAAATAGAAAGTTTCTCATTTTTTGATGTCAAATCGATTAAATATTTCATCACAAAGTATTTGATAATGACTTAGAATATTTTTTTTTAGCTTTTGAATTGTTAACTTTAGTTTTACTTGTGGGGAATGCTAAAAAAGTGGCACAGACTGAAAGATGGTGTCTCGGTGGCACAGCCTGAAAAAAGTGGCATTTTGATACTAAAGTGGCACAGCGGTAACGTATGGTATCTACAATGATAAGCATTGAAGATATACGTGCATACGACCCCAATGCTACTCACTAATTGCATCGAAAATTGGAGCTCAACATTTAAAAGCATCTCAGTCAGCCGCGGTCGCCGACGGTGGATACCGTCCAAAACAGACGTTCAGCTCTGGCGTTTTAAGAAAGCAATATAACTCAGGAATTAACTGCTTTTGGGAGTGATAATAAATTAACTGTGTAAGTAGATACATACAAAGGGTGGCGCAACAGAACGGGGAGCCCCGGGGTCTAGTGGATGTCTTACAACCATGCCTTGGAATATTGGAGGGGACCTACAAATTTCTGCCGATTTCGAACGGTTAATCGAGAAAGCGCTTTTCATGGCAATGAATTTACTTTCGGAGCACTTGCCAACTTCTCGCGAAAGGCGATACTCGTGGAAAGATTTTTTGTTTCTGTTGGGATTCGGACCACGTACGTCCCGAGTAACAGGCAGATATGCTTACCATTACTCCTAACCGGGAACAACTAAACACAGAAATAAGTAGCCTTATTTCAATAAAAGCAACAAACTGTCTTTTAGAAAAGCACATAGTGTGTATAGTTGTATACATTGATTTTATTCCAACTGCAAAATACATATGAATCATGTCCAAAATAATATCCAAACTTTACAAATCAATCCACCTGAAGCACGATATGAGAAATTTAACAAGAGTTATAAAAAAAATCTGTTTTTAGCATTTAGTAGGAGAGTAATTATATTTTTTTCGCTACGATTTCAAAGCATTTACAATTACGCACGACCATAAATATTTTAAATTTACATTCATATTTTGAAAGGTCTTTGGCTACGATACACATTTTAAGGATATATTATTATAAAACCCTACAAACATAATCGATATCGCTTATATGATACTTTCAGCGACGTCACGTACCTCAGAATATAATATCATTGCAACTTAAATCATTCACTCGTATACAGGCATTATTGAAGTGAAACTTCTTATGCGACTTCCAACAAGGTTGCGTTAAACGTTTAACGCGGATTAAGATATAAAGGTTATATCTTAAGAGAATTATTCTTACTTTTTAAATTCTTATGTATTAGAATAAAAACAGACAACAGCATATGATATATAAAAGAGATGAAAGTCAGTCTGAACTCTGAAGTGAGATGGACGCGAATAAAGACTTAAGAACAAAGTATCGTGTTTTATTAAAATATATTAATGGCGACCAGGATAAAATAACAATAACTAAAATAAAGATTCGAATGTGATTTAAATGGAAAAAGTGAACGAAGAAAATTTTGAACTTAAGACGGAAACGAATAAAAAAAAAAGTTAAATTATAATCAAAGAAAAAGACGTCTCAAAAATAACAAATAAAATGGCGTTTATTGAAACCATTGAATTTTTTACACCCGGTGAGGACTTTACCGACTATAAAGAACGTCTTCAGCATTTGTTATATAAATAAAACAGACGATAAAATGAAAGTGTCGTATTTGATAACTTTAATCGGACCGGAATCTTATAAAATTATAAAATCATTAACAAATCCAGATAAACCAGATATGAAAACATTTAGTGAACTCATTTCGATTATGGAAAAGTACTTTACACGTAAAGTGAATATAATTGCCGAAAGACTCAACTTTTATAAAAGAAATCAAAAAGTGCATGAAACAATCAGTGATACTTGAATTAAAAACGTTAGCTCAAACATGTGACTAAAAGTTTTCTCGATGATGCTCTAAGAGATAAGCTAGTGTGCGGTATTTTTCATGAGAGCATTCAGCAAAAACTCTTAAATGAAACAGGGCTCACATTTGACAAGGCATGTGAGCTGTGAGGAGTGAGGTAGCCAAAATTATGAAGATGACAAATAATCAACTGCGATAGATGAGACCAGAATCTCATAACAGCATAAACATGCTGGATCAACGGTCAGATGGGGAATAAAAGAAGTCAAAGTCAGTTAAGGAGATCGAGTGTTGAAAGAGAACAACGTGATGAAAGATGACCAAACAAACAGATGCAACAAAACCGTTATACCTTTGACAAGAGGGATTGGAGGAATGCGGTTTGCTTTAACTGTGGTCAGAACTCAGATCAGAAGGGTCATTTCAGAAAGTATTGTAGAAAACGAGAATATTCTTTCAATAACCGACATATGAATGTAAACAATGTAGAAAATATAACTGATGAAATAAATGAATTATCACTTTTGTTTATAAATTCGGTTACTAATGTAAATAGTTTAGCTCAGACTGTAGAATTGTGTATTAATAATGTAGTTATGGAAATGGAAATTGATAGTGGTGCATGCTCAACAGTTATTAACTATAATACCTATAAAAATAAATTATGCTATGTGCCAATTGAAAATGTAAATCGGCAATTAAATGTGGTTACAGGCCATGAAGTGGAAGTTGTGGGGAAAATTTCGGTAAAGGTGCAAGACTTAGTCAATGTGCCAGCTTACCACTGCTTAGAGATGTTCGTTATCAAATCAAATCGCAATTTCACTCCGCTTTTAGGACGTGATTGGTTGGATGTTTTGTTTTCGAATTGGAGAAATAATTTTGTTGTAAGCAAAGTGGATGATATGATGGAAATGAAGGTGAAACAATTAATGCTGAAGTTTCCAAAAGTGTTTTCTAATGATATGAGAGATCCTATTGTGGGGTACACCGTGCAGTTAAAGTTAAAAGACAATGCGATTCCCAGTTATTCAAAACCATATTCTGTTCCACATTCTACTGTCATGCTTAAGCGAAAGTAGCTTTAAATTTTAGCTCTGCAAAAATTCTATTTATTCTTTGTCATACGGTCTTATTAAGTAAATTGAGTGTAATAAAGTTTAGATTAAATACTTAGAAACACGTTAATAATACACATTTGTATACAAACGCGACTTTTCCACTCATAAATCAAATTGAAATATTTTTAACTTTGCTTAATATTTTCGTGACAATAAATATAACTGAGGATGTCAACCTCCAAACATGAACAACAAAGAAAGCTGAGGTCGGCGGATAGGAACCTAGATGCCTCTCCCTCTTGCGTTAACTCACCTGCTACTGCTTCGTTGTCGACAAAATTGTGGACTAAAATTGAATGTCGTCTAGATTCACTCGTTAAAACACTGACGGATTCTATTGTATCACAGCTGAAAGATGAAATCAGCAGTTTGTCTGAGAATTTATCTCTACGGATTAGCAACATGGAGCTTAATTTTGAAAACAAAATCAAAAACACAGCACTAGAATTTGATGCTAAAATTAAGAACTTGAAAAAACATTCAACGACAGACTCGGTTCTTTCAATCACTCATTGTTTACCACAAATTGTAGAACCGACACATTGGAGCAACAAGGAAGCAGATTGGACACATATGAAAATGAACTCACTTTGGTTAAGGAACAAATGTTCGAAAAGGTTAACACGATGCTTGAAGTTCAACTTGATGCACTAGCACGAAATAATATTTCTGGTGACCTTGTGCTTCATGGCATTCCAATCGTCGCAAACGAAAATCTTGAAAGTATTTTCCAACGCTTTTGCACATTGATAATGTATTCACCACCGCCACCGATTCGCATTTTTCGCACTAAACCGAGAAATAAATCGACCACCAGCGCGATCATTGTCAAATTACCGCACGCACAACATAAAGTAAACGTATTGACAAATGCAACCGAATTTTACAAACAACACTCGAGGCCTGTTTCGTTGAATGATCTTGGTCTTGTGGGAAATAAATTTGTACGGGTGTACGAAAGCTTAACCAAAAACAATCATGCAATTTTCCGTAAAGCCAACGAACTTAGAAAAAAGGGAATTTTGCATTCTGTGTTTACTAGACGTGGGCGAGTCTATGTAAGACAAACTAATGAGGAAAACAAAACACCCATCAGTATCACAAGCATCAATTCTCTTGAGGTGTTCCGCTCTTTGGTTGATAACGACAACGATAGTTCCCCTGCTACAACCAATACCGTTGGTTTTGCTGCTGTTTAAAAGAATGAAGGTGATGCTGCTGCTGTTGGAGCTGTTGCTGAGGGTGGTGGGTGATGAATGAATACTTTGTTGTTTTAAATGTTTACATATGTATTTTTTGTTAGGAGTTATTGTTACTTATTTACTAAAGTTATTCCTTTTCTTTTTCTTTTCTTAAAATTGAATTTCTTCAAGCAGGGCTAATCTATGTTCGACATTTAGAATATTGCTCGCTTTGATATCTTGTTTTTAAAACCATAAAATTTTTAATTTTTATTTTCATATTGTATATTTAAATTGTTCATATTTTTCTCTTTTTCGCTAGTGGAGGTGTTAGTCTGTGCTTATCTTTTTAAGTATGGTTTTTGGTACGGATCCTGATAACATAAGATGTGTTTTGAATGTGTTGTGTGGTGCGTTTAATGGCCTCAGCATTTGTTGTTTGAATGCTGAGAGTATTCGTGCTAAATATACTTTGCTCTACCAAACGTTTAGTTCATCTAAGTTGGATGTCATTATGGTGAAAGAATCATGGCTGAATACCAATATTTCTGATGGACTAGTAGCCTTACCTAGTTTCAAACTGCACAGAAGCGATCGTGAAAATAGGGTCGGGGGTGGCGTATGTTTGTATGTACGTGAGAATATATCAGCCTCTACTGTGTATAGGTCAACTGAATCTCCTATTGATTTTATTTGTGTTGAAATGAGGAACTAGGTTGAAAAATGTTTACTTGTAGTCGTTTATTGCCCCCCTAATATGTTTAGAGAGGAAAACCTGCGAGAGTTAGAGGAAACAATGCTGAGATTGAATCCGAAATACAGTGATGTACTGATCGGAGGAGATTTTAATGTAAATTTTTTACTTGACAACAATCTTAAAAGATCATTCAACCATTTTTGTGATATGATGGGCTTATCAGTTGTTAACACCCTTTGGCCAACTTGTTTCAAGTCAGATGCAAACCCTTCATTACTAGACATGTTTTTGACAAGCTCTAGGCAAAGAATATTTGGTAACGATCAAATAAGGCCTACGTCTGATTTTATTCACGACTTCATTTTTTGTTCTTTTAAATTTGAGGTTGGCAGAACTAATATGAACCGCACAATAAGTTATAGGTCGTATCGTGATGTAAGTCTTGAGAACATGTGCATGAATTTCAGGTACTCTGAATGGAATGAGATATATTTCTCACCTGACGTAAATATTAAAGTTTCATTGCTCAACAAGTTATTGACAGAACTGTATGACAGATATGTCCCTATTGTCACTAAACGATTAAAGGATAACGGATGTCCTTGGTTTAATTCTAATGTCAAACTGCTTATAAGGGAAAGGGAGCGTCTTTTTAGAAGATTCAAAAACAATCCAACTGAGTATAATAAAAGACAATACAAATTTGTTCGTAACAAGGTAAATTCTCTGATTCGTAATTCAAAGCGTGCATATTTGGTTGAGCAACTTGATCCCTCTCTCGGGCCTAAAGTGCTCTGGAACAATCTAAAAAAAATTGGTATTAAGGAAGACAAAAATAAGAACAATTGTCCATTTGCTGCTGATGTGATGTCAAATTTTCTGATTCCCCAATCCTCAAGATCTCCCATTCTCCAGGAAAATTTTAGTGAACCTGAAGGTGAAAATTCTTTCTCATTTGATTGCATTGATGCGGATGTTATTTTTAACAGTGTCAGGTCGATCAAGTCAAATGCTGTTGGCCCTGATGATATTTCTCCCAAATTTTTAAGACTAGTCCTTCCACTTATAATGAGCTACTTACTCCATGTTCTTAATTATTGCATTTACAGTTGTGAGTTCCCTGAGGTGTGGAAAAGTGCAATCATTATTCCTGTCCCTAAGAAAACGAACCCTACAAACCCTTCTGAATACAGGCCCATAAGCATTTTATCTTTCTTGTGCAAATTGTTTGAGAAAGTTATTCATGACCAAATGCAAGTCCATTTGAATGAAAACAATATGCTGTCACAATGGCAGTCTGGTTTTCGCAATAAGCACAGCTGTGAATCAGCAATTATAAAAGCTACGACGGACTTTCGATTTGCTCTGGATTCTAATAAGCTTGGTGTTATGGTATTACTTGATTTTTCTAAAGCCTTTGATTGCATTGACCATTCCATCCTTCTCTCTAAGCTTAGGAGAAATTTCAACTTTGCTCCAACGTCGCTAAGGCTTTTGTGTAATTGTTTGAAAAATAGGGTACAGCAAATAAGAACTGAAGCAGGAATTTCCAACCCAATTGTAACCAATTCCGGAATACCACAAGGCTCAGTATTGGGTCCACTATTATTCTCTCTTTTTATTAACGACCTTCCGGAAGTTATCCGCAGTAGCCAAATCCATTTGTACGCTGATGATGTAGTACTCTACTTATTTCGTGAAGTGGGATTGATGGAAGACTGTATAGAGAGGTTAAATGAGGACCTAAGCCTTATCCATTCCTGGTCTAACGCTAATAGTATGAAATTGAATCCAGCTAAGTCGGTTGCAATGTTGTGCTCTAGAAACGATTTTAATCTCGCTGATTTTCCTGTTGTTGCTATTGGTAATGAAACTATCGCCTATGTGAAAAATGTTAAATACTTGGGGTATTGTATAAATAGTAATATAAGCTGCTGTACGGCAATTTCAGACACGATTAGGCATATTTACTTTGGTCTGCGTAATTTAAGATCTTCCTAAGGTTTACTTTCTACCAATTTGAAAAAACATCTTGTGAAGTCATTAATTTTGCCATACTTTACTTATAACAGTTCAGTATATCCTGTTCTAGATAGCGAGTGTAAGCACAAACTAAATGTTGCCTTCAATGATTGTCTTCGATTTATTTACTGTATTCCTATGTATTCTAGTGTATCACATTTACATCATACTCTCTTTGGTATCAATTTAGATAAGAACCTTAAGTTCAGGTTACTTCTGAAACTGCATAATGTCATCCACAATAGGTGTCCTAATTATCTCTCAGAAAATCTTCAATTTGCACGTTCACCTAGAGGACTAAAATTAATATTGCCGCGTTTTTCACGCAGCATTGCGGAACGATCATTTTATGTATCTGCAATCCGTTTATGGTGTAGACTTCCAGACGAGTTGCAAAGAACTTCCACCCCAACTGCTTTTAAGAGAAAACTATTTTCGCACCTAGCTAGTCAAATATAACTTTAGCATTGCTTCTCCATCTTTAACTTCTTTAATCTATTATTTTTCTATCCTAGTATATTTTTTCTTTTTTTCTCCTTCATAGCTTAGCAATATAATGTACTATAAACTCTAAATTTCCCTTGCAAAATTTTGTAACATTAAACATTGTTCAAAAATTTATTTAATCATAAGAAATACTCTGTAATTCTAAATTTTAGATGCTCTAAAAGATTTTAATCTTAATGCGTCATTGTTATGTATCTATTTTCGAAATAATAAATAATAATAATAATAATAATAATAATAATAATAATAATAATAATAATAATAATAATAATAATAATAATAATAATAATAATAATAATAATAATAATAATAATAATAATAATAATAATAATAATAATAATAATAATAATAATAATAATAATAATAATAATAATTTGGGATTCGTGACAAAGAATACCAAGAAATTGATAAATTAGTATCGCAAAAAGTTTTAGTCCCGGTTAAATATAGCGAATGGGCTTACCCAATGGTGGTAGTACCAAAAAAAATGGAGATTTAAGGTTGTGTCTCAACTGTAAAGTAGCTCCTTCATATTATCGTTTCGAAAAGGTTCACATAGATTTTTTTGATGTCGATAGGTTGAAATTACTTCTGTTAGTAGATAGTTTCTCTAAATGGATTGAGATTGCTGAAATGAAAAGTACTAAAGCAGAAGTTGTCGTTTGTAAACTTCGTAATTGGTTTGCTGTTTTTGGATTACCAACCCAACTTGTGTCTCACAATGGACCTCCTTTTCAATCTTCTGAGTTTATTGAATTTTGCGAAAGTAATGGTATTAAGGTTTTAAAGAGTCCACCATATCACCCACAGTCGAATGGACTCGCTGAAAGGGCAGTTCAAACCGTAAAACGAGTTTTTAAGAAATTTTTAATCGCAAATCAGTCTATTAAGAGCCTGAATTGCAAAATTGACAATTTTTTGCTAAAATATAGAAATACACCCACAACTTCAACAAATAATAAAACACCTGCTGGTATGATTTTTAAATTTAAAACGGTAACTTTATTAGATGTTCTAACATCAAAAACTAAAAGTAGAAATATACCTGTTGAGAATGAAACTACAGATACACATAGATTAAGTTATTTGAATAAAAAGATACAGTTCAAAGAAAAAGAAAGCATATATGTATTACAAAAATAATTTTAAATCGCATGTCAAATAGATTCCTGGACAAATAATTAAAAAAATGTCAAAATCATTGTACAAAATTTCAATAAATGGGGTTCAAAAACAGCCCATATAAATCAATTAAAGCATAGAAATTGTTCAGTTAAGTTTAGCCCACATGTCACTCTTTTTGATAAAAGTAAAATAGAGAATGTAATGGAACAAGAAGAGCGTTGTGAAGAGGAAAATGTTGAGTTTCATAGTGCGGAAGAAGAAAGCTATAATGAAACAAAACAAATTCAAAACGAACAACATAAATACAACTTAAGAGTAAGACGAAAATAAATTAATTTTTAAAAATGTAAATTATGGAAAGTAATGGTTAACGAAAATAATAATTTTTAAGTAAGAAAGGAGGAGTTGATATAAAGGTTATATCTTAAGAGA
Organism: Melanostoma scalare; assembly: GCA_949752695.1. Taxonomy (NCBI): domain Eukaryota; kingdom Metazoa; phylum Arthropoda; class Insecta; order Diptera; family Syrphidae; genus Melanostoma; species Melanostoma scalare. The sequence continues at coordinate 63,637,379 of OX456986.1, read as the reverse complement.
ATTATTCTTACTCTTTAAATTCTTATGTATTAGAATAGAATAAGAACAGATAGCATATGATATAAAGAGATGATAGTCAGTCTGAAGTGAGATGGACGCTAATAAAGACTTAAGAACAAAGTATCGTGTTTTATTAAAATATATTACATACTTTTCGGCACTGCTCGCAATTTGTTGATATGTATAACAGTTTTATCAATTCCGCGTCATTCAGCCAGACGATTTAATTTTTACCACTGTCTTCATAAATATTACCAAGCTAGCTTTCTTGAAGTAAAATCAAACCAACCTCTTCTATTTGCACATTTATGATCCTTTTCGTAGATTGCACAACTCCAACAACTTTCTCAGTGTGAAATATGAACGAAAAAAGTCATAAAACAGCTGAACAAGTATAGTGTTTCCCAGTGCTGCATGTGTCCTTGTTCAGATTACAAAACATGAACTTCTGTTGCTTTTTCTTTCTAGTTTCCTCTTTTCGTCATCGGTACCCTGCCAAAGTATTCCAAGCGTTAAATTGGCATCAGACGCTTTTCGTGTTTTCTTGTCTCTGGTGAGTTCTATGAGAGCGCATCCTATACTTTTGTTGATTTATATTTATTTTCTTTAGCTTTTACGTCGCCGTCTTGTGCCTTTATATGTGCTCAATAAATGTTGTCTATGCTCGCTACTAACTCCCTGTTCTTAATTTGGTTGTCGTTGTTTCTATTCTTGCGTGGAATTTGTATGAGATTTAAACAAGGTTTTTTATCGGAGCAACTATGAAAAATGTAAAAGCGCTGTATTCTTTTCAAGTCTGTATTTGTATATGTATGTATTCAAGGCGATGTCAAGTCAAAATTGTAATATCTCCCAGCAAACATTTTTCTGAAAGGTTCAGATTTTGTTCACCAAAAATGATTCATTTAGCCTTCATTCAATAGAAGAAAGAGAAACTATGAATGTACACAAGAAAAGTTGTAAAAAAGAAGAAAAAAAAACAACAATTCATTTTTTATTAAATTTTTTAGACTAAATCTGAATGTGCAAGTACAAGTATATTTTTTTTTTAAAAAGATCTTGGCCAACTTCTACTACTGTGTATGTTATAAAATTGTAGATCCTTCTCTTATAGGATCTTTCTCGTTCTTTTTAATTAATTTTATTATTTTTTGTACATGCAACAAAACTTTGGAATTCCTTACCAGCAACAATTAAAAAAATTATTGTAAGTTCAAATTTTGAGAAGGTTGTAAAACAACACTTTAGCTAGTGCTATAATAATAGTAATTGAAAGATAATATTTTTCAAAATACCTTCACTCTCGTTTAACTAGCAAAGGAGGGGAAGGGAGAAGAAAAATAATGGTATTTCGAGAGAAGAATTAATAGAACTAAAAAAGAAATAATAATATTTGTAATATTATATAGGATAAAACAGGCTTACTTTTCTGTTTCCTCTTTTTATTTTAAAAATTTATATTTCTACTATTGAATTTATTATTTAATATATAAATTTATCATGCTAGGTACTATAAAAAACTAAGTCTTACTTGTACACCATTCTAAATAAAATACTGAATACTGAATACTGAGGGGTGCAGCTATAGGCAAACCTATGCACTATGCTTTCTATTCAAAATGCGGAAAATATCTCTGCTTTGTGAGTTTTTATAACAGGATCTTGCCGCAAACAAATAGCAAGTTTGCCTTAGAGTGAAGTAGAGATTGTTTTAAACATTGGTTGCTAAAAAATGACAAATAAACCAAATATAAAAAGGAAAAAGCGTTCAGTGAAAAAAAAAAACATAGTGAGTTTTACTTAAAAACATTTGATGTGAAAAAAGACATATAAATAAAAACCATATACATCCTTATATATATAAAATTTCCCTGTCACAATGTTAGTTACCGTACTTCTCCGAAACGGCTTTACCGATTTTTACCAAATTTTATATGCGTATTCAGTAGGTCTGAGAATCGGCTACTAATTATTTTCCATACCCCTAAGTGATAAGGGCCATCTACCCTTAACATTATTTCTTTAATTTACACTGTGACATGAGAATTTTAAATATTAGATTTTACAGTCTCAGTGTAAACGTCATATCAACTATATTCTCAAGAAAATTTGTTATTAATTTGCTGGACAAAAACAATTTATTCCTATTTTATTAAGTACAGTTTGCATGATTTGTTAATTAAGTGATTAATTACAAAACCTCAAAAGTACTCAACACGTTGCACTAGCGCCTGCAAACAACGGCTAAGTATTGTGTTGTAAGTACCTATAAATTATAATCTTAAAATTTTGTTTCCTTCTAACGCCCGTAACTTTCAACAGATTCTAATGGATTTTATTTTACTACGAGAATTGGTTACTATCTATTTTTCATACCCGTAAAAGTCGGCTCAGCAGATGGCGTTGCAGTCTACATCTACGTTATTTTACGAAATGGCTTCTCCGATTTCGATGAAATTTTTTTGTGCGGCTCCGAGAATAGATTTACAACTTTTTTTCATACCAAGTTTCCCACAGGGACGGGGATAGGAAAGGGAACCGGAACAGGAACGAAAACTCGAAAAATTCTGAGCCGATATTAAAAATTCTTTTGATATTAGGATGTTACATTATCCCTTAAATAGAATTTGTTTCATGACCATATTCCCACGGAAACTAGAAACTTTCCGGGTATTTTCAGCTTAGCCCAGCGGGTGTTCCTAACAATTTTTCAAATAATTTAGATCCGAGCAACACTGGGCGGGTCAGCTAGTATATGTATATAAACAAAAACAATTGAAAAGTGTTGAAAAAAAAAAAAACACTACATACACATACTTAATGCACATATTCAAAATAATTGACCAGACGTCAATTAACGATATTTTTTGTTACATCTAATTTTGTTTTACTTTTAAAAAATGAATTTGTGATTTTTTAATGGATTAAATTTATTTTACTTTTAATAAAAAATAAATTATATCGTTGTAAGTGCTTTCGTTTAATTTTTTTTATTTTAACGTCTTTATTTTTAGGTATGCCCAGAAAATATTTTAAATCGGAAATCCATCATAAATTGCATAGAAAAAAAGAATTTAGAAATGATTAATTTTGAATACTTTTACCTGGGCAGTGGAACACCTTTATGAACCATTTTAATTAATCATTTACTAACCAAGCTTTCTTCATAAAAATGTGTGTACTCAGTTTTCCATCACTTAAATTAATTATATTGGAACTACTTTTGTGATTCAGAAAATATTCACTTATATGAATATAGGAAAGCTCATATACCTACCCTTTAATGAAGAATTCTTGAATCCTTTTACCGGTGTTCCACTACCCAGGTAAAAGGATTCAAAATGAATCATTTCTGAATTCTTTTTCGGTCGTTTTCTTCACTATAGTGATCTATTTATGATTCATTTCTGAATCAAAATGTTTGGTTGGTTATGCGCATCTGATGGAATACGATATCTTTTCTCAATGCGAATTGCAGGGTATTTTTTATTTTACATTCTTATGCAAATGCTGGAATTAAGTTAAGTCTAAGGTATAAACAAGTTTATGAGGCAAGTTATAAAACCTCAGCGAACCTTAAAAATGTATGGGTATAATTTCCAGTGACATCTGAACGCTTGAACTGTATTTCTCTTTCTTTCGGAACACTTTCCGATAGAACTCTATGCTCTTAAAACAAAATGACGGGGCTACTGACAAAGAAATAAACACACAGTAAAAAAAAAAACAAATAACGTCTGAAAAAGTGAACGTCTGAAACCCCACGTCAACAACTTGATAGGTCCTTATCAATGTGGTTTTAGACCGGAGAAGTCCACAATAGACCAAATTTTCACATTACGGTAGATCTTGGAAAAAACCCGTGAACATAATATCGATATTCACCATCTCTTTATCGATTTCAAGGCCGCGTATGACAGTATCTACAGAGACGAGCTGTACAGAGCCATGTCTAGTTTCGGCATCCCTGCAAAACTCGTACGACTATGCAGGATGACTTTGGAGAATTCACGCTGCTCCGTTAAGGTCGGTAAAGAACTCACCGAGACCTTTGATGTCGAAAAAGGTTTTAGGCAAGGCGATAAACTGTCATGCGATTTCTTCAACATCATACTTGAACAGATTGTAAGAAACTCAAACGTCAACACCAGAGGAATAATCTTTCAAAAGTCTGTGCAATTACTCGCATATGCAGACGATATTGACGTAATGGGAAGAAAAAAGCGTGATGTCATAGGTGCTTTTGCGAGTATTGAAACAGAAGCGGCAAAAATGGGTTTGATGGTTAATGAGGGCAAAACAAAGTATATGCTGTCATCAAATAAGGACACAGAACATCGACGAATTGGACAAAACGTCACAATAGACAGACATAACTTCGAGGTAGTACAGGACTTCGTCTACCTAGGATCCGCTGTAGACACGGACAACAACATCAGTGCGGAGATCAAACGGAGAATAACTCTTGCCAACCGTTGCTTCTTTGGGTTAAGAAGGCAATTGAGAAACAAAACCCTCTCCAGAAAAACCAAGGTAACCTTATATAAGACCTTAATCATCCCAGTCCTGCTTTACGGCGCGGAAGCATGGACCTTATCGAAAGCGGATGAGGAAACCCTTGGTCGTTTCGAAAGAAAAATTCTCCGAATGATCTTTGGTCCCGTATGCGAAGGCAATGTGTGGAGAAGAAGATACAACAACGAGCTGTATGAGCTGTACCGCGACATGGGCATAGCCAGAAGAGTACGCATCGCGAGGCTACGATGGTTGGGCCATGTTGAGCGGATGGACCCAAACTCTCCGGCTCGCCGGGTGTTCGAAAGCACATTGCAGGGAAATCGCGGAAGGGGAAGACCTCGTCTTAGGTGGCGCAATCAAGTGGAAGAAGACCTCAACCGACTTGGAGTGCGAAACTGGAGAGAGCTCGCCCGAAATAGAACTCGTTATCGAAGGATGTTGGTTGAGGCCCAGGTTCACCCCGAACTGTAATGCCCACCTAAGTAAGTAAGTAAGAAAAAAAAAAAAAACTGAAAATCAGTTTAGGGATATGTTGGAAACCAAAGAAAGCTTCTCCTGTTAGCATTTACGACAAGATTATGAACATATTTAATTTTAGTCTATTTGTAACAGATACCTACTTATCTACGATCGTACTTAATTGCGTTTCTATTTGAAACTGCTGAAATTTAATTTAAAAAAATTTAATTTGAAAAATTCAATATTTGGATTATTTTTTTAAAGATATGTATATCTGGGCTATATTATGTACTCAGAAATTTAAATGTCAAAAGGAATTTTCGAGTAACAGTTGGACGGTTTTTTTTTTTTAATTATAAATTTCGTGCAGTAATTAAAAAAACTATACTTCTTTGAACGCTGCCATAAAACAAAATTTATAATTAATACTATTATACATAACACTATTTTTTACTACACTTGTAGACTTCGAAATGAAAATAGAAAAAATCTTTTTTTTTTGTGTTTAAGCTTGAAGCGGACCGATGCCCTTGAATTTTTCACTTTCTCTTGAGCTAAAGTAAAATATTTATCTCTGATTGTACGTCCGAATCCGAAGCTGGACTCAAGGTAAAATTGGTGAGTATTCATAACGAGACGGGTGTTGGGCTGAATTCTTTCTCTTTGAAAAAAAGTGATAAAAAAGAGTGAAACAAGTAATGCTTCAACGATGTTGAAGAGAGTCAATCGATTCGATCCTACGATTGATGTTTGGGGAGCACCTGACCAGATATGGGAATTATACTATAACAATGCTGTTAAGGTCAGAATTTAATTGCTAATTATACGCCACCGTTCCCGTTCCAGATTCGAAAAGCATCTGACCGACGTAAATTTGAAAACGAGATTGATAAACTAAAAGTCAAGTCGTCAGCAAAAGAGTAAAGAGTATTAGAAGTTTCAAAGAAGAGATCGTTTATGAATTTAAAGAAGAGTCCTAGACAAAACGCCGCATTAATTTTTTTATAAAAAAAAAAAATTTATCGGAGAGAAAAAATCTTCGATTAATTACTAAAAAATATATTTAAGAAGCTCGTGTTAATTTGAGACTAATCGGTTTAGCCGTTTTCGAGTAATGTTGGTCACTGACTTTGTAAACACCATTTTCAGACAAACGCGTTTAAAGTTTAAAAAGCAATTTACATTGGATACAATTTTTTTCAAATTTGGGTGTGACTTCGAAAATATTCACCGGATCGATGTGAAATTTTCTTTGTGTATTCTTAAATATATGCACATTAAGAAAATATATATAAAAATATAAATAAAATATAAATAATAATAAAAAATCGATTTTTTGAAAGTTCTAACTTATAACCCCTTAAAAAAAGGACCGAGACAAATATATTTATTAGGTCGGTACACTGTTCCTAAGAGAAGTTTGTTTTCACCATGCCCTATATCTACAAAAACATATTCAATTGCGCTACCAGTTTCAGAAATATATCTTAGTTTGCATGGAATATTTTCGCGCACATACACTGCAAACCCACCTCCATTGCAACCATGTCTATCCGACCGATAAACCTTATATCCTTCCAGTTTACACGTTTAACGTTTCTGAACCACGTTTCGGATATACTAATCACATCAACTTTCCTACCAAACACAAACCTGAACTCATCAATTTTAGGTAGCACAGTTTGTGCATTAAAGTGACATACATATTTTTAAACCACTACTTTGATGTGCCAAGACATTAACCATTGAACGCAATACTCCGTCACCGAACGTGGGGCTAATTGTACGGAAATTGAAATTATTCATTACAAAAGAAAACAGAAAATAAATGCTTTTAAAAGAAAAAAAAAAGTAATAAATAATAAAGCCAAAGATAAAAAATAAAGAAAAGAAAAATTAAAAGAACAAAGATGAAATAGTTATTTCAAATAAGAAATTTAATAAAGTTTGAGAAGCTACATATTTATATTTCAGTAAGTGTTTGTGTTTAGGCAGTTCCATTAAGATCTTCGTTATTGCTTATTTCTATTGCTTTTTCATCTGGTTGGCATTTAATGTGGACAGTTCCTCGAATTGTAAACACCGATGACAAGTTTTTAGCCTTCTTCAACTGCAGTGCCCTTTGCAGCAACAAATTATTTTTTTTTCGTCAAACATTCGCGCAAGAAAATAGGACTGTCTCGTTCGAACTGTGATAATCCCACGTCGTGAAAAAAAAATTTGTTTATTGTTCGTATTTCGAAATAACCTTTAAAACGAAATCCTTATCGAATGGAAATGAAAGCTAGATAAGAATGATCGAATTGTTTCTGTTATTGTTGTTTTGCACGCGAGTTCGAAAGATAGCCAAAAGTGTGGGTGGCTTAATGTTGATAATATGACACAGATGATTGAAGTACGATTTTAAGTTTTCATCTTTGACAAAAGGGATGCCATAAAAACAGCGTCGGCGGCAAAGTTTCTATTTTGTAATTCTTGTGCAGTTTCTATTTGTTGCATTTTCGTTGTGACCTCAACGATTTCATTCTTAACATCATCGAGTTCCGTTAATGTGGTTTTTAAAGTTTTTTTTGTTTGAAAAAGTTAATTTTTTACATCTTTCATCGATGCACCAAGTTTGTTTACGTCGGTTTTTATCTCGTCCAATTCCAGGTGTGTAGTGGAATTCGCGCATTCAAGCTGTGTTATGCGATTGCTTATGGCAACCATCGTGTCATTAATTTCGCTTATTTTGGTTTCAATGTTTTTTGTTACATTTTCGGCAGATTCTTTTGTTTTACTATGGTTTGCGATATCTTATATTTTCTTTATTGTTGCGTTGTCGTCGTCTTTGACAGAGCCAGAAGGTATTTGGTAGAGCATCTTCGAAGTTTGTGCTGAGTTTTTGGCAGCTGCAAGAGATGCACAAGCTTTTACCCCTTTATTGCTTCCAGACATATTTGGTCAGTGCTCGAACTAACGTTTTTTAAAGCTTTCGTTTAAAACGCACGATTTAAGAAAAAAGCAAAACTGTCTTTCAAGAATTTTCACACAAAAATATGTAAATTAGTAAATAAAATAGTATAACCCGATATATTCTGGGTTTCCTTTCTGCTATTGTGTTCTGTTTTTTTGGGAGTGAACCGAAAGCAGAGCTGTGAAAGTAACAGTTTGCGCTGTAGGATTAAATTAAACTCCTCCAACTACTACCAAATTAAAACGTTCCAAAAAAGCTAAATACTTAAAATGCGAATATTTCTGCGGTCGTTTTTTTTTATAAAGATTGTGCTGAGATTAGTGACAAAGATTTTGCTATAATTTCTTATAAAATATTATTCTAAAAATGTCACTTGTGCCAAAGTATAAACTTTCTTCTCAGTTTATTAACAATTTCAATTGGTCTTGCTTCTGTTGTAAATGATCTCAAAAAGAATTCTCTTCTTTAAAATGTCACAGTTAAATTCCCAACCCCGCAAAGCAGCGAAAAAAATTATGCCTGGCCTCTTGCCAAGTCAATTCGACAATAACAATGATATCCTAATGTCCTTACAAACCGATGCCTATTATGTTTGCGGACGATTTGAAATTTTTTGCACTAGTACAAAACTTAACAGACTGAAAGCTTCTCCAATCTCCATAGTAATATTATCAATCGTATCAACTGGTGGAATATGAAATAGCTAACCCTAAATCCAAATGTCAATGGTTTTTGTTTACCCGTCTTTTGCTACCTATCATTTACGATTATAACATTCGAAACCATGTTCAATTAGATCAATGCTATAATATTGCTGCGTAGTATGGAATCATAAGTACAACGTTCTTATTCAAAGATTTGTAGTTAACAAACAAGGATGAAACATTGAAATGCCAGTTTGTTGGCATTCAGGCACTAGAAACCGAAAAAAGCCAAGAAAATGGGACATCGTTCCAAAACGCGTCGCGTGTAAAAAGTGTTACAAACGTATCATGAAAACGAATAGATATAAAAACTAAAATCAAGTTTTTTTTTTTTTTAATTTTATTTATCTTTCACTAGAAACTCGCCGTAAGATGTTTGCTATAATTTTTTTCAATGATACTTTATGATATCATATTTTTTGTCGTTCTCTGTTATCTCTAATATTGATCTATAAGGTCCTTCTCAAGAACTAAAATTTCGTATCCTATCCTAGGAAAATAGTCACGAAGTAAATTATGCTTTAAATGAACCTATTACTCGCACTGTCAGGGAGATAAATAAATTTCAAATTAAAAAAAAAAACGCGAAAATTCGAAAAATTGTAATAATTTTTTTTCTACTCACAGAATGCCATTTTACAAAGACTGCAAAAGAATAATTTCAGCGTATCTGCAACTTTTCATTATACTTCCTACAGCCTACAGGTCAAATTTTACAGCATATATACAAAAAATAACAGTGAATCGGGTTGGCCTTAGAACACGTCGGTAAATCTCCCGGTTTTCGATTGTTCCATGTCTGAGGCCAACCAAAGGCAGATTTCGTTGCATTTGACTGTAAGTGGCTTGGTCTGACTTTCGTTTTATTTCCTTCGCGATCGTATCCGAAACCAATTTGGGTTCTTTGGACATCGTCTTTCAACATAACAGTACCAACCGAGCCAGTTTTGCTCTATTTTTTTTAGGATGGAATTTTCCACGGAGGCTTCCATGAACCTTGGTACCTCTAATACGATCAAGCTTTGTTACTCCCGCTGTCATATCTACCGTCAGTTACAGTCAACTTACTCTCATACTTTTTGCACATTGTCCAACACCGTATATGAGCGCCGGACAAACAACTGGGTAGAGTCTTCTCTTCATAGGGGACATTTTTTTATGCCAGCACATTTTTCTTTTCAACAAATAAAAATGAATTTACATCAAACCAATAAAAAGAAAACAAAAACACTAGAAAGAGAATGAGAATCCACAAATATATTAAACCGGAAGTGTATTTGAGTAATTTAAAAACATATAAACATGTAAATGCGATGAGATGACGAATATTTTATATAGACATTAATATAACATCGATCATAAAAGTTTGGCAACTACCCAACAAAAATTCTCCGTGCCCTAAACATTCTTGTATTGAAGATGCTAAATTCAAAAATGCTAACTTTATTTTTATATGTGACTGTACAATCATGCGCGCCACGTGAAAAGTTTTTGCTACGCACTAGCTATCGTTCATTCATTAGCAGATGTTTGGTTAAATATAAACTATCCCATGCATGATACTTTCAATTAAAACGAAAAATAACTTGCAAATGAACAAGAAATGTGTGCACTGTTGTGACACTGAATTCTTTGCATACTTTAACAGCTGCTTCTTGACAAAAATAAATCGCATGAAAAATAAACAGCCGAACTTATTGCTCTCGAATGCAATAAATTTTGTATTGTGGTTCGGATACATTTCTCTTTACATAAGAAGCAACACAATTTGTGTTGAGAGTAATTGGGGTCACAATCGTGACAGAGATTGGGCAAAGGAATTTGATTGGATTCAGTTTTTCTGTGGATCGTTTCAATGCACCTACCTATAACCCCTGATTGATGCAGAGCTTCATTCATTTAGTTGTGAAAAGACAACTACTTTACATTTGGGGTAAGAACTTGACGGAAGTCTAAGAAAAGATACTCTTTGTAAGAAGACTACTGCTTGTCAATAATTGGCTATGATGATACTCCAAAAATTTGTTAATCTAAGATATTTGCACTATGGCAAAAAACACAATAAATTTAAAAATAAATAAAGAAATATTCTGGTGCATCAGCTTGGTAGAGCGCGCGTCAAGTTCATGTTTTATCAAGCATTACGCTAATTTTGACTATGAAGTCATTATTTCAAAGACTATTAAGGGCGTATTCTAGTCTAGAGACGTGAATTTTAAGTAATTTTTAAATTGTCGTAAAAAAAAGACAATCAATATTTTTACGTTACATTTTTTTGTCAGTTATTTATTAATGTTAAAAGAGTTCAGAAAAAAGTTTTGAATTCTAGCAGCTGATGAAGTGTGGTATCTTAAAAAATTGACACATCATGACCATACCCATGATTTCAACCCTCCTAGTCATCCGAATCGAAAAAGAAAAAAAGATTCTCAATCTGCAATGATGTCGCTATCGCATGAACCGGCGACAAGCAAAAAGATTTTTTTTTTTGACAAAATAGCGACTGTTTGAATAAAAATATCAATTTTTCTTACCTTTTTTTTAGTTTCTCGCATTTTTGAAAAATAGCAGTAGAAAATCTGTTTCCACGTCAACAGACGGCTATAACTTCGGAAATAATTTGAATTTTGAAAAATCCTTTTAGGGAAATATTATTGAACATCTAAAATATCGAGATATGATTAAAAAAAATTTCGATATTTTCAAATTTCTAGACTAGAATTGGGGGTATTCTAATTCAAAACAAATTTATATAAAATTTATTGTAAAGTGCAGAATTCTGGGTTTTGAAAAAGGTATAATTTGTAACTTTAGACGTTGCTCTTCTTTTTTTTTAGATTTCAATTCAATTTCAATCAAAACGGAGGGAGATAGGCCCCCTTTTCCATAGTAAAAAATGCTTGTATTGAGCCCCTCTACCAAAAACTGTTTTATTTCTTGGCGCCAAAGTTATCGTACTCTTGCCGTAAGAACCACAACGTCATCTATAATTTAGGGGTTGCTTTAATTACTATTACTTAACTTCAGAGTTGATTAAAAATCGATACTTGAACAATGAACATTCAAGTTGAAAATTGTTCATTAATTTTTCTCTACTCAGTTGAACTACAGTTGAAATTATAAAGTTGGTCTACTCGGAATATTTTTTTTTTCTCTCTTGTTATTAGAGATAAATAAAAAATTATATATTGAAATGGGTTACAAATTATAGAGTACAACATCAGATTGGCTTTTGGTATCAAGCCAACCATGTGCGCTTTTGCAAACTAACCAGGCATGAAGCCAAACCTTTAATCCATTCAACATACGGAAAATCAAAGAAAAGATTGCCAAAAGCGGATGGCCATGACTAAGAAGCAGCAGCATACATGTCCTCTTAACACACAAAAATCGGTGACAGGATTTCGCACTAGATTGAAGCGAAGAAGGTTATTACATTTACAAATAACAAACTTGAGTTAAGCACATAATTATGTACATTTGTACATTCCAACTCCACGAATTATATCTGCCAGCATTCGGGTCATTTTAAATGCTGTCCTGATGACGAACATAGATTTGCAAAATGTGTTTACGATTGATATCAGAAAAATAATTCATATATTTAGCGTTTTCTGAATTCAGTCCTACAAAATCCAAAAAATAAGATCTCCTTCTAACATAGTCAATTAAAAAAAAAAAATTCATCCTTAGAACGACAACTTAACATAAACTTTTTTCTTTACTTATATGACTTGACAATTGCTAAAGTTAAGAATCTTTTTAATTGAAGCCATATTAAATATGCATTGTTGCATGGGGTAGTGAGAACCGAAAAGAATTCAATGCTTCGAAAACACAACGTTGTCATTTGTCGTTAAAGCTTAATATCACACATTGCCATCATCTATCAATGGTACCAGCATCCAAAAAATTGAAAAGCTGTCAGTACTTGGTTGTATGTGTAAATGACGATCTTAGTTGGAACGACCACATGTTTGAAGTCCAAACATCTTTGCGCCTACTTGATAGGGTACGAAATAGGTCGTTAAAATTGATAGGTGATAGTTTAATCGTAGAATCGATTTATTCTCTTGAACATCGTCCAAACGTTACCTGTCTCTTTAATCAATTTTTTCACAAACAGTGCTCTAGTGCCCTGAAGCAATTAGCCGCAACACCCGCCTCGCTAGGAATGCTCATCAGTTTTACTTCAAGCCCAGCTTCGGACGTACAAGCAAGTATAGAGATTCATATTTTAGTCGCACCACCCGAATGTGGAATGCTCTACCTGTCTCTGTTTTTCCCTGCATACGATTCACAAAAATTCAAATGCAACGTGCATCGGTGTATCCTTTCAAATCCTCTCCTATTTCCCTAAATGCTCGCACTGTGTTCTATAACTATAACCCTTGATGTGCGCGTTAATTATAAAAAAAAATTAAATTGGGGTAGATTTTGATTCAGCCCATCAAAAAACAATTTTTCGTTTTAAAAGAGGGAGGGTAAACCTAATTTTTGGAACCTTACAAAATGTATTTTGATTTGGGGAAAATTCACAACTATGAATGAAAACTGAGACAGCAAAGAAAAAATTCTCCATTTAAGAATACAACTTGCTTTCGCAATCATCTCAATTTACGCTTCAAAAATACTAAAAAAAAAAGATTAAAAACGAGACATTATTATTAATGAGTGATTTAAATTTTTTATATTTTTATACTGATTTTGGCGAATACTTAAAAGCTTATTATATGACTGACATTACCTCTTAGAAAATGAAGGACATAACTGAGAAGGCAAAAAGTAAAAAACTGAGAAAATCTTCATCAGAATTAAATAACATACATACAAGTAAATTACCTCTTACTTACAGATATAAGGGCTGATGATAAAAATGAACATTGTTGTACACAGCGGCAGTAGTAAAAGTAGACACCAAGGTACTGCAATAAGAATAATTCAAAAAGGAAGAGAAAAATGGAGTCCATTTTAATTACTCAAATGCCTAGGTTCTTAACAACTATGTTCGTAGTTTTAACTTTTTTTAATCATTGGCAAAACTCATGATATTATCAGACACACAAACCATTTACTTCGCTTTATATCTTTTCATTTTCCTATGGGGAAGTTATTGTTAGGGATGACAATTGACAAGTTTTTAATTGATATGATGGAGGGATTTATATATGTTCACTTCCTTGAAAACATTGGAAGGGTTTTGATTTCCTTTTTTTTTTTTTGATAGTTAGTTCTTGTTATAATTTTTTAAATTAATTCCATGTTTATATCAACTTATTTAGATTCAAGTTAAATTATTGAAATAGTTGAGAGCCCAAAAGAGAAGAAAAAATTAAGTAGAATGGCCGAATAGGGCTCGAAGACTAGTCGTAACATAATCTGTTGTTAATGCCACCTTTCATGATTTGTATCCAGCTGTATACTAATATTATAAACAGAAAAGAATTTGTTTTCTGTTTGTTATGCATAAAATTAATAATTTTATTTGAGCAGCTATATTAGCCGCGTTTTATTATTGATCTGATCCGGATCAGATCATGGGTTTATTAGCGTTACAACAACAAAGCGAAATCCTGCTTTTTAGTTGGATCTATTTTTGTGATCTAAAAATTAGTTCTTCTATTTCACACAAGAGGAGACTTTCCATTGAAAACGTTGGTATCATTTCCAATATTTCCAATAACAACAGTATTGCCACATGAACATTTTTATCTGTGTGAAATGAAATATATTTTAGATAGATACCGAGAAACTTCACATTTATTCATTTTTGTATAATACATGACATAATGAAAAACTTTTACAAAACAAAACATATATTCGTGAAATTAATAAGAATTAGTGCAGAAAAATATATATTTGACAAAGTGGATGAATATCATTTTTCCCTAAAAAAAAGAACAAAAAATTAACCATTGAAAAAAAAATTCGTAGGGCAACTCTGCAACTCTTTTGAAATGTCAGCTGAGAGAGCGAGTCTCTCACAGCTTCCAACTGGAAATATGATGATCTAAAGCTGTTTTATTATCAAGATCTGATCCGGATTGGATCATTGTGATAATAAAACGCGGCTATTGATGAGGTATCTCCGATTCAAGTTGCTTGCTCGTACTTCTTGAATAGCTAGGTTTGCGCAGCCGGGCAGAAATCTCTCAGAACTTCCTAGTTTATACCCTCCGTGCGCTTTATGGGTTGAGTTACGCACTATTTCTGCATTTTCTTTTAAGGGCAGCATTTTCATCTCTTTTATTTGAGGGCACTTTGACAATGCTGTGAAAGCCTATTTCTTGCCACTGCTTTGGATTCATAATTTTACCACAATGTTTCTTTAGCTTTCTGAAAGCGTACCTTAAAAATTCCTAGTTGGTTTGGCTGTCTTTAAGCAAATTGTTGCAGACAATCCCATATACTTTGTGCGGTGCTCCATCCGTTTTGGACTGAGTTGATGGTGTTATACAGATATCTCTGCATATTGAATTGATGGCCTCTACTTTTATGCTAATTATGCCACTTGATTCTCTTTGTTTGATTTCCTTCACCACTTCCATAAAACATTCTGTAAGCAGAAGACTATGTTGCTGGGAAATAGCGTCACAAAGTATCATTTTGAAGTTTTTCACCCAAGGCTTCATAAATTTGGCAACCAATGGGTTTCATTGATCTGATTTAATTATCAAGTTGTCGATCTCGACTGATGTACATGATATTTAATACCATTGCACATACTTACGAGTAGATTATCTTTACGCGAAGGGTTCCTGGCAACGTATTCCATACCTCCATGGCAATCCTCATAATGACAAAACCTCAGAAAACGGACTCAGGCCAATCGATTTTGCTGCGGGGCTAAATGTTGTTGCTTCCCACAACTCAAAATTCGTAAAGGTACATGGCGATCCCCAGATCAATCAACCGTCAACAACATTGACCATGCTGCGATCGATGCAAGACACTCCTCCAGGGTGATGATATCTGAACTTTCCACAGCTTTGAGTCGGTAGTGTTGTTGTAGTCAAGGTAGAAATGAGGATATCGTGTTCACGACTAGCGCGTAGCGCTGTGAAACGATATGATGTCTGAAAGCTACAATCGCAAGAGATTACCAATGTCTTTTCCAATCTAGTGCTCTTCATTTATGCTTGAATTAAGCATTAAGCATTGAGGACAACGCATGTGCAGCAATGTCATCAAGCCATCAGAACGCAGCCTGATGTTCTGTGTTCCACTCGGTCCCCAAATCGAAACTCATGATTAGATGAAGAATGCAGACAGGAAAATGTAGCCAAACAAAAAGCACGACAAATGTAGCTGCAAAACGAGCATAAGGGCTTCTTTCGAGGGCGCAGGTAAAAAAGCCCGACTTTTATTTTTGCAACGTATGTGAAACTTAAGTTCCAACTTTGATTTTAGAGTCATCTCATGCATCATCGGGACATAATTGCCGACTTTTTTTTTGCCGAAGTCGTTGAACTTCGTCATCCAAACCCTTTTCTTTTTTTTTGGCAAAAAGTTTTTGGCCCTCTTTTCTCCGTAGTTCTTCTGTATAATGGAAGCAAAAACATTTGATATCAGCATTAGGATATAGTAATTGAATCTGGAAATCACGAAGACCAAGATACCTCAGCTATAATGGTTATTAGCGTCCGACCGAAGCTTCGGCTTCGGCCGCATTCGGCTAAAAAATCTACAATCGGCTAAACCTTCGGCTTCGGCCAAAATATGCCGAAGTTTTGGCCGAAGCCGAAGGTTTAGTTTTTGGCTGTTGTGCGTTGTGGTAGGGGCTGAAAAAAAAAATCAGTTTTTCGTAGAACGTAGAACAGTGTTGAGTTATTTGTTGTTCTTTTCCTTAATTTCAATAAAATATTAATACTAGTTCAAATTGTTATTATTTCGTTATTGTTATTAACGTTAATTTAATTTATCCCGTTAATTTGGTTACTGCATGCACACATTAGATTCGTTTTGAGCTTTACCCAGAGTTGACCCAGGTTTCCTTGAGAACTCTATGAGTCCTCAAAAAACACTAAACCACAAAATCGCCACAAATCCCTGTCATTTGAATAAAAATACATGCCATTTAACAGCCCTCAACTCGCCCCAGAAGAAGGGCGAATCTTTTTGTACCAAACCCAGGTCAACCCCAAGGCTCAAAAAACACTCAGTTTGACATTCAGGGCAAAGTTATGTTTTTCAAAAAACGCTTTGTGGCGACCACAGAGTGACCTCAGGGCTTCAACTAACGAACCTATTCTAGAAAAAAATCATAATTTTTTTCATTTTTAGTCAATCTGGAACAAAAATTCTTCAAGTTATTGAAGCTTCGGCTTCGGCCGAAGGTTAATGTGAAGCCGAATAATCGGCTTCGGCTACAAATCGACCTTCGGTCGGACACTAATGGTTATACAAATATTCTTGTCGCGCATGTTGAATTTTTTATTTATAAGCTTACAAAATTTTTGCAGAATGGCTTCTGAGAAACCTCTCTTATCTTATAAATACATATTATAATCGCAGGGACATAAATCCCAACTTTTAAATTTAGGTTTTATGTCACATCCAAGTGAGGCAAAAGTCCTAAAACGAATTAGGGACTTGTGTGTGTTACAACACGAGAGGTGCGCGTTTGAGGAAATTAAGGGATGCCATGATAGGAATGAGATTCGATCTCTCAACCAAAAGGTCTAAAGATCATACCAGGGTGACAAACCTCGAATTCAAACTTTTAAAGACCAGCAAAGAAATAAAGTGATAGAATAGCAGTAGTTACTGAGGATCTGGAAAGACCTCTTTTTTTCTGTTTAACTCCACTGTCAGACAAAATGTCCCATTCGACTTGGACGATGATCAAAAATGCCGTAAACCTAACCTAGAAGACATTTAGCTTGCCATATGCAAACTCATATCAAATGAGACTGCAAGTGCAGATGACTTTCATGCCGAACTTTTTAACGCAGCTGGAGATCATTTGGAAAGAATCATTAAAGAGCTATTAGCCTCCTTAACTATAGAGGACTAAAGGCGGTGTTACACAATCATATATATATTAACAAAGTTGTCATATAATGTATGGCACATTTTCAGTAAACATTGCAAGTGATATTACACTATGCCATATACATATATATGGACAATTTGTTGGGCAAACAATAATTATATGACAAAGAAAAGTATCGCTATCACACTTATATGGCAACCTGTTCCATATATACAGTATGGCGAGCATGAATATAATGAACTAGCCATATAAAAATCGATTGATTTTATATGACTTGCGCTTGTCATACAATCCGCATCCTATATATATTTTTTTTTTATTTCTCTATTTATAGTTATTTCTTTATTTCTATTTGTACGTTGAATGCACGGAGTGCTTATGTCAAATCTGAAATTTTATTACACATGCATAGATGTAAATTTCAATAAAAAAATGACAAAATTAATAATGAAAAAAAAAAAAAAAAAAAAAATTTACCTTTATTTCTACACGACTTGACACAAGAGGAACATACTTATATGGTGAAAATTATGATTTTGTATTACACTACACCATATATATATGGCTCTAGAATCATTGTCATATACATATATGGAGACATACAAATACTGCCATATACATATATACGAGGGTGGATTGATAAGTTTCCGGCCTGACCAAGAGATGGCGCCACTAGGCCTACCTTGAGGTGGCGTTTTATAGTACCATCCTTAGATAGCTTTTAGCTATAGTTTCAGGCCGATTGCCATGTTAGTTTAGGTTTGAGAGCACACTGAACAAGACGCCTCTGTGTTTTTTTTTAAATGGAAAAGTTGGAAAATCGTGCTGTCATCAAATACTTCTATTTGAAGGGGTTAAAGCCGAAGGAAATCAAAGAAGAGATGGACTCAACACTGGGGACATCCTTCCCATCATATTCAACCATTAAGCAGTGGGTTTCCGAGTTTAAAAAGGGCCGTGTGAGCACCTCTGATGAGCCTCGCTCAGGACGCCCTCTTGAGATCACAACTGCAGGTATGATCGAAAAAGTCCATCAAATAGTGCTGGAAGACCGCAGATTAAAAGTGCGTGAGATAGCTGAGACCTGTAAGATGTCATATGAACGTGTGCAAAATATTTTACACCAACATTTGCATATGGAAAAGCTCTGTGCAAGATGGGTGCCGCGTTTGCTAACAGTCGACCAAAAATTGATTCGATAAAACATTTCTACCGCCAATTTGGCGTTGTATAAGCGTAATCCAAGCGAATTTTTGCGTCGATTCGTAACCGTTGACGAAACTTGGGTCCACCACTACACTCCTGAAACAAAAGAACAGTCTAAACAGTGGATTGGACAAGGGGAACCAACTCCAAAGAAGGCAAAAACAGTTTTTCGGCGAACAAGGTTATGGTTACTGTTTTTTGGGATGCAAGAGGTATTATATACATCGATTACCTTGGAAAGGGTAAAACTATCACTGGTCAATACTACGCAGACGTATTGCAACGTTTGAGCCACGAGGTGAAAATTAAACGACCTCATCTGTCGATGAAAAGAATCTTGTTTCATCACGATAACAAGTCAATTATGCGATGGCTAAAATCAACGATCTGAAGTTTGAATTGATGCCGCACACTCCCTACTCTCCAGATCTAGCCCCGAGTGACTATTCTCTGTTTCCCAATCTCAAAAAATGGCTTGGCGGTAAGACATTTGCGGACAATAAAGAAGTAATCGAAGCTGTAAATGGGTATTTTGAGGAGCTTCACGAATCAGTCTATAGAGATGGCATTATAGGACTAGAACACCGCTATGCGAAATATATCAGCCTTGGAGGAGATTATGTTGAGAAATAAAAAAAAAAAAAAATTCTTAAAACGTTTTTCTTGGTCAGGCCTGAAACTTATCAATCCACCCTCGTATATATGACTATCACACTTATATGACGATGTTGTCCCATATTCTTTTTTCAACTTGTCATATTTATATGATAGTGTAATACCGCCTTAAGCCTCCTTAATGTCTAAATAGGATCTTGTCTGCTGTAATATGTGAAAGTTTGAAACTCCACTTCAACAATTTGATAGGTCCTTCCCTATCAATGTGTTTTTAGACCAGAAAAACCCACAAACTACCAAATTTAATTATTACGACAGATCTTGGAAAAAACTAGAGAATCGATATACACAATTTGGATTTGAAGGCTGCCTATGACAGTTTACAGAGACGAGCTGTACAGAGCCATGTCTAGTTTCTGCATCCCTGCTCGTACGACTATGCAGGATTGGCTTTGGAGAATTCACTCTACTCCGTCAAGATCGGTAAAGAACTCCGAAACCTTAGGCCTTAGGCAAGGCAACAAACTATCATGCGATTGTGTAAAACTTAAACGTCAACACCAGAGGAATAATCTTTAAAAAGTCTAAACAATTACTTGCTTAAGCCGACTTTTGGGAGTGGCAACACTGGTGCTAAAGTGATAAGTTCAGTCAATTCCTTGCTAGATTTAACTGCAGTAAATTTAATAATAATAAATAATAAACTTTTGTACTGAAAGTGAGTTTTGTTAAAAACGTATATAAATTAAAATCAAACTATATCCTGACAAGGTTATAAAATGGTAAAATATATTTGCTCCTTAATTTATCAAGGAGAACAAAGCAGTCAACTGTAATTGTTTACAAGGAAGAAACAAACGTTCAGCATCTGAAGTAGGTATTACCAATCAAAATGGCAGACTATAATAAAAATCAAAAAAAAATTTTAAGTCTAGCTGACTGTCTAACTACTAGGCTCACATTCGATTTCAAACAAAACGACTTGGCAAGGAAATACTGAGCTCAAAAAATAAGTGAAAGAACTCCAATCGAAAGTTAGTTACTTAGAGGCTAAAATGAAAAACATCCATAAGTTTAGTTTAGATGTGGTTGTCGGTATATTGACACAGACACACTTAAACCACAGAGGGTCCATTGTGATACCACTGAGAACAGAAGATTGGTCACCCTCTGGTTCCTATCTAGAAGATTAAAGAGTTGAAACAACGTCTAATCGAACCTGGACTAACGAGTTGATCACCAGTTAGTCAAACCATCCAGAACTTCGTACGAAAAAGGAAAGAGACTTTTAGGGATTTTACTGTAAAACATTTTTTTTCTTAGAAAAAAATAAAAAAAACTATATAACACGAATTACGGGACACTCTGTATATATTAAATTTTCAAAAAAAAAGTTATTAAATTTTTTAAAAATGGCGGCTCTAGAGATGGCGTTCAAAGCTGTCCTTTTTTTTGTTGGTTGAGTCTGGCGATCGGTTGAGTAGTTTTGAAGATCGCTCTAACTGATCCGCTTATTTCAAGCTGTTCTCAGTCTCGTATACCCTTTTTTTGCATTTCAGTAGTAGTATTGAACTTAGAACAAGTTCATATGTATCTACTTATTTACTCTCTTCATCATGAATGCAAGTGTTAGCAGTTAGTTAGTAATAACACCAACACCAGCAAATAGAGAACGTAAAAATAGTAAAAAAAAAAAAAACATTATAACAAGAAATATGAAATATATATTAAAATTATCATAAAGCACACTATTAAAACAAACAAAACATACAAAATGTCATACAATTAACAATTAATAAAAAAAAAATAGAAACATGCAAACATGCAAACTAAACTTAAGAAAGTGGAGCACTGGTTTTTTACTAATTTTTTAAACTAGATTTACTCAAGTTGAAGTCAATTAAACAAGAGTTTAAATTAAATAGTCTACCCGCCAATGGCTCATTCATGCCATAATTCGTTCTATGGTAAGGGCAGTGTATTAAAACTAAGTTGCGCAGGTGGTAAGATTCGCCTCGAAAGTTGAATTTAACACAAGAAAGTAACTCAGGTGCGTCGATATGTCTGGCGATAAGTTGATGAAAAAAACACCAGATCTTTAATGATACGCCTTTGAGAAAGAAGTTGCATCTGTAATAATTGGATTCTGTGCTCATATGTTGGTAAATCGTAAGGGTTTTCTCGCGGAAGCCCTTTAAGAGCGAATCTTATGAATTTATGTTGTACTGATTCAATTCTGGAGTTGTGTATTTCATAGACAGGGGACCACACTTGAGAAGCAAACTCTAGATGAGGTCGTACTAAACAATTGTATAAAGGGTAGTCCCGAAACTCCTTTGAGCATCTTTTCATAAAACCAATCACACTATTGGCCTTACTTACGGTATAGTTGACATGTTGGGTACAGTCCATATTAAAGTATTTCTAAAAGTATTTCCTGTTAGAAAATTTCGATATTTTTAAAATTTATTGGGAGAACCTGGCCTTTAGGAAAGAGCAAGAGCATCAAGTGAAAGGGCTTTTTCCTTAAAAGCAACTTATAACCTCAATAAGCGAAACTATTTCAATCTGAATTTCTCTGGAAAAACTATCAGTACCATATTCAAAGTAAGAGGAGAGATGATGCACCTAAACTTTGTTCCACACCGTAGCGATTTGATAATAATTTGCAGATTATATTACTTGGTAAAAAATGAAGTTATTGAACACTTCTTCTTTGGTACATACCCTGTTTAGGGGGAGATTAGAAGAGCAGTATTTGGCAAAAATACACTGCAACAACATAAAGTACTGCATCCTAAATGGAATGACTAAATGGATTGTGGCGTACAGTAAGAGAATGATGTCATACCGAAGTAAAATATTCAACAAAACGTTCTAATAATTTGTGTCGAAGAGGCACTAAGCTGAAATAGGTATGTACAATTATCCGTTTTGCTAGCTCAATTTTTTTATGTACCTTCATCAGGCAAAACGAAAACAAAATCATGATGGCAAAAGATAGCACCAACAAAAATATTTTTAAATGAAATTTGTATCTTGTTTCTTACAGAATATACAGCAACTTTGTTATAGAGTTAGGTAAGGTGGTGAAAATGAGAATCCCAGCACCACATCCATAATAATTTGGAAAAACAAAATCTGATATCACGCCACAACTAGAGTTCGACCTCTAGAACCAAAAACGTCAACGACAGGCCCTTATTTGTTTCCCATCCAAAAATTCGCCCTCTCTTCTAATGTGACTGACATAAATGTCAAACAAATGGTGGTGCGAGGATTGAGAACCCTAACAACTGCACGATTGTTAAAGCTACGTTCTTTTTAAAAGAAGCTCTTTCTCTTCCTAACTTAGCTAGTTTATTACTGGTCGTTTCCTTTGTACTGCTATGAGTCATTTTTCAAGGATACGTTAGTTATAAAAAAAAACCATCCCTGTTTGTATTTTTTAGCGGTATGTATGTTGTAGCGGTATGTGTATGTGTAACTGGCCGTCTGCCTGGCGTCGCTAGGTCGGTCGTGGAGACTGTAATAACGGTATTCAAAGTTTTCATTTTCATGTTTTGCGTGAAATAGTTTTTTTTATTTCTTTTCAATTTGTTTGCTTTGTAAGTACGTCGTTGGCGTAACAAATGAGGGAGACGGGGCACTATATATTCGTTCTTCTATACAGGAAAAGAATTAATTTCTTTTGCAATAAAGTAACCTGGTAGATACATACATACTGAAATTGCCACAATCGAAATACTTGTCACCGCAAAATAAAAAAGAATGGGCTTTATGTTAAACTTGGAATATGTCTCATTTGTTTGTGGGAAGGCATTTACGTACATTTATGTACTTCCTTAGGAAAAACCAATATCAAATTGGTAAAAAGTTCAATAAAGTTTACTTTATCAAGGCAAAAGTAATTTGCTGGAATTCATCTACTCAAGAAAATAAAAATGAGCAAAAAAAATGTATTTAGTTAAATGGTTTTAAAACATATAAAGATTAAAATGATGTAGAAAATGTACTTAAAGCTTAAAAATAATTCGGTAAGTCTAAGGTCATCATTCCACTCTCCTCATCAATCCATGATATTGGTCAGACAAAATAGGTTTATTGATTAGGGGAGCAAAGTGATTTAAATTTTCCCTCATCTTATCTTTTATGGGTGTACCCAATACGATTTTATTCAATCTTGGCATATCGAACGGTTCAATCCTTCAAAAAAAAAGCTACTTTGATTTCCTCAAAGAAAACTGAGAATAACCGTATAAGTACGTACTTCTTGTGATCCGTTATAAATTAACACTAGAAAGGTAACCTTCATCGATTCGACGAACATCAATTGTAAAATTTTTTTTTTAGATAAAAACAAACTAATAAACATAAATTATTTAACATCACAGGAATAACCTTACAACTTTTCTCTAAAAGCGCAGTTGAATATCAGTTCGCAATTTTGTGTAAAACAGACTACCTTGAAACCAATTTCATCGATTTTAGTATAAAAAAAATTATATTAATGCATGCCTCTATTACGCCCACCATTGACGTCAACGTTTTCGAAGAAATATGGTCCAATGATGCCACTACTCAATCCGCACCAAACTGTCACACTTTGTGGGTGCATTGGCTTTCAAGCAATAACGTGCGGGTTTTCCGAGCCACAGATACAGCAAATTTGATTGTTAACATAGCCGTCACATAACACTCAATTTAGAAATAATACTTAAATATTTTCCAACGTTGTTCAAAGCGACTCATTTTGCAGTATCACCGTGAACGAAATTCGCTGGATAACCATCAGATTTTATTTTCTTTGAATTGACAAAGCGCCAAATACTTTTTGGATCATCTTTGAAACAAAGATCAATACGACAAAGACAATTAGAGGGAACAGTTTTGGAGACCATGATAAGATTTTTTAAAATACCAATGTATAAATGATGGTCGGCTGTAGAATACGTTTTGATTCAAATCTTCCAGGCCTTGTTCCTCTTCTTTCGTAGACCCTGGCTCTTTTGTATACATAGGCCGACAAAAACTAGAATTTTGACGATTTCTTTGGGGAATAATGTTTTTATACAATTTTCCAATATTAAGTAAAAACATTTGACTGAATTCCAACTCTGCTTAGTTTTTCAGAAAGCAAACCAAAATTCGCTCTGCGGGAGTCGAAGGTATATGAACAGTCATATGCATTACTACGATTCTAAAAATCACTACTCAGGTTAAGAAAAATGTCTAAGGGTGGGTGAAAGTCATCTAAGAAGTGAGACTATAATTCATCTCTTTATTCTCACAGGATCGGGAACTGGAATTCAAAAACACTGAACCGAATTCAAAAACACTGAACCGATTGCAAAATTTTTTCGCTATTACAACACTAGAACATAACCGGAAACTTAGAAAATAATTGGACCGATTCCAAAAATTCAGTCACCGTTAGAGTGCTTCATTGCCTCTGAACGGGGACGGAAACATAACTGGAAATTTGAGTAACATAGACTGTATTTCGTACCCATTGAAACTAGGAAACTACTTTACTTAATACACTCAATTCGATCACCGTAGGGCCGGAGTTACGCTGGGTGGGTCAGCTGGATTCGCTATTCAGAATGAGAGCTTTAAGTTCTTAGGCTGTGCGTCGTACAGATAAAGCATTGCGATGCTAGAAACAATGCCATGGCAAACAAATTCAAAAAATCACAACAAAAACAAAAGTCAATTGTAATTTCAAATTTTAAAGTAAATCAAAACATAATCAATTAAATTTATTTCACATAAACCGCAATTAGCTGTTGAAAGTTTCACAGAAAATTCTACATAATTGTTTTAGTTTGGCCAATTGTTGTATTTTTTTTTTACAAATTGTTTGATGTTTTGTTTTGAAATAAGACGAGTGGTTTTCAGTCTATCAATATTTTTATTTATATTTTTAAAGACAACCGGATCTGAACAACCCGAGATTTTTTTAATAACTTTATAAATATTTATTTTTTTTCTTATCATAGGCAGTAATTATCATTAATTTAGCAAACAACACATTATTTAAAGTTAGGCCCCTTCTGTGGCAACAAATCAGAAAATATATCTAAATGTAATGTAATCTTAGAATTAAGAACCAATTGTATATATACCTGTTCAATAAAAATAGTTAAACAGTTAAACTAGCAATATTTTTTTCAGAGTTGGTTTTTTTGCTATCTATCACTTGGTTAGAGCATAAAACAAGTGATAGATAGCAAAAAAAAACAACTCCGTTTGGTTTGAAAAACGGTACAACCTCCCCAGAAAGAGGCCGCACAGCCATCTGTGTCAAAGGCAGCTACTGGGGAGTCAGAGGTGATGGTCGCTCTGCGTGTCATTCAGGCACAAATGAGTGAACTATCACGGCAAATAAGTGAGCAGGCGCGTAGGGTGGACTTGATCTACCGTGCAGTGCCGTCGCTTGCGCAATTTTTAGGTTAACGGGCGCGCTGCCGGAGAGGCCTTTTAAGATCCTAGCCGTGAATGTGAATTCGCTAGTTAGGATAGAACGACGAACCAACTTCCTTGAGTTGTTAAAAGACCAACGTCCTGATGTATGTATGATTAGCGAAACTAGGCTAAATCAGCATCACAAACTGACGGATAACAATTACATTATCATAAGGAGGGACCGACCCAACTCGACTCTCGCGGGTGGGGTTGCGATCTTCTTACGTAAGGGCATTGCTCATAAAGTAATATATAGCGGTGAAGTACGTCGATTCCGGTTGCTGGAAACGTGTATCATATGCATCCCTCTCCAACAGGGGAGGCGGTTGTATGTGGTCGCGCTCTATGCACCGCCGGAAGCTTCTCAAACCTCATGTTTTGTAACAGAGCTAGAAACGCTTTTTCGATGTCTGAATCTGAATTCGGATGAAAACTATTTCCTTTTGGCCGGTGATTACAATGCTAAACACCAAGATTGGGGAAATCAATTATCCAATCCAAGGGGGACCCAGCTATTCAATTGGCTGGGGCTCCACAGCATTGAGTGTAAAGTCGATCTGCTGGCTACTGACAGGCCCTCGTATCCTCGAAGTGGCTCTTATTTGGATCTATTGCTTCTAGACTCAAGACTGAAACTGACCGACGACATTCTTCGACGGACGAAAAATTGTTTGACGACGGTTGAGTACGACAGTGACCACTGTGGACTCGCCGCAGTCATAATGCTTCCGAACAACCTTGTGGAACTGGATGAGTACGTGCCGACGCACTCTTACAACTACGGTAAGACACGTTGGCCGCGCTTTTCCGGTGCCGTATCAAGGGAACTTCGTTCGAACGGTATTGCGCCGCCATGCAACAGGAATCTGTCGAACGTTGAGATCGATGGATACCTGCAACGTATGGAGGATGCAATCCGTAGCACAATGGACAGGACAATTCCTAAATATAGGCAACATGACTCTACGAACATGTACAGAAACGCGACAACAGACGCACTTTACAAACAAAAAAGTAGACTCCTGTCGAGACTCAAATTCTTGCACAGGAGGTTTACTGACCGACACGATTTGGAGATTAGAACTCTGAAGTCACAGATCAAAAATCTCCAACAGTTAATTAAAGAAAATTACAGAATCTCTATATCCCTTTTCTGGAACAACAAAATTCGGGCTGTACAATCCAACAACCCGAGTATGTTTCCGGAAATAAATAAAATTTTTAGGAGAAAAGATCAAAGTGACCTTCAGGCTATTAAACTCCAAAGGACGACAGAAAACAAAAACTTACTTTTGACAGTAGGGATAGATCCGGATGAGGCCATCTTGGATGATGACCACTTTATAGTGGAAGATGCTCAGGAGAAGGTAGAGACGGTGGGTGCTGTTTTCGAGCGAGTATATAAGGTGAATGAGTGCATTCGCCCGAATTACGACCTTGAGAATAGAGCCTTCGTTGGACACTTCTATCTTAGAGACGAGATCTCGCATTGGCGATCCGAGAATCCTGGTTTCACTAGGTTCAATGACGACCGACTTGCAAATGCAGTCATCGCCCAGCGAAACGGGGATAACACCCTGTTCGTTTCTAAGATGGACCTCTTGGACATCTTTCACAAAATAAAGAAAAAGAAGTCAGCAGGAGTCGACGGCATACCCAATGTTGTGCTGCGAAACCTCCCTTCGGAAGCGGTGGACATATACACCACGTTGTTCAACAATGCGCTGAATAATGCATATTATCCAGTGCGTTGGAAGACGGCAGTGGTCCATCCTCTCCTTAAAAAAGGTAAGGATGGTTCCAATCCAGCAAATCTCCGGTCAATTAGTCTTCTTCCGAGTATCAGCAAAGTATTCGAGAAAGTTCTCAATAGAGCTCTGTCCACATGGGCTGAGGACAAACATATTATTCCTGAAAATCAGTTCGGTTTTAAGGCGGGCCATGATACCACACATGCCGCGTCTAAACTAGTATCAGATATTCAATGGAACAAAGCTAAAAATCAGTGTACGGGTGCATGTCTGGTTGACTTGGAGAAGGCTTTCGATACCGTTTGGTTAGACGGTCTTTTCTATAAGTTGATCAGATATGGCATGAGTAAACCACTACTATATATTCTGAAGGACATGCTTCATGGTAGAACGTTTGTTGTGAAAAGTTGCAATAGAACTTCTATCAGAACTTTTAAAATACAGAATGGTCTGCAACAAGGAGCGGTGAATTCGCCTATTTTGTTTAGCATTTTCACCGGCGATCTAATTGGTTCCCTTCACCATGGCATAGCGTACGCCGACGACCTAATAGCGTACAGAACAGGTCCAAAGATCGAGGTCATCAGAATACTCTTACAGCGTGACTTCGATAAGATTCAGCAATATTGCGATGACTGGAAGTTGAAAATCAACTTCCAGAAATCGGAAACAATTGTGTTTAGAACCTCGTTGGCTCCGGCCTCAAGGGATACGAGAAAGAACTGGCGAAAGCTGGTGATCGTTGATCTATATGGCCACCCACTGCCAAGCAAAGTAGTAGTCAAGTACCTGGGCATCTGGCTAGATCGGTATCTATATTTTAACAAACATATGGATGCTGCTCTGGCCAGGGCTAGAGGAGCTTTTGGTCTGACAAGGCGACTGTTTCACAGCAGTCAACTTGATAGCAGAGTGAAGGTGATTTGCTACATGGCCCTTATAAGGCCAATGATTGTCTATGGGTGCCCTGTATGGTTCAATGTTACAGCGTCTCAGATGGAAAAGATTCGGGTGTTTGAGAGACAGTGTCTGCGTACCTGTCTTGGATTGCACAGAACACCAGAGTCGGAGTACAGAAAATATTATCCTAATGAGGTCCTTTACAACGGGGCTCAAATAAACAGAATCGGCAACTTCTTGATAAAACTGACTCGGGGTCATACTGCAAGTGCGATGTCTTCGAACAATGGCCTGATATTTGGGGCTTACTACCCCAACATAGAATATATGGAGAGAACACGTTTCAGTGGCTTTGTCCCGCCGGAGGCTTTCCTCTATTTTGACATGATAGGTTTGATACAGGACAGATTGGCGGTTCCGTTAATCTACCACGTCTGCCGTAAGTCCGTAGAACGACGGCTCCTTTACAACCGGGACGTCGCCGCAGTAGGCGGAGAAGTTGAAGAGCTCCTCCGGTACAGTAGGGCGGTTTCTGATCGCGATCGACGGGACGTTATCAAAACGTCGAATATGTTCTGGTGGTTGTCTGAGCAACATAGGGAAAATGTTACGGATAGCGAGTCGCCTATGGCTGGCTTACAAAGGTTTAGTGTGTAAGACTTAGGGTATAGGGGGTAGGCATAGTGGCAACCAAAAAAAAAATTATAAAAACAAAAAAAAAAAAAAAAAATTATAAAAATTAAAGCGGCGTCGAAAATCAAAAAAAAAATTTAATAATTTATAATTTATAGTGAACGAATTGAAGCAGCGCAACCACGGGGTCCAGGGTACGTTCGTTAAATTGTTTCGAAACAAAATCGCTGTTGACACAGATTTTTATAAAATTTCGAGTTTTAAACATGTGAGTGGAGGAGTTAAATCGGGCAATTAAACACCACTGCACTATGGGGCCAAACCCAAAAAACCTGCCCAAAAGTACAAAAATGAAAGTCTAAAGAATGGATTTTTCGATTTATCAATTCAAATTCAAATTCAAAGATTCATTTATTGCAGATTTTTAATTACATGTACATATATGAGTATTTATGAATTTAAAGCGTTGGCTATGCCGTCAGCTCGATTTACTATTGGCCACAGTAGACCCTAGGGAGGCAGAATCTTTCTTTCAGCCCTATTCTGCTATTCATCGGGGGGAATTTTTCTTGAATTTTCACTAATCACTATTCTGCTATTCATTCGAAGTGAATCTGTGTACACAATCTGTATACACAGATTCACTTCGAATGAATAGCAGAATAGTGATTAGTGAAAATTCAAGAAAAATTCCCCCCGATGAATAGCAGAATAGGGCTGTTTACTAAGCACCAAAGCCGACTACTGCTGTACAGAGGTAAAAGTAGTGTTGCAGCGAGCATGTGTGTAGCGAGAAGACAAGTATGTATATCGTCAAGATATACGACACAAATTTTATTATCCGTTCATCATCCTCTGCAATCGGGCAGGGCCATTTTTTAGTGCGTTTCCAAAGCTTTAAAATTATTTCAGAAATATGAGGCATTGGAAATATTTCACAAACTGAATTTGCATTAAGCTTCCTTTGTCGACTACAATGCGTCATTTTTGTAAACCTGAGTTATCAGATTTTTTTGGCACTATCAAAATTGGGGCGTGGTACAAACTATTTGATTTAGTTATAACTTCCAAGCTAAGCATTTCTGCTATTTGTTTATTAATATCCTCCTTGTGCGATTAAGGATATCTATATTCTATATGCTTTGGAAAATATAGGGATATCAATATTAGTTGGGATTATATGCGTATATCCACATATCCAACCTTAGAAGACAAATGATCATTTTCACTATGAAATAGTCTTAGTTAAGTAAAAAAAAATTCAAAAGCTATGTCTTTTGATACTTCAGCCAAAACGGTAATTTCTTATGTGAATGAAGATAAGCGGTATCAAACATCAAAGGCAAGATTGCATTGTTTTTTATTATTCTTGAATTTATAAAATTAATTTTAGATTTTTATGACTTTAATAACTTACATCACAAAATGCAATCGAAATCGGAATATATATTTGTTTCAAATAATTCTATCATAATAGACGGATCACTAAATTCTTTAATTCTTTGATTTTTTTATTTGAATTCAAGGTTTTTAATGGATAAGTTCAAAAATCATGGTGAAACAATCGTTTTTGTAATCAGATGTAACTGCTCTAGAATCTATCAGAAATTCAATTGGAGATTATCTTGTTTTAACTTTTATACAGGGTAGAGATTTGAAGAAGGTATCTGAAAATTTACATCGTTTGCTATTTGATTAATTCTCATTATATTGTTATTTCTTGAATTCCTCGTATCCGCGGCTAAGCGGCGCCGCTCAGCAACCAAACCTGTTTTAATTTTCTGAGCGGCAAACAGCATTTTATATTTATATATATTATAGTTATGTATATATATTTTAACTCCTAATCGCTCAAAAGCAGTCGCTCAGTGCCTGGCTATACGTCGCTTAGAGCCGCCGCTCAGCCGCTAGCCGCTCAGCCGCTTAGCCGCTCTGCCGCTTACTGCGTGGCCGAGGCCATACGTTTTTGACGTTTCACTTTTCTGTTCGGAACTAAAAAAGAAAAAACCCTATTGCTAACATACGTCCTTAAATGCAGCAAACAGTGGTTGAAAACAAGTCCTCTCGGCTGGAATTCATTCGAGCCAGCCGCTGAGGCAACAATGCCCCAAAACCTTTTAAAAACCTTTTTAACCATAATAGCAAATTATCTTTATTCTTAGCTTTAGGTCGCGTTTCCATTTGCAAGTAAACTCGCGGAAGTCTTGCAGAAGTTTCTTGCAATAGCGTTTATACTGCTATATGAACTTTTGTAATTTCTTCTGCAATAAATGTCGTGCGAGAAGCTCGCGCATCATACTGTCGCAATTTTTCCAGAGGTATGTACACAGGAGATTTAAAATTAAGAAATCATGGTGAGGATACCAGTAGTTTAGCAGCTGCAATTACAATTTTATTGATAAACAAGAAAAAGAGACCAACTTGGGTGCGCGATTGGATTTTAAGAGGACGGGAAGCTGGTACCTTCTATAATTTACTAAACGAACTAATTCAACGAACTGATTCAATATTAACGAAGGAAAGACACTTCTTGGCGCTGGGACTCTTAACATCCCTATACATTCCATAAATACGAATTACACTTGTAACGTTGGACCGCATGGACCGCATTATTCACGTACTCTCGCCGCGAGCGCGATATATACGAAACTATTTCGGTAAGCTGCAAGAACTGTCGTAAGTCAATGCAAACCTGTTTCAACCTGCAATTTATTGCACTCGCAAATACTCACAAGAAGTTATGCAAGGACTGTGGCAATCGAACTTGCTTCGCAGTTCCCATTTGCAAGTCACTGTCGGACAGACTGTCAGACATTTCTTGCAGAAGTTTTCTTGCAAATGGAAATGCGGCCTTAACATAATAAATAAATCGCGTCAGTAACTATACTTGACAGAAGAAGAAACTGAAACACATCCATGCGGGACAAATTATAGTTTAAGTAGTAAAATTTGTCCCAAAGAGGAAAATTTTAAAATTATTTAAAAAAAATGAACAAATAATAAAACTAAAACAGTATAGCAAACCTTACAAAAAGGTGTTATGTGAAAAATCAAAGCTTCTGTCTTTTAGTAGTGCACAGAGCACTATACGCTTTTCTCTATGTAATAATATCGGTCATCCTTAAATTTCGTTTCTGTGCTAATTTACCACTCAAAAGCTTCAAATAACAACAAAAGATGTCGTGCTAACTTCATACGTTTATTTTATTTGTAATTTGTAGAAAATCTAACATACAGCAAACTCTTTTTTGTAGAATTTCGCTAACAAAGGGTGCTTTGAGTTCTCATATTTCTAAGATATATATAAACATGCTTTTGATGAAAAAAAAACCAAAGCAAAAATTTGAGTGTTCGCTTTTCCATTCTTCTAACGCGCTTTGATTTTTAATTCAATAAATTGAATGGCCATTCCAGTAAAAGATTTTATTTTTTCATTTTGAGATTGAATAGCACCGTATCCGGTCATTAAGAAAAAATGAAATTCATGTAGTTAGAGCTGTGCGTGTGCAGGTACCTGACAACTACGGACTTTTGACAAAAAAAAAATTAAAGGACTTCGGTATGAGACAATGCTTAGAAAAAAATTTGTTTCTTTGGTATAAAAAAATTACTCAACTACCGATTTTTCTCGTACCAATACAAAATTCGTATTCATTGACATTAACACTCAGTTTACCATGTCCGACAAATCCTTCGAGTGTGGACAATAGGTCCCTTATTAACATTCATTCCATTCCAAGGTTTCTACTTTTAGGTTCAACAAATACATACTTATGTAAAGTCATGTATATCTTGGCATGACACACCGATAAAAATAGTATGAAAACGATTTGGGGTTATTATTCGCTGTAAAAGTATTTTATTATCAGTTTTGAAAATGTGGTACGTTATTTTTTGACTCAAATTTTTTTCAATAAGCGGAAAACAGAACCAGATAAGAATAAATTGAAACTTTCAAAGCTGTTGTAAACGTTTCTGTCATCGTTTTTCGTTAAATGGAAAAGAAACTCATTATTAACATTATTACATTACTAGCTGTGCCCGCGACTTCGTCCGCGTGGAATAGTGACTTTCAGCAGCATTTTTAAATTTTTAGGAAATAAAACTTCTAGCCTTAAAAATGGCGGTATTTCCAAAAAAAAACATTCAACCCCTATTTCAACACCTTGTAGCCCTATTAAAAATACTTTTGAGACCGTAGTTTTTGAATTCCCATTTCCGTTCCCGTGGGAATATAAGGATAGATATATAGCTAATTTAATAAAATCTGTTTAGCAGTTTGAACGGGAGACATACGAAAAACATACCGACAAAGCTACATTCGCATTTTCAATATTAGTAAAGACTCCCGTTCCCGTGGGAATATGGTGACCGTTTTCGTGGGAATATGTGGATAACTGGATAAGTTAAAGTTAATGTTACTCCGGGATTATGGAGCATTCCAACGGTGGAAGAATTTTTGAAATCGGTGCTGTAGTGTAAAAGTTCCCGTATATGTTCCTGCTCCCGTGGGAATATAGGGAAAAAATATATAGTCTATGTCTTTCCTCAGGTTCTGAACAATCTTTGTTTAAAATTTCATTTAAATCGGTTTATTAGTTTGGGCGGGAGATGGTAACATAGAACGACGGACAGACAGAGCTCCTTTCACACTTATTATATTAGGAAGGACTCCCGTTCCCGTAGGAATATGTGGATGAATTAAAGTTAATGTTACACAGGGATAGTGTAGCATTCTAACGGTGGAAGAATTTTTGAAATCGGTGTTGTATATAGGGAGCCGTAGGAATATGGGGATGAATTAGTTTTTATGTTACTCGGGGATAGTGCAGCATTCTAAGGGTGAAAGAATTTTTGAAATCGGTGCTGTAGTGTCAAAGTTTCCGTATACGTTCCTGCTCCCGTGGGAATATAAGGAACCGTAGGAATATGGGGATCAACTTGTTTTTATGTTACTCGGGGATAGTGTAGCATTCTAACGGTGAAAGAATTTTTGAAATCGGTGCTGTAGTGTCAAAGTTTCCGTATACGTTCCTGCCCCCGTGGGAATATAGGGAACCGTAGGAATATGGGGATGAATTAGTTTTTATGTTACTCGGGGATAGTGTAGCATTCTAACGGTGAAAGAATTTTTGAAATCGGTGGTGTAGTGTCAAAGTTCCCGTATACGTTCCTGCTCCCGTGGGAATATAAGGAACCGTAGGAATATGGGGATGAATTAGTTTTTATGTTACTCGGGGATAATGAAGCATTCTAACAGTGTAAAAATTTTTGAAATTGGTGTTGTAGTTTCTAAGTTCCCGTATACGTTCCCGTTCCCGTGGGAATTTAGGGATAAATTGTAGCCTATGTGTTATTCTGATGTATAAGCTATATTATTGGAAAGTTTAAGTAAAATCCATTCAGTAGTTTTTGCGTGAAAGAGGAACAAACATACATCCAAACATACAAACTTTCACGTTTATAATATTAGTAGGAAGTAGGATGACGATCCGGTATCCAATAACCCATCCCAAACACTTGAGTGCCTTACCTTTACTATCATCTCCTTCCCACCACTTTCGTAGTCTCGATTACTGCAAACATTTCTTCAATTTGATATTTTCTTATCTTATCAAAGCAGTGTGTTCAGGCATTGAGGCTGTGAGTTTGCAAGGCGGATAGTCGGTCAACGATTTTGGGCCCGTTGGTGAACCGAAATCAAGTTGCGGGCTGGGCAACTTTGTTCTTTAAAGAACAAGAAGTATTTATTTTTTTATTTATTTTATTTTTATCAATAACATACGAGGGCGGTTTGATAAGTCTGTGACTTTTTGAATAAAACAAACTTTTTGCGGCAAATAAACATTATATTTTTCTACATTATCACCTTTTAGCTCGATACATTTAGTCCAGCGTTTTTTTAATTTTTTTATTCCCTCCAAATAATAGGTTTTCTCAAGGCTCTCAAAATGCGCGTTTATTTCGGTAATGACTTCTTCATTCGACTCAAATCTCTTACCACCCAGCCATTTCTTTAGGTTTGGGAACAGATAAAAGTCGCAGGGGGCTAAATCTGGAAAATATGCTGGATGGGGTAGCAGTTCGTATCTCAATTCGTGGATTTTGGCCATTTTTTTGGATTGCGCTTATGGTCGAGTGTGAGCAATCGCGGCACCCATCTCGCGGAGAGCTTTCTCATGTCCAAATATTCGTGTAAACTATGATGTACCCGTTCAGTTGAGATACCTACAGCATGCGCCAACTCGCACGTACTTTCATTCTCCAATCATCCAATATCATTTCATGGATTTTGTCGACGATTTCCGGCGTGATCACTTCTTTTGGGCGACCTGAACGTTCGGCTGGTACGACCACAACGGAACTCTGTAAACCACTTCTTTACCGAGTCCCCGTAGTATTTATCAAGCCGTTCCTTAGTTTCAATGATGGACTTTTTACGTAAAAAGTAATGTTTAATGCGCACAAGAAATTCCCTTTTTTCCATTTTCGTAAAAATTCACGAGGTTGTCTGCTCTGAATGGCTATCAAACACCAACTGCATGACGTAGCTAGCTCAAAATTTGACAGTTGCATACTAATAGATTAATAGATTACTCGCTCGGCTGCGTGAGTCCTAAAAGATCTCAATATACGAGTACATAAATCCTTTGGTCCAGATGGTATCCTCGCCGTTATTCTGAAGAGGTGTTCTTCAACGCTGGCAAAAACACTGCGTAAGCTTTTCTATTTATCCTATTCTTCTGAACTTTTCCCAAGAAGATGGAAAATGGCACTTTTCCAGCCCGTCAGTAAAAATTACAAATTTTCCTCCCCTTTAATTATTGTCTGATTGGACTAACGTCCGTTCTTTCCAAGGCCTTGGAAACGTCGATAAATCATCAATTCATGAAATATCACTAAGAACGAAAGCTCTTAATGACCGACAGAACGGCTTTCGTAGCAAAAAGGGTGATTTGATGGCATATTTCACCGGAAAGTTGAACCAGTCTTGATAATGTTTGGAAGAAAGAAACATTATTGCGCCTGATATTTCTCAGGCATTTGAGAGAGTTTCGCATCAAGCTCGAAAATCGAAAATTCGTGCTTTTGGTATCGATGAGTCTCTTTTCATTGGATTAGAAACTACCCTTCCGACTGTTCAATAAAATTTATATAATGGATAGTTTTAAGTCTGATATCCACTTTCAAGAAGATGGTGTGCCCAAGCGCTCCGTTTAGCCTCCGACTCTCTTCCTTATTTTCATAAGCGATCTCATGTCTGAAACTTCTAATCCACTTAACTGTTTTACTGACGATTCTACCCTCAGTTTTTCATATTTGTCTCCAAATTCACGTCCATGTGACATGGGGTAGTAACCGAGTAGAATTCAATGCTTTTGAAACTCAATGCTGTCATTTGTAGTTAAGGCTTAACATCCCCTGATGTTATAATATGTGGTATGTGTGTAAACGATGACCTTCGTTGAAATGACCACATTTTGGATGTTGCCAAAAATGGTGCAAAATGCTTATGACGAAGCAGGAAATTTTTCACCCTTTTTGATCTTGGTTAAAATTTACAAGGCCTACATCCATCCAAAACTAGAGTATAACTCTCATATTTGGTGAGGTGCCTTTGAAACATATTTTCGGGTTATTGATAGGGTACAAAACAGACCTTTAAGACTGATTGATTCTCTTGAACATCGTCGAAACGATGTTCCCTTTATCGCTTTTTCAAAAACATTGCTCTAATGAAATAGCTAGTTGCATTCCTCCCCTGCAACAATTTAGCCGCAACACCCGCCTCGCTAGGAATGCTCAACAGTTTTACCTTGAGCCCAACTTCGGGCGTACAATCAAGTATAGAGATTCATTTTGTAGTGGAACCAATCGCATGTGGAATGCTTTACCCGACTGCCTTTCCTCTATATTACGATTCACAAAAGCTTAAATGCAATGTCGGTGTATCCTATTAAATATTCTCTTATTTTCCTGAATACATACATATACCTAAATCAGCTTCAAAATGTACAATTCAGTTTATGAATTCAGCCATTAATAAATGTCTATCCTTTAAAATTGAATTGAATTTAATTTGAATCATTTCCAATTTAAACCATTCAATAATTCTATTGTTGCTTGCATATTGTAAAGCTGTTTTTCTCGAAAAATCGTTGCCTTTGATGTTTTAATACTGGACAAATGCTTATAAAATGGCAGCAGTCTTTTTTGTCCTGATATTGCATGGAGTGCAAAATTGCGGGAATGTCGCTTCGAATATCAGCGATATTTCCTTATAACTGATTGTGTCTTGCAAGTAATTACTGTTTAAAAGGTTATGATTGCATTGTAACTTCTGAGTAGATGATTCAGTATGAGCTTACTGCAACAAATGTTACTCGAACCAAGTCTTTGTGTTTTTGAATTGTGTTGTAAAACTGCTTTAAGTTGGGGTAAGTTTTTAAATCAAATTGAATAGCTTTCAACTAGTAATGCCAATATTCTGCCACTTGATGGTCAACCAGTCTTTATTGCGTAACTCATCAAACGATCATCTGAAAATGAAGCGAATTTATATTCAAATAGTCTGCCGATAGCTTGGTCTATTTGGAAGATTAAAAAAGTTTTTATGAAATTTCTTTGTAGTTTTTCTATTACATATTTCAAATTCATTCGATCCCTAAACTTGAGCCGCATAGTAAAGAAACGTTTATACTCGTAGCACATTCGATTATTTTATTTTTTGCTGACAGCAATGTTTGATTTGAGAAAATATTCGTCCATATCATTTTTTTGAAACTTTGGGAAGACTTCGTCTTTTCAATAAAATTATCTTTCGAATCTAACGTTGTGTTCAACCTGACTATCAAGTACATAGTTGGAACTCTTAGCAGTACGAAGGCGATGTCCATTGAAGAACCACTTATTTCTAACTGGTACAATTATTATTGTTCCATTTGTGTCTATTTCAAAGTCGAATTTTTCATCTATCACCAGTGGATCTGAATAGACAAAGGTCAAAATAGAGCTGTGTGAGAGCGGGGTTTTGAAGTGGCGTGAGAGATTATTAGCGGATACATTTAAGCAAATTCACAAAATTGGATCCATTTATGTATATCTTTGGCTAGTTTCCAAAAGCCTTTTGAAGAATTAGCCAGACTTAAGGCCATTGCTTGTGCATTTTCAAATAAAATTTTTCTTGTGCGGCATAATTACCTTACTTGGTGTCTACTTAAAGGTACCATCTTTTTAATTCATCGGTATAAAAGTTGCGTAGTGTTTGTGAAAGGGCGAATGATTATTATATATTTTATTTTCGTTTACTAATTCAACATGTCAAACCTTATAACCACACAAAATACAAATAATTAAATTTTCACAGGAAAATAAAAATTGGTAAAAAAAATTTTGGGAAAAATTCACCCCTATTACCGATGTCGAAAACGACATAAAAAAAAACGTCTCGACACAATCTGTATTCCATAAGTCGTTTTCGATCTTGTACACTCGTTTTGATGTCGTGTGCAGTCGTCTGTAAACGTCAAATGTCGTTGAAGGCAGTTATTCTTCATTCCATTCGTCGAAAAAATACGACGACGACGAAAAAAAACGTTGATATGTCTCGTTCAAAAATTCGATCGCGACATAGAAATGAAAGGCCGCAAAACAGCAAGTAACCTTGTTAAAATGAATTTATTTTGAAAAATTTTATAACTAAGAAAACATTTGTTTGACTTGTATTTGAATTTGACAAACCAAAACCACTTTGAGACGCTCGTCGAGTTGATAGGGAGGAACGTAAAGTTAGCTAGATGTTTTTTGAAGGGAATTTAAAAAAACTATGTAAAACAGGAACGGGCTGCGATAGCGGAGCAGCTTAAAAGCAAGGGTCCTCCAGTAAGATACAGGGACGGTTGGCAAAAGGATTGAATCACTTTTGTCAAAATAAATATGTATACATTTTTATAAATGTTTGCTTTTATCAGGTTTGGGCTGACATGAAGCATTATGTAAAAAAAAACGTGATACACAATTCGAAAGAATTGAATGCGACTGGAGGAGGTCCAAACAAACTAAAAATTTTATCTCCACTGGAAGAAGCTGTTGCAAATTTATTACATACTAGCTGCGCCACCCGGCGTTGCTCGGGTCTGTAGTTTTAAGGTTCCCGTTCTCGTTTTTCCGCTTAAATGGGAACTTGGGGATGAAAAATAATCGTTTTTACTTTGGGATTATGTGGCATCCCAATGACGAAAGAATTTTTGTAATCTGTCCAGTAGTTTCTAGGCTTCCGTTCCCAGCCCCGTTCCTGTGGCAATCTTCCGTTACCGTGGAAATATGTGAATTATAAGTCTATGTCACTGAGGGATAATGAAACATCATAGAGTTGAAAGAATTTTCGAAATCGATCAAATAACTTTAAGATTCCCGTTCTCGTTCCCGTTTCTGTTCCAGTGGCAATATAGGGATGAAATATAACCTAAATTACTAATTGAGGGGGATAATGTAGCAATCCTAGTACAGGAAGGGGAAGGGTTATAGAAATCTGTATAGTAGTTTCTAAGTTTCCTTTTCCAAACCCGTAATAATATTATTAATATTATTAATATTAATATCCGCGCAATTTTTTAAATTCCGTTCCTGTCGGAATATGGGGAACAAACCTTGACAGGAACCATTTATAAGTCATTGTGACTGAGGGATAATGACATCCTAGAAATGAAAGAATTTTTGAAATTGGTCAAATAACGTTAAGCTTTCGGTTCTCGTTCCCGTTTCTGTTCCCGTGGGATTATAGGGATAAAATATAGTCTAGGTTACTCATGGAGGGGGATTATGTAGCACTCCTAATGCCGAAAGAATTTTAGAAATCTGTTCAGTAGTTCCCAACCCCGTTCCTGTGGGAATAAGAGGAACAAACCTTGACAGGAACCACTTATAAGTCCATGTCACTGAGGGATAATGTAACATCCTAGAGTTTGAAGAATTTTGGAAATCGGTCAAGAACTTTAAGGTTTCGGTTCTCGTTCCCGTTTCTGTTCTTGTGGGATTATAGGGATGAAATATAATCTAAACTACTGATGGAGAGGGATAATGTACCATCCCTAATGCTGGAATCGTTTTAGAAACCTGTCTAGTAGTTTCTAAGTTTCCGTTCCCAAACCCGTTCCTGTGGGAATATCAATATTTTTTATGTCATAAGAACCTTCTCCTGACAATAACAAACACAACAAAAAAAGAATTGGCCAAATTGGTCCAGGCGTTGTTGAGTTATGCGCTTACCAACACATTTTGCGATTCATTTTTATATATAAGACAAGATAGGAAAAGTGGTAAGCCCGAGCGGAAACGCCATTGGTAAATCGCAGTCCATTTTGCTTCCTAACCCCTTGCCAAATGCCACATCAGTTCCTTCATCATCGCAAACGCAGACTGCATACAAATCGAGGTGAAGTTATGGAGAGGGAAGGGCAACATCAATACATCCGATGACACCAGGAAATCCCAACTTATTAAAAAGGAAAGCTTTGCTTCTGATTTTTCGGCAGGTTTCATTCGGAATCGAATCCATGGGGCAAATATGTTTTTCTATGACGTTGATAATTTCTTTGAAAAATTTGCTAACTGTTGGTTGAGCTAGTCCCAAAATAAAGTCATTCCCGGCGCGGCGCCGCCGCGCCGCGGCCGTGTTGGTAGCTTCCCTCAGCTAAAATTCTTAAGGTGACTGCAAGTCTCAATATGATTGGAATTGATGATGAACGATGCCGAATCCTTTTTTTATCACTTATTTCACCCAACAAATACTCAAACGCTTCTTTTGTCAATCTAAAGAACTGCTTAAATGCTAAAACGTTCAAAAATTCTATTTAAAAGCAACTATTGGGATAAAAGTGTGAACTCACTTTGAATTGTGCCGTATCTGTTTTCTTTTTATAATTCTTTCCGGATTCTTTCTTCTACACCTTCTTCACTTCCACTACTTGTGGTGTAATCTGTAATACATTTCTATACTTATAATTTAAATATGTATCCTATTTATTTAGGTGCTAATAAATGTACAACCGCATTCGAGCTCTAAACAATGATTTTTTAATCAAACTTTCTTCCAATATCTTTTGATTTTGACAGATGTTTATTAGTTTTTAGTCGTTTTAAAATCTATTACGTATTTTTCGTGTCGAAGAAGTTATGGAATGCCATTTAAAAAACGACACAACAGAGAAAACGAGACGAGATGACGAGACGCGACGAGATCGGTAATAGGGGTGATTAAAAGACTTTTTTCAAAAGCTAAGGGATAATTGTTTCTTTTGTTTCGAGTATGTATATGTTTTGATATAAAAATGATGATTTCAATTTAAGAATTTATAAGAACTGGACCATATTAAGAAGTAAATTTTTTATCAAAAAAAATAACTGTTTCGAATACAATTTTACCACGTTTATATTCTCAATTGAAATTGCATAAACCAGGAAAACAAATAAAACCAAATACATCAACTACTGGATCAATCGATCAATATTATCAAAACTTGAATGTTGGTTATTAGAAAAACGGAAT
Source organism: Melanostoma scalare (assembly GCA_949752695.1). Classification (NCBI taxonomy): domain Eukaryota; kingdom Metazoa; phylum Arthropoda; class Insecta; order Diptera; family Syrphidae; genus Melanostoma; species Melanostoma scalare. Next base: position 63,595,627 of record OX456986.1, on the reverse strand, counting down.
AATATCCCAACTTGAAACAGCAGCTATAAAAAACGGAATTGAATATGCAGAAAAAGTTAAGAAGTACAAAATAGCTAGCAACGATATTCGAGTTTCATTCGATGTTGTTTATTATATCCAAATGTTCCAATTGTTGAAACATTATTTTTTCTGATAAAATGGCTAGAAAGAAATGCACTTAAGACTGTTAGAAATATTTATTAAATAAGATTACTTTGCCAATAACTACTTGATAATAATAATCAATCAAATAGTCTGTTTTTCTATCAAATATGTATCATACATGGAATAAGTTCGATAACGATTATTTTCTTTACTCTCAATAAAATTGCTGTACAATAAAATTCTTGAAACTAGATAAGTTTTATTTCTTGATTATTAGGACTTCCATTCAAATAATCTTTTAACAGGTTATGGGCCCAGTCCATTATTAAAAGGAACAAGAAATCAATCTAAAAAAAAAAACAAACCATTCTTGGAAGAAAATTTCAGAACAAGAAGCAAAGAAATCAGTCGGTAAAACGAACTACTCTTTGGAAGAAAGTTCTAGAACAAGAAGCAAAGAAATCATTTGTGAAACTAGCTCAGTTGCTTGAGAAGGAAGTGCGGGTTGTATACGTACTACTAAAACTTTTCGCAAGTTATGGACGAAGAACTTAATCGAATTAATAAACTTCACGGGGGGGAAGGTTGGGCGGTCTGGAAGTTTCAGGTCAGGGTGCTTTTGAAAGCATCTGAAATTTTCGATGTTGTAACTGGAAAAATTCAGAAACCAGTTTTATCAACACAAGGAAATGAAACCATTCAACAGTCTCAAGGAAGGCATAAGTTGGAGCTGGGAGTTTGGTAAAAATTAGACAGTCAAGCCAAAAAAGTAATTGCAACTTCAGGTGGCCAGCAACCAATGTCTCATATTATATATTGTAGGTTAGGTGGAAGTGGCTGTCAGCCGATGAGTAATGCCTACGTACATTGCCTGACACACTTAGGACGCAAGGGCCCATTGTGATACCACAGAGATCAGCAAGCTAATCACCCACTGATCTCAGAAACCCGATGTACGATTAACGAGTTGATCACCCATTTATCTTCCATTACGGTACTAGCCGGTTAATCACCCGCTAGGCGAACCACCCGGAACTTTCAATGTATTTCAAAAGACTTTTAGAGTCTATGTAAGCTAAGTCGCTAGTATCATCGAAGAAGAATTCACCGAGATGAGTTTTCCTCCTATGAAGTAGTGCAGGGCATGAGCAAAGAAGGTCTTGAACGGTTTCTTCCTCTTCTTCGTCTATGCAGCAGAAATCATTGGAAAACACACCAAGTCTTTTGGCGTGTCTTCCTATTAGACAGTGTTCCGTAAGAACACCTACGGTAGAACCTAGATACAGGCGGTTCAGGGCTAACAAACTCTTCGAGCGTTTTGAGTCTACACACGGCCAAACTTTTTTGGTTGCAAGACACTTGTTACTCTCAGTCCATCTAGTGTTTGTCATTCTCGATGCGTCTTGTCTAAGTAGATAGGTACATCTAAGCGATAGGTACACCTATGTTGTTCCATTCTGAGCGTAGGAAAGTGGTCGTGCCCTTCGTCTGCCATACAGTTGCCTGGTATGTCCCTGTGCCCCGGCACCCATGAAAGGTGAATGTTGAACTGATTTGGCATCTCCCTCAGAGACATTTTACAATTTTGGACCGTGATGGATTTTGTAGACAGAGGCAAGAGATTTAAGGGCAGCTTGGCTGTCCGAGAAGATTCGAATTTCCGTGGAGGGTATGACGTTTCCTTTGAGCCAAGACAGCACCTCTTTAATCGCCAGAATTTCCGCTTGGAACACACTACAATGATCGGGTAGGCGGAAGAAAAGACAGAGATTCAGTTTTTCTGAGTAGATTCCACTTCAGCCTGATTTCACAGTGTGAGAGTTACCCCCTTAATAGTTGGGGGTCTGAAGTCCGGAATTTTGTATTTACTCGGAAACAGAACTAATTTCGTTTTGTGTGGATTGATGTTCAGACCACAATCTACAGCACAATTGTTAAGCTCGTTAAGTGCTGTTTGTAGCAGCTCAGCTAGGGTGTGTGGGTGCTTGCCTGAAACGGCAATTGCTACATCATCGGCATAGGCTATGGTTTTGAAACCTTCGTCCTCTAGGTCGATTAACAATTTGTTAACAACCAGGTTCCACAGTAGAGGAGATAGAACTCTTCCCTGCGGGGTTCCTCTATTGGCCATTCTGCTTGTTTTTTAGTTCCCCAATTCGGAACTAATGATTCTGCTGCTGAGTATTGTTGTTATCATGTTCTTGATGTATTCTTCTATGTGCAGTCCATTAAGAGTATTAGTGATTGCTGTACTGTTGACCCTCTATGTCTAGGAAGGCGACAAGAGTGTATTCTTTATAGTGCAGGAATTTTCAATGGTGTAAACCAGAGAGTGGAGTGCAGTTTCCACTGAATTACCTTTTGTATAGGGATGTTGTGCCGTTGAGATCAGACTAGGTTGAATTTCTTGTCTTAAGTGTATGTCAATACATAATTCTTTCCAGTGTTAAGGAGGAAGGATGATAGACTAATAGGTCTTAAATCTTTTGGATTTACATGGGAGCTTTGCCGGCTTTGGGTATGAAGACGACCCTAGCTTCTCTCCAGGCCTTGGGGATATAGACGTAGCTGATTCATCCTTTCGACTTTCGATTTTCTTTATTGATTTTGTGACAAATAATTTAATTTTTTTTTATACATCTCACTGACGATGAAAGCATTGCTTTCAATATGAAAATTTTTGAGGAAATATAAAAAAAGTGTTTTAACTGTTGAAAAATTTACTAAACTACATATCATTAGATAACAAGCAATCAAAAATTATTTCCATTTTTTAATACTGTACACTGTATAAGCATTAATTATTCAAAGCACATAGGCGTCTTAACCGGTTAAACTTTTTTTAACTTTCTATTTCACGAAACTTTCTTGTAATAACATTAAAATTATTTAATGAGCTCTACAATTTCAATGATTCTAAAATGGATTGAAAGGCATCTGCTTATTAATGAACTATTAATTCACATGTCAATTCCTTTAACCATTTGAATTCTTCCGCCATGGTATCGATTATTCCTAGATTCAAAGAATAAGGCAAATACGAAAAATAACGAATAGACATAAAGAGAAACATCCCAAATTGCAACGTAAATCCTAGTTCAATCCAAGTTCACTCGGTTCGAAATTTAATACATAGTTGAGGAGTGTTAATTTGTGTAATTCATCTGGTTTCTCGGGTTTTTTTTGTATGTAATTCGCATTAATTTCAAATAATATCGGACACTATTTTGTATTTGCATCTACAATTTTTTTTTTTGTTTTGAATATTTGAGGTCTTAACGCGATTTATGTTTGTAGGGGAGACTGGGGCCAGTAGACCAATAGTTCTCTTATCTTTAAAAAAAAAACTAAGAGAGATATCCAAACGGAAAAAAAGGTATTAATAAAAAATTATTTTTGCTTTATAAAGAAATATTTCTTCTAAACATTGTTAATACTAAGACATTTTTTTTTCTAATCTTACAAGACGACCTCAAGTTGGCCAACTAACCCCAAAACCAGGGTAAGTTGGCCAAGGCTATGGGGTAAGTTGACTACATTCTTATTTTTACTAAAACTATAAGTAAATAGAATTTAAAGCCAATTTTATTTGAAACTAAAAGTCATAAATAAATACACTTCGTGTAGTGTAAAAAAAAAAAAAACAGATAAAAAACAAATGAACAAAATCCACTCCTTGTGGTATCACAAAATAAATTAAAAAATTTAATTTAATTAAATTAACAAATTAAAGCCACTTCGTGTGAAATAATAAACTAAAAATTTAAAAAAAACCTTTGGTTTCGCCGCTCTCGCGGTTTTCGCACATATGTCGTCATTTTTTTAAATTACCAAAAAAAAAAAAATTAGTCAACTTACCCCGAAAGAAATAAGTCAGCTTGCGCCGTTCGGTCCTACAGCGCTCAACGATTTTTCTTGGTACTCCGAAGTCAATATAAAATACAACTACCAGCTGTTAAGAATAGCAAAACTAACTGTACTCTTTTCCCAAAAAAAAAACTACATTGAACACAAACAAGGGTGTTTGTGTTCAATGTAGAAAAACATTGGAAACAAGGAAAAAAAAACTTGAGAGGTGTCAAGGGACACCCGGATGGAACGAAGTTCCTTTCGATTAATCGCGACACCACACTGTTCAATGCGAAATAGAAATGAAAATATCTGGCTTGCTTTCTATAAGAGAGAGAGAGAGAGAGAGAGAGAGAGAGACAGACAGACAGAGAAACATGCGCCGCCGCACAGCTTACAATAGGTTTGTTCGTTGAAGCCCTGGGGTTGCCATAGGGTCGCCACAAAGCGTTTTTTGAGAAACCTAAATTCGCCCTGAATGTCAAATTGAGTGTTTTTTGAGCCATAGGTTTGCCATAGGTTTTCCCCAAACTCGCCCTAGCTTTTTGCTGTGGCGATTTGAGGGCTGTCAAATGGCATGTGTTTTTATTTAAATGACAGAGATGTGTGGCGATTTGTGGTTTAGCGTTTTTTGAGGACTGGAAAACCCAGGTTTTTTTGACAACTCATGGGGTTGTCAAGAAAACCTGGGTCAACCCTGGGGAAAGTTCAACGAACAGACCTAATAGCTTACTATAGCAAAAAGTGTCGTGACAACTTTTCGTAAGAATTTTTTCCGTCTAGCCCCCTTTCACAACGCGCGATAAGGAACTTCGTTCCAAAAAAACGAAAAGGAAACAAAAAAATTACTGACAAAAATCAAAAACTTGTTTTTTGGGGACAATACCCTAACGACTGCCGACACCAGCGAAAGACAATATGAGACTCAGCAAGCAGGTGTGCTCGATATAATAAGTGGAATAAACTTGACAGAAACGGTTTTCTTGTTATTGGCGATTAGTCTACTTGCCTCTTGAGCCAACTAGCCCCGGTTACCCCTCTTACTCATTGATTTATTTACATATAAATACACACATAAATATAAAATAGGGTTCCTTAAGGGGTTTTTGCCATGTTGAATTCTTCTTTTTTATGGGACTATGTGCTTAAGATTTAAGTTCGAATAGAAAAAACAATATACCTCCTGAAGGGGCTAGGTTTAGTCAGGAGCGTGAAAAAATGCCATTTTTTAATTTTTTTTTACTAGTAATTAACTTTTTTTCACATAAGTAAAAACATAGTATCATTTCATCATACTTTAACATTACTTCACTAAAATTTCAACAAAATATTCGTTTTAATAATGGGTAATTGCGGTGACCACTGTAACCTAAAAACCGCTCGATAGATTTGAATGAAACTTATACAGCTTTTAGAAAACATAAAAAGCTAATGCCTGATCTAAATATATCTATTTTCAAAAAAAAACAAAAGCATTGTATTGATTAATTTTTGATTCATACAGTTAAGAACAAAGAAATTGTTACGAAACTAACACACAGCAATTGATTTATATATATATAGATAGATATAGTAATATAGTCTGGAATAAGACTTATTTCATTTAAAAAAAAAATTCCAAAAATCTCAGTATCATATTTGATGGACATCATATTCAATTTGAAAAAAGAGCCAACAATCAGAAACCTGTAGAATTATACTTTGTGATTCTTTTACTTCTTTTGTTAACACAAGCGGTAGTGAAGTCTTTCACGAATTTTAGTGCTTTCCAAGCTTTCTTACTTCTGCTCTCATATACAAACATAATAACATTGTACACCGTTTTGAGAGATGAACACAATGGAAAATCGCAGTGTAGAGTATTTTCGATCACAGATGAGCTTTATCGTTACTTCATCCAAGCTACGATGATGATTGATGTCGCCATAACCATTTACTTAGTTATTGATAATTAAAAAAATTTTAACTTGCAATCAGCCTTATCGGGAATTCTTTGGGAAATATTTTTCCCAAGAAATGTTTCCCTTCCCGGGGACAAGTTCCTACTATCGGGAATTCACCACGGATTTTTTTTCCCATGGAAACAAGTTTTTTGCAAGGAAAAACACAATATTTCCCATAATAAATGAGTTCCCGATAGGTATTTTTCCCTAGGAATTTTTATTCCCAATTTTTCGAATTTGAGAAAAAATCCATGGGAAAAAAAGTTCTCGATAACATTAAATATTAATATTTTCCTCTCGAACCAACTCCCGATCAAAAATATAGGAGTCATAAACCAACCCCAAAAAAATATGAATTAAGATACGAGCTGTGTTTTTTCGTGCTATGAACTCATTATTGTCCGCAATTTCTGAAACCTTTTCGATTTATTGCGTCACATATTAATAAGTTCTTCTTTGTACTTATATGAAGTCATTGACATATTTGCAACTTTACTCACGACAATGAATGAATCACCTATACGAAAAACATTAAAAACAGCATACAAGTTGTATGTATCCAGTAAAATGTATTCAATGTTTCGAAAATGTTTTCAATCAATTGACTTTCATTTTTTATTAACGACAAAAATCAAATTTTAAAATCATTCCGTCATTGAAAGTTTCTATCTAGCTAAGTTTATTTTCTTATGAGCATCTATCCAAGCTAACTTTGCTTTTATACGTTGTTAGGTACTTTGTATTCTTCTCAAAGTTTATTATCTTATGAGCATATACCAAGCTAACTTTATTTTTATATGTACTTTTAATTCTTCCAATTTCGCAACAGTTTCCAGTAGATTTATGTTGTGCAAATAAAAGCGATCCAAGGATCAAAAAACTTTAAGGAAAATGTGAACTTTTTTTTTTCTTTTCGAAATACACCTACACATGAATGTGTTGAGTTAGAGTAGAGGCTAAAATAGCAAAACATTTATTGGAAGAGTACGGAAAAAACTTTTAGTTTATCGAAAGATTGTAAGCTGAGTTATGAAAATTTAACTTCAAATATGGTTGTTATGCATAAAAAGACAATACGATAGAATGAAATAGTCGAATAACTTAACTTGGTAGTGTGTGTGGGTTCAATTTTCGATAAGATTATCTTGGATTAATAAGATCTATTTATTGATTATAAAAGGTATATTAGACAAAGTAATTCTAATGCATATTTGTCAACGAATGAAAATCTCACGAAGTGAATAGTGGACTGCCGTTATAATTATTTATTAATAATAGTTAATAAAAATTTTAGTTTGAGTTCACTAAATGAAGTTTTTGAGAAATCAAGCTTCAAAGTCAAAATTTTGAAAAAGAAAAATATTTTTTTTCTTAATAATTTTTTTTTTTTTACAAAATTGCCATTGAGAAATTAAAAAAAAACGAAAAGTACTTTTTTTAGAAAACAAAACATTGTTAATTTTCCGCTGATTGAACTTTATTCTCAGAAGTGAAACCAGAAATGTGTTTTAAATAGCATTTAAAAAAATGCTAAAAAAAATATTTGGTGCGATCTTAATTTTAAAATAAATAATTATTATTGGTTTTAACTTAAATTTTAAAATGAACTATTAAAAACCATTTGAGTCCATTGGTCTCAAAGGACTGCACCCTACTGATTTGTGCCCCAAATGCTGATTCCGGTCAAACGAGTTGCTGAAACCAAAAAATTGTGGTTTTTTAGGTAATTTCCATAAAATTTCGATATCGGACACATCTTTTAAAAGAAATAGTTTGATGATGTCAAATTAGATATAAAATTTATTACTTGCGATTATAGGTACTATAGGCAAGTTTTGCAATCGTGCAGAAACAAAGTTATAGTTTGACATAATAACAGTAAAATATGACAATACGATTATAGAAAATATCAAAAAAGTGGGCCCTGCAATTCTATCTGTCTGTCCACATGTGAATCAACAGCCTGAACCGTTTGGTCGATTTTCTTCGAAATTTGAAGTTAGGGTTTGTGGGGCAGCCTACAAAGGGTTTTTTGGAATTGTGTCTCTAGGTCTTAAAATAACGGTACTTGCCATACAACCTATATGATAACACTTATTTTTCTTGAAAACATATCTAACGATTTCTATTAAATTTTATGTGAAGGATTATCTCCATTGCTCTTCTTATGATGTAAATTTTTTTTTGGAAAAAGTTTTAAACGATACCCCTCATAGTGCCTTGTAGAATTTAGAAGTCCTAGGTTATTTATGAAAGATTGTTAACCATAATTTGAACAGTTAAATTTTTTCAAATTTTCATTAATTGCCTTATGAATTTTTTTAATTTTTGGAATATTTTCAAAACAGTGTCTTTGTTTTTTCTCAATTTTTTTGTCAATACATCCTTTGCCAAGATCTTGACTAGTATAATTGATTTTTAAAAAACTAATTTAAGAGATAAAATGAACAACTGCTCTAACGATTTCGATTAAATTTTCTGTGTTTATAATATATAACTGCAAAAAATGGCGTTATTAGATTTTCGCTTAAAACCTTTTCAATATTTTAAGTTATTTTATTTAGTTTTCATAATTAATGTTTAGGTGGCAAGCCTGTACCACCAAATATATTATGAAGAGCAAATACTAAAACCTTAAGATCTGAACATTGTAATTAGCTAACAGTCGCAAGTTCGTGCGAACCAGTCGTGCCCATTTTTTTTTTGTTCTTAAGCTTGAAATCTTCCTAAGCTTAAAGATTAAGACGTGACATACTGTTTACAATCAGCTTTAGAATCTCACTATTAGAACACGGAAAGTCTGTTCTTAGCTTGATTTGTTAAAAATTTCAAAAAATGCTATTAAAAACTGTTTAGTTTATTAAACATCTTGTATAACACATTTGATTTAACAAAGAGAACGCAAAATCCGAAATATTCAAGTAATGTCATGTATTACTTTTATTGTGCTATTATAAAAACTATTATTCAGTGATATGTTTTCACTAATTCTCTTTTCAAGTCGAAGCTATTAATACCTTCAAAAACTTCATGGTTTTTTAAAAATCGACTTAAAATCTCTCAAAATAGCACAAAAAAGTACTATCTGTAATCACAAAAAAATGTTTCGATTATCTTAATCCCAACTTTTATCAGTTTAAAAACAACATTTAAACTATTTCAGTTGGTGAGAAGTTAATTTTGGTTTTGTATGGTAAGTTGTCAAAGCGATATCTTCTGTGAAACAAAAAATTGAAGTCATCATACATGTCCGATTAACTAAGAATTATTTATTGCAATTGCGTATTAATTAAATAATTTAAATAATTAAAAAGTGATTTAATATTAAATAGTTTTGAAGTTTATACTATAGATTTGAGTAAGTTTTTAATATAAAATTTTTTCATTTTTATTTTTTAGATAATAATTTGGTTAAAACAGTAAAAAAAAAAATCATCTTTTTTTTATTTTTTGCATTTACCTTCGTGTAGCGGCCTTAAATTTTGTATAATTCACTCTGTAAGCTTTTCTTAACTACACTCAAAGGTAAGTTCTTGCAATCATTTGCTACTCCCAAATAAATGTTTGCCGATTACAGAAAAATTAATAGGATGAAAGTTTTTGAAATTTGATACCAAACTCCAAAAACCAAAAAATTTCGAAAAGTTGTTGAGGGCATTACTGCAGAGAGTTGGAGATGTTTGCGGGTAAGCTTGTTAGCATTTTAAAATAAAAATGAGAGCAGAGCTATAGAAACTTGTAAAAAAAAATCAAGAGTGGTCAGAACAGCCTATTATTTTTCCTACTGCTTGCCAGTAACAAGCTCAACCAAGTAGAAGTACGGAATCAAGAGAAACAAAGTTTTGGAAGACCACAAAAACCATGAAAAGTTCGTGGTATAGTGGTCACCAAATCGCCTGAGGAAATTGCGCTTGCTTATGAAATTAGCCTGAGGTCTTGTGGAAAGCATGACACAGTCAACATAGTTCGAGAGCTTTACTCTTCGCAAGCTCGTGGAACAAAATTGAAGAAATCTAGAATTGAAAAAGCTGAACATGCCAAATCAAGCTATCAACTATCTATTAAGACACAAAACTAAAGACAAAGAGGCTGGAAGTGATTTATAACCGCTTATTATCAGGTAATTAAAGCAAACGAACAATGCAACCCACCAGAAGTAAATATTACGGTCACAGAAACTTCTTCGGAGGAAGACTTACTTAGACGAAATAACACCAAAAAGGTTATGCGGAGCTCAATCCAATGTTCTTGAGTCTGGTAAGTTCGAACAGGTAAGGCTTATTTATAAATGGGGATGTGACAGAAGTTCTGCACAAAGCCGTTATGAAAAAGTTTTAACTGAAGGCTACAGTGATGAATATACATATATTCTCTGTTAACTGGGTCCCTGTAAGGATGGTATGTGAAACATCGAATAGCAGCATTTGGCAGAATTCCAGTCCGAATTCTATGTACAACATTTTGTAGACCTGCTGGTTTTACTATGAAAAATGAAACAAAATATGTCATAAGGCTTGTCACCACAATGCAAACAAAAATAAATAACCTTTCTCTAAATTTTATTAAAATCAACGTTTTGAAGGTAAAAATAAACCACACTTTTAATATGACTATGGTGGATGGTAAAATCTGTAGTGGTTGTCATATTACGACTCTTCACAAAGATGCTACATAGGTAGGTGCAGCCATAAATACATATGAATAAGTAACAAGACACTTTCTGCTTACCTAACATATGTAGGTGAAGGTATCTATATACAGGGTGGAACAAAAGGTTATTCACAAAACGCTTCTTAAAAAAAATCCTGAGAGTTAAAATTATGAAACCAAAATGTAAATAAAGCTAAAAGTGTGCCATTAAATAAAAAAATTTATTTTTTACATAAAACATCCAATAAGTATTCCCCATGGTGGCGGAAGCATTCGCGCACTCTTTTCTAAAAATTTCCCCGAATTCTGGCCAACATCATCCGCGGAATCGCTGCAATTTCAGTTCCGATACCCCCTTCAAGAAACCCCACAGTAAAAAATCAGGCGGCATCAGATTCGGGCTACGACGCGAGTTACGAGTTACAATTGCGCGAAATCAAGCGGTTACCTATTGGGTTTATCAGCGGGCAGTAACTCTTCAGGGAGTTTAATTTTGTATGTGTGCATATTCAAATCGTCTCGTAAAATTCTCCTTACCGTCGCTGTCGTTCGAGGATTTTTCAAGGAATCAGAATGACGGCGCACAGACCGACGAGGACTTTTGCTCAAGGCGTCGTTGACAGTTTTTATTGTTTGCGGAGTCCTTGATTTACGCGGACGGTTAATGACATAACACGATTCTCGGAAGTGTTTCACCCATCTATCAATAGAATGACGACTCGGGGGGTTTTCATGACGTTTTAAATTAAACTGTCTTTTGAAAGCGAGCTGGGTATCGATTGCACTCTTCCCGTTTAAAAAAAAAATCTACACAGCGAAAGAACGTTGCTGTCGCGTCCACAGTGTAATAGTAACTAACCGAGTATTAGATGGCATAGTTTTATGCAACAGATGGCGTTGGAATCATCACGCTAACCCAGTTAGTTGATTTTTACGAAGCGTTTGAAATTGTGAATAACCTTTAGGCCCACCCTGTACGTTCGGAATATCACAGTTTCACTCATGAACTAGAGCGTTTGAGTTTATGCTGCACATATCCTATAAGATGGAAATACAAAAATGAGAAGCCAAGTCACCCACAGGAAAAAAAACTTCAGTGGCTGTAAAAATTTCAGAATCATCACCAATTTCAGAATGATTTCGAAAGGAAACGGGTCTTCTTGTTGAGATGCCGAAACAAACGGCAATACAAATGATGGAAATTCAGCAAGAAGATTTTTTAGAAATTCAGAGAAATTAAACACTTTCTTGTAGTTTTGGAATCATTATTTTGCAATATGGATATTGACACAGAATTGGTATCATTTACCTACAAGTACTCACAAAATTCTTGTTCACGGAGAACAAATCATTAAATCTTGCATTTTTGCCAGCTTAAGAGGCAAATAATAAAGAGTATAAACAGAATCGGGAAAACTTAAGTCGAAAGACCATCAGAAAAAATACAAATAGAGATATTTTAAACCGACTTCTGTTGTCATCAGAGCGCCTTCTTTACCCTAGACTAAAGCTTTCAAAGACTAAAATAGAAACTACTTCCTTACTAGAAACACCGAACATACCTTTGTCTGACTAAAGTTTTTTTATTTAATTAATGATGTAAATGTACGGAATTTTTATTGACATTGATTTTTTAGAATGAAAAAAAAACTAACTGCTAATATTTGCAAAATTTGTTTTGTTTTCTTATTTTTCTAAATCCTGGCTTAATCTCTAATTTAGAAAACATTAAATTTCTAAGCAATATGACAAAAAAAAAATATTTTCTCCAAGAAACAAGCATAACAAGAAGACATAACTAAGATTTAGACTTTAGTTTAGTTTAGGATCGGAAAATTTTACACTTGGAGCGTTATTAAAAAAGGGTTGAGAATGCATTATATTTCCTTTTTTTTTAATAATTTTTTTAATATATGTATCTAGTAAGTCAATCGAAAAAGAAAGAAAAAATTCACCCGCGTAGCTCTCGAACTTGAAGCTGAATCAAACTATTTGTCTACGTGCTCATATTTTTGGCAGCGAGCTCCGCACTAAATAGATATATTTTCAAGAAAACTTTGAAAACTTTTGATTTTAAATTGATGTTGATATTATGCCTGTGATCTGAAGTTTATAAGTAAAGGGTAACAAATGCTATCCAAGGGAATAAATACCTTTTAGGTAGCGTGTCCATCTGAGGTCTGTCTAAAAAGAGAACATTTTGCTCTAGAATAAAAAAAAGAGACCAAAAGGAGAACACCAAATCAAAAAATTGATATATTTTTTTATTAAACTTAACAGCATTTAAGACAATTCAGTTCAAAAACAAAAGCAGGCTAACATGTCAACAAATATGTTATTAAAAAATAACTTAACAATTATTTCATATCTTTCTTAGTTATAAATACGGATCACATGTTGCTTATTGTGAAGATACCTATTCAACATAAACATAAACGATGAGTCGATATCTTCATATATGTATTTCTTTTTTAAAGCTGATTTTTCTATTAAAAGATTTTTATAAAAATCTTAACAGCTTATTTCTCTATTGTTATAAACCATTCAAAGACTAGAATTGACAGCCGAAATATTAAGTCTATTTTTTTCTTTGGTTTATTGACCCTTAATTAGAGAAAATATTCTCTCAACACTAGCATTCTGCCCTGGGATTGCCAAAAAAATCACATATCTTAGAAAGTTCCGAAAAGTGCTCTGGATAATTCACACTTTTAAAAAAAACTTTGTTAATTTTTCACTTGTCAGTGACTTATTTATATTTAAATCCTTTGAATTTCTCTTAAAAAACTTATTACTCAGGAAAACCTGAATCGATTAATATTTGTAATAGAAGAATTGTATTTCCTCACGCAAATGTAGTAGAAAGAACTGCAATAATTCTTTACACCACGTTTACGTCTAATGGAAGACTGCATACACATTTATTTAAGATGTTACAAAATGTATTAAATTAATTGGAATAAAAAAGTGAGACACACAGAAAAAAGAGAAAAAAAAATATCCTAACGAAAAAAGATAGTGTAAAAAAGATCGGACCTAAAAAAGAGAACATGTTCTCTTTTAAAGAGATACGATGGACACCCTACTTTTAGGTGATGTTTAGACTTTATTGCTGCATACAACTAGAATAATAGCTACACATTAATAAAAGCATTTATTTCTCTTTTCTTACAAAATACTTATGTATATGTATAGTTTTTTTCAAATTCATGTACATATTTCTATACTGAGCAGAAAAAGTATTTAAAATTCTTACAACTTTAATGCGAATGTATCAGCAAATATATTGATACTCATAAACTTTTCACCAGAGGTACATTTATAAAAGCAGGTGAACTCCACCCTCTACTACAAGATGAAAAAAGCAACAAAAGCAGCACTCCTTTCAGCCGTTTAAATCGGATTAATGGGAGCATCTGCTCGGACAATTGTCTTTGTTCACAAAATAAATGGTTCATAAAACATATGTATCTGCAGTCTGGAGTCCTAGGCTTTCCATGAAATCGGCGGAATAGGTACGAACGAGATAAAATATGCATTTGTGGACGTGTTTCGTTGCTTTGAGCTTGTGACAACTAAAATATACTGCACCCCTTTTTCCTTTATATTACGTTCTTTTCACTAAGTGGATACAAGCAACTTCCTACACGTCTACGACGACAACGAAAGAATTAACCATGTTCCCCAACTTTTCGCCACTATGAGTATTTGCTAAAATCAGGTTTTACCTTTTGACATCAAAAGGTTGGAATATTATAAATGATCATACGTTCATAGGTAGTGGTTGCTATACCTTTCCAGAATAGAGAATGGACCGAATGTCATACGTTCACTAGATGGTGCATATGGATAGACAAGGACAAGCCACTGGTAAACAACCACAATGTCCATGCAATACAAATGTTTGAGGATATGTACAAACCAAATAGGATGCGTTTAATATAAATTATAACACCAGCGTTGTGTCTATTAAAATGATTGTCCCAGCCGGCTTGATTGTAGGAAAAAATAATGATACCAAAACCGCCATAACCACCCAGACGAAAACGAACGCAACCTTCCAGAGGGAACAATAAAATACTGCTGAAGTTAGATACGATACGAATAACATGTGTAAATATGTAGAAAAATTCTGACATATAATTCTTGCAGACTAGCTTTCCTTAAACATCGATAGTCAGCACTTGCGAGTTGACGATAGCTTTTAAAATTTTATATGAAATAAAATCAATAAAATTTAGTAATTATTCAATGTCAATTCATTTTAAAGTAGGTATTCAAAAATTGAATTAATACACAGGCGTATCAAGCAAAAATTTCGGAATTTTGTTTAAAAAACAGTAGCTTGTTCAATGAATTTGGCTTCAACCTATTACTAGGATCGGTTGAAATTTGCCTAACTTCGGAATAGGTAGTACTTTCCCCTTACTAGATCGCTAAAACAAGTTCTTTTCGAAATGAAAATCAAAAGCCGTCTATTTGCCTTTAATTTTTAGTATTGGGACTAATCCACAGCGACAAGTGGCTTGTCGAAGAGAACCTCACAGACGTCCTATATCTCTCACAATTGATATTAAAACTGATGAGAAATTACAACATACTAGAAATATTTTTTCATTACATTTTTCAAATGAAAATTAAAGCAAAGTTCCAGTGATAAAGCACCTATATTAAATTTTTTTATTCAATCTAAAACATTTTCTAACGCTATTCCTATCATTCATTTATTCACATTTTTCAATATGTTATATAAATTTACATACATATAAAGGGTCCGGCATCTAAGGTTTTTTTTCAACTAGTGCTTATTTCGTGAATGGTAACACTAAGCTCATGTCTGATTTGACAGATAATTATGTAGTTTTATCCTTCTGCTGAACGAATATGGTTGTGTATATGTGTATACGCTTCTTTTCAGATGAAGCTAAAATTGATCTTGGCGGGTATGTACAAGCAAAATTGTTGAAAATATTCAGTAGTTTTTTTTATAGCATTTTCAAAAAAAAAAAGTCATTTGGCGGACCATTTCTATAGTGTAGGGGAGAGTGGTTATGTATGGGACACAGGCATTTTCTTCAACGTCGCATCTTATTTCTCGTTTCTGTTGATCACAAATTTGCTCTTTAATCTGTATCTACCGGTCAACAAAACAGGTTTTGTGCGCTGTTAAAATTACGTAATGTACGTAGTTATTATTGCATAAAAGGCTAAATCATTGAGTGAACTTTGTGTGAAAAAAAATAATAAGTGAGTGAAATTACTGTACAAGGAGTGAATTAAATAGGTATTATCAAATATTGTGAAGTGAATTAATTTTTATTTTGTTTCTGTGCCGTATTTTAAGTGTTAATGTGGTATTACACTATCATATAAATATGACAAGTTGACAAAAAAATATGGCACAACATCGTCATATAAGTGTGATAGTCATATATATATGGCAGAATTTGTATGTCTCCATATATATGACAATGATTCTAGAGCCATATATATATGGTGTAGTGTAATACAAAATCATAATAGTCACCATATAAGTACGTTCATCTTGTATCAAGTCGTGTAGAAATAAAGGCATATTTTCGATATGATTCATAAGCTGCCAGCAGTTGACATCTTACCGAAAAGTGTCACATACATACCCACTCTCCCCTACTTATATTTCAGTACTATTGGAAATAATTATCAAACATGTTTCAATTGCTGCAATTATAGCAAGTCAGCCGTAGCAGCAGGGACATACATTGTTGTGCTTTCATCGTGCACATATACTACTCGCAAAAATTAAACGATTCGCAGGATTGTAACTACACTAATCTCAAAAATCAAATGATATATGATAATTTGTAGCCCTGAGTATGTTATTTTCATATCTGAACAGTAAATTTTTTATCGTCGGCCGTTCTCAAGTAATAATCCAAAAACCAACGAAAAAAAATGATTATGAACATCATAAGGTCCGACAGTTTTAATAATCCAATATAAATTTCACAAATATTATAAATAGTTACACAACAATAAAACATTTAAATACACAAAAACATTTATATTATGTATTATAAATATACTTTTAAGATAGTAAGATTTAGATAGTTGCAGTTGTTAAGAATTTAGTTTGCTATACAGGTTTTCAGCATAAAATGAGACACAAGCATAAAACGGATAGGATGGGTCAAGATCAAGACAAGAGTATGTGCGTTTATCTCGCTCCTTTTATACGGGAGAGGCAAATTGATAAAAATTGACTTAATTTTCTAAAAATAAATTATTAAAATCTGTTTTTGAAAGCAAAAACTTTGTTTTTTAAATTAGCATTATGATTCAAATAAATTTTACTAATACTTTTTGAGTAATCAAGTCACAATTTAAAAAAAAAAAAATCTTCAAATTAATTTTTTTTTAAACTGCATAGTGTCACTTTTTCCTGAAATAATCAATGCTTGTAAGTTTTGAGTCAAATACAGAAAACCGAACGAGAAAATCTATTTTAGCTTTTAAAAAATTGGAAAAAATACAAAGTAGTGTTGTCCAAAAAACCCATTTTTGTACAATTTTATGGAAAGGAGTATCTCTATTTATTCAAAACTAATAAGAAAATTTACTATTTAAGGAAAAAGTGACCTGTAATAAAGCAATTGTTTAAATAAAAAAAAAATAGATTTCTTTTCAAAATTTTTACTTTGAGACTTGATTACTCAAAAACTATTCATTAAATTAACGTGAAATAAGACTTTAATTAAATATTAGCCTTCAAAAACAGAAAATTAGGAAATTAAGTCATTTTTTTATAAAATTGCCCCTCAAGCCTAAACGAAGGGAGATAGACAACCTTTCCATACGATTTATTTTCTTATCTTGTCGAAACCTATCCGTCTTGCATTAAAATTAGATCGTAATTTATTTGGTTGAATTGTAATAACAACTGGGCTAATATTTTTAAGATGAGAAGTTGGATATCATTCCTTGATTATAATAATTATTGGTATATCAATATCAAAAAAGTTTAGATCAATGATTTTACGCTGAACGTCTGATAATTCGCAAAAACGTGTTTGAATGTTATGGACTTCAGCTCAAGCGATTTTCAGAAAATCTTCAAATTAGCCAAGCAGGTGATCTTTGAAAGTTTGGTAGTGATTGGAATCGGATCAACAAACACTTTTCATTGGCTTTTTGAACAATACTACGGGTTAACAGACAGACATGCTTGCCCATTACGCATCGCCATATTTTGCATGAAAATCCTGAATTTCAAATTTCCGAAATTCAAAATCCAGAATTTCAAAATCCCTAACGACGAAATCTTTTGGTATTTAAAACCACGCGCAGTTCGAGACTTTGAAGTTCGGGATTTAGTGTTTTCGCATTTGGGATTTAAGCCTTTCGGTATTTTGCATTTCGGGATTATGCACAGTTCCCCTTCAAAGTTCCTTTGCAACATATTTCATCTAAATATTGCGAGCAGATTTGACGCTATAAACTAGATTACCGTAAGACCCGAGATACGAGGGGTAGCTCAACAGTTTTGACATAAAACAATTGACTTTGAAAACGCTACTTTTGCCAATTAGATAATGGAAATTGTGATTGCTTTCTTTCGGAATTCGTATCGCAATTTTTCACTCGTGCATTTCTCCAAAGGGATCTCATAATGGGAGTAATTATCTCTATAAATATGTATTTTACTGTTTTATTATTTATATCTGTAGTGAACGGTGTGTTATTGGAAAACCATTTTCTATTTGAAAAATACTTAGTTATTCGCAATACGTATAATTGCAGTGGGCCTGCTAACTAAAACAATAGTTAATTTTCTTAAATATAGCATATTTTTTGTAATGATAAAAGAAATTGCCAGTACAGCATTTGGATGGGACCTGTACTAGGTTTATAATAAAAAAATTTTAATTGGGTATAAAAAAAATTAATTTAAGGAAATAATTAGTTGAATTATTCAAAGCCAATACGAATTCTATTCCCAAAGATTAAGAAGAAACTACTGAAAATACAATTTAGAAACTTTGTATCAGCTAAAGAAGACCAATAAGAAAGTTAGTAAACAAGACCAATGAGAAATATTTACCAATACTTACTTAAGAAATGTAATTCTACAGCAGTAATAATTGTTTCGGTGATTTAACGTACCTAAAAGTAAAAAGAAGAAATAATTTCACATGTTACTTAAAGTATTTAAATTAGTTATTTATAATTTATATTTATATAATATATAAAACAAAGACGGGTTTGTTACAACACTTATAACTCGAGATCTGCTAAACCAATATTCATGGTTATTGATTCGTTGGATTTGTCTCCACCCCGAATAGCATAATACATCTTAAAAACAATGAAAACTCGATATGTGTAATGAATACTTAATCTACATATCTATATATATTAAAGAAAGTCGTGTTAGTTACACTATTTATAGCTCAAGAACGGCTGAACGGATTTGTCTGAAAATTGGTGGGGAGGTAGCTTACGACCAGGAAACGGACTTAGAATATCTTTTTATCCCTATATTCCTATGGGAACGGGAATGTAAACGGGAACCTAGAAACTACTGAACCGATTTCAAAAATTCTTTCAGTGTTAGAATGCTACACTATTACCGAGTAATAATAAACTTTAATTCATCCCCATATTCCCACGGGAACGGGATTGGGAATGCAAACTACTGGACAGATTTTAAAAATTCTTTCTGCTCTAGGATGCTAGGGATAACCTCAGTAACATAGACTATATTTCATCCATATATACCATATATACAGAAACGGAAACTAGAACGGGAACCTTAAAACCGCATGACCGATTTCAAAAATGTTTTCAACTTTAAGATGGTACATTATCAATATCCCACATTTACTTAAATTCTTTCATCCTCATATTCCCACGGGACCCGGGCAACGCCAGAAGACTCAGCAATATATTTTTTTTATCCGGGAACAGGATTGGAATCAGAAACCTAGATACAACTGGAAATATTTCACAAAATCTTTCAGAATTGGGATGATACATTATCCTTCAGTAACTAAGATTATAATTCATCCCTATATTTCTACGGGAACGAAAACATGAACCTCAAAACTTCTCGACCGATTTCAAAAATTCTTTCGATTTAAGGATCATACGCGAACGTGATTGGGAAAGCAACCTTATATAACTATTTGACCAATTTCGAAGGAGACGACCCCGTCTAAAACATTTTTATCACGCCACAGACATAAAATGTAAACGGAATGCTTAAAATCAGAAAACGAAAAGTAAGCAGTAAAAAAAAACCGACATTGGGCATTGACTATCGTTTCATTGACTCAAATAAAAATAGAGCAGCGTGCAACAGAGACGACATCAATGCAATGCGTTAGCTTTCGTTATAAACAAAACACTGTTCTATAAAAAAAAAAAAAGCTGACTTATCGTGTCAGACTAAGCATGCATAGTCCAAATATCAGCAAGTTAATGAGTCAGCGGAGATCTTCGCTCAACACCCTGGGCTGCTTAAAACATACTCATATACCCCTTATCCCTCGACATTCACGGCGTTGTTGAGGTCTGTATTTTTAAAGTTCCCATCCTTCTGTTCCCGTGGGAATATGTGGATAAAATAAAGTACATGTTATATAGTACATGTTCGCTCCGAAATGTTTCATCTAAAATTCAAAAGAACCTTAAAGTTATTAGACCGATTTCAAAAATTCTTTCAACTCTAGGATGTTACAATATCTCTCTGTGACATAGATTTACATTTCATTCACATATTTCCATGGGAACGGAAGATCCCACAGGAACAAGGTTGGGAACGGAAAGTTAGGAGCTACTAGACAGATTTCTAAAATTCTTTCAGATCTGGGATGCCACATAATCACTCAGTAACTTAGCATAGACTTCATCCCTTTAGTCCCACGGGAACAGAAACAAGAACGAGAACGGGAATTTTTAAGTTACTTGACCGATTTCAAAAAATTTTTCAACTCTAGGATGTAACATTATTTCTCAGTGACATAGACTTATAATTTATTCACATATTTCCATGGGAACGGAAAATTCTCACAGATACGGGGTTGGGAACGGAAGCTTAGAGACTACTAGACTGATTTCTAAAATTCTTTCAGCATTGGGATGCCACATAATTCCTCAGTAACTAAGCAAAGATTTCATCCCTATAATCCCATAGGAACAGAAACAGGAACGAGAACGGGAACCTTAAAACTACAGACCCGAGCAACGCCGGGCGGCTCAGCTAGTTTAGGATATAAAAGCTTCACTTTTAATCATTTCAGATAGAAACAAAATATGAAATAGTTTTAAAAAAACATAATCTTACATTTTTTTTATTAAAAAGAAATTCTGAAACTGACTTTTTAAAACGATATCAGGTGCGTTTCTTTACTTTGTGCACAGAAATTCAGGTCCGTTATTTTTTCAAATCCATCTTTTGAAAATCTTTCAGAAAGTGACAGACTTCGCACACAGTCGCTGAAAAAACGACTTTTGCGAAAAGTAACATAAAACTTCCTCTTAAATCTGAAATAATTCTAGATTTTACCTCCTGCAGTTTCAGATAACGAATAAAACATCAAATAACATGAAATGCAGTATTTTCGCCGTTGAGCCCCTTTCGAGTTGAACCGAACCCCAAAACTTGTTGATATCTTACAGCGTTTCCTATTCTTTTCATAGCGTTATAACGTTATCAACATTACAACATTCTGCTTTAAATGAGAAAATTGAGCACTGTCGCCATGTTTTTAAACGCACAAGATGTAACTAAATGTTTTTTTGTGTTAACATGTAATTATAGCTGCCAACAACACTTATGCCCCTATTTCCCGGTTGCCTTGCCACTTAGATGATTCAATTTGTAAAGCAACTAAATCTGTGTTACTGAACCTTTAAGCGAGTGAAGTTGAATGCGAGGCGCCACAGACGACAGCTTTTACAATTTACCACGGATTCTTCATTTTACATTGAAATTCCAAAATGTCAGTTTTAATTGGGTATGTCATTGTCAAAATTCTATAATCTTTTTTATACGCCAAATTCTATTTACTACTACTATCATAAAACAATCAAAATAATCAATGTTGCACGGCATCTCTCCAAGACTATCAGCACTCGCTTTGAAGAGTGTCTAGAGCCTTTGTCAAAACTGACGGAAGAGACCTGATTTTTGAACTTTATTTTTAGTTCTCATATGGTTTAAGATTTGCCAGATTCTCAATTTTATATGGTTTTCAAGTTTTCCTTCCGAGCAAAATTCTTAGTTTGAGGCTTTTTTTCATAAAATGCCTGATAAACATAAAGTTTCTTCATTTTGTCTGATGCACAAAACAATGATAAAAAAACTCATTAATAAGTGCATTAAAAAACCATACATTTCATGATATTTGGAAAATAGTTTGAGTAAAACAAAAATATGGGTTATTTAAAGAAGTTTTTTATTTTATGCGCATACTAATACATTTATAACAAGTGCTCAAAGTGCCCTCCTTCGTTTTGAATGCATGTTTCGTTTCTGAATTTCATTGTGGAATTTTGTTCTTTATAACTCTTGTCATACTTGTAGTGATCCTTCGGAAATACGTTGTTCTAATTCAGTAAAGGTAGCTATTTCATGATGAGTAAACAATTTTTTTCATTAGTCCCCATACAAAAAAATCCAATACAATGAGATCGGGAGATCGTGCAGGCCCCTGAACTTGTCTATTTCTGCCTATCCATCGACCACCGTATTTTTCATCCAGTCAACCCTTAACTTCACGACCATAGTGGGCCAGAGCACCATCTTGTTGGAAATATGATGAAACTAGCTGAAGCTGTGAAACATCATCCAATTGGTCTGGTAGATTAACTATAGACATATAGTTAGTATCTAGAATTAAGTCGGGGTGGTAATTTGAAAGGACCGAATAATCTATTACCAATTGCACCTGCCCATATATTGAAACAAATTTTGTGCTGAAATGCACTTTGCCATCTTGAATGTGGATTGTTTGAAGCCCATGTATGGAGATTATGGAAATTCGTAATACAATCTCTCATGCGAATTGAGATTTGTCTGTTCAAAGAATTCTTTTTAGAAACAGGTAAAAGCATCTCTCTATAGCAACGAGTTACAAAATTGGCGTCTCTTTTCAAAATCATTCGTCAGAAGTTCTTGCACAGGTGTATAGTGATATGGATGCATATTTTCGCCATGCTATTTGGAAATTCTTTGTTTGGAAATATTAAACTGCAGAGCCAAGCGCCATATGCTGATGGAAGGACCGATTTGAACCAGCATTCTTTCATCGATCGAAACTTTTCTTATCGTTGCAGCGCCTGTGTAAGGTCTTGGTGTTAATACTGATCAAGTTTCTCAAAGCCTTCGAAAAGTATTTATTTATATTTATATAACACTAGCTGAGCCGCCCGGCGTTGCTCGGGTCTGTAGTTAAGGTTCCCGTTCTCGTTCCTGTTTCTGTTCCTATGGGATTATAATAGGGATGAAATCTTTGCTTAGTTACTGAGGAATTATGTGGCATCCCAGTGCTGAAAGAATTTTTGAAATCAGTCTAGTAGTCTCTAAGTTTCCGTTCCCAACCCCGTATCTGTGAGAATTTTCCGTTCCCATGGAAATATGTGAATAAATTATAAGTCTATGTCACTGAGAAATAATGTTACATCCTAGAGTTGAAAGAATTTTTGAAATCGGTCAAATAACTTAAAAATTCCCGTTCTCGTTCTTGTTTCTGTTCCCGTGGGACTAAAGGGATGAAGTCTATGCTAAGTTACTGAGTGATTATGTGGCATCCCAGATCTGAAAGAATTTTAGAAATCTGTCTAGTAGCTCCTAACTTTCCGTTCCCAACCTTGTTCCTGTGGGATCTTCCGTTCCCATGGAAATATGTGAATGAAATGTAAATCTATGTCACAGAGAGATATTGTAACATCCTAGAGTTGAAAGAATTTTTGAAATCGGTCTAATAACTTTAAGGTTCTTTTGAATTTTAGATGAAACATTTCGGAGCGAACATGTACTATATAACATGTACTTTATTTTATCCACATATTCCCACGGGAACAGAAGGATGGGAACCTTAAAAATACAGACCTCAACAACGCCGTGAATGTTGAGGGATAAGGGGTATATGAGTATGTTTTAAGCAGCCCAGGGTGTTGAGCGAAGATCTCCGCTGACTCATAAACTTGCTGATATTTGGACTATGCATGCTTAGTCTGACACGATAAGTCAGCTTTTTTTTTTTATAGAACAGTGTTTTGTTTATAACGAAAGCTAACGCATTGCATTGATGTCATCTCTGTTGCACGCTGCTCTATTTTTATTTGAGTCAATGAAACGATAGTCAATGCCCAATGTCGGTTTTTTTTTACTGCTTACTTTTCGTTTTCTGATTTTAAGCATTCCGTTTACATTTTATGTCTGTGGCGTGATAAAAATGTTTTAGACGGGGTCGTCTCCTTCGAAATTGGTCAAATAGTTATACAGGGTGTCCCGTACTTCGTGTACCATCCTTTGGGGTGTGATTCTTGGTCATATTCTAAGAAAAAAAATGTATGACAGTAAAGCTCAATTCTCAACTTTGACATCACTTTTTGACAATTTAAGAAAAGGCTAACTTTGGTGTACCCTGACCTATGTTAAATTCAATATCTCTGTCAATACTGGTGATAGAGACCTGATCTTAGACTTAATTTTTTGTAAAAATAACAGCCTATAAGACTGTATTTAAGTTTAGCTTCCAAAGGTTAAGGGTTGCCAGATTTTCAATTTTAAGTGGTGTCCAAATTTTCTTCCCCAAACAAAGTTTTGACTTTGAGGTCATTTTTTCGCAGAAAATACCTGATAAACATGGAGTTTCTTTATTTTTTACAGATGTACTAAATAATAATAAAAAAAAAACTCATTAGTAAGTGCACCTAAAAACCCATAGATTTTATGATATTTGAAAAAATACAAAATGGGAAAAATTTTTAAAAAAATAAAAAAAAGTTTTTGCTTAGAGGTTTGTTTGAATAAAACAATAATATGATCACTTTTAGTAGTTTTCTTATGTATTTAATACAAATACAATTATAACAAGTGCTCAAAGCCCCATCCTTCGTTTTGAATCCATGCCAGAGCCCGTTTTTGGATTTCATTGTGGGTGTTTGCTTTAAATTTGGGGTATGAATGTTCAATAGGTAAATAAGTCGTATAAAAGAATAAGAAAACAAATTTGTTCATTAGTTTGTCAAATTAAGTCACGATTGCAGTTTGATCAGAGAGTTTTTTGAAATGCTTTCATTTACAAGAGAAGAATACGCAGACATTTTTTTTCTTATATGAGTTTTTATATGGAAAATGAAGAAAAGCACAACAAAGGATACCAGGAACTTTATACTAACTGAAAATCTGGCAACCCTTAGCCTATAGGAGTCAAATTTAAATACAGTTTCAAAGATTACAAGACTACAAGTAACACAAAAGTTATCGACAGCAAACACCCACAATGAAATCCAAAAACGGGCTCTGGCATGGATTCAAAACGAAGGATGGGGCTTTGAGCACTTGTTATAATTGTATTTGTATTAAATACATAAGAAAACTACTAAAAGTGATCATATTATTGTTTTATTCAAACAAACCTCTAAGCAAAAACTTTTTTTTATTTTTTTAAAAATTTTTCCCATTTTGTATTTTTTCAAATATCATAAAATCTATGGGTTTTTAGGTGCACTTACTAATGAGTTTTTTTTTTATTATTATTTAGTACATCTGTAAAAAATAAAGAAACTCCATGTTTATCAGGTATTTTCTGCGAAAAAATGACCTCAAAGTCAAAACTTTGTTTGGGGAAGAAAATTTGGACACCACTTAAAATTGAAAATCTGGCAACCCTTAACCTTTGGAAGCTAAACTTAAATACAGTCTTAAAGGCTGTTATTTTTACAAAAAATTAAGTCTAAGATCAGGTCTCTATCACCAGTATTGACAGAGATATTGAATTTAACATAGGTCAGGGTACACCAAAGTTAGCCTTTTCTTAAATTGTCAAAAAGTGATGTCAAAGTTGAGAATTGAGCTTTACTGTCATACATTTTTTTTCTTAGAATATGACCAAGAATCACACCCCAAAGGATGGTACACGAAGTACGGGACACCCTGTATAAGGTTGCTTTCCCAATCACGTTCGCGTATGATCCTTAATTCGAAAGAATTTTTGAAATCGGTCGAGAAGTTTTGAGGTTCATGTTTTCGTTCCCGTAGAAATATAGGGATGAATTATAATCTTAGTTACTGAATGATAATGTATCATCCCAATTCTGAAAGATTTTGTGAAATATTTCCAGTAGTATCTAGGTTTCCGATTCCAATCCTGTTCCCGGATAAAAAAAATATATTGCTGAGTCTTCTGGCGTTGCCCGGGTCCCGTGGGAATATGAGGATGAAAGAATTTAATATGTGGGATATTGATAATGTACCATCTTAAAGTTGAAAACATTTTTGAAATCGGTCATGCGGTTTTAAGGTTCCCGTTCTAGTTTCCGTTTCTGTATATATGGTATATATGGATGAAATATAGTCTATGTTACTGAAGTTATCCCTAGCATCCTAGAGCAGAAAGAATTTTTAAAATCTGTCCAGTAGTTTCGTAGTTTGCATTCCCAATCCCGTTCCCGTGGGAATATGGGGATGAATTAAAGTTTATTATTACTCGGTAATAGTGTAGCATTCTAACACTGAAAGAATTTTTGAAATCGGTTCAGTAGTTTCTAGGTTCCCGTTTACATTCCCGTTCCCATAGGAATATAGGGATAAAAAGATATCCTAAGTCCGTTTCCTGGTCGTAAGCTACCTCCCCACCAATTTTCAGACAAATCCGTTCAGCCGTTCTTGAGCTATAAATAGTGTAACTAACACGACTCTCTTTAATATATATAGATATATAGATTAAGTATTCATTACACATATCGAGTTTTCATTGTTTTTAAGATGTATTATGCTATTCGGGGCGGAGACAAATCCAACGAATCAATAACCATGAATATTGGTTTAGCAGATCTCGAGTTATAAGTGTTGTAACAAACCTGTCTTTGTTTTATATATTAAGATTTTGAGGAGGAAGTCGTTCAATAAGATAAAGTCCCTATCTTCATTGTGTTCTTCTTGCATTTCCATTCATTCCCTTCATTCCGTTCTTATGCAACTACAATCGTGACTTAACATTATAAACTGATGAACAAAGAACAAATCCAATTCAATTAATTTTTATTGAACGTTAATATTTAATATTTTTCTTAACTTCAATTGTCTTCTTAATACATATATAAAAAGAAGTGTACGGTTGGATTTGATTGCATCACTTGAGAACGGTTCGACCGAATGAGACCAAATTTTGTGGTAGCTTAGGGGGTGCTGGTAGAAATCGGTCGACCCGTTCCCGAGTTATGGTATTTTTCCTGAATTTTAGTTTTGTCCATATAAAAACTACGGAAAATATAGGACGAGACCGGGATCCTTAAAACTACGGACCCGTGCAACGTCGGGCGGCTCCGCTAGTAATAATATAAAATATACATTGATGTCTTAATATTTAGTTGGCACAGAAGGGGCCTTACATATACATTGGCTCAAAGTTATTTATTAACAATGACTTTAACAATGAATTTAGAGCTATGGCATTGCCGTCAGCTCGGTCAGCAGTGCTTGTAAGTTTTATAATTAGGTATTGGTATATTTTGTAAAATTTTTATAGATAGATAGATAGATAGATAGATGTATAGGTTTTTCCAAATCATCTTCAAGATTTCAATTGTTTCTTTCATGTTCAGTGTCTTTTTTCCGAAGTATATCAGATGTTGGGAAGAAAAAACTGGACATACATATACTTAATCGAAAAGAGTCCTCTTTAGCTTTGAGATTGCATATAAAGGGGTCAGGGGTAGTCAGAATTTTCAAAAAATGGTTTTTTTTTTGCTTTTTCTTAAAGTACTTATAGTATCTCAAAAATATTCTCTGAAAGTTTTAAGTGAATCCGACAAATATCTTTCGAGCTATTCAGGTTTATTTTCAGCTTTCATTACTGTACATAAATCGACTGTAAAACTTTAAATGCGTTTTTCTCAAAACTATTTTCTTTGAACTGGTGACCACTGTAACTCAAAAACCGCTCGATAGATTTGAATTAAACTTATACAGCTTTTAGAAAACATAAAAAGCTAGTGCCTGATCAAGGGACTTTTTTTTTAATTCGATTTTTCATAAACAACTAATTGTTTTCTTAGGAAAAAAAAACTTCCTAAAGCCGCCATTTTGTGAATTTTGAAAAAAAGCTTCGATCAGGCACAAGATTATCTATCCATAAAAGTATTTTTTTTTTGTTTCATTGATTTTAGATGAATCTCCAAGAAGCTGTGATGGTCACCACAAGCACCCATTATTAAAACCTGTTCAACTTAGACCGCCATAACTTGTAAAATAATTAATTTTTTTTTTCAGATTTTAGTGAAGTAATGTTAAAGTATGATGAAATGATACTATGTTTTTACTTATGTGAAAAAAAAAATTATTACTAATAAAAAAAAAATTATTAAAAAAAGGCATTTTTTCACGCTCATGACTACACCTAACCCTTTAAAACTTCCATTTTATGGGCTTGCATTTAAAAAGAGTATTTTACATCTTATTTTGAAAATGAATGGATCTGTAACTGTACACGTCGCTAAAATAGTTCATCTCTAGCAGACTAGGTAATATTCCACTCTCAGAGCTACGGGCTCTTGCTGAGATCTCATCACGTACTAAATCTTCATATTTTTGTATTATTCTGTAGAGCTGGCTTTTTAAAAGATCTAAGTTGTCTGTACTTATTACAATTTCTTGATCACAGAAAGTTCCCAAATGTTTCCATTAGGACAGCCACCAATCTTCATTCCTCATCAGCATCTTTCTTGTTAAGTAAGTTTCTGCCTTGGAGAGAACTTTAAAAATATAGTCAGTTTGCAATTGAGTGTGTAAGTAAACAGTTTAGGGAGTCCAGATTCAAGATGAATGGTGTAATTTGATGTATTATGGTAGCTTGAACAGTATCTTCAAAAAGCCACTTTGTAGTTTTAGATCGTTTCGTATTCATAAATGCCCCAGATTTGCACCGCATAACATAAAGTCGACTTAATACACCATATACATAAAGTCGACTGATACACTGATACGGATATTCAGGAAGATGTTTTTTCTATACATTCAAAAGGCTTTGAGATGTTTACGATTTGTCTTGAAGGTGTGAACTGAAATCTAAGTTACGAGTTAGTTTCACTCCAAAACACTTATACTCGTCTACATATACAAACTAATACCATTATAGGTCCAATTGTTTCGGGCTTGAGTTCTGGTGGAAAGCTTTAGTACCATTTTTTTCTGATTAGTTTATGTTGATATCAAGACCCCATTCTTGACAATAGTCTGACAGACGATTGATCATCAGTTGAAGACTTTCTGGAGACTCTGACAGTGTGGCCAGATCATCAGCGTACATTATTACATTAATTTTTGAAACGCCTATATTATTTTCTTCAGATAGACAGGTAACCACATCGTCAATAAAGATTGAAAACAATAGCGCACTTAAAATACAGCCTTGTTTTACTCCATTATTTGTTTAAAACCAGTTAGAGAAAGTAGACCCATCTCACACAGCTGCTTTCGACTCCGTATAATGTTTTTGGATAACTTTAATGAATTTCGTTGGAATACATATTCTTAAAAGCTTATAAATGAGGACATTCCTGTTGATAAGTTAGAGAAAACTGCTTTGAAATCGACAAAGAAGGTAAGGACCTTTTTATTCCTTTTTTGGAAAGCTTTAACAATTGAAGTTAATGTGAATAAATGGCACTAGTCACAAAAAAAACAAATTAATATTTTCCGACTACTACTAAAAGTAACCACAGGCTCCATTCATAACAAATAAAGTTTGCTTTTGTACATTTTACAATGAGAAAAAAATTTTCTAAGATTTTGACAGAACGTGTGAGGAACAACGACTTTAACACGCATGAGGCGGGGTTGCGGCAGGGATTAAAGGGGGGGACTGAGAGGAAACGACGCCATTCTTGTTGCGCGAAGTCCAAAATAGCTTCAAAAAAGTGTAAAAATAACGTAAAAAATTTAGTGATCAAAGTAAACAAAAAAAAAAAACGAAGAAAAACAAATTACATACAATGGAAAAAAGCTTTTGTATGGGAACTTTACTTGACTTTGATCGGCACCTTTTCCAAATAGCTGATAATACTCTACGCAGTTTCATCGTGAATGTGGACAGTAACGAAAAATTCCGTTTCGCATCAGCAGCTTACTAGGCTTTGCACCCAGTTGGGGTTTGATAGGGGGTAGTAACCTACTACTTATAATGAAAAATTACTGTGCACAGGAGAAAAAACTCACCACCCTTAGTAACATTATTACCCAAGTGCTTTTGAAAATCTAATTACAGGGTCGTAATAAAGAAGGAGCGCCAAACTCCGTCTACTAAGAGAAAAAAACGGATTCCTAATCCAAAAATAGAATGCTCTCCAGACGGAAATATAGATCCAACCCTCGCAATCCCCATCTCAAATCCTTCAGAATAATAACAAGTCATTACCTAGGGCAAATTACTTTCACCAGAAAAGCAACATTAAAACTGATGAGAAACAGGATTTGGTCTACGTTTAAATAAACAAGGATAAGGGTCTAAATGTGCGTGCAGAAAAGTAGAGCGTTCTCGTCCACTACCGAATTTTGAAAAGCTGCTATTTTCCTGTCATTAAATAAACACCGAAACCTCTGCGATTGATATAAGAACAGAGTTTATCTTATACAACGAACGCGAACTGTACGTGTACACCTCCTGTTCCCTGATTTGCTTTCAAAGTGCAAATATAATTTCCATCTTGGGGAATGCAAGATTTGATACTATTAAGGAGTATAGAACTATAGTTCTCTTGAAGATACTGCAGATAAGTAAAAAAGCTGTTGGTATCATCATCATGGTTAGATTACATACGACCTTGGGGTGATGAGCACCGTAGAGCGGGGCGGAAAGGAAAATACTTGCGAGGGTTGTCTTTTATCGTTTTTCATATTTTCTTTATTCCACGAAACGATTTTTTAGAAAGAAAAAAATGGCTTCAGGGGAATGGAATATAAATTTTATTTCAACAGGCAATGGGAAAATAATTCAGATCGCCAAAGCTTTAAAATTCGTTATGTTTATTCAAACTGTATTTAAATATTGTTAAATAAAATGAATTACTTACTTACTTACTTACTTACTTAATTCAGATCTGTTAGCGAAAAAACAAAATAAAAAACCGTCATTATTAAGGTTTCGCAATAAAAACCTACTGCATAACAATGAAATAACGATTACTTTTATCAAGAGTATGTAAGTAACCAAACATGACGAAATATTGTGACAACAGAAAAAATGCAGCGTCAGCGGCGTAGCTTAATAGTGTTTTTTTTCAAGTCAGTTTTTCCTGTGATAAATAGGGACAGTAAATTACATTACATTAAATTAAAAATAAGTTGTGGTTTTATTCAATCCAGTATCGAACAAAGTATTCGAATTCAAAAAAACGTAGGAAAATGCTGGTATCGCCCTTTATTCACAGTTTCACGAACAACTTTTTCAAATCGGAAAAAGCAAATCATAAAACCATTGCAACGCATAACTTTATAATTTTTTGCAAGGGCAACATTGTTTCGTAAACAAGCTTACAACATATTTTAGTTATTGAAGTCTTTTCCAAGTTCCTGGAAAATGGCGAAGGTGATTCCTCTTCAGAAAAAGACGGGATGTACTGACCTGTCGAATTATAGACCTATTAGTATACTGCCTTTTCTTTCCAAGAGTTTGGAAAAATTGTTGTTTAGTCAGCTTTCCGACTTCATTGAATCTCAGAATCTCCTGTCGCCTCTTCAGTCCGGTTTCCGGAAAACACACAGCTGTGTTTCTGCTGTTCTTAAGGTGCAAGATGATATTCGGGTTGCATTGAATTCTGACAAAGTGTCAATATTAAGCTTACTTGATTTTTCGAATGCTTTTGGGTCATTAAACCACTCGGTTTTGATTCATAAGTTGAAACATCAATTTGATTTTTCTTATTGTGCCCTCAAGCTGATCAAAAGTTACCTAACAACCCGCAGACAAGCTGTTTGGTGTTTGTATTGGTACTTTGGTTTCTGATCTTGTGGATTTGAAAGTAGGTGTTCCTCAAGGGTCATTATTGGGACCTTTATTTTTCAGCATGTTTATAAATGACGTCGTTGAGGCTATTAAATACTGCTGTTACCACCTCTATGCCGATGATTTGCAGATATATTCGTCCTTTCATCTCGACCTCTTAGATGATGCAATCAGCAATATAAATGATGACTTAAATAGGATATATGAGTGGGCAGTCAGAAATTATTTAGTTTTGAACCCAGGCAAATCTCAAAGCATAATAATCTACAAAACATGTTTGAATGATTCTTACTTCCCACATATTTTAAATGGTCACGTGATTCCTTACAGTTCTACAGTAAAAAATTTAGGTTTCATTTTTAATAAAACTCTCACTTGGAGTGATCACGTGAACAATATAATAAGAAGTATTTATGGAGGACTAAGACGATTGTGGAGATTTTCGTTCTACATTCCCCAAGCTGCTAGATTGATGTTGGTCAAAACTTTGTTGGCTCCAATTATAAGCTACGGTTCTCCTATTTATGGTGGGATGGACTCAATTAGCAAACAAAAATTAAATGTAGCTTTTAACTCATGCGTTCGCTTTATTCATTCTTTAAGAAGATATGATCATGTTTCACACCTGTCCCATTTTGTTTTCGGTGTTTCATTTATGTCGCATTTCACTATTGAAATTTGTAAATTCATGTTTAAGTTAGTACGATCTGAAACCCCCGCCTATTTATTTGAGAGGCTTGAATTTTCAACTTCCTCGCGTACAAACAACATAAATATACCAAGAAGTTCAACGTTGCAGACTCGCAGGTCTTTCTTCGTATTTGGTGCCAGAATTTGGAACAGACTACCAGCTCCATATAAAACAATTTTAAACTTAAATAACTTTATCCGCTCTTTAAATGATCATCTACAGAACCCAGACGAAGCGTTGCATTTTCACTCCTTATTTGTTCAATAACTTGCTTTAATTAATTGTAATTTTCTTTTAAATATCTTCTTTTTTTTTTATTAGACAATTGGAAATTTAATCAAAACTTTTTTTTTCTCAAAATGTTTAGCATAACTAACTTTTTATTTTTACGATAAAAATTTCCTTTTTTTTATTGCTCATACATATTAATATGTATGTATGCATTCTTATAATTTCCAAATAATTAATTTAAATAATTGTATTTTTTAGCCATAAATGAGATCTGATCTCAAGGCTTTAAAATGAAAATGAAAATGAAATGAAGTCAAAAACTTATGTTGTTTCGTTTTGAGCGTATCATAAAAAGGTATAACCTGATAGAGAGCAACAAGGAAAACATGAACTTTGGAAGATTTCAAACGAAGTAAGAAATTGCTCTGGAACAGATCAAAATAAGGTAGAGTAGATCTTTAATTGAATTAATTGAAAGTAATTACACTATGTAACAACAGAGGCAAAAATGTTTTTCCACGGGTATCGCCTTTCGCGAGGAATTGGCAAGTCCTCCGTTAGTTTTCATTGCCATGAAAAACGCTTTCTCGATTAGCCGTTCGGAACCGGCAGAAAATTGTAGGTCCCCTCCATTCCCTCACAAGGCATGGTTGTGAGAAATGCGCTAGGCCCAGGGGCTCCTCGCTCTGTTGCGCCACCCTATTTATTTTTTTATTTTATAATTACACTATGTGCATTCTGCTACGGTCATCATCAACTATACATGATTAAATTCAACATCCTTACACTGTATGATTAAAATTATATCTTATTTTCCAATATCTACACAAACATGGCGACTTTCGTCGTTACTCCCATTTTTCGGCGGAAATAAAGCCCGTACGACATTATTTCCATTTACCTTAAAATCACGGCACGGTCATTATACGAAGGGATGAATTTTCGATCGGTAAATGTCTATAAAAATTAAGTTATTTAAATTCTATAGTCAGAATGCTCACAGACTGTGACTCCGACGAGATCTCTTAAAGGAAAAAAAGAAAAAAAGAAAATATTCCTATATGGTACCGTTGCGTTGTTTGGTGGCTGCTTTTGATGAAGCATATAAAATTGAAAAAGTAAAAAACGTTGATCCACACCGCTTGTTCGTATAAATTACGTCTTACTTTAAAGATGTAGTTTACTGACTTCTTACATTTACATTTTTGATGACGAGCGTGTATAAGTACGTACATATGAGCTTCCTCTAAGCTCCGTGCGACTTAGTCTCTGAAATTAAAACACATGCTTAAGTGTTTTTGAAAGCTAATACTCTTTCATTTTCATTATTTATTTTGCGAAATAAAATTTAAATTTAAATAATCAATGCCCTTACTAGTTCTGAGTTAAACACAGAAAACCAAACGTGACAATCTCGGAGAAAGTGCCTTCCATTTGTTTTTAATTTCTCAAAAACTAGTAAAGATTTTCACGTTCGAGCATTGATTATTTAAAAAAATGTGGCACTAAAATGTTAATCAAAGAACAAGGATTAACTCTCAAAAACATTTTAATTATAGTTTTTAATAATGTCTTTGAAAAGTAACTCAAATTTTTACAAAACTGCTCTTCCCATGAAGCGAAAGGAGATAGACCTCTTCCCCCATATGAGTCTTGTCTTGGCCCAACCTATCCGTCCTGATCTTTTTTTGCATAATTTAAAACAATTTAAAGAAAATCTTTTAACCTTTTCCCTCTGTTGTTTGATTTAATCTAAAAACAAAATAAAAAACTGGGTTTGACTGAGACAAAAAGAGTGTATACGTAACGTATAATAAATAATGAGGCCAATAATATGTATGCAGAAAATCCACAGACATATTAACCACGAAAGGTTCATACTACACACTCGTCGGCATTAACGTGTTCGATCTTTCTTTGTCATAACATAACTTTAATTATCATTGTTGTGTTTTGTAATGCAATGGAAGTAGCCAAGATTTTTTATGCGAAAGGAGCAACTGTTCACTTTTTTATGTGTTTTCTATATCGGAAACGTGATGATACTTCAAGGACTTTCTTAGCAACGTGTTTCTTAACCAACCGACGTTAACGATTAAAAAAAACATTCAAGTTTAGAAATGAATGGATAAAAAAGAAACTCATAAAAGAAAAAAAAATAAAGAGGAATTAACAAAAATTAATCTTCTATATTACGTAAGAATATTCAAACAGTGGCACCAGTAAGGTAGAGGTATATACGATTGTAATGTGTAAATATAATGAACGTAGATAAATATCGAAACACGTAAATTGAATGCGTAGACTAACCAAATCGTTAAAGTTCTGAAAGAATAGTAAATAATAGTATTACAAATGTTCAAACTATACATTATATTTATAAAATTTTCAAAGCTTTTTGTCTTAATGAGGTAAGCAACGGGAACATAAAAATTCTCAAAAACCTGAAATTTAATTTAAAAAGATTTGAAGAAAGGTTGTTTCATAGCTTTTCTTCTAAATTAAAAAAAAAAAATAAAAAATAAAAATTTAAATACATATATCTGTTTTTGAAACTCAGCAAAAAAGACCTATTTAACTATCAATTGAGCCTTCAGACAAGATGTATTAAAGTCAGGCTCATTGCGGAGAAAAATGCGAAAACTCAAATATTAGACTCCTGTGCCTCGATAAATCTTGCGATAAACAGCGGAAACTGGAACGAAATTCTACAATTCCACAAACTCAGTAGAATTTCGTTCCGGCGTCCAACGATTCTCGATGCTATCGATGCGATAGTTTTTGGAATTAACTATTCTAAGGAGTTGGGACGCATATGTACTTGTACATATGTCTCTATATATTTGGTCGCTCTTCTTAAAAAGAAGAAATGGATAAGTATGAAGACGTAACTCCAATATTGTAAGATTAAAAAATTAAAACAAAAACTTGTGTATCCTAAGGTCATACTGCTTTTCAGTATGTACGTTAGTAAAAAAAAAAAATGAGGTGGCGCAACAAACTTCGGGAGCCTCGAACGCTTTTCAGAGAAAGTTTTTATTGCCAGTGACTGTCAATAAATGAATTAGGGTAAACGCACTAGTATCCGGACAGTGTTAGCAACCTTTTTTGCTATTAATAGATAAATCACACAAAAGAATCCACAAACGTTAACAAACATGGGTCCTTCAATGTGTCCTATACATACATGCAAAGTTTCAGGTACTCGAAATGCGTATTTTAAGAACTACATACGCATCATTTTATTGTTCTAGGTTAGAAGGTGCGGTCGAATTGTCGATTTGTGTAAAAAAAATAGTGGGAACAGTTTTTAGTAGTAAGCAATTGAACAAGTAATAATCAATTTATTGTAATGGAAAGTCATTGGTTTCGTTGGAAATACCATTAACTAAAACAATTTGCAGAAAAAAAAACTAATTTAATAAAATCTTTGACATTATTTGTGGTATCCGGACACTAAAACCCAAATTGAAGATGTTTTTCAGTGTCCGGACATGCTGTCCGGATACTAACAATGTGCGATTATCATATATTTTCAGTATCCGGACAGGACTTGTCTCTTAAAATGATTGTGTCTGGATACTAAATTTTGGTGTTCGGATACTAACGAAAATGGAACTTTTCTGAGTTGTTGTTATATTAATTTCAACAATGATATCATTGTAATTTACTTGAACGCTATATTAATGAGAAATGTCTATATTCTTTCAATCAATATAAGTGTCCGCGATAGCATTTACGGTTACAAAACGGGTCGCAGTCAAAGTCTAGAAAAAAGTCAAGTGTCCGGATACTAGTGCGTTTACCCTTTGTTGTAACTCATTACTTATCACTAGACATCAGAACACCACTAAAACTATTACGACTTGATTACGACTTGATAGATATATATTTAGGTACATTTTGTAGTATGCGTCTTAGGACTTATATCTCACTTATATAGGACACAAGTCCCAAAAATAAAAGTTGGGACTTTTTTCCTCCGAATATACTTTTTACAAGCTCTTTCAGAAGCCCTTCTGAATAATTGTCTGAGTTTTTCTCAAATTCTTGAAGCTTCATTTTTCAAAAAGCAAACTTACTACTCATTTGAAAGTAAAGATACGGAGATATTATTTAAATTTTAGAAGTTAGTAAAATTTTTTTGTTTAAAAAAGAAACTTAAAAAATCCCTTTACGTTTGAGAAGTGTGTTTACCCTAAAAAAAAAAATGTTCTAGCGTGGACTGTGGAGCCCTTGGGGTAATGTTTAGCATGTATGTCTATTACGCGGAAGGTTCATGGTTCGAATCCCAATATAAACCAAAACTGTTTTTTCACGGGTATCACCTCCGTGTCAATGGCGGATCTTAGGTAGGCAGACATAACCTAGAAGTTCTGTCTGCCCATTGTGTTAAGGCTTTTTGCTCAATTCGTACTGCTTTCATTAACCATTAAATCAATTTTTGCCGCTTCTGGTTCAATGCTCGCAAATAGCGTCCCCGAAATCGAGTAATTGTACAGACTTTTGAGAGATTGCTCCTCTTGTCCTAACATTTGAGTTTCGTACAATCTTTCGAAGTATGATGTTAAGGAAATCGTGGGTCAGTTTGAAGTCTTGCCCAAAGCCTTTTCGACATCAAAGGACTCGGTGACTTTACCGACCTTGACGGAGCACCGTGAATTTTCAAATAACGAGAACTATAACGACTTCGATTTCGGGCGAGCTCTCTCCAGTTTCGCACTCCAAGTCGGTTGAGTTCTTCATCCACTTGATTGCGCCACCTAAGACGAGGTCTTCCCCTTCCGCGATTTCCCTGCAATGTGCTTTCAAAAATCCGTCGAGCCGGAGCGTTTGGGTCCATCCGCTCTATATGGCCCAACCATCGTAACCTCGCGATGCGTACTGTTCTGGGTATGTCAATGTCGCGGTACAGCTCATACAGCTCGTTATTTTATCTTCTTCTCCACACATTGTCTTCGCATACCGGACCAAAGATCATTCGGAGTATTTTTCTTTCGAAACGACCAAGGGGTTTCCTCATCCGCTTTCGATAAGGTCCATGCTTCCGCGCCGTACAGCAGGACTGGGATGATTAAGGTCTTATACAAGGTTACCTTGGTTTTTCTGGAGAGGGTTTTGTTTCTCAATTGCCTTCTTAACCCAA
Organism: Melanostoma scalare; assembly: GCA_949752695.1. Classification (NCBI taxonomy): domain Eukaryota; kingdom Metazoa; phylum Arthropoda; class Insecta; order Diptera; family Syrphidae; genus Melanostoma; species Melanostoma scalare. The sequence continues at coordinate 63,557,800 of OX456986.1, read as the reverse complement.
AGAAGCAACGGTTGGCTAGAGTTATTATCCGTTGGATCTCCGCACTGATGTTGTTTTCCGTGTCTATAGCGGATCCTAGGTAGACGAAGTCCTGTACTCGAAGTTATGTCTGTTGTACTGTCAATTGTACAGACTTTTGAAAGATTGTTCCTCTGGTGTTGACGTTTGAGTTTCTTACAATCTGTTCAAGTACAATGTTGAAGAAATCGCATGACAGTTTGTCGCCTTGCCTAAAACCTTTTTCGACATCAAAGGTCCCGGTGATTTCTTTACCGACCTTGACGGAGCAGCGTGAATTCTCCAAAGTTATCCTGCATAGTTGTACGAGTTTTGCAGGGATGCCGAAACTAGACATGGCTCTGTACAGCTCGTCTCTGTAAATACTGTCATACGCGGCCTTGAAATCGATAAAGAGGTGGTGAATATCGATATTAAGTTCTCGGGTTTTTCCAAGATCTGCCGTAATGTGAAAATTTGGTCTATTGTGGACTTCTCTGTTCTAAAACCACATTGATAAGGCCCTATCAAGTTGTTGACGTGGGGTTTCAGACGTTCACATATTACAGCAGACAAGATCTTATAAGCGACGTTAAGGAGGCTTATTCCTCTATAATTGGCGCAATTGTGAGGGTCTCCCTTCTTTAGGATCGGGCATACGATACTGAGGTTCCATTCATCGGGCATGCTTTCTTCCGACCATATCATGCAGATCAGCTGGTGCATGCCTTGAAAAGTTCGGCATCAAGGCCATCTGCACCTGCAGTCTTATTTGATTTAAGTTTGCATATGGCAAGCTTAACTTCATCTAGGTCGGGAGGACGGCATTCTTGATAATCGTCCAAGCTGAATGGGACAATCTGCCTGACAGCGGAATTTGTTTCCTCATCGCTGTTAAGCAGTCTGCAGAAGTGATCTTTCCAGATCCTCAGTAGCGACTGCGACTCTACAACTATGTTTCCCTGCTGGTTTTTACAGGCTTGAGTGCGGGGCTTGCCACCCTGGCAGGATCTTTTTAACTTCTGGTAAAACTTCCGAATCTCGTTCCTGTCATGGCACCTCTCAATTTCCTCAAACGAGCGCTTCTAATGCTGCTTCTTTTTCTTTTTGAGAGTTCGGTGTTCCTCCCTTCTTTTCTCCTTGTAGATCTCGTTATACTGATCGTAAGCAGCCCTCGTTCGTTTTTGCATCAGCATTTGACGTGCTTTTTGTTTGGCTGCATTTGTCACAGTTTTCATCTTCTTTATGCCCGGTCCACTCCATCGCACTTCTTGGATGGCGGTTATGTCTGCTTTGCAGCAGTCCAGGGCGTCCGCTAATTCTCCAGCTTCACGTAATCCATTAAGAGATCTTACGTTCCACGTGCAGATCCGGAGGTCATTGTCCTTTTTTCGTTTGCTTGGGTCGTCAACTTTAAAATCATTATCGTTATCCGAGGCTATTTGTTATTTCGGAACTATATCTTTTTAACGTGGTTGGGTAGTTAACCCTACGCACAACCCTTAACCTGGAGGGCCAGGCCCTTTTGGATCCCTTCGGACATAAAGGGCTGGAATATCCAGTGTCAGTGCTGCCGTTGGCTCACCATGAGCTCATCCGCCACTATTTCTACTTCAATACCCTGGCCTAGTATTGAAAGATCCTGAGAGACCTTTAAACTAAATGTGTTGGAGTAGCTCCTTCAGGGGTTTCTACTTTTTTGACTGCTGAAGTCCACCGTTGATTCTGTCATTCGAATTCATCCGCTGGAACATTTCGCAAAAGCTCTCGTAGACCACTGAGATTCGGGCAGTCAGTCATTGTTCGCAGAGCATTATAGTGTTGATCACAATTCTTTTGTTCCGCACTCCTTTGCCAACACTCGCACTTACTAGTTTAGCAGGTCAGCTTCGGACGGAGCATCCCAGGGCCCAGTGGATACCGCGTAAGCAGAATTGACGTGTACTATAAGTTGCAACATCTGGGCGCCGCAAAGTTGACACCAGTCAGAGCCTTCCCGAATAGTACAATGCCCATCCACTAGACATGTTAAAATTTGGTCTACTGTGAACTGTTCTCTTCGAAACCACATTTATAAGGACCTATTCCTCTATAACTGTCGCAATTGTCAAGTTCTCCCCTTTATAGGTTCGGGCATACGATACTGAGGTTACATTCATCGGATATGTTTTCTTCCGACCATATCATGCAGATCAGCTGGTGATATCCTGCTGAATTGAAAAAATATATCAGATGGACGGCATTCTTGATCATTTTTCTGCCGGACAGCGGAATTACTGTCTTCATCGCTGTTAAGCAGTCTGCAGATTTGGTCTTTCCAGATCCTCAGTAGCCACTGCGTCTGTATTACTATGTTTCCCTGCTGGTCTTTACAGGCTTGAGTTCGGGACCATTCTGCAGACTTTGTTACCTTTTGGTAAAACTTCCGAATATCATTTCTGTCACGGCATCTTTCAATCTCATGCTGCTTCTTTTTCTTTTTGAGAGTTCGATGTTATTACCTTCTTTTCTAATCGAAAACTTCGTTATACCTGTCGAAGGCGGTTATGTCAGCTTTTAATAGCAGTTCATGGCGCCAGCTATTTCTCCAGCCGCACGTAATCCGTTAAGGAATCTAACGTTACATTTGTGAATACGGAGGTCATCATCCATTTTTCGTTTGCTCTGGTCGTCAACGCTGAAATCATAATTGTTATCCCAGTCCGTGCAGTTTTTACATGGTTGGGTAGTTAACTCGCACAACCCCAAACCTGGAGGGTAAGGTCCTATTGGGATCGCCTTGGACATAAAGGGCTGGATAATGCGGTATCAGTACTCTACTGCAGGGTTGTGATAGTCGTAGTTGGCTCGCCAGGAGCTCATCCGCCACCATCCATACTTTAATACCCTGTCTTAGTATGCAAAGACCCTGAAAGAGCTTTAAACCAAGTAGGTCAGAGTAGCTTAAGCAGGAGTTTTTGCTTTTTTAACTGTTGAAGTCCACTGAGACATTTCCAAAAAGTAAGCAACCACCGGAAATCACTCAACATAAAAAGTTATGAAGAAAGCAAAATGCGATAAACAAAAAAATGTTTCCATTTACTCATTTAGTAGATAAACAAACATAGTAATATTTCACAAAACAGTCATAGCTGTAACAGTTGATAACTTTTTGCTCATATTGAAATTTTTATTTGAGTATATTCGACAGTGTGACTTATTTTACTTGAAAAAAAAATTTGTAATTGAATTCAATTTGTGGCAGTGTAGCTTTAGCTAAAATATCTAAAATATAGGAGTAATAATAGCTGCAATGCCGTGTATTCCCATTTCCTTTTTCAATCGAAAGCCTTAGATATTTAAACTGAAACCATTCATTTCATTTCATTCAGTCAAAGTCTGGTAGTGTATTGTTGATGTAAGAAGCATTAAAACACAGTACATAATTATCTAACCAATTTCAGTGGTTCAACCATAAACTTCAACCATAAAAAAAATACTTGAAATTGTTTACGAATATGTGTTTGAAGTGAACTGCCAGCAAACTTTTTTTGAAGTTTAAACACTAGTTGAAGGTTGGTTTTTTTTTAAATATTTTTTTTTTGTCTTGCGGGTACCAAAAAACAAAAACTACCTGACCGATTGATATGAAATTTTAATATGTTATTTTGTACAGTTTTAGCTATCGCAGTAATAAAAACAAATAGTTTCCGTTAAATATTTATATATATATTTTTTTATTTTTATTTAAAAAAACATGTCGTTTTCAAATTTTTACCTTTAACAGCCCGCCATCTTGTTTGTTCTAGTTCCTGCGATAGCTATATTTATTCTGATTCAAAATTGGTCAACTTTTTTCATTTCAGATCAGAGGCAGACACAAATCACCTCTCACCAGTGAATTGCTTTTTTTGGAGAGGGATATTTCAAGTAGAATGTTTAAGTTCAAAACATTTTTTTTGTCATTTCATTTTTCTGCAGTTAATAAATAATAAAATAAGTGTAAAAAATTTTTTTTTTTTTAATTAATTCAATTTTACAGGCAAAACGTTTAGAAAACAATAAAAGACTTTGGTTCGGCTCGTACTTATTTGACAGCTTATTCGAGAAGAAACAAAAAACAGCTAGCGACAGTTGTATTTTTAGCATTGCAAATTCTTATGTATTAAATACATTATGTACTTATATTGCGGAAATGTCATACGATCAGAGTAAAGAGCTTATCTCTGTTTTATCTAATATATGCAGCGAATTGCACAAGAGCAACCACAGGGTGTTTTTTCTGGAACTGTCTTCAGTCAGCCTGGAATAATATCAATCGACATTACAAGAACTTGTAGAAAGACTGCCGAAATTGTGTGCGGTTGTCATTAAAGCAAAAGGCGGTCACTTTGATGAAAAATACGTTTAAGTGTAGGTATATTACAGATTATTTTTATTTCTTTCATCATCTTCATCAAAAGATAATTTTGAAATGCTACATAAGCAGCAGTTATGTAAATTCTTTCAGAAATTGTCGAAATAAAACATTTACAATACATGAAACATGAGAAAAAAAAGCCGAAAAATTGGTTTTTTTATCATCGGTCAAGTTTTTTTGACCGGCACTGTAATTGAATACGATTTCTTACTGCCCCCGATTAAAAGGAGGGAGATAGACCCCTCATATACAATTCTTTTCTTGTCTTGACCCAACCTATTCGTCCAGAGTTTTAGTCGCATCTTATGCAAAACACCCTGTATACAAATATACATATGTACTTATTTGCACTTATTCAGGCCATTCATATTTAAAAAGTTTAAAGAAGAAACCGCCGAGGGACGATCGGGCTTCTAAGTATTAAAATGTGACTCCATATTTTTGTCAAGATGTATAGGTGTAAGGAAGGGCGAAGTGTGAACCAAAATGGAAAAAAAAAAAAACAAATTAAACTGAACATCCATGTTAAGGACGGGAGTTTCAAATAAGTGATTTAAGAAAATTGTGTATTTGTCGTGTTTTCAGGAGGCCATGATTAAAGAATAATAGTAATTCCAAGTTGTATTTTTCGTGCTTTGATTCTATTCGTTCAACCCCAACCCCCCGAATACGAGCTCTTATCGTATTGAATTCATGAATTAAGTATCGTATAAATACCAGTAAGGAGAAGAACATAGAACTTTACGTGACAAACTGAAATTCTAAATTTGATTGGCACCAGCATAACAATCAACATATCTAGGAATACATACATTTTGGGATTTTATTGATTTCGATAGATATGACAAAGGAACGCATTTTCACATCGACTCCTGTTGTAGTTTTTACATTCACTTACTTTATTATTAGAATTGTTTTTGAATGATTGTATGTATACAGGGTGTTCCGTACTTCGTATATTATGTATGGGGGTGTGATTCTTAATCATATTCTAAGAAAAAAATTGTTTTACAGTAAAGCTCGTTTCTCAAATTTGACATCACTTTTTGACAATTTAAAAAAAGGGTTGGGGTCAGAATTCTGCCCGGGGTCATAATTCTTTTTTCAAAATTCTGCTTTCAGAATTCTGCTTTTCAAAATTCTGCTTTTCAAAATTCTGTTTTTCAAAATTCTGCTTTCAAAATTCTGCTTTTCAAAATTCTGCTTTTCAAAATTCTGCTTTTCAAAATTCTGCTTATCAATATTCTATTTTCCAATATTAACATTTTCCAAACTTTCATTTTCTTTATAATTGGCAGAATATTGATAACAATTGTTCTTACTCTCTCCTAGTTATTTACTTTCTTAAACTCTTGCTTATTAAAGAAATAGAAAGTAGAGAAGTAATTTTATGATTTCCTCAGTGTCACTCTCTTACTAAAAAAAAAAAAAAATTACATAACTCATTTAGTGTCATTAGTGTTTTCGCTTCGAAAGTGTCAAGATTAAAATATAAAAATGAATGTGTCAATCGTTAAATCAAATAAAGGAAAAAATTAATTATGTGTGGATGGATATATGTTCTACTTTGAAAAGTTTAGTAAGTGTAAGCATTATAATTGGGCATGTGCGAATCGTTTAAAAGATAAATGCGGATTGCGAAAAATATTGTTCTATTTGGTCTTGTATAGCTTTATGTTATGTTGTTTTTTTTTGTTCATTCATGATAAAGTTTCTTTTTTATTGTTTTTTTTTTTGTTCATTTTGTTTTTGTTCTGAAAATAAAAAATAAAAAAAAAATCAGCAGAATTTTTTCCTTTTAAATAGGCAGAATTTTGAAAAGCAGAATTTTGGAAAGCAGAATTTTGTCAGCCAGAATGTATAAAAAAAGCAGAATTTTGAAAAGCAGAATTTTCATTTTAAAAGCAGAATTATGAAAAGCAGTATTTTGTAGCCAGAATTTTGACCCGCTCCCGTTTTGTTCATCTGTAAAAAATAAAGAAACTCTCAGCCGTATCTATAAAGAACTTTTAATCATTGATTAGATCTAGTTGCTCTTTAAGTTACACTTAAGTAACGAATCCATATCGATAATCAAATTTCACATTTAAGTAACCTTGCTAAGAGCCCTCTCAACTTAAATGCCAATAATGGCGTTTAAAGGTCTCTTAAATCTTTTATTAAAACAAAAATATGGAAGATTTTCTTCGGGATTTAAATGTTTTCAATGTGTTAAGTTTTTTTCAGATGTCATGATTAATAAATAGAAACCTAAAAAGCTGGCACAAAAACTCTACAATGCTACAAGGCCAAACGCGTTGTTCTCGCAACAACCATTCTCGTGAGTGCGGTTCTGAAAGGTTAAATTGGGACAGCATTTTTCAAGGCATATTTTCCTGCTGTTGAGGTGATACCAGAGAAAAATCATTTTGGATGTTTATGGTGGTCGAACGCCCACGCAGTAGTTATGCTTTATCCATTTCGCCATGGATGTCGTGTGCCTACAACTAGAGTTAAGAGATTGTTAGGGAATTGCAGTTTGTTCCATGGTTCCATGGTCGAACGGTCGATTTGCTACTCAAAAAAAGGGCCTAAAACCAACAATGCGTTGCGTTAGTTTTAAATGAAAATTCGAAAGAAACGAATGGTTGTCAAAACGCAGTTTAAATTGGACTAGATTTCTGTTTTTGCTACTTTATTTTGACACAACTATCAATTAGTTTAGTGTCAGCGCAGAATCGATTATCGATAAGAACTTAATCAACCCCTCTTAAGTTCCAATTAAATTCTAATTGCAACTTAACTAATCAACGTCTAAGAGACGTCTTAAGAAAATCTAATAAATACGGCTGTCTATGTTTACCAGGCATTTTCTGCAAAAAAATTACCTCAAAGTCAAAACTTTGTTTCGGGAAGAAAATTTTAACAGCACTTAAAATGAGAATCTGGCAACCCTAAACCTATGGAAGCTCAACTTAAACACAATCTTAAAGGCTGTAATTTCTACAAAAAATTAAGTCTTAGATTAGGTCTCTATCATCAGTATTGACAGAAATATCGAATTTAACACAGGTCAGGGTACACAAAAGTTAGCCTTTTTTTTAAATTGTCAAAAAGTGATGTCAAAGTTGAGAAGCAAGCTTTACTGTAAAACAATTTTTTTCTTAGAATATGACCAAGAATCACACCCCAAAGGATAATACACGAAGTACGGGACACCCTGTATATACACTGAAGACTAAACAAAAGAAAGTGTCTTCAAAACCACTACTAGTACAAGAGTGCAATAATATTATGAAAATATACGTATACTTATATACTTACACACGAAAAGGACAATAATTTCATCGATATAAGAGCAAACGAAAAATTTTCTAAGAAAAAATCAAAGGATAAACATTAATGTCTGCAGCAGAACGGACATTTTTTGACTTTGGCAGAACAACGGTGGTATTTAAAGTGTCAGCAGAAAGTACCAAGGTACCAATAATGCATTGTTTTTGTCGATTTTTCTATTCCCGCTACCATTTTGCTTCCACTTCATCATTTGAAATAAAATGATCGTGCGTTTTTAAAGTGATGAAAACTCAGCTGCTGCAAATTTATAGCTGGAAAATGTGGTTAGTTTTTTCGTAAAAATTTTCTGTAGAAACCGTACTTCTCAGAGCCTTTCCTATATAACCTGCTGATCAGTCAACTACTTTTATTTTGTTTTTTAAAATCGTTCTGAAAAGAAAGAAAAACCAAAATTTAAACATTACCTTAGATACCTTCTCACAAACATAACTCTTGAATTAATTTTGAAATATTTGGGAGAAAAGAAATAAAATCTGTTTCCCAGTTTTTTCCCCTGTGTCCTCTTGTTTCGTTCTTTTCCCAATAGAAACAACACGTAGAGATCAGTGCTAATTGCGAACCCGTGAAGATGTGCATGACTTCTCCACAGTCAAATCACAATATATTTGCTTGCGATGAATGGAAAGGGTTGATAAAATAGAAAAAATGTACTGAGGAAAAAGGATATTATGTACCTTGTTCATAGGTGATTTAATGTTCAAAACCAGTACAAAATAATATTTATATCCATATTAGGTATGAATTTTGAATCTTACAATATCTATATAGATTTTGAACTTAAAGAAGCCAAAAACAATTATATGTTTTAAAAACACTTCGGCAATAGTTGTAGCATGCTTGCCTGTTACGTGAGAGTTCGAAATTCTTCTTTTCAGAAACATTAAACTTCTTTTCAACATGCATGTCTCACTAAAAGCGAGCAATTGACAAGTTCTCCGAGAGAATAACACTACTATGAAAAAAGTTTCCTTATTTAGTTCTTCGTAATCGACCAACTACGTTTCTCATAAGTGATGGCTGAGAAAAAACCGTTTTGCTCGGTCCTCTCCGAGCTTTTTGGGGCCTTCAATTATTTAATACTTATGTATTAAAAGTGTTGTGGTTATTGAACTCATTGACGAAAGGTATTTTAATCAAAGAAGCACGCGGTCATACAGAGAATAAAACCATTTTTCTATTAAATTTCATTCAACCTTTAGGGATGATGAGTATGACTATTCTGTGCATTGCTGAGTGATGAGAATAAACAAAAGCCAAATACATACTCATTTATGAGTCTTGAAACTATACCTTAATCAGAGAGCACATTCTTGAACGTTATATTAATTATAGGAAAAGCAATAATCTTTTCACGTTTTGGTTAAAACACAAGAAAAACTTAATTTTTCCGATTGTGACAGAGGAATTCGAGATTTCGATTCAGCGAGGTAAAAACCTGTAGAATAATATGGTATTCTTTCTGCACCAGAAAAAACAAGCTTCAATTTACCAGAAAAAAACGAGCTAATTATGTGAACCTGTGTTATTTTCACTTTCAACCTCGGCTTCAAAATCAATGTAGAATAAGTTCAATCGAACAAAACATACTTCGAAAAAGAATACAATGGCTTACGATATTTTGGATTTCCCATTTAAATCATTTAGGTTTAGGTTTCCAGCCCTAATACAAGAGCCGTGGATAAATCATGGCCAGATCTGCGGGCTAAAATCCAAAGATCACTACCTCTTCTTTAACAAAGGGCATACAGAAGGATACTATCGTACTTGCATTATATCAAAGACAAACTTAAATGTCTTCCTTCAAAACCCCTTCACTGACTGCAGTGAAGTGCAAAAGAGAAAAGGCACCACCTCTGATCCTAGCCTCCGTATACATGCCGGGCGACGCAACCTCCAACCCCCCGCCGCAGCTGTTGCGGAACTGGTCGCCACAACAAAAAGAAACGGCTGGGACCTTCTCATGGGTTGTGATGCAAATGCCCATCACCTACAGTGGGGTAGTACAAACACGAACGAAAGAGGTGAGCCATTATTTGAATAATAAGGGTTTTCCCAATAAGAGGGATATGATTTCTTTCTAAAAAAAAAAAAACACACTAGTTGTTAAGGAAATTCAAATATTTTTTATTTAATGAGCAGTTCCAAGTTTGAAGAGAATCTGGTTTATTTTGAAAGACCAATGACTTTAAATAACAACACAAGAAATAGTCTTATGGTGTTAAATCACAACTTCTTGGAGGCGATTAAATATACTATTTCTAGAAATAATCGAATCTCTAAACTTTTCTCGCAATAATTCAATTGTGGCACGTAGCCCCGTCTTGTTGAAAATAAATATTGTCAAGATCAACTTCTTCCAATTTCGGCCATAAAAAGTTGTTATCATCGATCTATACGACAGTAATGGTGTTATCAGGTATCAGCTTTATTTTGAAAGAAGAACGGACTGATGATTTTCTTTTGTGGATTGTCATCGCACCAGAATCGACAGTTTTGTTTATTTACCGCACAAGTCAAATGAAAGTGAGCCTCATCGGAAAAGATGACTTTTACGTAATTGGAAAGTCTCCAATAACGTTACCTTCCACAGAATGATGACATTCGAAATAGAACATAAATGAAATAATGAAAACTGTATCCCTTATAGGACTTGACTTGACTTAGGTGGGCATTACAGTTCGGGGTGAACCTGGGCCTCAACCAACATCCTTCTATAACGATTTCGATTTCGGGCGAGCTCTCTCCAGTTTCGCATTCCAAGTCGGTTGAGGTCTTCATCCACTTGATTGCGCCACCTAAGACGAGGTCTTCCCCTTCCGCGATTTCCCTGCAATGTGCTTTCGAACACCCGACGAGCCGGAGCGTTTGGGTCCATCCGCTCTACATGGCCCAACCATCGTAGCCTCGCGATGCGTACTCTTCTGGCTATGCCCATGTCGCGGTACAGCTCATACAGCTCGTTGTTGTATCTTCTTCTCCACACATTGTCTTCGCATACGGGACCAAAGATCATTCGGAGAATTTTTCTTTCGAAACGACCAAGAGTTTCCTCATCCGCTTTCGATAAGGTCCATGCTTCCGCGCCGTACAGCAGGACTGGGATGATTAAGGTCTTATACAAGGTTACCTTGGTTTTTCTGGAGAGGGTTTTGTTTCTCAATTGCCTTCTTAACCCAAAGAAGAAACGGTTGGCAAGAGTTATTCTCCGTTTGATCTCCGCACTGATGTTGTTGTCCGTGTCTACAGCGGATCCTAGGTAGACGAAATCCTGTACTACCTCGAAGTTATGTCTGTCTATTGTGACGTTTTGTCCAATTCGTCGATGTTCTGTGTCCTTGTTTGATGACAGCATATACTTCGTTTTGCCCTCATTAACCATCAAACCCATTTTTGCCGCTTCTGTTTCAATACTCGCAAAAGCACCTATGACATCACGCTTATTTCTTCCCATTACGTCAATATCGTCTGCATAGGCGAGTAATTGTACAGACTTTTGAAAGATTGTTCCTCTGGTGTTGAATTTTGAGTTTCTTACAATCTGTTCAAGTATGATGTTGAAGAAATCGCATGACAGTTTGTCGCCTTGCCTAAAGCCTTTTTCGACATCAAAGGTCTCGATGAGTTCTTTACCGACCTTGACGGAGCAGCGTGAATTCTCCAAAGTCATCCTGCATAGTCGTACGAGTTTTGCAGGGATGCCGAAACTAGACATGGCTCTGTACAGCTTGTCTCTGTAAATGTTGTCATACGCGGCCTTGAAATCGATAAAAAGATGGTGAATATCGATATTATATTCTCGGGTTTTTTCCAAGATCTGCCGTAATGTGAAAATTTGGTCTATTGTGGACTTCTCTGGTCTAAAAACACATTGATAAGGACCTATCAAGTTGTTGACGTGGGGTTTCAGACGTTCACATATTACAGCAGACAAGATCTTATAAGCAACATTAAGGAGGCTTATCCCTCTATAATTGGCGCAATTGTGAGGGTTTCCTTTTTTTAGGATCGGGCATACGATACTGAGGTTCCATTCATCGGGCATGCTTTCTTCCGACCATATCATGCAGATCAGCTGGTGCATGCTCCTTTCCAACTGATCTCCAGCTGCCTTGAAAAGTTCGGCATCAAGGCCATCTGCACCTGCAGTCTTTTTTGATTTAAGTTTGCATATGGCAAGCTTAACCTCTTCTAGGTCGGGAGGACGGCATTCTTGATCATCGTCCAAGCTGAATGGGGCAATCTGCCTGACAGCGGAATTTGTGTCCTCATCGCCGTTAAGCAGTCTGCAGAAATGATCTTTCCAGATCCTCAGTAGCGACTGTGACTCTATAACTATGTTTCCCTGCTGATCTTTACAGGCTTGAGTTCGGGGTTTGCCACCCTGGCAGGATCTTTTTACCTTTTGGTAAAACTTCCGAATCTCGTTCCTGTCATGGCACCTCTCAATTTCCTCAAACGAGCTCTTCTCATGCTGCTTCTTTTTCTTTTTGAGAAGTCGGTGTTCTTCCCTTCTTTTCTCCTTGTAGATCTCGTTATACTGATCGTAAGCAGCCCTTGTTCGTTGTTGCATCAGCATTTGACGTGCTTTTTGTTTGGCTGTATTTGCCTGCCTGCATTCTTCATCAAACCATGGGTTTCGTTTTGGTGGCCGAGTGAAACCCAGAACCTCAGAAGCAGCGGTTCTGATGGCTTCTTGGCATTGCTGCCACTGGCCTTCAATGCTTAATGCTGGCGGCATGGGATTCAAGGATAATTGAAGGGACACTCGATTGGAAAAGGCACTGGCAATCTCTTGCGATTGTAGCTTTCCGACGTCATATCTCTTCACAGCGTTAGTTCGTGCTGGTCGTGAACAAGATATCCTCATTCGTACCTTGGCTACAACAAGGTAGTGGTCCGAGTCAAAGTTGGCCCCTCGGAAAGTTCGGACATCTAACACACTGGAAGAGTGCCTTGCGTCGATCGCAACATGGTCAATTTGGTTGACGGTTAATTGATCTGGTGATCGCCATGTACGTTTATGAATTTTGAGATGCGGGAAGCGTGTACTACTTACAACAAGATTTAGCCCCGCAGCAAAATCGATTAGCCTCAGTCCGTTTTCGGAGGTTTTGTCATGGAGGCTATGCTTACCGATTGTGTTTCCAAAGATGTCCTCCTTCCCTAGCTTTGCGTTAAAATCGCCAAGAACGATTTTCACGTCGTGTCTAGGGCACTGCTCATACGTTTCTTCGAGGAGCTCGTAGAAACAGTCTTTGGAATCGTCGTCTTTCTCTTCTGTGGGGGCGTGGGCGCATATAAGGCTAATGTTGGCGAATTTAGCCCTGATGCGGATGGTCATTATACGCTCATTGACTGGATTTTGGCTAATCACCTTATCCATGAGTCTTCCTCTAACGACAAATCCGCACCCAAATAAGCGCTGTTTCTGTTGTCTGTAGCAGTCGCCATAGTAGATGTCACAGTTTTTCATCTTCTTTATGCCCGGTCCACTCCATCGCATTTCCTGGATGGCGGTTATGTATGCTTTGCAGCAGTCCAGGGCGTCCGCTAATTCTCCAGCTGCACGTAATCCATTAAGTGATCTAACGTTCCACGTGCAGATCCGGAGGTCATTGTCCTTTATTCGTTTGCTTGGGTCGTCAACTTTAAAATCATTATCGTTATCCGAGGCTATTAGTTGTTTCGGAACTGTCCTTTTTTAACGTGGTTGGGTAGTTAACCCTACGCACAACCCCCAACCTGGAGGGCCAGGTCCTTTTGGATCCCTTCGGACACAAAGGGCTGGAATATCCAGAGTCAGTACCCTGCTGCAGGGGTGTGAGTGCTGCCGTTGGCTCACCAGGAGCTCGTCCGCCACCATCTCTACTTCAATACACTGTCCTAGTATTGAAAGCCTCCGAAAGACCTTTAAACCAAATATGTTGGAGTAGCTCCTTCAGGGGTTTCTGCTTTTATGGCTGCTGAAGTCCACCGTTGATTCTGTCATTCGAATTCATCCGCTGGAACATTTACACGAAAGCTCTCGTAGAGCACTGAGATTCGTGCAGTCAGTCATTGTTCGCAGAGTAATTATAGTGTTGATCGATCACAATTCTTTTGTTCCGGATTCCCTTGTCAACACTCGCACTTACTAGTTTAGCAGGTCAGCTCTGGACGGAGCATCCCAGGTCCCAGTGGATACCGCTTGGAGGTATAGTAAGCACAATTGACGTGTACTATAAGTTACAGCATCTGGGCGCCGCCAAGTTGGCACCAGTCAGAGCCTACCCGAATAGTACGACGCCCATCCATCCCTTATAGGAACCCTAGGAAAACTGACTGGGGTCTCTATAACCAAAAACTGGCCCTAACACTCAGCCAATCAGCCCTTGCTTAGCTGCTCAGCCATAGAGACGCAGGTAAATAAGCTTACGTCAGATACAATCAATGCCTACGAAAGCTCATGCCCGCCATCCAAAGGGAAAGGTAAATCTAACCCCATATGGTGGACAAGCGAACTATCGACCCTTAGAAGGAACTCTAGGAGGCTTTTCAATAGAGCAAAATTTAGCAACCTTTCAACTGACTGGGACCTATACAAGATTAGGGAAATAGAATACAAAAATAGAACTACCTACACAAACACCTGGGAAGACGAAAAATTTTTGAGAGATGATTCAATTCATTTCTATACAGACGGCTCAAAAACCGAAGAAGGGGTAGGCTGCGGGGTGTACTCAAACCGACTTAACGTAAGTCTCTCATTCCGCCTTCCAAACCATTGTAGCGTGATCCAAGCGGAAATTCTGGCGATCAAATAGGTCCTATAATGGCTAAAAGAAAACGTGATATCCTTAACGAATATCCGGATTTTCTCAGATAGTCAAGCAGCCCTCAAATCACTCGGCGCTGTTTCTACGAGCTCAGTAACCGCCCTTAAATGTCGCTTATCTCTTAAGGAGATGTCTGAACAGTTCAATATTCACCTTATTTGGATGCCGGGGCACAGAAATATCATGGGTAACTGCAAAGCCGATGAACTCGCCAGAGAAGGAACCGTTCTACCGATCTCAACCAGCAGGTTGAATATTGGTATACCAATCGCTACATGTAAACTTATGCTAAGGCAAGAGGCAATGGATAGAACAAATTATAGGTGGAACAATATCACCACGTGTGTGGCAACAAAACATATCTGGCCAGGACTAGATCCAAAACGCACAAGACATTTGTTATCCATAACCAGATTACACGTTAGCTCCGTAATCAATGTCATCACAGGACTTTGTCTGATAGGAAGACAGGCCATAAGACTCGGCGTTTACTCTAATGACTTCTGCAGAAGTTGTTTAGATGAGGAGGAGACAATCCCACACCTCCTCTGCTCATGTCCTGCACTCTCCTTTAAAAGAAAGCGGCTTCTAGGAAAATATTTTCTTGATGATCCAAGCGATCTGGCGAACACAGCATCTCCTTCGCTTTATTAAAAGCTCCAAATCGTTTTGTTAAGTGAGGTACTCCCTCGCATAATTTCTATGGTATCACAATGGACTTAATATTGATCTAAGTGTGTCAGTTTGTTTTCCTGACAGCCATTTAAACCTAACCTAGCCTACACAAAAAGCGCAGCCTGGCGCAACTTCTGCTCAGATAATGAGTGCACCAATGACGCTGCAAGGCTAAGGAAAGTCATGTTCAAGGTCCAAAACACCCCTAGTTTTCTAAAGAGATAGATATATAACTGATAATACATGGACTGACTCATGATCTGAAACCCTAGAGTCACTCATGAACACCCACTTTCCAGGGTGTTCTCAAATGACATGTCCAGAACACGGAAGCCCTAGCGCTAACGTTAGCTCCAACATAGAAAATCTATTAGTAGATAAAAGGAAGCTAATGTCGACCATTGACTCATTCTCAGTATACAAATCTGCAGGCCTTGACGGCATTATTCCAATGAAACTCCAAAGCCGATTGATTGTGCCGATTCCAGTGGAAATTATCAGAGGCTGTCTAAACCTCACCTTTATTCCAACTAGTTGGTGGAAAGTTAACCCTTAAACCCTACCCTGGGGTCCAGCGCCATTGCAAACATACATTTTCTTGAATTTTTTAAAAACTAAGCAACTGACACCAATGCCACCCATGGAATTCTCATATTATCGCAGCAGACGTCTAAAAATCTGTCATTTATTAATTTTCGAGTGGTGCAGTTGAAAATATTTGAGCTTCAGGGTCCCATAGACCCCAGGGTAGTGATAGTTAAAGTTTTTGAACAGTTTGACAGTGTTTCAAGACGAGCGAAACGATGGCCATTGGCTATGTTTTATGGGATCTTAAATATTGTTGGTGTGAATTCGTATGTCTTCCTCAAAATAGCGTCCGGTAAAATTCAAATAAGTTGAAATTTCTTAAAAAACTTAGCCTTGGAACTCATTAAACCCCTAATGGAGGAGAGGTTTACTTGGCCAACTTTACCATCCAATCTCCAGGTCCTCATTGGAGATATTTTAAAAAAGAAGCGACCTGTGGCTGAGTCAACATCTTCAGTCACTACAAAAAATAGATGTGCCGTGTGTCCACGAGACAAAGACCGCAAGACCAAAACACGATGCACCAGTTGCCGAAATCCACTTTGTGGCGAACATAGCCGCTCAGTGTGTCATAATTGTCTTGATGTAAACTTTTAAAACATTTTTCATGATTAAACATTCCTATCTTTTATTTTAGTAAATAAAATTTTTGATTAAATTGTTTTTTTTTTATTAAATTGGGGCAAAAACTTTTTGGGGTCCCTAAGACCCCAGGGTAGCAATAGTGTTTCTCCCGGGATGGGTAGGGTTTAAGGGTTAAAGTCATATCCATTCCCAAAGCCGGTAAGCCCTCGCACACTGAACCCCAAAGACTTCAGACCAATAAACCTATCCTCCTTTCTGCTCAAGACTCTAGAAATACTTATAGAAAAGCATATCCGAACAAAACAGAACAACAATATGATCTCTACAGCCCAATATGCATATATAAAGGGCAAATCAGTTGAGACTGCACTTCATGAAAAAGTCGGAACCATTGAACAGTCAATCCAATATAAAGAGTACATGTTGGCTGCACTCCTCGACATAGAAAGCGCCTTCGACAACATTGAATACAGTGCCATTCGCATGGCATTAAGTTCCATAAATATCGAACCAACGCTATCAAACTGGGTCGACTCCATGCTCCAAACGAGAATAGTAACAGCAGAATTGGGTGCAACCACCCTTAAAGTCAAAACTTGTAGAGGTACACCCCAAGGAGGAGTGTTGTCCCCGCTACTCTGGCTCCTAGTAGTTAACCAAATCCTGGTTAAACTAGACATGAGCGGAATAAAAGCCGTAGGCTATGCTGATGGCATCGTCATTATGACTTCGGAAAAATTCACAATAACCCTTTGTGAACTCCTTCAGACAGCTCTAAACAAGCTTATCAGCTGGGCTAAAAACTGTGGGTTAAATTTCAACCCTACAAAAACAGAACTTGTCCTTTTTACGAAAAAAAACATTACATTCCAGATATACTTCCACCCACCATTAACGATATATCAATAATCTTATCTGGTACGGCAAAATATCTCGAAATTGTCCTTGATCGTAAACTTAACTGGAAAGAAAATTTAAAAGAAAGAGAAAGAAAAGCTCAAATCGCCTTCTACACTTGTAGTAGAATTTTTGGGAAAAAATGGGAACCTGGTCCCAAAAATATTCACTGGCAGCCGTATTTATAATCGCATAATAAACTCCACACAATTAAAACCAGCGCTTATTCATTAAATAAAACAAAAATCGTATCGTAAACGCCGATATGCGTGTTTTAGCGCATAAATGTCATTTGACTTTGAGTATTGAGTTGTCATTCAGTGGTTTATTTACAACTTTGAGAATTTTAAAAATATCTAAAATGAAAATGTACTCAAATTAATTTATAAATAACTTTATAAATAATTTGGATGAAGTAAATATGTTTTCAATTGAAAGAAATATGCATTATTTTCCCCTTTTGTAAATTGGTTTCTTACAAGTTTTCCAGTTGGGAAACGTTTTTGATTTTCCCTTTTTGGACAAAACAACAAGAAATTGAAGCCAAAGAATAATATAGAATATATACATATAGAATAACGTATATTGTGTGACCTACATTTCATCTTCCATAGCTAAGAAAATATAAACAAAAACAAATTTCTGTTGTAAGTTTTAACCAATGAGAAACCAATTTAGGGAGCTTCTTTATGATTTTGAAGAAGACGAAGGGGTAGATAGTTAGCTATTTTCTCAGATTACCCTACTATGAATAGATCAACAAAGCTTCCCGACTTCTGCAGTGTCTTCCAAGCAGAAGTACTTGCAGTGTGTGAAACCGCAAAACACCTGGCTACGCAAAACTTGATCAACAAAAATATTTACTTCTTCATAGACAGTCAGGCGGCCATTAAGCTATCTCATCCACTATCACAAAATCCAGTTTATTAGACAACTGTCACAGTAATCTTAGAGTGCTCAGCGAAACCAAAAACTGTAACTTTAACCTGGTTTCCAGGATATCGTGACATAATCGGTAAGGAAATGGCGGAAAAGCAGGCTAAAATCGGGTCAGCGAATCCAGAGAAATGAACACCTCAGTTCTAACGCCACTAGAACAAGAAAAAAAGAGAAACAAACATAATTTTTCAAAAACCCCCAATGACAGGTGGTCATCTTTAGAAACATGCCGAGTCTCCAGAAACCTTTGGCCAGATATTTCAAAGAAAAAAACAGAATTTCTACTCCAGCTTAGCAGACCTCGGCTCTCTCTGTTGATTGGCATTCTCACGGGCCACAACTCGTTGGGTACCCACATGATGAGAATGGGCATTAGCACATCCGACTTATGTAGGGGATGCCAAGACGAAGAGGCAAAGGAAGGATCATTCCACTTCCTCTGTGAGTGTCCTGGTTTGTCCCACACTAAGAAAAAAGCCCTCGGAGAATACTTCTTCGACGAACTTGGTGACATCTCTAACCTCCCATTGAGCAACGTCCTGAAATTTACTCAGGGCTCCAAATGGTTCAATGGGGGTTCCCTACCCCAATAAATCAATCACCAGCCCAACCTTCTACCTCTCCAATCCTCCCACACCTCCTCATCCTCTGTTTTCCCGGGGAGCACAATGGATCCTTGAGAATCGAGTGAGGTGCTGCCACTTGTGTAATATCACTTGTGATTGTATAAGAAATTTCAAGTCTATCGGAAAATTATTATCTAACAAAATAACTCTGATTTATTGATTTCAAATTGTACACAGTTATTGAAAGTAAGCAAAATATTTTTATTTGTACAATCTTCTCGAATAGTTTTGTATTAAATAAGTGGCTGTACACTTTTCACTTACAGTCTCATTTAAAAATTGGAAACACAAATGTTTTTTCTACTCTTTGAAAATCATGCACGAGCGAGAGTTACGGCATGTTTTCTTATAGCTTACGGTGAAAAACACATTCACAATTTTCACTATTGTCTTCATTGGTGCTTTTCGTTAGGATTTATAGGGTCATACACAAACTCAAACTAATCTGCAAAAAGTAACATATTGTGACTATGTCACTAGAGGTGGATACTGACAACATATGCGATTTTGTAAAACAGTAGTTTTTTCTTTAGTGTTTATAAAATTCTAAAAATACTTCCCAACTAGGGATTCAGCTGTTAATAATGCTGTCCAAAAATATTTAGTACCCACATCATAGCTCTTTTGAGATTTGATAATTTTTTTTGAAAATAATTGTGATGGCGTATCACGCTTTTTAAATATTTTTTGCTAAGCTTAAAGTATTTGACAGCGACCAGGTATAGAAACTATTCAAAAAGTTTTAAAACAACATTTAGCAATTATCAATTAATTTCCACCTCCTTACTAAAAAAAAGAAAGGATCTCAAGATAATAATTCCGCTGCCACTTGCTTCTTTGTGTGGGAATTGTTTGCGTTGAGCTCATTAAGAACGATTTCCTTTCCACCTTTACTTTTTTCTCCATGACAAAAGTATACTTTTTCTTTGCTGTTGTTTCCTCCATCACAATGATTGTGGGGGTCGGCCACGGCAGAAGCAACACTAACTCGAAACAATTCCAATTTTTGCCACAATAAAAAAAAAGCTGGGGCGATATGCAGCAGAAGCATTTTTTCACTTTTTTGCTAGACTTGATATTGTTTGCGGCGTGCGTTGAGTTGGTGGTAGCTTTAAGAGAGTCGTTGTTGAATAGGGTGAAACAAAGTTTATTACTTCCTCTTTTGCGCTAGTTAGTGGTAGAAGCACCTTCTTTTCTTATTATCCTTAAAGCTAGAAAGGAGGCAACAACAATAATAATGCCGTTCTGAACAATGTAATGGGCCTGAAGCTGTCTTGCACCTGCTGTTCTGTCGCACACTCAAGTATGGCTGCTGTATGATATATTTGCATTTCACAGTTGTACTAGAAGTTCTGCATAGTTTTTTTTTTTGTTTCTTTTTAGTATTGTGTCACCTATTGTATTGCGCCTGGCGCCTCCAATAAGAAAGACAAAAAGAGTCGTTAAAGAAAAGTCCTTAACATAATGTTTCAACAAAACTAAAGAAACGAAACAACGCGACGTGGAATCAATATTTTCTATTTTTTATTTTTAACTTTTGTCAATTTGTCAATGTTGCATACTTCATTTTTACATTTAGCAATTTTATCGAGGTTGATAAGGGATGTCTTTTAACAAGACTTTGTTAAAGCGAACATGAGCTTTATATCTCAAAAAATATATTCATAGCAAGCACTTTCTTGTTAATTTTATCAGATGTTTATTTAAAGAGTAGGGTATTTGGGTATGAAATTGATATTGAATGTGGTGCGAATGGCGTAATGGCAAGCATGTCTGCCTGTTGCGCGTGGTACGATTCACAAAAGAAAATAAAAACACTTTTCCACGGGTATCGAGTTTCGCGAGGAATTAGTAAGTCCTTCGATATTATATTCACGGCAATGAAAAGCACTTTCTGGATTAGCAGTTCAAAATCAGCAAAGCATCCTTCACTCCCTCAGAAGGCATGGTTGTGTGAAATGCGTTTTGTTGCAACACCTTATTTACTTACATTAATAATGAAAAACAATATCAGTCAAATGACCGCCAGAAATTTGCAGAACCATGATCTTTTCATGATATTTGCAATCACATACGCGGCTCTTTGCTCTCGACTGATTCACCAATTCTTCTTCTTCTTCTTCTTTCCATTTCCGGCGTTACGAGAAGTGATCTTGAAGCGATCACAACTCTCCCACTTTTAAGCTTCACACTAGTGATCCGCCTGTGGGGTTACGCCGCACTGATTCACCAATTCCGTGTTCCAGAAATGGATTATAGGCACATGACAAAGTGCTTATCTCTCAGGTAGACCCTCAGAAAAAAGTCTAGAAGTGTTAAATCATAAGATTTTGGTTGCCAATACTGATCACCTCTCCGAGAAATCCCTCAGTCAAGAAACTTCTAACGCCATAAAGCGATGGTATTGTTGATTATATGGCAAATGGAATATAAACGACGTCCACATTAATGCCTTCCAATTCCCGAGATACGAAATCATTAGTCATCGTTCGATAGCCTATTCCACTCACCATAACAGGGGCTAGTAGTAGTAGTAGAATGTGATTTTATTTGATATTTACAATAGGTTACATATATTTACAAATTCACAAGTATAGCATTGGCTTTTGCCGTCAGCCATAACATTTGTTTGCACAGGATTTGTTTGGGGATGGGAGAAACATGGTGGTGTTGGAGGGTGCCCCCCAACAACTTCAAAGCGCAAACAGGTGGCGCTCAACCCCTTCAAAATTTTTTTATTTTAATAATAATAGCCAAAAGTTCGCGCGAATTTTTATTATTATTAAAATAAAAAAATTTTGAAGGGGTTGAGCGCCACCTGTTTGCACTTTGAAGTTGTTGGGGGGCACCCTAAAACACCACCATGTTTCTCCCATCCCCAAACAAATCCTGTACTGATGAATTAAATTCAGCAATTTTCGTGACATAACTTTTCGTGATATATAACTTTTTTGAAGGGGGTGGGTAAATACAACGTGTTTGCACTATGAGAACTCCTGTAAAATTTATAAAATTCATCAAATTTCATTAAATGGGGGGGGGGGGGGGGGTAACTTTTTTTGGGGGCATGACCGCCACCTGTTTGCACTTGGAGGTTGTTGTGGGGGCACCCCCTACCACCCCCGACTTTACCCCACCCCCTCCGGGGGTGGTGTCATTATCTACCCCTTTACCTTATTATTTACTTCTGACTTGAACTCTTGTAGTCGCCTCCTTCTTAATCGAGATGCCGCAATATAGTTCGTAGTCCGTATATAAACTCCAGTGCCTCTCATTTTAGCGTTGGCGGTTAAAATGCGCCCAATATCTTCTCGTCTATTAAGTTCCACAATTATGTCTGCTCTTTGAGTATTATTAGATCAAACACACATGTGATATAGTGCTTGTATCTGATGAGTGCAATAAATCCATACACATGTTCCTAGCCTGCTCAGCAGATATTGCGCCTTTAATTATCGACTTTTGGACGCTAATATTTCTGATTTGCCTTCATCTCAAGGAATTCCTAGATTATAATTCCATCATAACAACGCTTTCCAATCGTCTTCAGCTGGGCATGATGTTCTTGGCTATTCTTTTGCAGCAAATAAAGCCTGACACTTATGCCTTATACAGGGTGATTCGCATAAGGTGTGACAAAAAGATAGGGTGTGTAGGTTGGACCTAGACAAGCAAAAAATCGTATGGGAGGGGGGGGGTCCATTTTCCCCCGTTTAGGCGGGAGGGGCCATTTAAGAAAAAAATCACTAAAAATGGAAAAAATATTATTTAAAAATAACGGTAATACCTACAGAGTCGTGCTATAGCATTTTGAAAAGCCAAAAACCAATACATTCAATAAAATCTAAAAATAAGTTGTAGTTTTTGAAATATTAATTTTCAAAGTCAAAATTTTGAAAAAAAAAAATAATTTTTTTTCTTCAAACCATTTTTTTTCAAAATTTTACGTAATTAAGTAGTATTTTTCTGGCTTATTTTCAATGCTCTTACTTATTTTTAATCAAACACAAAAAACCGGATGCCAAAATAACCTGTAGTTTTTGAGAAAACCAAAAATTACAAAAACGACTTTTTAAAAAAATTTTTTTTTTTAAGTTTTTTTTTCGTTATTGGATTCTTAAGTGATTCTTAAGTGAAAAAAAGTAAAGAGAAAATTCATCCTTTATTTCTTAAATTCACTTAAGAATCCAATAACGAAAAAAAAAATTAAAAAAAATAATTTTTTTTAAAAGTCGTTTTTGTAATTTTTGGTTTTCTCAAAAACTACAGGTTATTTTGGCATCCGGTTTTTTGTGTTTGATTAAAAATAAGTAAGAGCATTGAAAATAAGCCAGAAAAATACTACTTAATTACGTAAAATTTTGAAAAAAAATTATGTTTTTTTTTCAAAATTTTGACTTTGAAAATTAATATTTCAAAAACTATTCAAATGAACAACTTATTTTTAGATTTTATTGAATGTATTGGTTTTTGGCTTTTCAAAATGCTATAGCACGACTCTGTAGGTATTACCGTTATTTTTAAGTAATATTTTTTCCATTTTTAGTGATTTTTTTCTTAAATGGCCCCTCCCGCCTAAACGGGGGAAAATGGACCCCCCCCCTCCCATACGATTTTTTGCTTGTCTAGGTCCAACCTACACACCCTATCTTTTTGTCACACCTTATGCGAATCACCCTGTATATCGGCTTTCGTAAGCAATTGCAAAAAATTTTCAAATATGGGTGCCATGACTGTTTGAATAATACCTTTAAACTTTTTAGCCGATATTTTACCAATAGCTACTGTCTGGTTAAGTGTTAAAACACTGTCGCCGTTTACAGGTGAAATATCAACTAATTTTTGTTTATTTTGTTGTTGGTATTGCCTTTCTTTGGTGTTCCTTATATCGACATGTGAGGTTGATTTATTTAGAGGCAATTTAAATGCTTATTACCTAATTATTAATTATTTTTGTTTTTAAAACAAAAATTGGAGAGCTTGAAGAATACAACTTTCTCAATGTAACAACCAGCTGTATGAAACTTGAACTAACGCCGAAGTCGGGCTCGTGGTAAAACTTCCTTAGAACAATACGAGACTCATCGTATGATAGAACTTCCATCGTCCAATAATCGAAGCACGTAAGCCCTAAGCCAAACAAAAACTGCCGCACCTTTCCAATCCTCTCAGAGAGAATAACAAATATCTCGATCTCGATGTGATTATAACTCACTCAAACAATAACAATGTTGGTGTATACCTAAACGAAAGGGAAAGCCCCACTTTAGTTTAACAAGCAATTTAACTTTAAAAAAGTGCATATACGAGGTACGGCTAGGGTTAATGTAAGACAAACAGCTGATGAAAAAGTACTTTGACCGAAAGCCCTGAACAATTGCTGACGTCAGTTCCACCTACACAGATTAATGAATGCTCATTCACAAAAGTTATTAGTCACTTTTGACATTTAAAATTTTTTTTACATATACTAATATATTCACTTGAAGAATATTGTTTTTTTGTTTTTTAATTTAAATTAGCTTTTTGTTAATACATACTAACTAACTAATTTCGTTCTTCTTTCTTGTTGTGTATACATATACAAGTAAAGTTAGTTTGCAAATTAGCACATGAACAACAATAAATTTTCCATCTTTGTTCTACTATTTTTGGCACTGTTTGAGATCAAAGAAAACATGATGCTGAAAACATTTTTATCGGTAACTGTTTTTATACTATGCATAAAGACTTTTACAATACTCACATCTTATTTTGGACGGATATCTGGATTTTTAATCATGAGTTGGCAAATTTTAAAATACCAGGATATAATTACGGCAATGAAACATACCAAGCGGATGGTGCTGCTGTTTTTTTATAAAAAAAAAAAAAGAACAAGAAGCTTGTTTGTCACAACCTTTGGGATTGCCGATTGCGTTAGATGGAAAGGAAAAGTAGGAAAATTGTTTATTTGTTCTTTTATGACACATATTGCAGCTTGTACATTAAGATACTTAGGCTCATACATAAAATTCAAAGACTCATAAAAAATCATAAAAAAAAAAACTCTTTGTGCTATCACTCACATCCAAAATTTGCAGTCGGTTTCCGATATATTCTTTATCATTTAAGTATGCGACTTTTCACGCATCTCCATGCTGAGCAAAGGCCCAACCAAACAATAAAGAAGCATGTGTTTTACGGAGCTCTTAATAATAAAATAGTTTGAGATTGACGTGCATCATAAGACAACTTTAAATAAAATAAAAGTTAGAAATCAATATTTATAACCATTTTTAATTAAATTTACATTAATATTAAGAAGCCACTTAACTAACACGCCATTGAGCGGGTGCCTCAAAATCTATTAACCATTATTAGTAAAG
The DNA here is from genome assembly GCA_949752695.1 of Melanostoma scalare. Classification (NCBI taxonomy): domain Eukaryota; kingdom Metazoa; phylum Arthropoda; class Insecta; order Diptera; family Syrphidae; genus Melanostoma; species Melanostoma scalare. The sequence continues at coordinate 63,532,575 of OX456986.1, read as the reverse complement.
TCAACCGAAATAAGCGCGGAACAGTATTGAAACAACAACCTCAATCTAACTAACAACAATCTCAAAGTTAGACTTATATTCTCGTTTTAATTTACTTTTTATTTTGGGCTTGCAATGGTCAAAAACGTAGATTTTGCATTCTTAAAATAAGCTTTTGTTTCAAGAATTCTCTTCTTATTTTAAAATTGCTTCGTTCTCATTTTAAAATTTTATGAGCTTAATTTAAGATTGCTTGGTGTTAAAATAATCTTGTTTTTGACTTTTTTGAGAATAACATTCTTAAAAAAGTACCGAACCAGTGTTGAAATCAGAATTTTAAACTTAATAATAACGAGCTCCGAAAAAAAATTTCTGTTTGATTTAAGTTTTTCCGAGTTTACCATACTTTGGTCACCGAACATTCTTAAATTAGCACTGTTATTCTTGTTTTTAACTCGTTTTTTTCTGAGTGTGTGATTTTTTGATTAAAATTTTTTAGATTTTTTAGATAAAACATCTTGTTTTTGCCAGATTATTGAGAACGTCATTACTTTCACATCTATTCAGTACCAACCCATCGAAAATAAATTACATCCAATACATTTAGCTAAAGCAGAAAACGTTCGATCAAACAATCACTCATATTTTCTTAAATATTTTTGGAAAAGTGCGTTATCTAAGCATACTGGAAGAGTGCAGCGCAAGACATTACTTTTCTTTAAGTAAATTATCGGCCTTATAAATAAAGCATAGTTTTAGCTCTTTAAACCAAATTCAATAGGGACAGTAATTTTCGGAAAATGATATGCAACACTCAATTTAATTTAAAAAAATACTAACCTTGATACTATCGTAGCATGCGGTCACTTTTCCATTCTGTACTTCAACGTTAGCCGGTGGATGTGCAAATTTGCATTCCGTATCTTGTCGTGAACATTTATTTCTTTGAAACTCTCTGCACACTTCCAATTGTAACCAGCGAGAGTCTTTGCCATTTAACAGACTGTTCATGTTTACCATAGCTGCCATTTTTACGATATTTATAATATTTTGTTATTGATTTATTTTTAATAGAAAATTTCAGTAACGGATAGTATTTACTTTTTTCTTTTATAACTCTTGAATCACTCAATCATGTGTTGCTCACTCTTGCTTTTAAAATTTCTATAAAAACTTTGCACTGAGATGAACAGGATTTATTCAGTACTTTTAGATTTATAATTTTTAAATATATCACAAAATTTGTTATCGATGTAAAGATACGATGTACTATTTAATTCTTCTGCTTTCTTATTAAATTTAATTCTTTCGTTGGATCGATGTTCGCCAATTTTTTGATAATGTACTCTTTTTTTAAATAAAAATGCGTGTTTTATGTGGAACGCAAATTTATAATTATAAGTGGCATCGGGTATTGATTTCTTTATTTTTTTTTTAAGAGTATCAAATAAGTGAATTTTATTAAATATGGAACTTATAACTGTATGGCAAAACAAAAAGACTAGAAACGTTTCCCGTATTTAACATAATAGATTAAAGATTTCGGTGTAAATATTTTGTTTTAATGTTTCTTTTTCTATTAAAATTCGTTGATTAAATTTACTTAAATAATTTCTTTTTCTAATCAGATACTCTAGTAAAGTTCAATTAGGTTTCTGTTTTGTGATAGTAAATAGATGGCAATATATTAACTGTTATGTAATTTTTGTTTCTTTAGTACATAGGAGGATGCGCAGAAGACACAATTTTAACTTATGGCAGAAAGCAGAAGCGGAACTGAGCTATTTTAAGGATACCCGGCGGTTTTTTTTTCATACGTATTTGCTGTTTTGTATTTTTAAGCGATAATCACTTAGCTTCACTTTACAGATTTTTTTTTATATAAATAGTTCTACTAATTTAGGCGACAGGAATTGGCTGATACAGTGAACAAAGGTGTTTATTTTATTTTAATTATGTATGGCTAATAATGGCAAAGCTGGGATATAGTTTAAGCTTTTTGTTTCAGGAGTATATTTTGTATACTATTTTTAAAAAGGGGATGAAAGTCAAAGCGTTGAGAATTTACACAATTAATCTGAAATGAAAGAAAAACAATTACAAAATTTCTTGTTTAGCTACTAATTTGCGTTTTTATATGAGAATATACTTTTTACTCTGCTGTTAACCCTTATCAAAATAAAACATAACAAATGTTCAATATAAAACAAAAGGGATGTGAAACACTTAAAAAATACTGCAAGAATATGAGAGGCGCTCTAGGGTTTTCCGATTCACCACATAAATTATGTCATAACCGCATTTAAGTTTGATGTTTAAAGCAAGTATTGTCAATTAGCATTTATTAGAGTGTACCATATTTTTAAGGTCTTTTCCTTCTTTACTGCCTTGGTTTATATTTTTTCTTTTTAAAAAATTATCTTCCCTAACTGCATACAAAATTTTACTTTTTATTCGAAATTTTAACTTATCGATTTTTGGTAACTGAGCAAATTCTAAACTCAATTTTCTTGGTCCATTTCCATTCTGTTATCGTTCGAAAAAAAAAGTTTAAATCTTAGCAGCAGATGAAAAAAATTTCAAAAATAAGAGAAACCCTAATATGTATATGTGTACACAAAAGCTGGTTTAGGAAAAGTTTACAAAAATTAAACAGGCAAGTCAAGTATTTACAGTGGGGTGCTCCTTATTCTAATGAAAAAAAAATGTTTGTTCAATTTCGCCGAGCACCAAGTAACTTGATTATATATTATTTTTTTTTTTTACTTTTTTAATGACAATGTGAGGTTGCTACCAAGGTTTGAATTTTAAATCAAAACACAAAACCTTTAGATCTTTTCTTTAAGAGCCAGGACATAAAAAACATTACAGAATTGCTGTTATTGTTACATATTAAGATATTATGTAAAGTAGATACTTGAATCATTTATTTCTATAAGACACAAGGGCTGACTTGTTAATATTAAGGTACTTTTTCCTCTATTCTTTTAACAACAAAAGCAAATATTGCATTCGTTCTTCATTAGTTGAAATTCATTTATTATATTTTTCCATTAAAGCAGCACCACGCTCAGCACTACTTCCAGTCACATAATTATTGTCTTCTTTCCAAGTTTCCACGTCTTTTTTTTAAAAAAATTTATGAATACTTTCTTCGTTTTCTATATTTTTTTTCATGGATATTATGTTTAATATCAAGGTTTATTATTTTTAAGCATTCTTCTGTTCCTTCAATTTTCAGTGAATCTACCATTTTTGGTTTTTCATGAACGGAAAGTTCTTCATCTACTACATTCTGGTTAAAGCTTTCAAAAGTTTTAAATCTTTCAATAATTTTATGTCGTTTCTGAATGCTGACCATCTGGTAGAGTCTTGAAACCAACATTTAACATAAATCATGACCAAATTTCTCTCACAGCCTTTTGTTCTTTCTTCGTTAGCTTAAACTGATATTTAAACAAATAAATGTTCAAACAGTAAAAGGCTCTTGTTATTCATCAAGCTCGATGTAAACCAGCAGAACTCCTAAATAAAACGCCTTTTCAGGAAGACGTCCTAACAAAATGATAGAGATTCAACAGTTCTCTGTAGTCATGTCGAGTTGATGGACTTGTAGCTGCTTTCTGGCAAAAAAATTATGTTGCTTTGGTAAATAGCTTTTTGTAAAAATTTTAACAGGTAGTGACCTTTAAAACTTCACAGAAAAAACTTTTCATTTTAAGAGGTATATAATCAAATAAGAATGTGCCCTGGTGATAACTCGAAAGTCGAAAAACAAGGACCACCCTAAACTGTTTGTGTTTGTTTTTTATTGACAAATATACTCAGTTCAAATTGTTCATGCGATGGTTACTAAAGGCTGAAAGCAACTAAAGAAATTGTATAAACACATTGACTAGGAAAGATCTTTACTCAGGATGACATACTTTTTCTTTGAAGCTAAAAATAAAAAAAATTGCACTCATAGCAATAAAAACAAAGGGAGCTTATTCTTTTATTTGTCACAACAAAAAACTTAGTAGATGGGTCATTCCACGCTCCACGGTAACACCCGAAACGAACACTTTTCGACTCATAAAATTGTTAATCCTTATGCTGATATTTTTGCGTTTTAATTTTTTTTTTTATTTTGTACGTATTTAGTTACTTTATCTCAATAGTAAGATTTGAAGATTTTAGCAAAAGGATAAACAATTTTATGATAAACAATTTTATGTGTCGAAAAGTGTTCGTTTCGGGTGTTACCGTGGAATGACCCAGATATCAAATGAAAGGCAAATTAGTATTTTATTAGATTAATTTAAAATTAGTTCACAGCCAAGTCTAAGTTGACATACCTATAGGTAAGATGACATAGTGACTTTGGATAAGATGACATACCTCAATTTATTAGTCTTGGTTGCAGAGCTCACATATAAATTGTTTTATTTTGTGGTCTACACCGGCCGGCGCACAATTCGTGGCACCATTTATCACAAGCCTGGCAGAAAAGCCAATGATCTCCTTGACGTGATAAACTAGAGAGCTCATTACAGTAAATACAAGCTACATCATATGAAAATTCCTGCAGAGTCACATCATTGTCCTGTAAAATTGGACGTTTTGTATTTTTTCGAGCTCTAAGGCTTTTACGGTTCTCTTCTTCATTTTTCGCCTGTACCTGAGCACTTATTTAAGATGACAAGATGGTAAGATGACATATATGTCTACTTGGACGGACGAGTGTCATGTCATCTTGCCCTACATGACCGAAAACGTTTTCAATATTAAATGCGCAAACACTTTACGATCTGGCAATTTTATTACACAGAAATTACGTTGTAAATTAGACAATGTAATGTATCAGTTAAACACTGCAGACTCAAAACAGTAACTCACCTTAGGTGCCAGTTATAGCGAGCAGGAAAACGAATCAGAAAAAATTTTCAAATGGAATAATCACGTTGGATTATTATAACAAATGTTATACCAATGGATGTCAAATCACTCAAAGTATTTTTTGTGCTCAGAAAACGTACAATAAAACAACATTTCCCTTAAAATTGTATTTTTCCACTTTCCTGATAAAATTGAATCAGGAAAATAGAAAAATACAATTTCAACAGAAAATATTTGTTCTATTATACGTTTTCTGGGTGCAAAAAATACTTTGAGTGATTTACCATCGATTGGTATAACATTTTTTGTCCAATTGTAACGAAAACATAGTTATTATTCCATTTGAAAATTTTTCCTGATTGCTATAACTGGCCCCTTAGCAGAAACTTCTTCGTTAACACAATAATTGTCAAAAAAAAATTATTCGACTCGTTTTAGTAGAAAAACAATCGCCAACTAAGAACACTGCAACATGCTGTTTGTTGCCAATTCTAAAAATGTAAATTTTTGCCTGTTCAAAAAACTGTACCAGTTATGGTTATTGAGTAAATGCAAGTATGTCATCTTGTATGTTATCTTAAGCAGATCTCCCCTACTACTTAAACAGAGGACATAGTATAGTATCATACTGAAAACGGGAAATGCACTTCAAAATTGGAAGAAGGACCTTTTCTATATGGAATATTTTGAAGTTATAACAATATGCTTCAATAAACAGCTAGACATGATAAATAGAGATCCTTTTTAAAAGCTGAAGATCTAAGAATGAAACCAATTTAATATTCTCGTTTAGGTTCTTCTTTAAACTTTATGAATATGTATATTGAATTGATATTGAAGTTTAGAGACTGTTCAGGCTCAGGGAAGTGATATATAAATTTGTCTACCTATAAATAAGCTTCTTAGCATAAAGAGTTCGAATTATAATGATTATAATAATAATTTAATTGTTTGATATTAATCAGCAGATAAATGGATAATGCTTTAAAATTTAAATAAAAAATGACATTTTATACTGTTCTTTATTTGTTTTAGAAATTTAAGACATCTTAATTTAGAACGAGTTTAGATGTCTGAAAATAGAAACGCTTCTTTTAATTACACCTCCAAAAAGCAAATTTGTGAAATTTTTCAATTTTAAATTTAATATATTTTTTAACAATTTTAATATTCCGGGTATACACGTATAGTGTATCAGGTAGAAAACTCAAACAGTTATGCTAATCGTGAGGCCTCATGGATTTCAAAAATTCTGGAATTGGGGCTGTCCCGCCCATTCACACTGAACAATAATTACTAACTGTGATCTGTAAAACCGAAATAGAAACCCGGGTACAGTTCGTTTTATTTTATGAACCTAATGATGTATTAGGTCGCTCATCAATCTAATAATCCTTGAAGGAAAAAAAAGTTTGCTAATCCATTATTTAGTGTGGTTTGATTAACTTTTTTTCACTCCTTTGCGAGTTTAATATTTTTATACAATATATGAACGTATGTATAAGGAGTGTCAGTTATGAATTTGCTAGCTGCAATATTACTTTATAAAAGAGTTTTTTCTCTTCACTAAAAGAAATATTTGTTTGAATATAATATTTGAAGCACTAAAAATGTTTTTTTTACTTTATAAGTTCTATGTGAGCATTTTTGTGACACTACATACAAAATTAAATTGAGCAAAGTAAGGGATTAAAATATTGTTAAGCTGTACATTACAATAAGCAACAGATCTAGCAAAAGCGTATTGTACTAGTATTATATTTTTTGTTGAATGCAATTGGTCACAAACTTACCCTGAAAGAGCCATTATAAGTTCTTGAAAATGAAATTTAACATATATTTTTTTCAAATAAGTAGAAATACAGAGCAGTTTACAATGTGCATATATGTACATTTTGCAAGTGTTGTAAGTGCCAAAAAAGGTACAAAGAAAAATATATTTTTTCAAGTCGACAGATTGTTTTCACATGCAATATTAGTCGTTAACAACATTCATTATAAATTTAAATAAAATTTTGCTATTGTTTCTTACCAAGAGTTGAATTTATCGAAAAATTGAAAATAAAATGGAGAACCAAGAGATCCAAGTGAACGTAAAGCCAAAAATTGGCGTTTGGCACAGATACGACAGTGGGCTCGTCAGTTAGATGATGTCGCACTCTTCTAAGACGTAATTTGGTCAAATGTTACCGACACTCATAAAATTCACAGCATATTAACATGCTATGAATATTATATTTCTAAGCCAATAGTAACATTTATATGCTCAGAAAAGTTTATGACATGGTCGACAGCATCTAACTGATGAGTTCACTGTCGTATCTGGGCAAAAAGCGCCAGTTTTTGAAATTGAGATCACTTGGATCTCTTGCAGATATTCAGAAAAGTTTGCCACGACCCTGCTTCAAAATGCTAACAATATAAATGATGTAGCAACTATTAATCCAATCAAAAAACTTAAAAAAAATTTGAGTGGCAATGCTAACTTCACCGACATTAAAGGATTTCACTTGTTTTGTTCTTACTGTTTTGTATTCTAACGTCTGTCGAAATCGACTACAATGTTTTTGAATGAGAACATGCGTTTTGTTAAAATGTTAAAGAATGACTAATTGTAATGAAAATACTCATGTTGATTGTTGTAACTGTATTGACTGGAATATGCGTAGAAACGATGTTAATCACTCACTACACGCAACAATTAAAACCAACTTAGAAAATTAAAAAATAAATAAAAAAGGTGGCCACAATCAGCTCTTGGAGACCCGGGGTCTAATGCAAATAAATAAATAAATAGGGTGGCAAAACAGAGCGAGGGGCCTAAGGCCTAGCGCATTTCTCACAACCATGCCTTGTGAGGCAATGGAAGGGACCTACAATTTCATGCCGGTTCCGAACGGCTAATCGAGAAAGCGCTTTGTTTGCATGGCAAGGAATTAACTAACGGAAGACTTGCCAGCTCCTCGCGAAAGGCGATACCCGTGGAAAGAACATTTTTTCCTCTGTTGAGATTTGAATCACGAACCTCTGGGTTAACATGCAGACATGCTAACTATCACGCCACGGGTAGGTACCAAAGAAAATTTTTTGTCGATTACGAATGAATATGTGTCATAATACGCTTTTCTTCGCAGTGTAATTTTTCTCAATGGTAAAGTGGTATAGTGATTAGTCTTCTTAATAGCTTGAACCAGAACTTTCAAAATTCCGAACGGTTTACAGCAGGGAGCGTGCCTATTTTATTTAGAATAGCGTACGCTGCCGACTTTATTTCGTACACAACAGGTCCAAAAATCGAAATCATGAGAGTTCTTTTGCAGTAGGACTTTGGAAAGATTTAGTAGGACTTTGAAAAGATTCAGCAATATTGCGACGGCTGGGAAGCTGAAAATCAACTACCATAAATCGGAGACAACTGTGCTTTTAACCTCGTTAATATACATGGTCAACCATTGCAAAGCAAAATAGTAGTAAAATATCTTGGCATCTGGCTAGAAAAGTAGCTATATTTGAACTAGATTTTAACAGACATATGGATGCGACTTTGGCCAGCGCTAGAAGAGATTTCGCACTGAAACATGTAACGCAAACAACTTGAAAGCATGGTGAAAGTGATTTGCTACATGGCCCTTATAAGCCTAATGATTGTCTATGGTTATCCAGTGTGGTTCAATGTTACAGCGTCTCATACAAAAAAGGCCGTGAAACGGAGGCTCCTTTATGTTATAACCGAGACGTCACCGCAGCAGACGGATGTGGCGAAGAGCTCCATCGGTTCAGTAGGGCGGTTTCAGAACGCGATACTTACAACGTAGAAAGAGCGGTTGAAGTTGCAACTGACAACAGGCATAGCGAGTCGCCAATGACTGACTTAAACAATTTTATTTTGTAGGTCGGCTAAGGATGTAGGGGGTGGCAAAACAAAAATATAAAACACAAAACTTGTAGTGTAAAGTTTTTCGCTAGCGACCAGTGAACTCCAATCATGTGCAAAATGAATGTTATCTCTTGCATTCAAGAGGTGACGAAGAAAAAAATGTTTGTGCTGTAACAGTGCATTTGGTTATTGTTGGTGATAGTTTCTAGTAGTGCTTCAGTTCATATCCGGATCTTCAAACTATCCGCATATCCGAATAGGAATGTTTTGAGACAGCTGATATTCGGATATCCGGATAGTCCCGGATATCCGGATAGTTGGATATCCGGATAACTCGGATATCCGGATATCCGGACCCAAACTGAAAAATTATTTTCTTGTAGCATTTGAATACATCTTTGTTATTCACACTGACCTATACATTAAAAAATCTACACGTCGCCTTTAAGTCTCTAACCAGACCGTTTTCAAAGACTTTTGGGGGCTGACAAAGAAAAAATTTTAATGGCGCATCTAAAAATCGTATCAAATATCACATAACTTTTGCAAACTACTTAAAAGGTGTAGGAGACTGTATGTATATGTATCGATTTATTTTGAGATCTGGATATTCGGATACCGAGAAGTATTCGGATATGCGACACCATACGGATATCGGGATATCCGACACTATCCGGATATCTTATACTATCCGAATAGGTCGGATAACGGATCCTGGATCCGGATCTGTTTCGGATATCCGGATATCCGAAAAATCCGGATACTTTGAAGCACTAGTTTCTAGCTCTCAAATTCAAACAAAACTATTTTGTGGCTTAAACTTCAAACGATCACAACGCATTCTTAGATGTGTACCGGCGAGAAATAACAAATATTCACTTTCTCCGCTTCCAGATGTTCACTTCACGAGGAAGTATGAACCAGGCTTTAAGTCGTTCACTTTGGTTATTGTTAATGTTTTAAATCACGTTCTCTCCTTTAGTCGGCTGCAAAGCCTGAGAAGTTGAACAGATTTCGACGATGACGATGTAGGGCAACTTGAAACATGAAAAAAATGAAACTAAATATTTTGAGCCTTATTCGCTACGGCATATTTTTGTATATTTTAGGTATAAATGCATATTTTTGAATATTTCACTTCAAAGAGCATATTTCCTCAATGTTTTTCATTTTCCGGTCATATTTTAGCACGGTTGCGAGTTTTTTATAACGACAAAGCTATATGTGCGTATCGCAGCTGCACCATAAGGTAAAAATTGTTCACTATGTGGGTGCCTGCGGTTGTTAACCATTGAAACATCGGGTTACTAAAATAACTATGGCAGCAAGTAGTTAAGAACACAATTCACTTGTTTGTACGGTAATCTTAAGAAGACAATTTCCTTTTCTGAGATCTTCTTATTGTAAACAAGCGTATTTGAAAGCTCCTTCAAATACGCTCCTTCTCCGCCGCAACCATTACAACTCGTTTGGAAAACTGGATAGAAGCAGTTTTATAGTATGTAGAAAAATATGAAAAAATTGGTAAATATTTTTCATTCATTGGACAAAAACTGGCTTGGTATTTTAGGCAGCAAACTATGGCTTTTTTTCAAAAGCAATTAAGTTAAGTTAGGGAAACAAATGGGCTCAATCTTGCTTCATAAATCGATATACATAGTCAAAGATATAGAAATCAAAGTAAGCTCCACTGACTGCGAAATAAGAAGAAAAATAAACCCAAAATGTCAAATGTTTGAAGAAAAAAAACGTGGTTTTCAGATTATAAAAGATATATATAATAATATAAAAAGTTAATTTAGCTGGTCTCCAGCCGGTCTCCTGACATTTTTCTTTTTGGATATTTGTAAGAAAAAGAAATTTAACTACAAGTTATGGCAAATATAAAATATTAATAGGTTATCTATGTGCAGAGAATAAAAATAAGAAAAAAAAGACTATACATAATTACATAGTAAAATAGTAAGTAAGATAGCTCATTCTGCACCGCGCCGCCTGTGCTTTGGACGTATACTAGGTAGTTGTAGTATGTATGTATTTTACCTTATGTAGGCACCTATAGCAACATACCTATTATTTCCTATTGCATCAATTTTAAATGAAATGAAGCTCAATAGCAAAAGCATTGAGAGAACACATGTGGAATTCGTTTTTCCAAAAGCTTAAAAATATTTCCGTCTATTAGTGAAGGTTTGTTTGACACTACCAGTCAGTCCACACTCAACGCTATACACCTATCACAGATGAGAACAATCGAAATGGCACTGTGAACTTCGTCATGAGACACACTGTGCAGCGTAGTGCTGCAAGTGTAAACACCCTAAATTTAACTTTTATTTTTGTAAGGCCTCGACAGAAAACCTCGAGACACGATTGGCTGATTGTATGAATTTGTGTGTGAACTTCAGGGTCGAGAAAAGACAAGTTGACAAGATAAACCACTTCTCGGTTAACCTATAAAACAACAAGTGGTTTTTTTTGCTATTGGTGATTTTTTTAGAGAAAGAGAAAGTAAGAAAAGTTAAAGATATTTTTTTGAAAAAGTTTAAGATTGTTATACAAAAGTTTAAGAAAGGTTTTAGAGTCAGTGGAAGTTTTAAAATTTGAAGTTTAAAAAACGTCAGACGTACGAGGACAGAATTTCGAGCGAGGAAGGAAAAGCAGGAGAAAAAAAAAGATAAGTAGAGTGATCTTTAGAAGTTTCGGTTGATCTTTGCCACCGTAAATTCTCCATAACTGTGAGACACGCGACCCTTACAAATTCGTAAATTGTTCTTTTCAGGAAAGAAAAATTAACGTTTCAATCTCCCAGTTAATTTATTTTGTTTACCTTTTGAACGGTTCGTCTAACCGTTTACCATTGTACCATTTCATAGTTAAAAAGATTTGGGTTTTAATCCCACGTTAAGTAAGGTTTTCCCAACACCGTTTACTAACAAATAGCTTCAAATCCCATTTGGGAATTTAAATTTCGTATTTTGTTTTGATTTTTAAAATTTTGGACTTCAGTTCACGGTTTGGCAATTTTACCAAAAAATTTCTTGGTGCCCACCTTTTTCCAGTACACCCGTTACTGCAAAAATACTTTTTATCATTCTTTTCATTATTAAATTAATCGACCTTTTTTATTCGCTATCGATCGTTTTATTCAAATGTTTACCTCGAGGCACACGGGTTGTGCATCTACTTTTGATCGCGTAGAATTTCGTTTATTTTATTTTATATTGGAATCGGAAAATCCAATCGCGACTTATAGAAATAGTTTCGTCTCATCATTAAATTAGTTTATCGCAAAATAAAAGTGCAAAAAATTGGCCAATTTGTCGCGATTAACTAATGTTTATGTTGAACGAAACTACTAAACGCCATTTTTGGATTTTTTTGTCTCCAATTTGTGTGATATAATATGTAAATAAAAACAATAAACTTAGTTGAATTTTTTAAAAACAAAATTGTTAGATTTTTTATTAGTAAAGCTACTTTGCTTAATTTCACAAATTATTTTTTTAAATGTAATAGGCGACGCGTTTCGGACTCTGTCCATCATCGGGCGGGCGCAAGCTTCGTATCAAATATACGAAGCTTATTATTTTTTTAAATGTAATAGGCGACGCGTTTCGGACTCTGTCCATCATCGGGCGGGCGCAAGCTTCGTATCAAATATACGAAGCTTGCGCCCGATGATGGACAGAGTCCGAAACGCGTCGCCTATTACATTTAAAAAAATAATTTGTGAAATTAAGCAAAGTAGCTTTACTAATAAAAAATCTAACAATTTTGTTTTTAAAAAATTCAACTAAGTTTATTGTTTTTATTTACATACTACTAAACGCGTTTGGATATACCGATCCAATTATTTAAATAATTAAAATAAAATAAACGAAATTTAACGCGAGTAAAAGAATCTGCACAACCTGTGCGTAGCGAGGTGAACAAACTAAATGTCAAACGCGCTGATAAACTAAAGTGTAAAGGCCCCGGCCCATAGAACGCGTTGCGTGCGGTAGAAGCGGCGCGGCAACTGATGAGGTGGGTTTTGCCGCGCGCAACTGATAGGGGTGACCCATAGAATCCGTTGCGGTGTTTTGACAGATAAATTTAGTCAAAATGGGGGCGTTCAAGAATCGCATCCGGATAGCTTGTTGTTGTTGTTTACGTGTGGGAAATCGAAAAAAATAAGTTATAATCGTCTAGCAATGATATTTTGAATGTTTTTCTGTTTTCAAAAGTCGAATTTTAATATTTCACAGCTGTTGTCTGTTGTCGATCGTTCAAAAAGGTATCTAGACACGGCTATCCAAGATAGGCTATCCGATAGGTTCTTGAACGCGCCCATTGTCATTTTTTCTAAATAAGAGAAAACTTCAAATTGGTTGTGACTGCGCATGTCTCTCTTCTGTCACCACGTGAGAGCCGCGGCAAAATAGAAGTTCGGCTACTCGGCGCGTGCGGCGCGTTGCTCGCGGTGCTTATGGGTCACCTCTCATAAGAACGTGTGTATTTAATCGAGCTGTCAGTTGAAAGCGGTGCCGCACGCACGCACCGCGTTCTATGGGCCGGGGCCTTAACACTCAACAGGTAGGCTGATGACACCACAGGCTAAGCTCAGCTGGGCTGGGTTCACAAATATGAAATGATAATGTAGCGTAGCGCGATAAAACGATCGATCGCGAACTAAAGGTGAATTCACATGAGCACGACCAACGAACGACGAATAAATGAAGAAATGTGATTTTAAGAACCTTACCAGCATAAATTCCACACGATTTTTTTAGGAAACGATGGAAATATAGTTCATACTTATTTTAAGGTAAACTCTTATTTTTGTGCCTAAAATTAAAGCAATAGAGAAAAGAAATTTATTCGTTACGAATAAATTTTATTCGTAACAAATTAATTTATTTTCTCTATTCCCAAAAGCTTAGGCACAAAAATAAGAGTTTTTCCACCTAAAAATAAGTATGAACTATTTTTCCATCGTTTCCTAAAAAATTCGTGTGGAATTTATGCTTGTAAGGTTCTTAAAATCACATTTCTTCATTTATTCGTCGTTCGTTGGTCGTGCTCATGTGAATTGTCCTTAAAAGGTAGATTAATTTAATAATGAAAAGAAGAATTAAAATTAATTTTTCAGTACAGGGTGCACTAAGAAAAGTGGGCGCCAGGAAATTTTCAGGTGAAATTTCCAAACCAATAATCAAGTCTGAAATGTTAGTAACCGAACGAAAACACGAAAAGTGGGATTAAAAAACCAAATCTTTTCAACTATAAAATCACAATTGTGGACGGTTAGAGAAATCGTAAAATTTTCCAACGTAAATATGTGTTTCAATTTTTTTTTATATATGTATTGTACATATATTGATTAATCTTTGACCAAGGGTATACAAAAAACAGTTGCGAAACAGTTGTACAGTTTAATTTTTTTAGGCCAATTTTTATAATCTTTTTCTCCCAGCTAAATGGGGCTAAATAGAGTCACGCCCATCTTGCGCACATTACGGAATTTACCTGCATAATCGACTTGAATGCTATATTAATACTAACAAGGAAACATGTTATATCCAGGGTAGATATTTTTTACAGAAGGTAAAATAAGTAGAATAAAACCAATTGGAAATGGAAGAGAATGCAACAAAAATGATAGGAAAAATTCATTAGAACTGATCTAAGTTTGGGAAGTTCGAGCGCAGGCGTTTTTATGGTTGAGAACGGTATATTTCGATTTCCAGCAAAATTACAAGTCTTACGGAACTTTTTGTCTTTTTTTTACATTTTTTCACAAAACCTCAAAACTTATTTGAAAAATTCAAATAACCACGATTTTGATTTTTGTTTTTATCTTTTAGAAAAAATGTTTTTTTTTTTTTAATTTGATGAAAACTTACCTTTAATTTATTTTATTTGAAGTATTTTTTTTCACTTTATTTCGACTAAATAACCCTATTTTTCAATCAAAAAATCTGTTGTCAGAAAATCAGTCGTTTTTAAGAAATCAGTCGTTTTTTTAATTGTTAAAACCTTCTACTTTCTGATGGTGTAAAAAAATATGCATTAGTAGATATATTAGATAAATTTCTCAGGAAAAAACCTAAAAAGAAAAGCTAGGTACAACTAGAAAAGTGTACATCAACTACGTACATGAGGAGAAGTAGAGAACAATTTAAACGTGACAGAGCTGTCTTTTTGAATTGTATCAAAAGAAACTTTTGGAATCTACATACCAACATAAAAACTACCTGTATTTTAATATGTATCAAATCAATCATTCATAAAAAGTAGTGAAACGTAACTCAACCTGGATATTAAAAAACCATTGAAAACAGCTCCAGTAGCTAGTTCAACTAAAAGAGGAGAACATAGTCGTAGAAAAATCTCAGACAATAGCTCCGAGTTTAATTTTCAAAACCATACAAAAATACCAGTTCTCCAAGAAAAATGTTTATCCAACGACAAAAACAAGACAAAATAATAAAAACGGTAATGAAAAAACTAGTCACAAGGATTTTCATGTAAACAAACAGAATAGCTGCTGATGCCCTATAAGTTAAGACCTCGATTTAGATTGCCAGAGACACTAAAAAAATGTCATTGTTGTGGGCCAAAATATCCATCTTTTGGCAATTTTGAATCAATTTAATTCAAATAATAATGATACCTACTTTCTCAAGCAACGTTCTTGCAATTTAATAGAGTTATTTTTCACATCCAATAGTTTCAAAAATATCGTTGCGTTTCTGCATTATTTTTCTGATTGCGAATACAACACCTCAATTCGCCGAAAAAGGAAAGAAAGGTATAGTAAATTCATGATCAGACGATAATTTTTTTTTTCAAGTTTAACCAATATTTTTTATGAAAAAAAATGCAAATAAAGAAGCTATCAAAAAATGATTTATTGATCAAATCTATTTATAATTTTAAAAGCAATAATATAACACTAAAACAATTAAATCAAAAATCATCTTTCGAATTGGCAAACCTCCCACCCAAAGAAGGTGTAGCAGTACAACATTGCTACAGGGTATAATTATTATCAGCTTCAAACTTGACTGGGTAACGAATTTGGGCTGGAAGCAACATCAAAATATCATTATGCCCATATTTACAAAAAAGGAACTAATCCCAGAAATATTAATTGAAAAACTATTTGTAGCTGTTGCGAAACTGGATGTTACAGTTTGAAATGTGGCTGCCGAAAACATGGTTTGAAATGCACAAACTTATGCTCAAATTGTCATGGTTCCGTAAAATGCTCCAATGTGAATGAAAAAACCAACGAAGAACTAAACGATTTAAGTGAAATAGTTGAAGAAGAACCAGCGCAGACTGAAAATAATACTGAAGACAAAAATAGCGTTGGTATGGAAGATTTCGAAGATTTCAAATAAAAAAAAATTATAGTGTGTTAGAAACATAGTAAGGTAAATTTACACCAAATTTTGAAAAAAGAAATATTTTTGTGAAAAATAAAAAACCAAAAACGTGGTTAGTTGACTTTTTCACACAAATTTTGAGGTTTTGTGAAAAATTATAAATACAAAAGATGGAGACATTTTTACTACCTACAACTCAACCTTGTAACTTTTTTCCGTAAGACTTGTAGTTTTGCCGGAAATCGAAATGGACCGTTTTTTTTCATAAGAACCCCGGCACCTTCAACTTCGCGAACTCAGATCGGTTCTAATTTATTTTTCCTATCATTTTTGTTGTGTTCTCTTCCTTTTCCGATTGGTTTCATTGTTTTCAGAGGCATCTATCCACCTTGGTCTATTAAGCTTAAGGTTCTAAGATCTGACGATATTTGACAGGTCTCACTCCTTTTCTCTCGTACGTTCAGGCTTCGAATAGGTTTCTTTGAAAGAGAGAATTTTGATTTTGTATGGCAAAAAGCGTAGTTTTCAAGTAGGTTTGAGGTAGTCTTTAGTTAAAAAATATAATTCTGCTGTACGTGTGCTCTTAAACGGCTTAAATGAATTTTTCTGTATGCGTTTGAGTGGCGCCCTGGATGGTTTAGATTCACAAATCAGCCCGGCAGATGGCGCTGCAGTTGCAGTTGCTGTTCGTTAGTCTGGCTAAAACTCGAGAACGGCTGAACGGATTTATCTTATCTTGATCTTGAAATGTTCGTGTAGGTCTAGGGAAGGTTTAAAAGCTTTTATTTTATCCCTTTAATTCCACGGGAACAGAAACAGGAACGAGAACGGGAACCTTTAAGTCACTTGACAGATTCCAAAAGTTCTTTCAACTCTGCTGTCTGCTCAGCTAATTAAATAACAAATAGTAAGATTATTGGATTGTTTGTTTTTAAGAACTCTTTTGATTTTCGACTGGCAAGAATAGAGATTTTAAATTTTTTTTTAGTTTAAAGTGTTACTTTTACAATAATCCAAGCTATTTTTTCATATGAAATGACCGCACATTGAACTTGATCTATATTCGCAAAACAAAAGGAATTGATTTAAAGTGGTACTATACACTTTGACCTAAGCTATGACAGCGTTTTCTAGGCCTTTGGTAGAGAGAGATAAGGATCTCGAAGGGATATTGGGTTCGAATGCAAATGAAGTGGAAGTTCTTTGGTTATTATGTAAACAAGAAGAAATGAATAAAGTAATAAAGACTCGAAGAAAATTTTAATTTTAGCTCAGACGCAATAAGGGTATAATAAAACCACGTGGTGGTCTCTGTGGACCATGTTGAACGGTGCAGATGCTGACACTTTGATGTACTCAACAAGTGTCAAGAGCTTCAGCAACGATACGGGAACAACAACATTAGCGGGAACTTGGAAAATATTGGACCAATTCCCAAAATTTTTTCAATGTTAGAGTGCTTCATTGCTCCTGAGTATTAAAGACTAGATTTCCTTCCCATATTCTGTCGGGAACGGAAACGGAAATGGCGAAATAACCAGGAATCTGAAAGGTACAGAACCGATTTCAAAAATTCTTTCACTCTTAGAATGCTTCATTATCCCTGAGCAATCTAAACCATATTTCATCACCATTTTCCCACAGGAACGGGAACGGGAATTCAAAAAAAAAAAAACCAAATGTACCGATTTCAATGCGTATTTCACTTTTAAGCGGGAAATACACGATACAACAATCGTACATCGCATGGTAGATTGTATCGTGTGTGTGCATGAAGTGAACCGCTGTACCGATGTCCCAGTGTCGAATGCCTTGAACTCAAAACCAAACTCGATCGTATGCGATCCAAGTCGCATACGATAATTGTATCGCGTATTCCCCGCTTTACAGTACTGGGCCGATTTCAAAAACTATGTCATCGTTAGAGTGCTTAACTGTTCCTGAGTAACATAAACTATATTTCATCCCTATTCTCCCACTAGAATGGAAAGTTGGAAACTACTTAACTAAACTCAATTCGATTAACGTAGGGCCTGAGCTACGCCGGGCTGGTCAGCTAGTATATGTATATAAAAATCAATTGCTGTTCGTTAGTCTGGCTAAAACTCGAGAACGGCTGAACGTATTTATCTTATCTTGGTCTTGAAATGTTCGTGGAGGTCTAGTTAAGGTTTAAAAGGTAAGTAAATAACAAAAAAAAAAAAAAAGAATTGGAATGTAGTAAAAGTAACAATTTCATTAATCTTAACTGTAATGAGCTTAAAATTAAATTCAAACAATGCTTTTGTTTTTTTTTTCAATCGTTTTTGACAACAAACAAAAACAAATAATAAGATTATTGGATTGTTTGTTTTCAGGAATTCTTTTGATTTAATTTAGACTGGTTAGATAATTTTTTTTTCATATACTGCCTGGACTTCCACAAATAATTATAAGTCACAATTTATAATAGGGATACCCATTCTAGAGTTTTAGCAAGGCTAGCAATGCCAAGAAGAAAAAGATCTGACATACTTAGGTCGTCGAAGTAAATCAAATTTGCGAAGATAAACGACATTTGCTAACCGCACTGATGACCAGCGAGAAACATGTATAACGAAAACGTATAAGCATGTAAGAAATACGTTACATAGTGTGTGGAAATGCAGTAAATAGGTACATAACCTAAAAAGTACTCGGGAACGAGAACGTAAGCGAGAGCTAAGTTTTTGTATTGAAGAGACACCAGAACTGTTTGAATGATCCCATTTGAATGATGCCTATTTGGAACACAAAAATGGTCTTGAAACTGAGAAATAACATAGGCTAGATTTCCTTTCCATAACGAAACGAAAACATAACTGGGAGCTTGAAAAATACTAGACTGATTGCAAAAATTCTTTCAACATTGGAGTGTTTCATTGCCCCTGAGTACCATGGACTATATTTCATTTCTAAATTCCCACAGGAACGGGAATGGGAACGGGAATTTAAAAAAAAAACTGGAACGATATCAAATTTTTACCGCTTTATACAATACGACGTATAATACCAAAAAGTCTAAACAACACTTTATCTATCTATACACATATAATAAAAACGTAACAGTTTGTTTGTTTGTGCACGCTAATCTCAGAAACGGCTTATCCTATCTAGATGGGGTTTTCAGTAATATATTGTGGTAAGCTTCACTTAACATTTAGTTTTTATTTCATTTCAATCGGTTGATAAATAAAAAAGTTATCCCAATTCTTGCGGACGAAGTCGCTGGCACACCTAGTCATCAATATATTTCTACGAAAACGGGACGGGAAATTGCAAAGTTTTGAACCAATTCCAGGTTCTTCATTGTCCCTAGAGGAACGGGAATGAATTTAAAAACCGCTGTACCGATTTCAATACGGTTTTCACTATTACAATACGGTGTTATTCCCAAGTTACATAGACAATATTTCATATCCATATGGAAACGGAATGGGGGCTGGAAAATATCCAAGAACTTGGAAAATACTGGCCCTATTCCAAAAACTTTGTCATCGTCAGAGTGCTTAATTACCCCTGAGATTCATAGACTATATTCATCTCCACTCTGCCACTAGAATGAAAGCTTGGAGACTGCTTCTTTAACTTTCAATTTGATAAGTGTAGGGCCTGAGCTCCGCCGCCGGGCGGGTCAGCTAGTTGTATCTATATATTTTTTCTCAAATAACTTTAAGATTGTACCTACAACTTAAATAAATATTGTATCTTATTGTATATATCTATCTATTCAAATAAGTGTATAAATAATAATCAAAACAAAAATTAAGTGGCGCAGTTATCTTGTTTTTTTTTTGTGTTTTTAGTTTAATATCTCTGTTTTTGACTGGTACTTTTTTTAGTTTACGATAGTTGATTGATTAATTAAAAGAAATGGCACGATGAGGAGGAGCTAAGTTTCATTTGAAAAAAGTTATAATTTAACAATATTTTGAATGAATTTTGTATCCACGTGTTTTTTAATCTAATAAATAAAAAGATTAATACAATTTTTAACAGTTAAAACACTTTTGTACATTTCACACAGATGTACATTTCAGAAGCAATGCTTCCATCGTCACTGAGATTTATAAATTAAATTAAATTAAATTATTTGTCAAAAAACTAATAAAAAACAAAAATGTCTCTAAACAAAATTACAGTTGAGTTGAATCTATTAAAAAATTCAAAATTTTTATTTCTATCCAGAAACAACATCTAAGATAAACCCAATCTTTAATAAACATAATATCCGTATGAGTGAGTGCAGCGAAATAAACTAATTGGAGGATCTAAAGATAAATTGAACAGCTTCAAAATCAGGAATTTATTCTATCGGAAGTAATGATTGTGAAAAAGAATATATAGGACAGACAAGAAGACCTATTCTAAAAAGATTTAAAGAACATTTTGCACATCTTAAATATAATGAAAAAGAAAAGTCAATGGTTGCAGAACATATGCTAGAAAATAGTCATAGCTTTAGTTTGCAAAATTTAAAATTAATAAGAAATGTAAATAGCAATTATGAATTATAGATGCTTTTGAATCATTTTACATATTTAAAAACAAAAATAATCTAATGAATAGTGATGATGGACCAATCAAAGATTCAATATTAAAAAAAAAAATTAATAGATTCAACTCAACTCAATTGTAATTTTGTTTAGAAACATTTTTGTTTTTTATAAGTTTTATGACAAATAATTTAATTTAATTTAATTTATAAATCTCACTGACGTTGGAAGCATTGCTTCTGAAATGTAGGTACATCTGAGGAAATATAAAAAGTGTTTTAGCTGTTGAAAATTGTATTAATCTTTTTATTTACTATTTTGAATAACAAATTTGCATTCGTATTAATAGAATTGTTAACAAAAGTCCATCTATTATATTTGACAAAAACGCAGGAATTCAAAGAAGCAGATTTTTGGAATGCTGTAATATTTTTCCATGAAAGTAAGTTCAATATTTGAATAGGTTTGGCGAAAAAAAACACAGAGCTTGATCCAGCCAATATGTCAGGAATCGTAAAGCACGGAGGTAGAAACGTTATGGTGTGGGGTTGTATGCAGCATAACCGACGCGGTAATTTAGTGTTTATAGTTTACTAGCGACCTGCCCGCCCCGGCTTCGCACGGGTACAATGTTGATACTAAATACACTACAGAAAAACTGTGAACATTTAAATTTAGAGTAAAACAATTCCCCTTTCCCTATACCATGAAAATTTCCTGCTATCTTTGGAATATTCATAGACAACATTTTTAATTATTTACTTTTTACATTTTTACCTCGCAATTTTTAAATCTGTTATATCTTCGAAAATATTCATTTAAATCACATGCTGTAAAGGGCTTGATCTACATGAAATGCAAAACGTATCTATTGTGCAATTGGATAAGGAATGATACTGTATCGTTTAAAATAGCTTGGTAAATAACCCTAATTTTTTTTTAATATGTAAAAGATAAAAATAGTTACTGTGGGTTATCCTTAGGAGATAAACATATGCTGTCGCTGACTTTTTGATTCATCTTTTTAAGATATACAATTCCGTAGTACATAAATTTCATCTATCTCGTAAGGTTTAGCTAGCGTTTGCAAAAAAATGTGTTTGTTACGACATCACATTACAAATCTTTAAATTTCTCGGCTTTTCTCTCCTATAATATGCATGTATTATACATAGAAACCTTCCTCTTGAATCACTCTGTTCATTAAAAAAAAAACCGCATCAAAATCCGTTGCGTAGTTTTAAAAATCTAAGCATACATAGGGACATAGGGACAGAGAAAGCGACTTTGTTTTATATTATGTTAAGATTAAGAAGATGATAGGTGCGAGTATTGAAATATCTTAAGAACAATTTTCACGAAAATGAAAGGAAATTGGATATGGGTAGGTCATTTGTCTTCCAGCAAGACAATGATCCTAAACTTACATTAATTGTTGTTAAAGAGTGGCTGTTTTATATGGTTTGAACTCAGCTTAAATCAACACCTGTCTCCCGATTTGAATGTCATAAGTAGCGCATTTATGGGAGCATCTCGACACTCAAGTTAGAAAACACGAAATTATGACGACAGATTATCTTAAGCGGGTTCTTAAGGAGGATTGGTATAAAATTGGTCAGCACTAGCAAATCAGTCAGAATTGGGTTAACTCAATGCCTTCATGTATGAAGGCAGTAAAAAAAATCCAAGGGGTAGGTAGGTACCTACCCAAATAAGAACTAAACTGATGTAAACGCGGCAACATAGTTCTTGAATTCAATGTGTTTTTTTTAACTGCCTACCTACTTTCCTTTAAGACAGGTATGAATTTGTATTTTTCTTTAGTTTAAGCGGAAAAAATTAAGTAATTTTTTTATTTCAAATGTTATTTTTTGGGTCGAAATAGGTATGTACTTGTACATACTTAAATGCATTACCTACCTCCCAAAAAAATATTTTCATTAATTTTTTAATTTTGAAAAAGATTGTTTGAAGGCAGTAATCTTTAAGGTTAAAGCTGTTTACTTATTTTTGTGATTCACTGTAAGTGTGTAAGAAGTATTCATAAGCAAGAAGTCGGATAAAGTTTAAAACTTACCAAATCTTTTCGCTCCAGATGTGGATTTATTTTCTTTTTTCTTGTTTTGATTTATCAACGAAAATTATAAAATTGGTCAGCACTAGCAAATCAGTCAGAATTGGGTTAACTCAATGCCTTCATGTATGAAGGCAGTAAAAAAAATCCAAGGGGTAGGTAGGTACCTACCCAAATAAGAACTAAACTGATGTAAACGCGGCAACATAGTTCTTGAATTCAATGTGTTTTTTTTAACTGCCTACCTACTTTCCTTTAAGACAGGTATGAATTTGTATTTTTCTTTAGTTTAAGCGGAAAAAATTAAGTAATTTTTTTATTTCAAATGTTATTTTTTGGGTCGAAATAGGTATGTACTTGTACATACTTAAATGCATTACCTACCTCCCAAAAAAATATTTTCATTAATTTTTTAATTTTGAAAAAGATTGTTTGAAGGCAGTAATCTTTAAGGTTAAAGCTGTTTACTTATTTTTGTGATTCACTGTAAGTGTGTAAGAAGTATTCATAAGCAAGAAGTCGGATAAAGTTTAAAACTTACCAAATCTTTTCGCTCCAGATGTGGATTTATTTTCTTTTTTCTTGTTTTGATTTATCAACGAAAATTTGTTGTATATCCAATAGGCATTGCTGTGTTTTTAGTTTGAAAAATATTTTCTGGTAATTTTTTTAAATTCTATTTTCATATTTCCACTGAAGATATGATGTTTTTTTTTTAACATTAGTTAGGTATTAGGTACTTAATGCACTTTAAGAGAAAGAACATAAATTTGTAATTTAAAAATAAATACATGGGTGTAGGTAGCTAGGCACTAGACATATGGGTTCATTTCAAAACACAGTTCTAAAAATACACTAAATTTCCAACAAGATCAGAAATGGTTGCACATAGTTTGAATAAAAATTTATATAACTAAGAAAGGTGGGTTTAATATTTTTAGAAATCTCCATTCCCATTCTCAAACAAAACAGAAAAACAAATTCTAAAAAAGAAAATAATGAGTGAAAAACGAGGCACAAAACGTTAAGCAAACAACGGATATGCCGGCCTTCGATTCTCACTCTATTCCAGTATATACTTTATGTATTTATAAAAGATAACAAATCATGGAATTTTTTTTTGTATTCTACGGTCATCACTTCTTGAAACTTAGGCACTTTTCGTAAGAAAATAACATTTTTAGCCAAAAAATTCTCACTGAATGGATATGTAAAACGCACAAAATAACCAACACGAATCAGCTATAAGTTTTCGTATCTAGATGAGATACCGAAAAAATCTATAAAAAGATATCAATAGCTAAAATACTGGATTTACAAAAAAAAAAACCAAATTAAAATAAACACCATGTGGAGGCCACCAACACTACCTACAGACGGAGACAGCGCGCACTACATTAAACAAAACCAGCTTATTAGTCATTTCGATTTTATGAAACGAAAAACCATAGAAACGACGACGAAGGCAAAGGTAAAACTGTTTTGAAATTATTTTATATATTTCTTGAAGTGGATTTACTTCGCACTCTTAATTCGATAAATAAAAAAAAAAAGTTTGGTACACGATTTAACCTATGCATTTTATCACATTGCATGAGCACACAAGAAATAACACTCAAAGCAATTATTCGCCAAGGAAATGACCAAAAAAAAGTTCTTTACTTTTGTACATAATGCAGGTATGGTTTTTTTCTTTTTATATTTATCTTTGCTTGCTTTTCCGTTTTCTTACACATGAACATCAATCCTCAAAGCGACAACGTAGATACACACATATGGCCCCGATAAAATGTCGTGGTAGATGTTATGTAAAAAATATTAAAGAAAAATAATATAATTCGTACTTCAGTCTGGATTATTTTCGGCAAAGCGGCGAAGAAATCAACAAGAGCGAAAAGTTGAGGCAAACGAACGAATTTTTAAAACAATCAACATATAAACAAAAACTGTGCAGTGCTCGGCGCCTGGTCACAGACTAAACTAAAACAGAAACTCAACCGTATGCTATGTTTGTTGGTTTATGATTTTTCGTTGCCTGGCGCATAGTATATTCCCATTTCCCGTTCCCTCTTTGAGTAAAAACTCATAAGTCTATTAATTTAAAATCCCCCAATGTAAATGTGTGCGTAAAATGAAGAAATTTTCTTCATATTAAGTAACTCAAAATATTATTTAAGAGAGCATTTAACATCAAAAGAGAAAATTAGTCTCTATACACGCACCAATACAAACGCACACGGAATAAAGAAAAGATAAATTTCAATGGTGTTTGACTGTGGAGTTGGGACACTGGGGAGTGGTGTGGTGACTGGTGTGGTGACTACGTCTACGTCTGGTTTCTGGTATAGCTATAGCGTAAGCGTAAGCCTGTAGCGTGTGAAATGTAAAAAATGTAGAGTCTAGCTCTGTGCATATTAAGAGTGTAGAAGTAGTTGGATTGGAGTGGAGAACTGGAGACTGGAGATTGAATTTGAAGTGAATTGGTCAAATTTCGAAGAGGGTGTGGTGAGCTAAAGTTGAGACTTGAGACCAGTGTTACCGCGGGCTCAAATTTTGACGAGTCCCAGTGGCTGAAAAAATGAGTCCTTTTGAAAAAAAATGAGTCCCTTGTTTTTTTTTTCAATCATAATTTACCTGTCCATTTTTAGTTCTTTAACTTGTTTTGCCACAACGATAGCCGAATAAAAACAAAGTACCTGCGTTGCGTAGCTGTTTCTTGCAATTTGTAATTTACAATTTACTTAAAACCACAGAGCAGATCCAGATACAGAGGAGAAACCATATGCGTGAAAATACGCAGCTGATTCTGATTACTGAATGTGTGCGGGTCAAAAATCAAAATTAAATACAGCACACGGATGTAATCAAGAATATAAGAAAAATATAAAAAAGATGACAAAGCCAATTGACAAAGAAAATATTGTTTTTGCTTTCACTCAAACAAAGCGCCCCTATGATAAATCAAAGAAAATGTTTGAATGCTGACACAGCGTTCAGGTGTTCAGGAGTGAAATAAAAGCTACGTTTACACTATGCATTCTTCTCAAAATTAGTTTTGTCTACAAAATTTAACAAAGCTTTTGA
Organism: Melanostoma scalare; assembly: GCA_949752695.1. Taxonomy (NCBI): domain Eukaryota; kingdom Metazoa; phylum Arthropoda; class Insecta; order Diptera; family Syrphidae; genus Melanostoma; species Melanostoma scalare. The sequence continues at coordinate 63,506,793 of OX456986.1, read as the reverse complement.
AAATATTAATTAACGTTGACTTCAGAGTAAAGATGAATGATTTGTATAGAGGTAACTTGGATTCGTAAAAAAATGAGCCAAATCTAAATTTTGTGAGTCCCCGAGCCAAGTTAAAAAAAATGAGTCCCTTTTGGCACTATAGTGTCCCCGCGGTAACACTGCTTGAGACAGACAACAGAGTGGTCTGGTGAATATCTCTCGATAGTCGTTATGCGGAGGATGCGGAGGCGGACGGTATTCGGTATCTACTCAAGCTCAAGCTCCCTTCACTTTTCAGGTTTCACCTTTCACTATGAGAAATGAGCATTAAGAATAAGAAGTAAATACACATGTACATTGTACATTATACACAAAGCAAAAAGGAACACAGAAACAGTTGGTATTGGTAAATTTGAGCGATATTGAGAAATTGAGATATATTATGTAGATTAGATACATCATACATCCATAGTTATCTACCTGTACGAAAGTCGATCGAGATTCGAGAGCAGAGTGATTGCTCATTGCTGTTAAGGTTTAGATTTACTTTAAATTTAAATATGAACACATGTTATGCAGGATTGGTTTTTAAGTTATCTGGTTCAACACAGCCACAATCTACTAGATACTGAATCGTTTATTGGAAAAACTGAAAACATTAAGCTTTTGCTCGATTTAGGAGTTTAGCAATAATATGGTAGACTCTATTCGCAAATGCGAAAAGAGAATTGTTGTTTGTTGGATTCTAAGATCATTTCTAAGCTACCAATCCCTTCCCTACCCTACCTAAGTAGGAACTAATTGGGAAACAATTAGGAAAAGAAATCAGCTTCACTCACCGTTCTCCAACTTTTTACAAATACATTTAAATGCACTAGTAACACAAACAAAGAGCTCATAAGTAAGAAAAAAGTAAAATATCACAGGAAAAGATTGGGTGAGATGAGTTGATTTTTTTTTTTTGCTATGCAGCCAGCAAATGAACCTATGAATCAGAAATCTTGATTGGAGTGATAGCTGATAGGATGAAAATGGGTAGGTACGGCAAGGAATAAAAAGATAGATAGAGTACCCAGGCATTTTTTTAAAGTACATATAGGTACCTACCTATGACAATGCCATTGCCATAACATAGAAAAAAAAACTGTTGTTTATTTTATGGAATGGGTAAAGGTAAAGGGAGAGAACGATCACATCCTCCCCTTAGCGAAAAAGATTTACCTAATACCGACAGTGATACCTATCCCGATCCAATTTTCGATGGCTGCAATAATTATACTAACCAATACCTACCTACTTGCTATTTCTTATTCTGTATGTCAATATATAAGTCCATAAGAAGTAGGAAAAAAGTAAAAATATGTATTTAGGGAGGTAGGTATATGTACATGAAAAGGTGAGAAATGATGGAATTCAAGGCAATATGGTGCTTAAACGAGGTGACGGTTTTTGTATAGGTTGTTTAAACTTGTTTCGGATCTTAAATATAACATAGCTACCTACATATGTAGGTACATGTAAACTGGTTCCTCAAAAAGATAAAAAGAAGTAAAGATTATGTGCGAATGCAATCCAGTAAGTTTTTGGTTACAGCCACTAATGTATCATGAATGTGTGGGTCGATTGTTAAAAGCTTTTTAGTAGGTAGGTTTAATACTATTATTAGGTATTATTTTTTAAAGTTATTTTGTGTTTGTTTGTTTTAATTTGCATGGAAAGGTTAACTGGCTTCGAAGTTCCTATGCTATATTTTGGCCTATGTAATACATAACTGTGTAGTTTGGTTGTTTAGCAGGCAGGTACCTATAGGACCATAAATATAGGTACATATAATATTTTGAAAAAATAAAAAATAAATAAAATAATAAAAAATAAATAAAGTAGGTATACGCAACGAGGTATTTAGGCAGTGGCGGCGCTAGGCGTCAGCGACTACGGCGACCACTGACGGCCTCAGGCCTCGCAAATATAAATTTTTAAATACCTACTTAAAATATAATTATTTATTATTATTATTTATTTTCACACACTTGCGTCGTCGCGCGCGAGCAGTGTTGGAGCAGTGTTGCCAGAAAATTTTTCGAGAGACCACTAGTGTCGACTCTGAAACCACTAAAAGACTACTAGCGCTTTCTCTAAGTTAAGCTAACTAATTCAAATATGTATTAAAAATGAGGAGAAAAGGAAAGCCAAAATGTGAAAACTATTTTAAATATGTAACTAATTATTTTTGATCAAAAACGTTCTTAAAATTACAAATGGTAAAAAAATAATGATACTAAAATATTAAATCATTTATCTGCATAGTGATTCCAAAAGTCGGCGTACCCCACAGGCGGATCACTAGTGAGAAGCAGAAAAGTGGGAGAGTTGTGATCGCTTCAAGATCACTTCTCGTAACGCCGGAAATGGAAAGAAGAAGTGATTCCAAAAGCATATAGGGTAGAGTCGCCAGTGGCCGGCCCCCTAAGGATTTTTCCTCACTATATATAGCACCGTTACCACAAATACCAACATTTTCGAATGATTCTTGAAATAAATTGTTCACATATGAAAGAAAAAAAAAGTCGATTATTTTTATCAAGAAATTATTTATTAACGTTTTTGTAAAAAAATTCAATTTTTCCAATTGACGGCCCCTTGTTTCCTATTACCGGCCAGCTTGTGTCCTATCCACGGCCACCCAGTAAATAAAGGGCACAAATTTTATAGTAATATTTAGTGAAAAGTATTATTAAAAAAATAATATATTTTAATATTTACATTATTAAAAAAAACATGAAATCCAAAAAAAAATTTTTTTTTTAATCAAACATTAAAAATTAAAGTCTTCCTTAAATTTAATTTAAAAAGGAACTTTTTTTAAATAGTAGCTTAATTTAAATAATAAAGATACTTCATAATACACAAAAGTGTTAAAACAAATAAATCAAATTCTCCATTTTTTTACTCAAAAAACAAAAAAAACACAGTAATAATAATAATTCATATTTACAAAAAAATTAAATTAAATATAGCAGTCTCTCCATTTTTTGACTTAAGCAATAAAAAAAAACAAAAAAGGTCCTTAAATCTAAGATCAGTTCATTCAACATTTTTTTAAATGTCATAAAATATCGTAGGTATTAAGGTAAGGTTTTTTAAACCTTGTTAAAAAGTCACATTTTAGAAAGAATATTATCACAATTGTTACATATAAAGTCTTTTAGTTCAGCATCTGCAAAGGGCAGGGCTGACAATTTGGTACATTTAAGATGAAATCACTTTTCACAACTGTCACACCCTAAGTTCTTAAGCACAATTTTTTTTTCGTTTAGTCGAGGGCTTGTTGTTTTCTCTTCGTTTTTGTTTTCTTTTTTCGACTTCAGCGGCTTTTACAGACTTCTCTTCTTTTTTCTTCTGTCGAACCAGCTTTCTTTCTTCCACTTCAGCGGCTATACGTCTTTTCTCAGCTTCTTTGTTTTGTTGGAAAGCTTTCCAAGCCGGTGAAGATATGGACATAGGTGGTTTCGGACAATTGAAATACCGTTTTACCGAGTCTCATATTGGTTTAGGGTATTTAAGAAATTTTTTGAAGATTGACGGACTTTTTGAAGAGTGTGGCTCTGTAAAATGGTAAGAATAATGTTTTAAACTTATTTAAGACCTAAAAATTAGACATACGAGTTGTTGGACTTGTGGTTTCCTGCAAAATTTGGCTAGAAATATCTTGCAAAATGGTCCCATGCGATGAAAAACTTGTTTCATGTCGGAGTTCCATCTCCATAGTATCTTTAAACAAAGAAAAAAATCATATTTTGAAAAGGCAGGTTCACAGTAAAGATAAATACAACTATCTACCCATGATTTCTTCTGATGGATGTTGATTATTCCCTGCCTCAAAATTGCCAGCACTGAGCTGGGGTAATCTCATCAGGGTGCCGTCGCTGGTGACTTCATAAATCCCTTCAATGTCTTGGCCTTGGGTGCTCTTAGAAACATCAACAATGTTTTTCTTAGCTTGTCGAATGAGATCCAGAATAACTTCATAGTCGATGTTTTTCATTTCAAGTTTATCTTTTAGGAGAAGTATAACTTTTTCAGCTTCAATGAAACTTGCACGGGTAATATCTTTGGCATTACTGCCCCCACCATCCACATTGCAGTTTAAGTTGACCACAAAGTCTTCGTAAGGTTCTTCAACTAATCCAATATCCGGAAAACCACCAGGACTACCACCATCAGGATCGCGAGCAGACATATCACCAGAATCAGCTCCAATGTTTGCCTGAGAGTCTACATCGCCTCTAAAATTTACCACAGGACCAATATCTCCAAGACTAGAGCTGCTGCAAGCATCACCACCAATATCAGAAACGTTATTCAAATTTTGAATAGTATTTTTCACACATTTCGAGTAGTCCACGGCATTTGGATCAAATGGAAATAATCCACACTTTTTGAAGGCATTTTGGATGATGGTTGTCCTATCTTTGTAATGAAGGAGCTCTTCTAGCACGTCGCAAAAATTCTCTTTGTTCATCGTGCTGCCGTGGTTACCCGAACGTTTTCGCCACTCATTCAAAATATTTCTGTAATCTGACTTCAGTCCTTTAAAGGCACCTACATCAGCCGGCTGAAGGATATGAGTGGTGTTTGGAGGAAGCGCCTACAATATTATGTTGTTGCTGCTGCAGAAGTCACTGAGTTCTAGAGACATGTGAGAAGCGTGTCCATCAACAAAAAACAAAACTGGACGTTTGACACCATTGTTAGAAATCCATTTGTTCAGGCCATCCTTCACATACTGAAGAAATGTTTCTCCCCGCATCCATCCACTGTCTGTTTTGCCAAAAACCCAGTCAGGCTTCTTATTTTGGATGGATTTCAGCCAGCTGGGCGACCTTTTGTAAGGCAAAACAACCATAGGTGGTAGTGTTGTTCCATTTGCGGAGAAAGTCATCAGCACAGTTAGGTTTTCTTTTTCGTTGGCTGCCTTGATTTCATAAAGGTTTTTGATTCCTTTTGGGGCAATGACATTCCCAGTTTTTGGAGCCATACTGAATCCCGTTTCGTCCGCGTTGAATATTCGGGAAGAGTCCTCAAGAATGTCTAAAGAGTCTTCTTGGGCTAGGTACTCTTTAAGCTCTTCAAACCACTTCTTTATCCCTTCCTCGGTAACTTGGGCGCGGGCTTTAGAGACAGTTTCAGCTGTTCGAAGGCTTAGATCGGGATGGCGTCGCATGAAACTGTAGTACCATTTTTTCCCTGGCTTGTTGTCCTTAAAAGGAGTTTTACGCCCATCTTCTTGAAGAATAGCTTGCACCGTTCTCAGTAGATTTTCCGAGGTTTGAGGAAAACCACATTTAGCTAGGTTTATAAGCAAGTATTTTAGTTTAAGTTCTTCCTCTGCAGACAGCACAGGGCAGGGACCAAATTTCCCAAGGTTATCGGCAGTTCTATTATGTACTCTGTCCTGCAGAGTCGTCCTTGGGATCTTAAACTTTCTGGTTGCTGCTCGGATTGGCAGTTTGTTGGTGCGGATCTCAAATAAAGCCTGCTCCAAATCTGAGTCTTTATAAGAAATAACTCGCTTTTTGGCATTTTTCGCTTGCGCCTTCTCATTTGTTCTTGCCATTTTCAATCGCTTTTTTGAAATGTCTAGGTATTTAAGGACCAAAAAAGTTTAAACTTATAAATATTTGTGTAAACCGTAAGATAAATCAAGTGGTCGGAGTTAGGACTAGTGTGTCCTATATCCGGCCACCAAGAGTTCTGTTTGAAAGGGGGGGGCCGGACACTGGAAACCTTCGAATTTGAGCGATATTTTTTGCTGCACGATGATTAGCATAGGTTTATTACTCTTTTTGCGTACTCATTTAATAAAAAATAAAAAAATCAAGTTGCCTATCTCCGGCCGGGGCCGGCCGCCATTAGGCAACCACGTGTATTTTTGTGTCCTATGTCCGGCCCCCTTAAAATTAACAATAAATATCACAATCTTTGTCATTTAAAAGCTGATTTTAATGAAAAATAACTTATTTATTAAGAAAAACAACAGTCGGAAACACTTACCCACAAAACTTGCACTTCAAACACTAATTTTGACACCGAATTCACTAAGGATTTTATCTATATATACACAAAAAACCATCCCCGACTACGACGCGACGCAAGTGTGTTGATTTCTCGAAAGCGACTGAGCAGATGCAACAGGAATTTTAACAGAATGAGAGAGAAGTTTAAGAGGACAATATAAAAATCTACACTCAAAAGAGAGTTATATCAATTCACTAGTTATAGTGAATTTTCTGATAGGTGGCCGGCAACTGGAGGGGGCCGCAATTAGGCTACTCTACCCTACCTACCGCAAAATTTACACCGAGGTGCTTTATTACCTTTTGTATCAACAATAGCTTCTAAGTTGTAACCAATCTTTTAAAATCACGTCCTAAGGCGAAAAATCTCAAAATTTTTCCGAATACTCTTGTTTGCCAAGCATTTTTGAATGATTCTTACAGTATTCATACTCATAAAAAGTTATTTTTTAATGGATAATTTTCTTAAAAACGAAAATTCAATTTCTCATAAAGGAGGAACGAGCAAGAAAAGCTAAATGAGAATCGGTTGAATATAGTAAACAAATGAGAGTTCCGTTAAACAGGATTTAACGATAGTGTTGCACATGGGCGTAGCCAGGTGGGGGGGGGGGGGGGGAGGGTTTCTGGGGTTCAACCTTTGTTAACAACATTATTTCTAATTTAATTTTCAAACCTATTTATGGTAGGTATTTGACACAAATTTCGAAGAAACAATTACTAAATAGAATGTGTATCAGTATTTTTTATTTTGCCAGATGCTGCTAATTACTCGCCGGCTTTCAGAGAGTGTGGTGAATTTCGTGGTCACACAAAACTAATCAGCGGCTGGCAGTAGCGGCTACCGGCTGTGTGACCCGTGCTTTAGTTGCAACGTCTGAGCGCCACCGCCAAGTTGAAACCGATCGGAGCCTTCCCGAATAGTATACGCCCAACCACCGGAAGAGCTCTGTCTTTATTTACGCTGATGATGTCCAGATGCTCCATTGCTCTGAACAAAATGATTCCAATAAATGTGTGTAGGAACTTAAAAATGATTTTGATGAGGCCTCATATTGGGCAAAAGTAAATTGAAAATATGAATTCTAAAAAGAAAGAAATTTCTTAAAAGAAATGTTGAAAGATCGTGTAGATCAACCTCAACTCCTATTTGCTTTTCGCCCAGGTACGGCAATGGGCTCATCAGTTAGATGTTGCCGTACCCTTCTATGACGCAAACTATGTTCGGATTACACCAACACTTATAAAATTCACTCAAATGCAGTGAATTTTATTTCTAAGTGAATGAACAAGTCATATGCACTTAGAAAAAGCAAACAAAATGTTTGCCATGGTTTGGCTTCAAACCTACTACCTACGATGATAATGTCATTGCAAAGTTAGCAACTGACTAAATATTTATATTCTCGTCAATCGTCATGCAAGCAAAAGTAAAATGCAAAATATGAAATTTGCAATAAACATTCGTTATTGAGTTCTCTTAAACGCTGCGTCTCCACTTGCTTTAAATTCATAGCAGAAAGCAGGAATATGACAGACACAAGAAAGCAGAGCAACTGCCAAATTTTGAGTTGTGGGCATATTGTACCACACTATTTTATACCAAACACAACAACGAAGTAACAAAATGGTGGAAAAACATATGCAAATGACAGTTCCCTCTGCTTTGAGTACTATTACACGGTGAAATTTGTTGCATGCTATTTCTTCGAATTCTTCTTTGTTCTGCCATCCCATGTCGCAAGTGTTATTACACGATAAAATCCAGTTTCATGAAACTAGTTTCACATTTCTCTTTATCTTTCATTCGGTGTTTTTGTTTTCGGGGAAAAATAGTTATCTACTAGTGTCTGGTTGCTTCAAAACCTCTTTTATTGGCGATTGAAAAACAAAAAAGTCATTATTATTAGTATTATTACTTATTATTGAACCAAATGAAACAGAATAAACAAAAACACGAACAAGGACAAAGAGAAACGTCAAAGCTGTTTCACCAAAACCATAACCCATGCGACACACGGTAGCACATTGTAAATCTCTGTTTTTCGAACTTTGGTTATCTTTTGCACTTATGGTGTTCGAACAGTTTCATGCAACACCTTTTGCCCTGTTGTAAAGGACGTGGGATTAACCTTTCGGTCATACTGCTTTTTCGATGCTATTTTGGCTTTTTCTAGATTGTTTCTTGCTATTTCATGCTACCTTTGGAGTTGAAACCTTAGCTGTTGCGGATAGTCTTCGATATTATATAATGGAGTAGTTTTACCTTTTAGATTTGTAGGCATAATAAAATCGAGGCCAAACAAACTGTGAAGTGGTGTCAGTTTGGTGGATGTATGCTGAGTGTTGTTATGGACATGCATAGCCTGCCTAAGCCATTGATCCCAATCTTGGCTGTCATTATCAACAAAACTCCTTAGATATTCCGTTAAGGGTCTGTGACTTCGCTCTAGTGAACCATTGGCCTGTGGATGGTAGGGGGTTATATGGATTTTCTTAACTATCAAAAGTTTACATGATGTTTCAGAAAACAGTTTTGAAGTAAAATTAGATCCATTGTCCGTTATAAGCTTTTTCGGTATGAGAAAACGTGGTTTTTTTTGTTGTGTTTTCGTGTATTTTTTTTTTCGTGTGATATATTTTTCTTTACTGTTTTTGGCTACCTACGAATTGTTTATGTTTAACTACCTATTTAGTTTTTGCAAAGTATTTTAAGTTTCTGCCTGAGTTAAGTTTATGGACAGAGTATCCCAATTGGTTGAAGAAATTCAACAACTGAAAATGGAAAGAAAGGATCAGGGGCAAGAGATAAAAGCTTTCAACGAAACTCTGTTATCGGAGCTTAAATCGTTACTAGGCACAGAAGTGTTCGCTTTGAAATATTCGCAGCTAAGTTCACAGTGGGGTCAATTTACAAGGCTAGAAACCACTGATCAAATACTTGCTGAATATCTCGAAGCTGTTCAAAAGCTCAAGGAGACTCACGAAGGAGAACTCAAAGAGCTTCAGTTTTAGCTTAATAAAACCAAAAAGGTTCGATTTAGTAATGTATTGACCAATTTGATTTGTAAATTGTTGGTGGAAAATGTATGTAGGTATTTTCCTTCGGCTTTTTTTGGTCACTTTAATTGTAGCAAAGAAACAATAAAGATCTTTTGCTTTTTCCCGACGGTTCGGCAAGGGGCAAGGGTTGTTGCCTTCTTCAGGAGAACTTTATTATAAAAACAAAAAGTTAAAATATAGTATAAAGTATTGTAACGTGCGCTTAGTTCGCAAAAATAAAACTCTACCTTTCAATTTAATTCAACCACTTTTATTCAGTATCTACTTTCGATATACACTTTATTCGAACTCAACTCAATTACGTTTATTCAATATTCACACTATCACTTTCTAAATAAAACTGACTTCTGGTTGCGCCAGCTCCCTCTTTATATAGAAGTGTGAAATATCGAGAGCTTTCTAGTAGTTTTGCTATGAACCATGATGTCTAGACAGTTTCCCCCCCCGGTATATTTCTGCACACACACACTCACAACCAACGTCTTCCATTATACCATTCCATTATAGTGTTGCCACTTTGGTTTCGGTTGAACGTTTTCGATTAGGAAATTGGTATTAAATGTTGGGTGTACATTACATTGCCCCCTCCTTAAGATTGATCGTCCCGAATAATTCCATCTGCGGCCTCGCCACTATATCGATGCAGCCGGTCACAATGAACTACTTTTAACTTGCCTTTTAGTCCTCTTTGGATTGGATGCGGTGAACCACGTCGTTAATCCTCGAGACAACAGTATAAGGACCTTCCCAGTTTTGCTGAAGTTTCGGTGACAATCCCTTTTGACGATGAGGATTATAAAGCCACACACGATCTCCTGCTTGGAATCCTGTCGTTGTCGCTTTTGTGTCGTACCGTGTCTTCATCCGGTCGCTGTAGGTTTTCATCCGTTCCCTTGTTCTTTTATGGATGTCAGCGAGTCTCTGCTTGAGGTCGTCCACATACTCGTTCGTGTCCTGTGGCTCCTCTGTGGGGCACCCAAATTTAAGTTCGCTGGGCAGCCGCATGGTTTTCCCGAACAGGATGTCAGATGGTGTTTGTCCTGTCGAGCTATGTACCTCACTTCTATAGGCCATCAGGAATATCGGTACGTGCCTATCCCAGTCTCTTTGGGAGTCGCCTACGACCTTGGTGAGGTGTTCTTTCAAGGTGCGGTTGAATATTTCAACCATCCCATCAGATTGTGGATGAAGCGGTGTGGTTCTCGTTTTTTTAATGCCAAGTAGTCCGCACACTCCTTGGAAGATGTTTGACTCAAAGTTGGTTGGTTCCTTGGTCGGAATGCAGTTCCATAGGCACGCCAAACCTACTCACCCAGTTAAACACAATCTGGTCGGCCACCGTTTTGGCTTCTTGATTTGGAATGACATACGCCTCAGGCCACTTGCTAAAGTAGTCCATTACAACCAGAATGTACTTGTTTCCAGCGTTGGTCTCTGGAAAAGGCCCAGCCACATCTACTGCAATCCTCTCAAAAGGCGATCCAACGTTGTACTGATGCATCTAACCTTGAATCTTCCTACCAGGTCCTTTGGTTGCAGCACACTTGTCACATGTTCGGCACCTCTTCTCCACGTCATCTCTAGCATGTAACCAGTAGAACCGATGTCGCACCTTCTCCAGTGTTTTGTTAACTCCCAGGTGGCCTCCAGAAGGTCCGTCGTGCATCTCCCGAAGAACTTCACTGACTTTCGATTGCGGTACGATCAGCTGCATCACATATGACTTACTGTCAGGGGATTTCCATCTTCGCCTGAGGACACCTTCCTGCACATATAGTGAGTCCCACTGTACCCAATAGGCTTTGAGAACTGAACTCCTGTCAGAAATGTCTCCCCATTCAGGTTTCTCTTCTGAGAAACCTGAGCGCTGAGCGGTAATATTTTCTTTGTCTTCTTGCCGCCTACAATGCTTGCAATCCACTTTGCAAGGTCTTCGGGATAATGCGTCGGCGTTTGAGTGCAACTTTCCTCTGCGGTGTTGAAGCTGGTAATCATAAGTCTGCAGTCTTTCTATCCACCTTGCGACTTGACCTTCTAGATTTTTGAAGTTCAACAGCCAGTTCAGAGCACCATGGTCCGCAGAAGGAATTTCTGCCCATAGATGTACTTATGGAAGTGCTTTGTTGCCAAGATAAGAGCCAGCAGTTCCCTTCTGGTCACGCAGTAGTTTCTTTCGGGCTTCGAGAGGACCTTGTTGTAATATGCCACCACTTTCTCTTCGCCATCATGCACTTGGGATAGTACCGCCCCGATTCCAACGTTGCTTGCATCAGCGTCGATGATGAATGTTTTGCCAGGTGTTGGATGTGCCAGCACTGGAGCATTACAGAGTTGGTATTTGAGTTCCTGAAAAGATTTCTCACACTCACCTGACCATTTAAACTGCTTCCCTTTTTCGGTGAGCTGATGCAAACTCTTTGCAGCTACAGCAAAGTTCTTAACAAGACGTCGGTAATATGTGGCAAGACCAAGAAAGCTTCGGAGTTGATGTTTGTCCTGTGGTGTTGGCCAATTTTTGACGGAGTCAACTTTTTCAGGATCAGTCTTCACTCCTTGGGAAGAGATGATGCGTCCCAAATACTTAACTTCGGTTTTGAAAAGTGCACATTTTTCCGGATTCAGTTTAAGATTAGCCTCTCGAAGTCTCTGAAACACGGCTTTTAGGTTCTTGCAATGTTGGTCAAATGTTTTCCCGTAAACAATGACATCGTCCAAGTATACTAGAAAAGCTTTCCACGTCAGTCCTTGAAAAGCGCACTCCATCAAACGCTCGAATGTTGCCGGAGCGTTGCATAGCCTAAACGGCATAACTTTGAACTGCCAGAGCCCATTACCTGTAGAAAACGCCGTCTTTTCCCGATCATCAGTGTGGATGTCAACTTGCCAATATCCACTTTTCAAGTCCAGCGTCGAGAACCACTGGGCTCCCTCCATGGCATCCAGGGTATCACTGATTCTGGGCAGGGGATAGCTGTCCCTCTTAGTCACATCATTCAGCCTTCGGTAGTCCACACAAAAACGAGTGCTTCCGCCTTTCTTTTTCACCAGCACCACTGGTGACGCCCAAGGACTTTTGGAGTTTTCGATAAGACCGTCCTTCTTCATTGTTGTTATCATTTCCTCAACCTCACCTTGTTTGGCCAGTGGAAGGCGTCTTGCGGGTTGACGAATCGGTCTTGCATCTCCTGTGTTGATGCGATGCTGCACCAACTGTGTCCTACCATATTGCCCTTTTGACGTTGCGAAGATGTCAGTGTACTCTTGTAGGAGATTTTCAGCCATCCTTGTTTGTTGGTGATCAAGGTTGGATGAATTCAATATTCTAGCTTTGATGGTCTGGAGCTCCTCCGGAGTTATAGTTTTTCTCGGGGCTTCATCAGTGATCTTCGTAATTGCTGCAACCGATTCGCAACGTCCAACGACTTCTCCTTTCTTCAACCTTACATCGTACGGTCTGGTGTTTATTAATCGTACGGGGACCATTTTGTTTTTCGGTGCTACCAGTATTTTCCCAATAATGACTCTTTGGGAGGCACACTCTGGGTCTGGTTCCACCATGAGGTATCGAAGGTTTCCAAACTCACCATCCAGTTTTGTCCAAACGAACACTTCAGAAGAAGGAGGCAGAATCAGATCTTCCGTGATGACAGTCCTCAGTGTCGACGTACTTTCGTTCGAATAAGTCATTGGAAGTTCCTTATTTTGGTACTTCAAAATTTGATTACCGATGTCCAAAATAACTCCGTGCTGTTTCATAAAGTCGATTCCAATGATGCACTCGTCACATATATCTGCCACCAGGAATTGATGAGTAAACACTAGATCGGCCAGTCGGATCTTAAGACACACTTCTCCATATAATCTTGCTGCTTCTCCCGTTGCGGTTCTTAGACGGTAGCTATTAGTGTTATGAAGCCACGTCATCTTTACCAGGTCTCGACGTACTATGGATGCTGTGGCACCGGTGTCGATGGTAGCCACATGTTTGTTCCCGTTAATAGTAGTCTCCACAGTCAGACTTTTGTTGTCTCGTTTGGTCTGTGAGGCCTGGATGGTGGTTCTGGAGCCATCGATACAAGAAACCAGCCTCTGCCCCTCGAAGTTGGTTCTTACTCGTCCCTGATGGGAAACGGATTGATAAGCAGCGCTGGTGTTGTTGTTACCTTGCTCTGGGTTGGATCTCTTGCTTCCACAGTGTTGACAAGCGGCTTTTGGTGGTAGTCGGCATTGACGCTGTAGTTCCCGGTCTTGTTGCAGTTCCAACATTTTGCTAGTCCGCTCCGCTGGTTCTTTTGTATTTCAGCTCTTTGGCACGAGCATTCTTCGACTATGGCTTTTCTTAGTCGAATTACTCCATGAGAAGCCTGTTCTGCTGCTTCAATTGTCAATGCGAATGCTAAAGTTTCAGAAAGAGTACGTGTTCTAGCAGTTCGCACAGACCTCTGAAGATGTATATCGGAAATGGCACGAACGAAGGACTCAACAGCAAGCTGGTTGATGATTTCTTCTCCAGCATCCGGGTATGCCAGGTGAGCCAGTCTTTCGACGTCTGCTTGAAGCTGCTGTAGACTTTCACCCCTTTTCTGGACTCTGTTATTGAGTTGGATTCGGAAGACTTCTTTCAAGTGGCTCTCTCCAAAGCTTTTATCTATAGCTGCCACGAGAGAACTGAAATCACCGCCCTTACCAGCTGGAACTGTTTGAAGTAATTCAGCTGCTGGTCCTCTAAGAGCAAGAGTCAGTGCAATGTACTTGTCTTCGTCATCCCAGCCATTTTTTGTCGCGGCTGCCTCAAATTGTCTCTTGTAGACTGGCCAAGAAGACTGTCCGTCAAATGTCGGCGGTTTCATCTCCTTTTTCTTTGCAAATTCTCCAGTAGATTCTCGAATTTTGATTTTACGGATCTGGTCTAATTCCTTGGACAGATCGGAGAACTGTTTATCGCATCGGCTTTCTAGACGATTCTCTACAACAGAAAGCTGTTTTTAAATACCTTCAACGCGTTCGTCAAGGGCATATACATTTTTCTCAATGTTGCCCAATTTGCCTTCTAGAATGTTTTTCTGACCTTCCAAAACATTCTGTTGCGCCTCAAGTCTTTCGAGAATATTATGTTGTTCCTTCTTTTGCTCATTTCGTTGCTCTTCCAGATTCTTTTGTTGTACTTCGAGTCGTTCGAGAACATTCTGCTGTTCCTTCTTTTGCTCATTTCGTTGCTCTTCAATCAGCTTCTTTTGCTCGTTTCTTTGTGCTTCAAGTTGTTCCAGAACATTCTGCTGTTCCTTCTTTTGCTCGTTTCGCTGTTCTAACAAAAGTTTCATCATACTAGAAAAATCTACACTTTCACTTACTTCCTCTTCCTCCACTTCTGTTTCAAAAACAAAGGTGTTTCGTCTTCCACTTGCTGTTCCAAATAGTTGCGCAAGCGCAGGACGAGCTCATTTTTCGATCCCGCTCTAGAAAGATTTCACTTACCTAACTCACTTTTAAGCTCAATGCAGTTGAGCTCTTCCAACAACTTACCCATTTTCACTGTATTTAACTTTTTTTTTTTTTACACTTTACTATAATAATAATTTACTATTATAAGTTTTATTTACACTTCTGACACCAATGTAACGTGCGCTTAGTTCGCAAAAATAAAACTCTACCTTTCAATTTAATTCTACCACTTTTATTCAGTATCTAATTTCGATATACACTTTATTCGAACTCAACTCAATTACGTTTATTCAATATTCACACTATCACTTTCTAAATAAAACTGACTTCTGTGCCTCTGTTCTGTATCTTTGGCGATAAGTTATCGCATCGTTAAAAAATGAAACGATTCATTCCCTCTTTATCGCCCCTGGAAAGATCTGGGTTTCTATAAGTGCATGCGATAACTTTCAGTTTCGGTTTCAGTTTGACTGGAATTTCCAATGGAAGGCGATAAGTCTATCTCTCAATCATGTTTGTGAAATTTGTTGTGTAAATTAGGGGCGAGTTCCTAAACGCAAGTCTTGCACAAATTATGTGAAGCAATCAGTTCCTAAATGCCGACAAGAACATCTCTTCATCCCAAAACGTAGTATATTGCTTTTTTTCCGCAGTTGTAAGTGAATTTGTGCAGCTATCAAAAAACACTTGCATACTTTTAATTGCATTGCAAATTTTATTTGGGATTATTTTTGCTTAGCATTACTTGCTTGGCAAATCTTGCGTTTAGGAATTCGCTCGTTTATTTTGCAGCATGAAGTCTACCAACAGTTCTTTTTGCGCTTTTGATATTCGCGTACATCTCTAAAAATTTAAATTTTAATATAAGTCCCTAACATTTCAATATTTTTATATTAATTTTACCTTTTTGTGCTCAGCCATAATCATCCTCTTGTCTTATCGCCTGCTACGAACCCAGTGATAAAATTTGACGTATAAAATGAAAAGGATATCGACTTTTGACTATACAGAAACCCGTTTTTACCGCCTTTCCAGTATTTTCATTCCAGTTCGTTTCGCGTGATAAAGTTATCGCCTGTCATCGCTTACAGAACCCCGATGATGCGATAAAACCAATTTCGTTTCAAATCTCACCGTTTCTCGACGAATTTTATCGATGCGATAGTTACAGAACAGGGGCACTGGTTGCGTCAGCTCCCTCTTTATATAGAAGTGTGAAATATCGAGAGCTTTCTAGTAGTTTTGCTATGAACCATGATGTCTAGACAAGTTCCCCTCCCGGTATATTTCTGCACACACACACTCACAACCAACGTCTTCCATTATACCATTCCATTATAGTGTTGCCACTTTGGTTTCGGTTGAACGTTTTCGATTAGGAAATTGGTATTAAATGTTGGGTGTACATTACAGTATATACAACAATGAACAATCAAAGAAAACTTACATTCTTAAAAGAGATTTTTAAAACATTTCAAATAAACAGACAAAGTTTGACAAAAAAAATATTTCAAAGCTTTAACTACACTTCTCTGTGTGAAGATTAGATTTGGTTTGACCAAATTTAACGGACAGGATAACAGAGTTTACGTAGAGACAAAAGAACAGTATATGGACGAGATGTTTTGAGAATCTTGTTTGCGATTCATGTTAGTTCTTAATAAAATAAAATTAAAATAAGAGATTAAATCACAATGTCTATTCGCTATTAATTCAAATCAAATAATATTAAACTAGAAACTTAAACACACAGACAAAACATTACACATACATTTACAGTAAATAATGCATAACAATATTTTGCGTAGTATGATGTGTAAATAGTATTTTTTTGAAGTGAAACTTCTTATGCGACTTGCAAACATGAAAGCATTATGCGTTTAACACTGAATAATAATATCGATTGCATACTTTTTGGCACTGCTAACAAATTGCTGTCATCAATTCCGCACCATTCATCCCGACGATTCCATTGTAGTAAAATGTGTTTTTTGGTGGGAATATTTTGGGAGAAAATAAAATTTAAAATAGTCATTTGTTCTTTTTTTTTTTTTAAGTGTGTATTATTTTTGTATGTATGTACGTACATATGTATGTACATACATATAGAAAAACCGTCAGAAAAACCGCATTTTGCCAATTTAGCTCATTTCCAAAGTTGCTATCCCAGGTCATGTGAACGCGTGCGAACTCCAACCGCTGTTTGCTCTTATGGCGTTTAGTGGAGGCATTTTTTTTTTAAATTGAAGATGTTCTGCACCTAAAATAGCTCGACGAACAGTTAATGTGCTGGCTGTTACCCCCGCTTTTTCCTTTATTTTGCTGGTAGAGAGAGCTGAATTTGATGCAGTTTTTAAAATTTTTCTCTTATCCTGAGGAGTTAAAGCCGTTTTTGTCCTTCCTTTGCAGTTTTTATCGTATGAATCACTTGTTTTAATAAAATTCCTCACAACATGGTCACTTTGGCCTATTTTTTTTTTTTGCAATTCTTCTCATTGAAAACTCTTCGGATTGCAACACGTCAATTTTCTCTTTTTCTTCTGCAGCTAAAACTTTTTTTTCCAACATTTTGGACTGAAATCTGTGGCAAACACTTTTTTATTGCTTAAACTTTGCAGCCATCTGTAATCCACGTAACAGATCGCGACCAACTAACTAATTTTACAGGTGCGTCTAATCATGTGAACAAAAAAAAACTGTTCTTTTTCTTGGAGCATAGACAAAAGTGAAAAAAAAGTCCGTTTACTTCCACTCACCTTGGACTTTTTAGTGTTATTTTGTTGAGAATTTAATAAGCTTTCAAATAAATGCAATTGTTTGACAATTGCTACCAACACTTACAAAAAAATTAGGTTTATGTAAAAAAAAAAATTTGTTGGTCTAATTGAGTGAACAGCAGTGTATATTAACTCGAAATCTTATACAATATATATTGCAATAAATATAACACTCAAAAGTATGCATTTGCTTATAAATTTACATAAAATGTCATATTCACATGTTTATTTGTATAATTTTTTTTTTTTTTTTTTTTTTTTTTTTTTTTTTTTTTTTTTTTTTTTTTTTTTTCAAAACATGATATTTGCTTGCTTTGTAGTAAGTAGTAGTATACATTATGTGTACATACTAATCATTAATAAAAGATAATTACATATTAGTAGATCTAGTTTTTTTTACATTAAATGTTTATTGGATTTATTTATATGCGTTCATAGTTTGTGTTACTTGTCAGATCTTAAGGACATTTTTTAATTATGGGGCTTTGTTTTTTCGGTAGTATTTACGTTAATTTACATTTAAGTTGATATAATTCTACGATCCAAAACTAAATAACAGTTTTTGAAAAGAATATTTTGGTTTTTTTTTTCTTACACCCGAGCAGAGGTGACTCCGTAGACTGTTGAACGTTTGTTGTCGGTCTTACTGGTTTTTCGATGCTAGGTGATTGTGAATTTGTTTTAATTTCTGTGGACAGTAAATTTTTTTGGGGTGCAGCCTACTTTTTTAGACTTACCCCCGGTCCGTTTCCCGACTGTTGCTTCAAGTAGTTTTTTTTTTTTGAGAAACAATCGTCCTCTACATGAACCAGTCTGGAGCACCACTTGCACTTCACTTTGGTATTCTGAGTAGTAGTGCAGTCAATGAAGCGAAAAATAGGGCCCAACCTCCGAATTTTTTTACTGTGAACCGATTTGCATGAAATTTTGGAATTAGGCTCATCTTACCCTTAAATTCAAAAGTGAAAATGATTTGCACACCGCCACCACCCTGGGGGTGGTTGCCACCCCTTCTCGAGGGTGAATTTTTTTTTTGAAATAACCTCGGATATCGATAGAAGGCCTAATTTTAAGCAAAAAAACAAATATAAAGTTTTTTGTTAAGTCCAATACTTTTCGAGTTATTGGCAATTGAAAATTCGCAATTTGTTCACGTTTTTCATCTATTTATTGCAAATATCTCCAAAACTATACGTTTTATCGAAAATTTTATTAAAAACAAAATTGTAGCAGGTAAAACAATAAACAATTTGGTTTTTTATAAAGTATTCTAAGAACAATATTAAGCTAGATATAAAAGATCAAAACCATTTTTTATTTTGTCTGAAATTTAATGGTTGTAGTCAATGCCATTTAGCGGCGAGCAGATGCATTTTATGCATTCTAATACAAAAGGATGTTTTGTAGTGCTTGAAATAAGCTTTAAAATGAGCACTATTAAAAGTCTTTTGCGCGTAAAATAAGTGAGCTGTAGTGCAAATAAGGAGAGCATCTAATGTTTTTTTCTTTTAAATCAATGAGTTTTTGGACCATAACTCCTTCAATTTTTATATTATCACAATTTGTAAGAAACCATTGTAAAGGTAATTAAGAGAGCTAAAACATCCTTGATTGCAATATATAGTAAACAACTTTCAACAACATCTCACCAGTTCGAAAGCATCGCCAACCAGTTTTGTGGATATCATAATGACATAAATTGCCTCACTATCCGCTTCTTTGCACTTCAACCTTAAGGAACATGCATTTAAGAACTCGTACACTTTGCACGATAGTTCTGGGGCTCGTGCCCCAGAAAACTGCGGAATGAGTTGATGTACTAGCTTGGCGACTGAATCGTACCCCATTGTGGAAGGAAAGGTGTTGGCGAGAGTGTCTGTAAGTGTTGCAAGCTTTAGCTGTTGGTTCTCTTTCCGGAACCGTTCCAATCTTTCAGAGTAAGATCTGTTTCTGCACAAAGAGAGGCTCTAAGTTCACGCTGCTCAACTCTCACAGATTTGCCACGGAGAGTATCAATTTCTAAGTTTAATTTTGAAATTGTTTCCTCGGCTTCAGCGTTAGTCTCCTCTGCTTCAAGCTGAGAGCGGTCTAGACTAAATCGAACCTCGAACAGAGAAACATATCTCTAAGAGATATACATATACTGGAAACCTTGCATATCATCAGCAACAAGAACTAACATGAATCGCAAACAAGATTCTCAAAACATCTCGTCCATATACTGTTCTTTTGTCTCTACGTAAACTCTGTTATCCTGTCCGTTAAATTTGGTCAAACCAAATCTAATCTTCACACAGAGAAGTGTAGTTAAAGCTTTAAAATATTTTTTTTGTCAAACTTTGTCTGTTTATTTGAAATGTTTTAAAAATTTCTTTTAAGAATGTAAGTTTTCTTTGATTGTTCATTGTTGTATATACTTTATACTATATTTTAACTTTTTGTTTTTATAATGAAGTTCTCCTGAAGAAGGCAACAACCCTTGCCGAACCGTCGGGAAAAAGCAAAAGATCTTTATTGTTTCTTTGCTACAATTAAAGTGACAAAAAAAAGACGAAGGAAAATACAATTTACAAATCAGATTGGTCAATACATTACTCAATCGAACCTTTTTGGTTTTATTAAGCTTAAACTGAAGCTCTTTGTGTTCTCCTTCGTGAGTCTCCTTGAGCTTTTGAACAGCTTCGAGATATTCAGCAAGTATTTGATCAGTGGTTTCTAGCCTTGTAAATTGACCCCACTGTGAACTTAGCTGCGAATATTTCAAAGCGAACACTTCTGTGCCTAGTAACGATTTAAGCTCCGATAACAGAGTTTCGTTGAAAGCTTTTATCTCTTGCCCCTGATCCTTTCTTTCCATTTTCAGTTGTTGAATTTCTTCAACCAATTGGGATACTCTGTCCATAAACTTAACTCAGGCAGAAACTTAAAATACTTTGCAAAAACTAAATAGGTAGTTAAACATAAACAATTCGTAGGTAGCCAAAAACAGTAAAGAAAAATATATCACACGAAAAAAAAAATACACGAAAACACAACAAAAAAAAACCACGTTTTCTCATACCGAAAAAGCTTATAACGGACAATGGATCTAGTTTTACTTCAGAACTGTTTTCTGAAACATGTAAACTTTTGATAGTTAAGAAAATCCATATAACCGCCTACCATCCACAGGCCAATGGTTCACTAGAGCGAAGTCACAGACCCTTAACGGAATATCTGAGGATTTTTGTTGATAATGACAGCCAAAATTGGGATCAATGGCTTAGGCAGGCTATGCATGTCCATAATAATACTCAGCATACATCCACCAAACTGACACCACTTCACAGTTTGTTTGGCTTCGATTTTATTATGCCTACAAATCTAAAAGGTAAAACTACTCCATTTCCATTATATAATATCGAAGACTATCCGCAACAGCTAAGGTTTCAACTCCAAAGGTCGCATGAAATAGCTAGAAACAATCTAGAAAAGTATGACCGAAAGGTTAATCCCACGTCCTTTAAAACAGGGCAAAAGATGTTGCTTAGAAATCCTGTTCGAAAAAACAAGTTTTCACAAATTTGGTTAGGACCCTATGAGGTAGTTTCAGCTAGAGGTGACGTCAACACAACCATTAAAATGGGTAGAAAAACGAAGCGGGTTTACAACAACCAGCTAAAAGCATTCCATCACTTATGATCTAATTTTAATGGGAAATAATTATCATCAATCCGTACAATCTTACTAATTCTTTTTGTCTTTCCAGAATTTGAAAAAAAGGTTCACTAAAAGAATCTCAAAAAAAAAAAAAAAAATATTGTACGCATACAAAGTTACGTTTGCTAAATCAAATTTAAACTTTATATTTATAGGCAAAATAAAGTTTTATATTATACTAGCGGCCCGTCCCGGCTTCGCACGGGCACTAAACATATTCACAATTTTTCGCATCGAATTAAAAAAAAATTTAAAATTAATTTTTAGATATTATTTTAAATTTTATTGTACTTTTTTCATTGCTTAGTATATAAAAAAAAAAAAATATATATATATATACCGGCGCAGGGACATAACTCCTCGAAACATAAGTCAAAATTTTAAGATAAGATGTAGATTATGGATTTATATCCCACCGATATGGGACATAAATCCAGTTTTTTTTTTTTTAGCTGAGACATAATTTCACAATTTGCCGCCCGGCGTTGCTCGAGTCTGTAGTTTTAAGGTTTCCGTTCTCGTTCCTGTTTCTGTTCCTATGGGATTATAGGGATGAAATCTTTGCTAAGTTACTGAGGAATTATGTGGCAGTGCTGAAACAATTTTTGAAATCTGTCAGGTAGTCTCTAAGTTACCATTTCCAACCTCGTTCCTGTGGGAATCTTCCGAACGAGTAAATCGTTTATTTTCGAAAATCGAATCGATCGTCTATCATTTATCATCATCGGCTATCTAAATGATTCGGTCTTTGAATCGATAGGTTATTGATTTAAAATGAGACAAAGAAAAGGATGAAATAATTTATTTTAATGAGGGATAATATACCATCTTAAAGTGGAAGATATTTTTGAAATAGGTCATGCGGTTTTAAGGTTTCTCGTTCTAGTTCCCGTTTCTGCTCCCATGGGAATGTATGGATTTAAAGGTTAGTTTTAGTTTTAAATGTTACCTCTAACGGCATGTGGTCTGAAAATGTTTTTTCTGCCTCTAAACTGACTAAAAATGAGGTTCCAGTCTCCAGATACAAAGCAATAATCTATCACTGTGCATTGTGCAAGCTGTTCCACAGATAAACGTATATTAACCATCGCGATCCCCTGCGCTGCTTCCATTTAGTACCCGACAGTCTAAAGCGTCTGTTAGTTCCAGTATTTTAACCCGCTTCGAATCGCATACCTCGTCTTTTGATTTACTTTCGCAATAAATGAAAGTCGTGTCAACTCCGCTAATAAAATTGTTTTGTGATAAGCCGATTCTCCCATCGGATTTGCATCAGATTTGCAAGTCCTAGGATATTAATAAGGTCTCTCAGCTTGTCAAAGTCGCGTTGCCAATTACTGTAGTTTAAATAAATAGGAACAACTTAGTGAGTCTTCTCTTCAATTTTGATTTCAATTATTCGGTCATGTTCTGTATTTTAAAAATTGATTTCAGCATGTTTGAGGTGTTCATTATATCCAAATAGTTCGCCACCACTTCCTCTACCAAATACATAATTATGTTAGTTTTGACAGCTGCTATACATTCTGTTTCATAATTCTTAAAAATATTCTTATAACTTGTTCCATCGTAGTTTATAATAAAAGTTTCAAATAAAATAAAAATATCAAATTCCTTTATATAATTAAAAAATTCAGTAAGTAAATTTTTGTTTCTTAGCCCAGCGACATTATAACTTAAAATTTTAAGCGTTGCAAAATTAACGTTCGCCTGGCTTTATTAGGTGTTGTTGAGCCTTAAGTCGCTCTTTACATAAGAATAAGCTCATTGTGAAGGAAAGGGCGCCGCTTCCGTTCTAAAGCGATTATGAGCCCATTCTGGAAACTAAGCTTCGTCTATTTTCATTTTTCATTTTTCATTTTCTCTGTCACCACGCGCCAAATATTCGAGTTCTAGAATCGTAGATTTAAAGGATAAATATCAATGAGTTGTTCGCAAGAGTTTTTAAAAAACCTATGTAAGTTTCTTTGAAAATAGATTGGTATACTTATGTAAAAAAAAAACAATGAAAATTTTGCAGAAAATAAAATCAACCCAAATCAACGAGATAGGATTTTTATTTTGAAACTTCAGAAGACTTGCGGAGCAACATCATTTTATTTTATAGAGGTGTACGTTTCTTTTTATGGATTTCACGATGCAGACTTCCGCAGTCTCGGAGCAAAGTTACGCTGCGACAGAATGCCGTTTAGCCGATGACATGGAGATGGTGTCCTGTCCTGCGAAACCTGCAAACGGTAGTGGCATTATGCATGTGCAAAATTTAGTCCGTCGTAATTTCATTTTTAATTAATTTCTTATTCATTTTCACTTATCACTACTTACATGCTAACATAAATGTATAAAACTAGCTTATACATATAATATCTTAACTAACTTACTGACCCTAATCGGGTACTCTAAATTAAACAATATCTTAATTCTAATGCCTTTCGGCCTAGGGATGACTTATTAATTTACAACTTATAGATATGGTTAAGACTAAGAAAACTTGAAAAACTTAGTTTTCTAGATCATTTTTTTTTGTATGTTATTAAAATTACTTAAATCTACTTAAAACTATATATATTTTTTTGGGGGGTTTTGTGTTTTGTAATTTTTTTTTTGTTTCTTATGATTTTTTTTGGGTTTTGGACTTTTTTATATTTTTTTCCGATTTTTTTTTTTTTTTGCCACTTGTACCACTGTTTTTTTTCACCCCCTACCCTAAGAGTTACCCTCTAAACCTGTGGAAGCCAGCCATTGGCGACTGACTATCATCATCAACATCAATTTGTTTCTCGGACAACCACCAGAACATATCTGACGTTTTAACAATATCACGACGATCGCGATCTGAGACCGCCCTACTGAACCGAAGGAGCTCTTCCACGTCTCCGCCTACTGCGGTGACGTCTCGGTTATAAAGGAGCCGTCGTTCCACGGAATTACGGCAGACGTGGTAGATTAGCGGAACCGCCAGCCTATCCTGAATCAGCTATTCCATACCAAAATAAAGCAAAGCCTCTGGTGGGACAAATCGACTGAAGCGTGTTCTTTCTATATACTCTCTGTTGGGGTAATAAACCTCAAAAATCAGGCCATTGGTCGAGCTCATCGCTCTTGCCGTGTGACCACGAGTCAGTTTTATAATGAAGTTGTCCATCCTGTTTATTTGAACCCCGTTGTAAAGGACCTCATTGGGATAATATTATTTGTACTCCGACTCTGGTGTTCTGTGTAATCCAAGGCAGGTACGCAGACACTGTCTCTCAAACACCCGAATCTTTTCCATTTGAGACGCTGCACAGTGTTGCGAGTCCATACAAATGTTAATCAAAAATACTTACAGTGACAGTGTTTGAGTTATTGTTTTGGTTATTTTGTTAAAATGATGAATGAGCAATGAGGATAAATAACTGTACTGATTTGTTCATGCTCGATTTTATGACATCAGGGGCATCTTCTAACTTACATATATTTAATCAAAACATAACTAAAAACAGAACTTATTTTGATCAGCTTGAAGCCACTTTTCAGAACATGCGATATTTCTCAGTTGTTGGACAACTGTAAATGCAATGAAATATCTTAGCAATAAGCAAACAAAAGCAGATGAAACTTTGCCAATATCAAATTGAAGCTATCAGCAATATAATATTAAAAAAACTATGAGTATGTTTTGGTATGTTTTTTTTTAATTCAATTTGAATTCTTATTTCACTGTTTTTCTTATATTAACAAAAAAGATTGATAACTCACTCAGAATTTTGAAAAACAAAATTATTTAACTCTTTACTGACACAACAACTCACCATTAAAGTACAAAAAAATATAAAACTGATTGGAACTAGACCAAACCTAAAGAGATTACTCTCTCAACATTCGCTTAATTCCGTTTAATCACCTAGGTTCTCTGATATGCTGTTGTTGTGGAACGAATTCGCTATGCAAAATTGATGTAATCTCTCAAAAAATACCATTTTGACATGAGTTGACATTCTATCATTGTTAGCATGTCAAAAGAATGCATTCGGAAATTTTTGTTTTTTGATTTTTCATAAAGGGACAAAACACTGTGCGCTGTAACGTTGAACCACACGGGGCACCCATAGACAATCATTGGCCTTATGAGGGCCATGTAGCAAATCACTTTCACTCTATCCGTCGTTATTTGATACGGAGATCCCCTGGTTTTGCAAGACAAGGTACTGTAATGAAATTTCACGTGTTAGCAAAAATGGTGATGGAGAAACAGGTAATGCAAATGATATAGAAAATGAAATTGATGTTTTGTCTTCCGTCGACGTCTTGATCGAGGCAGCTAAGACTGCTCAGTCACCAGTTGAGGAAAGAGATAGGGAAATTTCTAGTTTGAAAGTTGAAATGGACAAGCTCAAGTCGCAGTTAGGGTCTTTAGCTGTGTCAGTTCCTCCGGCAGTACGTCCTACGGAAAATTCAATAGGGCTTTTAACTCAAGCGTCAGGTTAGAAGCAATTCGTAAAATCGATTGCAAACACAGGGAAATGTTTTTAGGTTCTTCGGTTTCTCACTCTACACCTTTGTCAGCACTCGTGGAGAGTTTCCAAAATCATCAGAACTCTAGTGCTCAACATGATGCTCATAACTGTTCAGGCCAAAAGCTTGGGCATATGGCTTACTGACTATTTTAAATCGAAGTCAGGTACAGGATCTGCCGTCTTTTCTGGGCATGATAGGAAGGAGTGGCCTTATTTTGAGTCCGTGTTTCGGTCAACCACTGAAGAGGGAAGATATAGTGAGAAGGAGAACGTTGCGCGTTTAAGGAAGGCACTCACAGGCGAAGCACATAATCTCGTGAGCGATCGGTTACTGTATTCTTCCGACGCAAATGCTATTATAAACTCATTGCCTGCGATTTATGGTAGACCAGACGTCTTAGTGAGACTATGTATCTCACTTCGAATTTGCTACGGTTACCAGCTCTGAACTCTGGCAGCGATCCAAAACTTCGTCAATGCGCTGTAGTAGTGAGCAGATTTGTCGCCGACATTAATTCGATGAGTTTAAACAATTAGCTCGACAATAATTTCGTTTTGACCGACCTCACAAGCAAATTGTCTCCGGGATTGTATCACGATTGGCAGAAGCGTAGATTAAAGAAGCTGAATCCTAATTTAGAAGAATTTTCGATCTTTCTTACGGAGAAACTTTATGATCTGCCTCCTGAACTGACAAAGTTATCAAAGTTGTCGTGTAGCAAGAAAACAAGCAGCTCAGACCCTTCGCGTAGAGTATTAACGCATCAGCCCATCCCTCGACCTAGTAATGCCAGTTGTATAAAATGTTGCAAAAATGAGCACTCTTTATTTGCTTGTCCGGATTTCAGGGCTTTGAGCGTAGAGGAGAGGTGTGCCTTTGTTAAAAATTAAAAAGTTTGTTTTAGGTGTTTGAACCTCATAGATGGCACAGCTGTTTGCCGAAGAGATTATGCGGCGTTGGTGGGCATCATGTTCTACTTCATCTGACAGATTCAAAGTTAGTTTTAAATTCCTTAGCTCCAGCTTTCATTTCAACTCCACACATTCACTCTTCGCATTTAGGATCTAAAGCCCCAGTCATGTTTAAAGTCGTAGCCGTGCGTTTGTATGGGAACAACAGCAAATTTCTGGATACGTTCGCCTTTTTAGACGATGGGTTCTCCATTACAATGCTGGCGATTCGGAACAACTCACACTTCAATGGATGAAGGGTGTTTTGAGAAGTGAGGAGTCGATGCGCACAAGTCTATGGTTCTCTGGAGTGGGCAAACGGAAACGACATATACTAAAGGACATTTACACGGTGAAGGGTTTAGAGCTGCCTTGTCAGAATATCGATCTACAAACCCTACAACAGTCGTTCCCATACCTTCAGGGTCTACCGTTGACAGATTTGAACAATGCGAAACCAAAGATCCTGCTGGGCTTAGATCAAGCGAAACTGCTACTCGGGCGTTGTCAGCGGTCAGGTAAGGATTATGAACCCTACGCTATCAAGACGCTTCTCGGATGGACCGTCTTTGGGAGAACAACACTCGAGGGTAAGGTGGCTTGCGTTAAGTCTCCAAGCTGAGTTTCGATTTCGTACTTCTATGGCATTTCGAAACAGGATGAAGAGCTACACGATCTGGTTAAGAAACACTTCACAGTCGAGGAATTTGGTTGAACTCCACCTAGTGGAAAGTTCGTAAGTCAAGAGGATAGACGGGCTTTGGCAGTTATAACGCGTACTCTGCGCCACGTTAATGATCGCTACGAAATCGGTCTACTTTGGGAATCAGACGAAGTAAAGCTACCGGATAGCTACCTTACGGCTGAGAAAATTCTTATAAGTTTAGATAAATCGTTGGCCAAGAAACAGGATCTGCTAAAGTGGAGAAATCATCAGCGAGAGCTGATTGAGAAAGGGTACGCTAGGATAGCCTCAGATGATGAGTTGCAAAAGAAATGACCAAGAGTTTGGTATGCTCCGACATTTATCGTGCTGAACAAGAACAAGTAACCGCTAAAGCCCAGGTTGTTACAGATGTGGCTGCAAAGGTCCTTGGAGTTTCGTTGAACTAGCATCTGTTGAAGGGTCCAGACAATCTTGTACCGCTCCGCTGAGGACTTTTTAAGTTTCGCGAACGAAAAGTAGGGGTGAACGCAGACGTCAGGGAGATGTTTCATTGTATCGTAATTAGAGAAGAAGATCAAATGCCAGAGAGTTCTTTGGAGGGATGGTGTGGTTACACGCAAGCCGTCAGTTTACGTCATGACGGTAATGATGTTCGGTCCTTGTTGCTCCCCAGCCAGCACCCAGTTTGTGAAGAATCATTATGCTAATCTTTTTCGAGAACAACATCCGGAGGCAGTAGACAGCTTAGTAAATCGTACTTATGTCGACGGACTACTTCAATTGTCACGATTCGGCAGAGGAAGCGGTCGCGGTAAGCAGAGACGCTATTAGGATCTGTAAGACGATGAACTTTGATTTAGTAGGATTTCAATCAAATAGTCGCGAGTTTTTACATCAGATCCCAGAGGCGAATATTAAGGCTGGTCTAGTGAGCATCGAGCCTGACGAATCTGAAAGTTACGTCTCCAAGGTTCTGGGAATGTTTTGTAATCCCTCGTTAGATCATATGATTTACAAGCTTAATGAGGATGAATGTTGGAAGAAAACGCTCGATCCAATCTCCGAAATTTCAAATCAAGATATACTAAGAACTATAATGAGAATTTTTGATCTCCTTGGTCTGGTGTCATGTTTCGTTATTCTTAGAAGGGCCATCTTACAGGAGATTTAGCGAGAGGGCTTCAGCTAGGACGAGCCATTAAGCGGGGGTTTGAGAGCTCAATGGGAAGATTTCTTAAGACGTCTGAAGCAGATCGAAGAGTTAAGAATTCCACGAGCGTACAGCTCATTTTCACCAGACACTGCAAAGAAAACTCTCGTCAGTTTCGTCGACGCGTCAGAGAAGGCGTTTAATGCAGACTGCAGTATGTTATTGGCGTTTCGAACAGAACGGATCGGTAGAGGTTGCGTTGGCGATAGCAAAGGCGAAGGTGGTTCCAGTTAAGAAACTCTCAGTTCGCCGGTTAGAGCTACAGGCATCGGTTTGGCTGACACGGTGACAAAACCACACTCCATTCAGGCAAACGAGGTAATCTTCCTTTCTAACTCTAAGACAGTTCTCGCCTGGGTACACTCTTCGAAGTTCAAGTTTCCGATGATCGCTGCTGTCCGTGTGGGAGATATTTTGGAGTCTACAAACGCTCATCAGCGGCGGATCATCGGTACTGCAGAAAACGTCGCTTACGATGGTACTAGATGGTGCGATTCATCAGAAGGAGCCGATAAAGGAAGATGGTTTGGAGGTCCAGAGTTCCTGAAGCGACCCCAGACGGAGTGGCCAATATGGCCAATATAGGAAAAACTGTCGCCAGTAAGGTAAGCTAAACTACAAATCCTATATGTTCTGTGAATGCGCACCAGCGTACGATATCCAACGGAATTTACGAGGAGTTAGGGGGCAAGTTTTGGGCGAGATGGTTTTCGGGAATAAGAGTTATAGCCCTACTGTTTCGATTCACAGACAGAATCCGGAAAAGAGATACGGAAAAGGAGGCTTTCGCAACTCCGGGCGAGATCATTCGAGCTGAAAAACAACAGGAGGCTTTTCCGGTAGAGGTAGAGATGCTAAGATCGAAACGGGGTTTAAATTCTTCAAGTTCCTTGTTAAGTTTGTCGCCGATTATAGATGAGGAGGGAACGTTAAGATTAAGCTCACGAGTGCAGAAAGCAAACATTTCATACGCGGCCCGAAACCCAGCAATTTTACCGAAAAAACGTCCGTTGGTCTCCTTGCTAATCGAAAACCACCATGAGGCGAACTATCATATGGGAGCCGCTACAACGATTGCGGACATCAGAGAAAAGGCCTGGATCATATCCATCCGAGTCGCGGTGGAGCGAGTGAAGGCGCGGCGTTTTATGTGCAAGATAGTGAATGCTAAGCCAGAGATGCCGGTCATGGGTCAGTTGCAGGAGGGAAGATTAGCTTTTAGCTTGCGGCCTTTTATCCATGTTGGAGTAGACTGCTTCGGACCATTGTACGTGAGACATGGAAGAGGTACAGCTAAGAAATATGGGATGATATTTACCTGTTTGACCTTCTGCGCTGTGCAAGTAGAACTACTTGGCGATCTCAGTACGGACCAGTGCATTATGGCAATTCGCAGATTTCTAATTAACAGAGTGGTCACCAGGTTCGTATACAGCGACAACGGCCTCAATTTTGTCGGAACAAAAAATCGCATGAAGAAGGATAGCAGTACTGTTCGAAATGCGAAGGTATCGTCTGGAAGTTTATACCGGCGTATTCCCTTGGATGGGCGGAGCGTGAGAGCGACTTATTAAATCCATTAAGTCCAGTGTAAAATTCTGGATTAAGGGAGTAGTACCTCGTGAAGACGTTCTTTTAAATGCACTAATGGAAGCACAAGGGCAAATTAATCGAAGACCGTTAACCCACATTCCTGTAGACCCAGATGACCCCAAACTACTAACGCCAAATATGATGCTGTTCGGAGACAGCGATCAAGATGTGACAGCCCCTGGAGTATTTTTTGAGCATGACCAGTATAGTAAACTGTATAGTCGAAGAGCACAACATTTGATGAAGGAACTAGTAAAGGGTTGGTATACGGAATATCTTCCGGAGTTAACGAGGCGTTCAAAGTGGCATAAGAACACGAAGGCGGTGGAGGTCGGGAGCATCGTTCTAGTAATAGAGCCAGGTGAAATTCGTTCGGTGTGGAAGCTTGGAAGAATTGTAGCAGTTTACCCAGGTCAAGACGGAGCTGTACGAATTGCCGATGTACGTTTAGCAAATGGAAGTGTTATGGCAAAAAGATCAGTGGGGAAACTTGCGGTTTTAGATCTTGAGGCTTCAGATAAATCTTCAGACGGGCCCTGGGCTGTGGTGGAGCCTTAAGTCACTCTTTACATAAGAATAAGCTCATTGTTTAGGAAAGGGCGCCGCTTCCGTTCTAAAGCGATTATGATCCCATTCTTAAGGAAACTAAGCTTCGTCCATTTTCATTTTCCATTTTCTCTGTCACCACGCGCCAAATAGTCGAGTTCTAGAATCGTAGATTTAAAGGATAAATATTCGAAATAAAATCAATGCATTGTTCGCGAGAGTTTTTAAAAAACCTATGTAAGTTTCATTGGAAATAGATTGGTATACTTATGTAAAAAAAAAACAACGAAAATTTTGCAGAAAATAAAATCAACCCAAATCAACGAGAGAGGATTTTTATTTTGAAACTTCAGAAGACTTGCGGAGCATTATTAGGTAATTACCATTTAAAGTATAGTAATATTAATTACAATTTTGTCAAATATTTTTATTAATATATTTTTTATTTTATGCTTTCATCTATCATTTGTTCAGCTTCACATTATTTATGTTGCATTACAGACTACGCCACTGTATATGCAATCTGCAAATCTCCACTTTCTAAACTGTCATCAAGATCGATTTATCTTTACTCTGAGAGAAGAAGAACACATTCGAGATTCGACGACGAACAGTGACCATAACGATTGACCTATGTATACTTGCGACGTGGAACGACTTCTTTTTAATTAAACTTTTTTACACTAAATATTTGTATTAATATAATAGGTACGTTTTTTTTCTCAAGCCTATACGGCTTAAAAAAATTCACGTGCTAAATACAACAAAAATTTAGCTATCTGGGCTTCCCTTAGCCTCATAATTTATTCGGTCGTATTTCCTTAGCCCGATAACAAAAAATGTGCTACCAAACTATTTTTTGGAAATGCTATCGAAAATGGCGAAAGCTGTCGTTGGGTCTGTTCGGTGTAGCTACAAACTCATACACATGCCAACAATTGTTAACAAATTCATGTTACTTGACAAAATTTTAGTTCACAAAAATGTGAAATTTGTAAACTCAACGAACGCACCCAATGTACCAAATGACATTTCTCATTCTTAATCATAAAAAAAATAACCGCTTGTCGTTCTCTAGAATAAAGTTTGCAATTTAATCCAGCTTTTGTATGAAACACTGCACCTTCCCCCAAGTTTCAACTACGGAAATTTACTCCTAAGCTGGACGCAATGGATACTGATGAGGATGGAGGAAACGAGATTATCGCAATCCAGTTACCGAACGCCTTCCGCAAAGTTTGAAGAAATAGAATTTGATTCTCGACAGTGACGGAAAAGATGAGCCGAGGGTCATTGAAATCCGCTTAGCTGTTATGCTCCAATCACTCCTGGGATGTTTCATCCCAAAGACCATTCTTGACTCATTCGTAGCAGCAGTCACAAATTGCTGAACTTTTTATCGGACTGGCACATCTGCTTCGAGGTAAGATAAAGTACTTTCGTTGGACTTTACATTTTCTAACAACTCTTATCAATCTGAAGATATGGAGAACATTTCCAGGCTGCTCGGTTTTTTTCGCGAATTGCAATTTGCAAACCATGCATCGATGGATGAGTTTCATTTCTTCTAAGGCATCAGCCAAATGGCTAAAAAGCTGCGTGCATACTTATCTATGGCTTGTAATATGAAAATATATCTCAGCATTATGATCTCTGTGATACTCATAACTTATAACTTATCCTAGCGATATATCGTTTGGATAAGGCGAATAATTTATACTGGGAGGCACTTGCAAGCTTACGTGCAAGTTCATCTGCTACAAGTTCATTTAGTTTTCAGTGTGAGTTTGCAAAACTAAGAGCTCCATTCCGGCAGGCATTGTTCAGTAAGGTAACGACTAAAAATAATTTACAAAAGTCTGGACACGTTACAAATCAGCTGAGAAAAGGATTCATATTTGAAATTCTACACATCATCATTTGATGCAGAACCTGCGACGCTTGTTTCTTGAGCTGTAGGTAATGGTTAATTCAAGATTTTTTTCGTATAATTTAATTTTCTCTCAATCTTGTTTCAGAGCCGAGTACCAGTGCGTCCTGTTTGGAAATATAATTAAAGGTGTATACTTTTCATCTCCATCGGAACCACCATTGTCTGAGATGAACGGGCAGTACCCGGAAACAAGATATACATGCTGGAGGTCTACTCTCTGGCTCTATTCTACAATTACATGAAAATTATGTTTCCTTTTGCTGGTATCATATAATGGGCAGAGATGTTTCCCCACTTTCGAGGCATAGACTGCAGATATATACAGGGTGTCCCGTAATTTGTTTTACATACTTTGGGATATGATTCTTGGTCATATTCTAAGAAAAAAATTGTTCTACAGTAAAGTCCGTTTCTCAAGTATGACATCACTTTTTGACAATTTAAAAAAAGGCTAACTTTGGTGTACCCTGACCTGTGTTAAATTCGATATCTCTGTCAATACTGATGATATAGACCTAATCTTAGACTCAATTTTTTGTAGAAATAACAACCCTTAAGACTGCATTTAAATTAGGCTTTCATAGGTTTAGGGTTGCCAGATTTTCATTTTTTTTGGAGAAAAGGCCTGATAAACATAGAGTTTCTTTATTTTTTACAGATGAACAAAACAATAATAAAGAAAAAACTCAGCATTAAGTTAACTCAAAAACCCATACATTTTTTGATACTAAGAAAAATACGAAATGGGAAAAATTTAAAAAAAAATAAAAAAAAGTTCTTGCTTTGAGGTTTGTTTGAATAAAACAATAATATGATCACTTTTAATAGTTTTTTTTTATGTATTTAATACAAATACAATTATAACAAGTACTCAAAGCCCCATCCTTCGTTTTGAATCCATGCCAGAGCCCGTTTTTGGATTTCATTGTGGGTGTTTGCTGTCGATAACTCTTGTCTTACTTGTAGTCTTGTAATCTTTGAAACTGTATTTAAATTTGACTCCTATAGGCTAAGGGTTGCCAGATTTTCAGTTAGTATAAAGTTCCTGGTATCCTTTGTTGTGCTTTTCTTCAATTTCCATTTAAAAACTCATATAAGAAAAAAAATGTCTGCGTATTCTTCTCTCGTAAATGAAAGCATTTCAAAAAACTCTCTGATCAAACTGCAATCGTGACTTAATTTGACAAACTAATGAACAAATTTGTTTTCTTATTTTTTTATACGACTTATTTACCTATTGAACATTCATACCCCAAATTTAAAGCAAACATCCACAATGAAATCCAAAAACGGGCTCTGGCATGGATTCAAAACGAAGGAGGGCGCTTTGAGCACTTGTTATAATTGTATTTGTATTAAATACATAAAAAAAACTACTAAAAGTGATCATATTATTGTTTTATTCAAACAAACCTCAAAGCAAAAACTTTTTTTTATTTTTTTTTAAATTTTTCCCATTTTGTATTTTTCCAAGTATCATAAAATGTATGGGTTTTTGAGCTAACTTAATGCTGAGTTTTTTCTTTATTATTGTTTTGTTCATCTGTAAAAAATAAAGAAACTCTATGTTTATCAGGCCTTTTCTCCAAAAAAATGACCTCAAAGTCAAAACTTTGTTTTGGGAAGAAAATTTGAACACCACTTAAAATTGAAAATCTGGCAACCCTAAACCTATGAAAGCCTAATTTAAATACAGTCTTAAAGGTTGTTATTTCTACAAAAAATTGAGTCTAAGATTAGGTTCCTATCATCAGTTTCGACAGAGATATCGAATTTAACAAAGGTCAGGGTACACCAAAGTTAGCCTTTTTTTAAATTGTCAAAAAGTGATGTCATACTTGAGAAACGGACTTTACTGTAGAACAATTTTTTTCTTAGAATATGACCAAGAATCATATCCCAAAGTATGTAAAACGAATTACGGGACACCCTGTATATTTCTTGGAAAAAGCAAAATTGATCCTGCAACCAGAACATTTCGTCAACGCTTGGGCTCTCCTCATTGAAGAGCCTGTTTTCTGTCATCAGTGCCCAGACACTGGGATCCAGAAAAGTTTGCTTGTAAGTAAGCAATCAAACACATAATAATTGCCCAGACGACGCCGACGAAGGACAGCTGATTTTGGTGCTGGAACGAGAAAATTGTCAGACCCAAGGCACGCAAAAACACACGTCTCTGCTATGAACATTAAAATCATGGCGAATTCTACGGAAGAAGGATGTTTCCTCAGATCAATGTGTTTTAGCAAAAGTGCACTGATAAGAGCAAAAACGAACCAAATGCAAATGATTTTGAAAAATTCAACCTGTATGCGACCTCAGCCAAAGCTCAACAAATAGATTCCCGAACTGATTAGGGCGGAGATAGCTATTCAAAATAATCCAAAAACAAGTATCGAACCTTTCTTCTGAAAAAGTAACCTTTGTGCAAATTGTATCCTGATTCGAATATAATTGGTGGTAATAGGACAAGAAAGAAAACCGTTTTTGAAAAAACTTCCTCTCTTTTCCAAATGG
Organism: Melanostoma scalare; assembly: GCA_949752695.1. Taxonomy (NCBI): domain Eukaryota; kingdom Metazoa; phylum Arthropoda; class Insecta; order Diptera; family Syrphidae; genus Melanostoma; species Melanostoma scalare. Next base: position 63,471,840 of record OX456986.1, on the reverse strand, counting down.
CCTTCGCGGAGCTCATAACATTCAAAAATAGTCCAATCAGTGCTCATAGAAAGACAACAGCACTACTTTCTTTTTTCGTTTGTTTTATTATTTAATTCAGTTGTAAAACTTATATAAATTATTAAAAGACTTTATTGTTTTGGAACAGTTGTGTTTGATTTTAAGAGACATCTTTGCTTTGCTGTTTCCTTTCCCGAAGATCTTCTTTTCATCGTTCTTCTAGTACACCCTGATCCCAGTCAGATATAGCAACATTGGAGGGCTTACTAATTCCTCTTGAATGGTGGTATTCGTGAAAAACAAATGTATGTTTTGGAATTCGAGATAATTATTATTTGCCTGTTTAAATTTTTTTTTTTTTATTTATTTATTTTGAAGCTTACACCCAAAAGTCATATGCCAAATACATAGTGATACCAAATTGCCAAATCGTGTTTTTTTCCCTATTTGATCAAGCCTTTATAGGCTTGAGAAAAAAAACATAAAAAATATAATAACTTTCGAATTAAATTTTTTGAAGACAAGTCGACTTCCTTTTCTTTTTATATCCCACAACTGGGTGCTTAATTAATATTTTTTTAATTTCTTCATAACAAAAAATAAACTTAGATACATACATATCTAATTTATCTATTTTTTACTTCGGTTAACTAATTTTGATGTGGATGGTTTTGTTGGTCCGGATGGAGAAGAAGAACGTACGTTTTTTTAACGCCTTGGAAAAGATCTAAGGACAATAAGAAACTATTAGAATCGAATTGCGCAAATTCATTTTGTTAAGGGCGAATTATAGCGATAAGGAAAAACCATCAGGAAAAGTTGAGATAAATGGAAACATGAATTTTTTCCTGATGAGCGTTTATAGCGAACAGGAAAAATATGTCAGTTGCGAGGTTCTTAACCCTCCGCAGCCATACACCATTAACTAGTTTTCCTTATGCAATGCACACGAAAAAAATAATCCGCTGCGAGTCTGTCATTGGAATACATGGAAAGTGGAAGCCAAATAATTGGAACGATTTGTTCCACTTTGGCTGAAATTTCAATCAGCTGTCACGAAAATTGAAATTGTAACAGGAAAACAGAAAAATACAATTTTAACAGAAAATATCAATTCAATTGAATATTTTTTTGGCAAAAAAAATTCTCTGACTTATTTGCTATCGATTGGAATAACATTTGTCATTCAATTCTAACGACAACATAGTTAATATTCCATTTAAAAATTTTTCCTGATTCGTTTTCCGGATCGCTATTATTGACCCCTGACCTACGCAGAATTCGATTCATCTGTCATTCTTCAGAATCAGAAACATTTTTACCCTCAACAACCTGCCTTGTATGTAAAAAAAACTTTTGGAGAAACCGATGACTGATCAGCTTTTGAAGTTTTCACAAGCCACCTGAAATTAATTTTATTGTGTTGTGTCTTTTAAAATAAAGAAAATTTATGTATTTATATAAATACTTCTCCATTGATTTCCACTTTTTTTAGTCCAATGCAGATTTTGTGTAAATAGGTTTGTTCGTTGAAGCCCTAGGGTTACCCTGGGGTCGCCACAAAGCGTTTTTTGAAAAACCTAAAGTCGAATGTGGTACCCGTGCCGTGGTGTGATGGATAGCATGTCCGCCTGTTAATCCAGAGGTTCGAGTTCGAATCCCAACAGAGGCAAAAATGTTTTTTCCACGGGTATCGCCTTTCGCGAGGAATTGGCAACTCCTCCGTTAGTATTCATTGCCATGAAAAGAGCTTTCTCGATTAGCCGTTCGGAACCAGCAGAAAATTGTAGGTCCCCTCCATTTCCTCACAAGGGATGGTTGTGAGAAATGTGCTAGGCCCAGGAGCTCCTCGCTCTATAGCGCCACCCTATTTATTTTATTTTTTTAAAGTCGAATGTCAAAATTAGTGTTTTTCGAGCCAAAGGGTTGACATAGGTTTCCCCTCAACTCGCCCTAGGTTTTTGCTGTGGAGAGTTGAGTGGTGTCAAATGGCATATACTTTTTTTAATGACTGGGGTGTGTGGTGATTTGTGGTTTAGCGTTTACCATGGTGAATAGCATAGTACGAGTATGTTATTCACCATGGTAGTCTGCTTGTACTTTTATGTATGTACGCCAATCAATCTGGCGGAAGCGGAAAGGAATGTGGATATGGAACTTGGAATTGCTTTTTCATGGAAAATATGTAAAGTGATGCCAGTTCTACATTTTTTTTTCGATATTTGTTTTTATGAACAACGAAATCGAAAAAGCAATATAAGTGGCAATACAAAAAGAAAAATGCAGTAAAACGAAAAAGTGTAGAGTACGGCAGTACGCACCAAGCTAAAGCAATACAAATATTGCTTTTGCAGTACGTTCGACAGCATTGAGCTCAACTGCTACAACAAATTCATTGAAAATTTTTCTCGAATGGCCGCACCTCTGAACAAATTTAGAGCAAAAGACGTAATTTTCAATTGGAGTGAGGAACAACAAAACTCATTCAAACTTTTCAAAGACACAACAGAGAAGGGCCTTAAGCACAGCTTGGCTGTCGCTGCAAACAAAGATACTTCTCCCCGTCCATCCATTGTTCGTTACGTGGCTCAAGGCCATTAGGATAGCATAAGCCTCCGCTTGGAAAACGGATGCGTATGATCCCAAAGATGTGTACCAGAACCCTCGTCGGTTTTGGAGCCATCTGTGAAGAAACGATAACAGTTCTTTCTAGGCTCAGATTCTGGAGCGAACCAATCCTGAACCGAAGGAGAGTTGACTGAGTAATTTTGACGCAGTTTGAGCCTTGGGATCATCGTGTCAGATGGCATATCCATCAAGATTGACCAACTTTCAAGATGATCTGCCAACAGCCCTGGCTACCGATGCTTCTTCACACGGAATTGGGGAAGTCATCTCGCATGTGTATCCTGACGGAAAAGAGAAACCAATCGCGTTTGCCTCGAAAACGCTGAATTCATCGCAATAAAGCCAAATCGAAAAAGAAGCTCTTTCGATAATTTTTGGATTTTCCAAATTTCAACAATATTTATTCGTCAATTTGAACTTATAACGGACCACCAGCCTCTAGTAGCAATCTTCAGCCCTAGCAAAAAATTGCCTGACATGACCATACAACGGCTTCAGCCTAATGGGATACACTTATACCATTCGCTATCGTCCAACAACCAAACATGGAAACGCAGACTGCCTATCACGTTTACCAGCAGGTCCTGATAAAGAATTTCATAAGTTAGAAGAAACTTGCAACCAGCTTGACGGCGGTAGTAGTTCAACAATAGAGAATTTCCAAATAACTTCCGACACGATCGCAAAGTGTTCTTATAACGATGCAGATATTAGAAAAATCTTCAAGTACATACAGCTTGGTTGGGCGAACCGATTGCCAGTTACTGAAAATCACTTACTTCCCTATTTTCGCAGAAAGCTTTGTCTAAGTGTGTCTACTAACATTCTTCTCTTTCACAGCCAAAGTCCAAAGGTGGTGATCCCTCTCGAACTGCAACCTAAAGTCTTAACCCTCCTGCATCAAGGTCATTGGGAGTTACTCGGATGAAGCAAATGGCTCGTCAATACTGTTGGTGGCCTGGAGTAGATTATACATAATCGAGGCTACTGTCGCCAAGCGCAATGTATGCCAGTCGAATGCTAGCCGCTCACCTAGGGAGTACTCTAGTTGGACAGTACCAGACAACGTGTGGGAGCGCATACTTTCGTCATACGATTGTCTTCCACAGCATCATATGCAACCATTCATGCCTTATGGTCAATATTCGCGCTAGAGGGACTTCCTAAAACAATAGCGTCTGACAACGGCACTCAGTTCACCTCGAAGGAATTCCAGCAGTTCTGTCGGAATCATTCACTTCATCTCCGTTCAACCCAGAATCGAATGGGTTAGCCGAAAGGACGGCGAGAACTTTTAAGTCAGCCTGTCTCAAAATCATGACAGAAATTCAAAAAGGCGATGATGAACTTTCCACGTTTTTATATAAAAACTTTTTTATTAATAAAGTTTAATGATAATATTTTTTTATAAAAAAACGAAAAATAACATTTGCGTCAACATCGAACTTTACTTTCTGTGATCGCATCTGATAAAAAAGAAGTACCCGAAGACTTCAATTTTCTTAAACGAAAGTTTCAACAAGACCAGTCAGTATTCGTGCGACAGTATCTGCACAAAAGAAAATGAATTGTGGGACGAGTCACGAAATTCCTAGGAAAGAATTTGATGTATCAAATTGAAACTGAGGAATCTGCTGACACCAAAATAAAATAAGAGGTAGGGCATCCAGAGACATGACCAAAAACGTCTCCCAACAGCAAGAATCTACAGACCTCTAAGGCAGACAAGTTCTAAATTTCAATGTTCTAATTCGGTCCGTTTTTCCAGTGAAACTCCGACAATCCAAGCTCAAACTAGGGATAACTTGAATATTGCTGATGACGATGTCTTCATTTCCGAATTCACATCCACCTGTGGTTGATTTTTTCAGAAGAGCCTGAAACGTCAACCGAAACACCTATCGATGTAAATGAAGCACAAGCCAGCCCCTCACCCTCACAATTTCGAGATAGGAATCATCCCATGCTTAGAAGATCAAAGCGTCTTCGAAGTAAGACCGTTCTTTTTGTTTCAAATTAAACGAATATTATATTATATATGGAAAACCGGCACCCACAACTTACGGAAAATCTGTCACTGTCAGTATCTAATGACGTAAGAATTATGGCGCGAAACTGAAGTACTTTTCCGCGCAATATTAACTTTGAAGTAAACCAAAATTGTAAAATGAATCATTAGCTTTTAAAACGTTTAACAATAAAGTTCTTCTTTTATTAAATATATAAAAATGGGTATGGTCATTTTCATCTCGTTTATTATTGTTTCGCCCAAGTTGTTTCGCATTTTGTTGCTAAATTTTTCGTTTGTTTAGCTTATTTATATTTCGATATTTCTCGCTTCGCTTTGCATTCGATTCGTTTAAAGATCATTTAGCCTTTGATTACTTTATATTTGACTCGTTTCGCTTTCTATTGCTTCGTTTTTCGATTAGTTCGCGTTTGTTTATATAGATTTTGATTATTTCACCATCGTTTGATTGGTATTTTGCTTTTTGTGGATGAAAAAAGAGGCTAGAGGTGTAAAAATTCGCGCGAATTTTTACACCTCTAGCCTCTTTAAAAAGCAAAATACCAATCAAACGATGGCGAAATAATCAAAAATTGAACAGTATACCGGTTATTTTTGTATTTTAACAGTTTGCTTAGCTTCTCATCAAACTTTATTGAAAATTGATTAGAACCATCAAAGATATATCATATTTTAGAAGCATTTTCAGAACCAATTAGTCAGAAATAATATCAAATTTCGAAATATTTATTAAATTTTCTGAAAAACCGAACCGCGCGATTTCACAAGCAATAATAATCTGATAATGAGCAAACTAATTGAATGTCAAAACAATAGATTACCGTAGAGACAAAATGCGAAAAAACAGTTATCGAGATAACTAAAGCCTAAATAATAATTTGTAAGTTCAATGGAAATGCGAAAAAAATGGTAGGCAAAATAAGAAATGCAAACTAAGTGTGCAGCGAAATGATTGAAAATCCAGGTAACAGAAAAACATTTTCCTTTCATTTTAATTCTATTACTTTTATTCGATATCTACTTTATTCGATCTCATCTCGTGTTGAACGTAGTTCGAATGGAAAATACAATTATAACTGAATGTTACTATATCGAACAAAGGTTTATTGAATAATAATCTAAAAACGTACAAATACAAAGTCAACTAGAATAAATAAATAACAAGTAGTATTCTTTTAAGTTTAACACTCCCACTAAAAGTATATCTACTAAGTTATTAAAACTAGTTAAATTTCTTGATCTTGAACTTCCTTTTTACTGTTGATCTTTGGAAGATACATGATGCAAGGTGAATTCTTTGGCATTATATTTGTCTCGGATAAAATGATAGCGAACATCTATGTGCTTGCTTGAAATTCTGGATTTTTAAATAATTTGATTGCGCTCATGTTGTCCACTTTTAACGAAACTTCAAATTTTTCCAAAACTTTTAAATCATTGAGAAGACTCTTAACCCATATAATTTCTTTGACAGCTTCACTTGCAGCGATATACTCAGCTTCGGTGGTTGACAATGTTACTACCTTTTGTTTTGTCGATTTCCAAGCAATTAATCATTAAATTAAATCAATTTCCTAGTTTCATTAAAATTCCGGTTGTCGACTTTCTGGTTTCTACATCTCCAGCATAGTCAGAGTCGCTAAAAGTTTGAAGATGGTCAAGTTGTTTGGATGGAAAATAGAGTCCATAATTTGATGTTCCTTACAAGTATTTTAATATACGTTTTACGGAGCTCCAATATATTTTCATGGGATGTTCCATGTATTGACTTGCATTGTTAACAGAAAATGTTATGTCCGGTCGTGTTGCAATAGACAAGTGCATAAGACTATCGGCGCACATTTGATGATGTGGATCTGCTGGAATTGCAACTGAGTTCACTTCCTCCATTCGAAATTTCTTGAGTATCTTCATTGCATATGCTTCTTGATGTAGAAAAATGGAACCGTCTTTAAGTAGTTCAATTTGTAGGCCTAAATATGTTTTTGGTGTCTCAGCTGTGATTTTGAATTCTTGATTTAAATTTAAAAGTAATGTATTGATTGTATTGAGTTTAGTTCCCGCTATTAATCCATCGTCTATGTGAATTGTTAGTAAAATCATGTTGTCACTTTCTCTATTCGTAAAAACGCAAGCATCTGCACTTGTTGGATACATTCCCAGCTTATTGAGTACTGTTGTAAATTTTTGGTTCCAGCATCTAGATGCCTGTTTTAAACCATAGAGGCTCTTAATGAGCTTACAAACTTAATTAGACCCATCTTCATAGCCTTTGGGTTGTTGCATATAAGTTGTTTCTTCTATTTCTCCATGAAGAAAAGCTGTTTTTACATCGAATTGGCGAAGGAACATTTTTCGTGATGCTGCAATGGACAGAATAATCCGAATCGAATCAAATCATGTCACTGGACTGAACGTTTCTTGATAGTCGATTCCCGCTGTCTGTTTAAAACCTCTACCCACCAACCGAGCTTTAAATCGATCAATACTTCCGTCAGTTCTGTATTTAAGTTTGAAAGTCCAACGATTATCGATCACTTGTTGCCCGTCAGGTGAATTAACAATTGTCCAAGTTTTGTTTTCTTTCAAAGATTTTACTTCATCGTCCATTGCTTCTTTCCATTTGTTTGCTTCGGCGCATGTAATTGCTTCTTCGTAAGTATCTGGTTCAAAATGGTCTCTAAAAGACAAGTAGTATTCTTTTTTAAGTTTAACAACTCGACCAATAATCACATTAACTCACTATTAACATTATCACTCTATAATCATAAACTGACTTCTGGTTGCATCAGCAGCCTATTTTTATAAGGGGTTTTTCTTTTTTAGTTCCGAACAGAAAAGTGAAACGTCATAAACGTAAGAGCATTTCTTTTTCAATTCAGCAACACCTGAACGCTCAAAATGCTTTTCTTTTTTTTTTCTGAACACTACGCGAGCGCACTCTACGTGCTCGAAATAAAATTACGGGGCATCTAGAGCAAGAGTCTGAACGCAAGAGTCTGATCACGCTCAGTTCGGAACACGTTCACGCTGTTCGTTCTCAGTTCAGTTCACTGTTTCGAACCAAAAAAGAAAAACCCCTATAGAATAACATTACATCTAGAGCGTTCCAGTTTGTTCTTGGAGACCATTCCAGTATTTTGCTGTCAAGCATTTCCCCTCCTGGTATATTTCTACACTCACACACACTGACTTACAAGCAACGCCTTTCATTAGATGTACATTATAGTGTTGCCGCTTGTGTTTTCGGTTGAACGTTTTCGATTAGGAAATTGCAGTAGATATACTTTCAAAAAGACACTTCTCATTTTCTACCAATGTGCTCAAAATTTTCTTTTGTGAATCTTATAAGTGGACAGCTTCATCATCCCTTATTTGTATTAAATTAAGGCTTATCGAAATGAAAGATGTTTCGATTTCATATTTCTTCAACCTTTTCAATGGAGGAAATAAATAAATTTCTTTGGAAGTAATGTAATTAATGGGAAGAATATTTTCAAAAATGTTGTTTATACCCGCAGGAGAATACTCATTTGAAAGAGCCTGTTTTCTGTCAGGTGTTTTCATTACTTCTGGGCGATTGATTTGTTCAAACCACAATATAAAATGTTCAAAAGGAGACTGTGGCTTCATCAACTTTTCTATATTTGCTTCACTTAGGGAGACAGAGTCGTTGAACTTTGTTTTTTCTAATTTGAATTCAAAAATTCGATTTGGGTTGTTCTTGTTGTGCCAGTTTTGTTGGTCCAGGTCAAGAACTATTCCAAATTGCTCTAGGAAATCGATTCCAAGAAGTGTTCAGTTATTTTTAGCACTTGGTAAATGATATATTTTTATATGGGTGCCTATTGATTCGCACATTCAATTATTTTTGTTTACTTCGCATTGCCAGTTTTGTTTTTCTGTTACCTGGATTTTCAATCATTTCGCTGCACACTTAGTTTGCATTTCTTATTTTGCCTACCATTTTTTTCGCATTTCCATTGAACTTACAAATTATTATTTAGGCTTTAGTTATCTCGATAACTGTTTTTTCGCATTTTGTCTCTACGGTAATCTATTGTTTTGACATTCAATTAGTTTGCTCATTATCAGATTATTATTGCTTGTGAAATCGCGCGGTTCGGTTTTTCAGAAAATTTAATAAATATTTCGAAATTTGATATTATTTCTGACTAATTGGTTCTGAAAATGCTTCTAAAATATGATATATCTTTGATGGTTCTAATCAATTTTCAATAAAGTTTGATGAGAAGCTAAGCAAACTGTTAAAATACAAAAATAACCGGTATACTGTTCAATTTTTGATTATTTCGCCATCGTTTGATTGGTATTTTGCTTTTTAAAGAGGCTAGAGGTGTAAAAATTCGCGCGAATTTTTACACCTCTAGCCTCTTTAAAAAGCAAAATACCAATCAAACGATGGCGAAATAATCAAAAATTGAACAGTATACCGGTTATTTTTGTATTTTAACAGTTTGCTTAGCTTCTCATCAAACTTTATTGAAAATTGATTAGAACCATCAAAGATATATCATATTTTAGAAGCATTTTCAGAACCAATTAGTCAGAAATAATATCAAATTTCGAAATATTTATTAAATTTTCTGAAAAACCGAACCGCGCGATTTCACAAGCAATAATAATCTGATAATGAGCAAACTAATTGAATGTCAAAACAATAGATTACCGTAGAGACAAAATGCGAAAAAACAGTTATCGAGATAACTAAAGCCTAAATAATAATTTGTAAGTTCAATGGAAATGCGAAAAAAATGGTAGGCAAAATAAGAAATGCAAACTAAGTGTGCAGCGAAATGATTGAAAATCCAGGTAACAGAAAAACAAAACTGGCAATGCGAAGTAAACAAAAATAATTGAATGTGCGAATCAATAGGCACCCATATAAAAATATATCATTTACCAAGTGCTAAAAATAACTGAACACTTCTTGGAATCGATTTCCTAGAGCAATTTGGAATAGTTCTTGACCTGGACCAACAAAACTGGCACAACAAGAACAACCCAAATCGAATTTTTGAATTCAAATTAGAAAAAACAAAGTTCAACGACTCTGTCTCCCTAAGTGAAGCAAATATAGAAAAGTTGATGAAGCCACAGTCTCCTTTTGAACATTTTATATTGTGGTTTGAACAAATCAATCGCCCAGAAGTAATGAAAACACCTGACAGAAAACAGGCTCTTTCAAATGAGTATTCTCCTGCGGGTATAAACAACATTTTTGAAAATATTCTTCCCATTAATTACATTACTTCCAAAGAAATTTATTTATTTCCTCCATTGAAAAGGTTGAAGAAATATGAAATCGAAACATCTTTCATTTCGATAAGCCTTAATTTAATACAAATAAGGGATGATGAAGCTGTCCACTTATAAGATTCACAAAAGAAAATTTTGAGCACATTGGTAGAAAATGAGAAGTGTCTTTTTGAAAGTATATCTACTGCAATTTCCTAATCGAAAACGTTCAACCGAAAACACAAGCGGCAACACTATAATGTACATCTAATGAAAGGCGTTGCTTGTAAGTCAGTGTGTGTGAGTGTAGAAATATACCAGGAGGGGAAATGCTTGACAGCAAAATACTGGAATGGTCTCCAAGAACAAACTGGAACGCTCTAGATGTAATGTTATTCTATAGGGGTTTTTCTTTTTTGGTTCGAAACAGTGAACTGAACTGAGAACGAACAGCGTGAACGTGTTCCGAACTGAGCGTGATCAGACTCTTGCGTTCAGACTCTTGCTCTAGATGCCCCGTAATTTTATTTCGAGCACGTAGAGTGCGCTCGCGTAGTGTTCAGAAAAAAAAAAGAAAAGCATTTTGAGCGTTCAGGTGTTGCTGAATTGAAAAAGAAATGCTCTTACGTTTATGACGTTTCACTTTTCTGTTCGGAACTAAAAAAGAAAAACCCCTTATAAAAATAGGCTGCTGATGCAACCAGAAGTCAGTTTATGATTATAGAGTGATAATGTTAATAGTGAGTTAATGTGATTATTGGTCGAGTTGTTAAACTTAAAAAAGAATACTACTTGTCTTTTAGAGACCATTTTGAACCAGATACTTACGAAGAAGCAATTACATGCGCCGAAGCAAACAAATGGAAAGAAGCAATGGACGATGAAGTAAAATCTTTGAAAGAAAACAAAACTTGGACAATTGTTAATTCACCTGACGGGCAACAAGTGATCGATAATCGTTGGACTTTCAAACTTAAATACAGAACTGACGGAAGTATTGATCGATTTAAAGCTCGGTTGGTGGGTAGAGGTTTTAAACAGACAGCGGGAATCGACTATCAAGAAACGTTCAGTCCAGTGACATGATTTGATTCGATTCGGATTATTCTGTCCATTGCAGCATCACGAAAAATGTTCCTTCGCCAATTCGATGTAAAAACAGCTTTTCTTCATGGAGAAATAGAAGAAACAACTTATATGCAACAACCCAAAGGCTATGAAGATGGGTCTAATTAAGTTTGTAAGCTCATTAAGAGCCTCTATGGTTTAAAACAGGCATCTAGATGCTGGAACCAAAAATTTACAACAGTACTCAATAAGCTGGGAATGTATCCAACAAGTGCAGATGCTTGCGTTTTTACGAATAGAGAAAGTGACAACATGATTTTACTAACAATTCACATAGACGATGGATTAATAGCGGGAACTAAACTCAATACAATCAATACATTACTTTTAAATTTAAATCAAGAATTCAAAATCACAGCTGAGACACCAAAAACATATTTAGGCCTACAAATTGAACTACTTAAAGACGGTTCCATTTTTCTACATCAAGAAGCATATGCAATGAAGATACTCAAGAAATTTCGAATGGAGGAAGTGAACTCAGTTGCAATTCCAGCAGATCCACATCATCAAATGTGCGCCGATAGTCTTATGCACTTGTCTATTGCAACACGACCGGACATAACATTTTCTGTTAACAATGCAAGTCAATACATGGAACATCCCATGAAAATATATTGGAGCTCCGTAAAACGTATATTAAAATACTTGTAAGGAACATCAAATTATGGACTCTATTTTCCATCCAAACAACTTGACCATCTTCAAACTTTTAGCGACTCTGACTATGCTGGAGATGTAGAAACCAGAAAGTCGACAACCGGAATTTTAATGAAACTAGGAAATTGATTTAATTTAATGATTAATTGCTTGGAAATCGACAAAACAAAAGGTAGTAACATTGTCAACCACCGAAGCTGAGTATATCGCTGCAAGTGAAGCTGTCAAAGAAATTATATGGGTTAAGAGTCTTCTCAATGATTTAAAAGTTTTGGAAAAATTTGAAGTTTCGTTAAAAGTGGACAACATGAGCGCAATCAAATTATTTAAAAATCCAGAATTTCAAGCAAGCACATAGATGTTCGCTATCATTTTATCCGAGACAAATATAATGCCAAAGAATTCACCTTGCATCATGTATCTTCCAAAGATCAACAGTAAAAAGGAAGTTCAAGATCAAGAAATTTAACTAGTTTTAATAACTTAGTAGATATACTTTTAGTGGGAGTGTTAAACTTAAAAGAATACTACTTGTTATTTATTTATTCTAGTTGACTTTGTATTTGTACGTTTTTAGATTATTATTCAATAAACCTTTGTTCGATATAGTAACATTCAGTTATAATTGTATTTTCCATTCGAACTACGTTCAACACGAGATGAGATCGAATAAAGTAGATATCGAATAAAAGTAATAGAATTAAAATGAAAGGAAAAGTTTTATTGTTGCGAACTAAGCGCACGTGACATTGGTGTCAGAAGTGTAAATAAAACTTATTTGATAAAAAGAACGAGTTTGACTAGTAAAGTGAAAAAATAAATAATAATACAGGCTGTCCCGTAATTCGTTTTACATACTTTGGGATATGATTCTTGGTCAAATTCTAAGAAAAAAAATGTTATACAGTAAAGTCCGTTTCTCAAGTTTGCCATCACTTTTTGACAATTTAAAAAAAGGCTAACTTTGATGTACCCTGACCTGTGTTAAATTCGATATCTCTGTCAATACTGATGATAGAGACCTAATCTTAGACTTAATTTTTTTTGTAGAAATAACAACCTTTAAGACTAAATTTAATTTTAGCTTCCATAGGTTTAGGGTTGCCAGATTTTCAATTTTAAGTGGTGTTCAAATTTTCTTCCCAAAACAAAGTTTTGATTTTGAGGTCATTTTTTTGGAGAAAAAGCCTGATAAACATAGAGTTTCTTTATTTTTACAGATGGACAAAACAATAATAAAGAAAAAACTCAGCATTAAGTTAGCCCAAAAACCCATACATTTTATGATACTTGGAAAAATGCGTAATGGGTAAAATTTATAAAAAAAAAAAAAAGTTTTTGCTTTGATGTTTTTTTGAATAAAACAATCATATGGTCACTTTAAGTAGTTTTCTTATGTATTTCATACAAATACAATTATAACAAGTGCTCAAAGCGCCCTTATTCGATTTGAATGCATGCCAGAGACCATTTTTGGATTTCATTGTGGATGAGTCCAACTTAATAACAGAGTCCAGAAAAGGGGTGAAAGTCTACAGCAGCTCCAAGCAGACGTCGAAAGACTGGTTCACCTGGCATACCCGGATCCTGGAGAAGAAATCATCAACCAGCTTGCTGTTGAGTCCTTCTTTCGTGCCATTTCCGATATTTTTCTTCAGAGGTCTGTGTGAAATGCTAGAACAGGTACTCTTTCTGAAACTTTAGCATTCGAATTGACAATTGAAGCAGCAGAACAGGCTTCTCATGGAGTAATTCGACTAAGAGAAGTCATAGTCGAAGAATGCTCGTGCCAAAGAGCTGAAATAAAAAAGAACCAGCGGAGCGGGCTTGCAAGATATAGGAACTTGTGAGGATGCTTTTTCTCTAAGGAAACAAAAGGTTCGGTTTGCTTTCTTTATTATCTGAATGCATCGTATAGCTTAACGCTCTCGGATCATTCTCAATTGCAATTGAGATATGATATGATATCTAGCGTTATTCTCAACGGCATGAGAAATTTTGTTCCTCACAGAACAAAAAGCATCATCCCCAAAGAGAATTCGTGGTTTGATTCAAGCTGTAAAGAGGCGATTAGGGATCGAGAAAGTAGTTTTCGTAAATTTAAAGATAACCCTACTGTAGAAAACCGAAATTTGTTCAAACGGGCCAGAAATAGCTGTAATGCTCAGATACAAAGGGCTAAGTTTTTACATGACCAAAAAGTAAGGCAAAAAATACTATTGTGTCCAAAAGGAAGTAAAAACTTTTGGTCTTTTGTGAAGAACATTAAGAACTCGACCACGTCATCGGTCCCAACGCTCGTCTTCAATGACTCTCCGTATGTCAGCTCCATCGACAAAGCCAATTTGCTGGCAGCTCAATTTGCTGCCAACTCGACACTTCCTCATAGCATATTGGCTCCACCTGAGCTCGAGTCTGCAAATTCTTTGATGAAGCAGATATTTTTTCGAACTCGCTCGGTTGCGAGAGTCCTTAAAGATCTCAACATACATAAATCCGCTGGTCCAGATGGTATCCCCGCCGTTATTCTGAAGAGGTGTTCTTCTACGCTGGCAAAACCACTGCGTAAACTTTTCCATCTTTCCTATTCTGCTGGGATTTTTCCGAGCAGATGGAAAACTGCATTTGTCCAGCCGGTCCCTAAAAAAGGCGAATCTTCCTCCCCTTCCAATTACCGTCCAATTGCACTTACGTCCCTTCTTTCCAAGGTCATGGAAACGTTGATAAACCGTCAACTTATGAAATATCTTGAAGAACGAAAGCTTCTTAATGACCGTCAGTACGGCTTTCGTAGCAAACGGTCCACTGGTGATTTGATGGCTTATCTCACCGAAAAGTGGAACCAATCTTTACATTGTTTTGAAAGTAAGATTATTGCGCTTGATATTTCTAAAGCATTTGATAGAGTTTGGCATCAGGCTCTTTTATCGAAAATGCGTGCTTTTGGTATCGATGAGTCTCTTCTTCGTTGGATTAGAAATTACCTTTCCGACCGTTCAATACAAGTTGTGTTGGATGGCTTCAAGTCTGATACCCACTTAATAAATGCTGGTGTGCCCCAGGGCTCCGTTTTGTCTCCGACTCTCTTCCTCATTTTCATTAATGATCTCTTGTCTGAAACTTCTAATCCGCTTAACTGTTTTGCTGACGACTCGACCCTCAGCTTTTCATATTCGTTTCCAAATTCACGTCCCTGCTCTTCGGATGTGGAACTGGAACGGTTGCGTATGATAAGCTCATTGAATTCTGACCTTGACAGCATTGTTGCATGGGGTCTTATGAACCGAGTAGAATTCAATGCTTCGAAAACTCAATGCTGTCTCTTGTCGTTGAAGCTTAACATTCCCCCATTGCCATTATCCATGAATGGTACCTGCATCGAAGAAACCGAAAAGCTGTCAGTACTTGGTATGTGTGTAAACGATGATCTTCGTTGGAATGACCACATATTTGAAGTCGCCAAAAACGCTGCTAAATGCTTAGGTTTCTTGAGACGATGCAGGAAGTTCTTCACCCCTTCTGATCTGGCTACAATTTATAAGGCCTTCATCCGCCCAAAACTGGAGTATAACTCTCATATCTGGTCAGGTGCTTCTCAAACATCTTTGCGCCTACTTGATAGGGTACAAAATAGAGCGTTAAGATTGATAGGTGATAGTTCAATCGTAGAATCGATTGATTCTCTTGGACATCGTCGAAACGTCACCTGTCTCTCTCTCTTTTATCGCTTTTTCCACAAACAGTGCTCTAGTGAAATAGCCAGCTGCATTCCTCCCTTGAAACAATTTAGCCGCAACACCCGCCTCGCTAGGAATGCTCATCAGTTCTGCCTTGAGCCCAACTTCGGGCGTACAGTCAAGTATAGAGATTCATATTTTAGTCGCACCACCCGAATGTGGAATGCTCTACCTGGCTCTGTGTTTCCCCTGCAATACGATTCACAAAGGTTCAAAAGCAACGTGCATCGATGTCTCCTTTCAAATCCTCTCCTATTTTCCTAAATACTCGCAGTGTGTTTAATGGCATTATAAGGGTAGTCATAACCCCTTGATGTGCGCGTTAATTATAAAAAAAAAAAAAAAATTTGAATGGAAGTGGATTGAGTTCCTACAGCGGTGGTGGTGAGGAGATATTACGACCTATGATTGGAGTTTTCTCCAATTATAGAGAAGGTTTTAAGGTTTGTCATCTGAATGCACAAAGCTTAAACCCAAAAATAGATGAAATCAGAGATATCTTCGTCAAGTCAAATGTTGATGCGATATGTGTGTCAGAAACTTGGTTTGTTGAAGGTGTGAGGAGTGATGTTTATGATTTAAATGGTTACAGACTCTTTCGAGCTGATAGAAGTGATCGTGTAGGTGGTGGAGTAGCAATTTATGTGAGAAAAGACTTGCTCTGTAAACAAATATGTAGTTCTCCAAAAGGCTCACCGATTCAGTATTTGTTTGTGCAGATTATTGTCGATGATAGCAGCATATGTTTAGGCGTTGTGTATAGGCCACATCGAAATATTTATCTGGCCCCTATTTATGAAATAGTTGAAGGTGTGTCCATTGGCTCAACTAATGTTAATATATGCGGCGATTTTAACAGTAATTTGTTAGAAGATGATACCCTAATACAAAGTATGAGTTAATTTGACCTTCAACTAGTTAATACCCAACTTCCTACCAATTTGAAAAGCTCCTCCAGGACCTTATTATATAGATGTTTTTTTTGTAAATAATACTGATAAAGTCTTGCTTTACCATCAAATTTCTGCGCCAGCTTTCTTAAAGCATGATCTTCTGTTTTTAACGTATGACTTTGACATTTTGAGCTGCGTTAGTATTTCAAGATACACTTATAGAGATTTTAAAAATATCGATTATATTAACATTTACATGAAACCTACTCCACACATAAATCTGCGGAGTAGGGGGGTTGCAGCCGGGCGACAAAGACCATTTGGCTGATGCACCACAAGACTAACTACACTAATATTACATAGAACAAATAACACATGACAACAGCACACAGTAGTATAGGACGGTTCCCCATCTTGTCACTCACAGCGCTCATTCCGATTTAATTACGGTGTTCTAATGGGAACTGACTCTTTTCGGTTGACAAGGCCGTTGTTTCTCTTGAACGGCAACTCAACTGTATTCCGTGGAACTAAGTGTATTATATGAACTCGCCATATGATCAAATCGAATTCATTAATCAAAATATTAACCTTCTTTTTGAATCACACGTTCCAATTAAAACAGCAACTAAAAAACAAAGAACGAATGTTTGGTTTACCAATGTAATTCGGGGCTTGAGGAAGCGTCGTGATATGGCTTATAAACTGTGGAAACGCTTTCGGGTTGAAGAGCTCCATCGACTGTATAAGAATTTACGAAATGCTGTTGTTTGTCAAATAAAATCTGCTAAGATGGAATACTATTCCAATCGTCTCGGGTCTACTTCAGACAGTCGTAAGATATGGAATAATATTCGTGAATTAGGAATCGGGAAAGTAAAGCTATCTTGTCCCACTAATATTGATCGAAATGAACTTAATCGTAAGTTTGTTCATAAATCAAATGCCAGCTCTCCAACTATAGATCCACAGACGGATATTGGTGTCTCACAAGCAGAAACATCCTTTGTTTTTAGACGAGTTTTAGTTTATTAGTTTAACAGTATAACAATTCACAATAAGAACAAGCTTATAAGTTTGTGAAAGTTCAAAAGAATATTATATAATGCAAAAAAAAGAGTACATACAAATTGTTAAAAAGAAGTTACTTATGAAAATAATACAATATATCAATTATGTTTCAAAAATATTTACAAAAGATATTTACATGGGAAAAGAAAGAAGAAAAAAAAATAGGGTTTTGAATTTGCTTGATGAAAGAAGAAATAGAAAAGATTTGAGATGTAGTTAATTGCTTTGAGTAGTGAAGAATAACAATAATTCTTTATTAACTTTTTTTAGGTCATTTAGTTCTCTTATATTTCGCAGTAGTGCATTCCATAGGCGGATAGCAGATATGAAAAACTGTCTTTCAGATGTTTGGCAGGTGAACTGTGGTAGAATCAAACCTGATCTTGTCATAGAGATATGTTGGTAGCCTTGTCTTTACTATCCTAAATAAAAGAAACAAAGAACGAAACTTTATATAATTCGAGAAAGATACATCTAGCAATTTGGTTTCCAAATGAGATATGTGATCAAATCTCCTAAGGTTATAAATATAACGGAGGGTACTGTTAAATGCTACTTGGAGCTTTCTTTTACTTACACTATCACAATTATTATATATTTCGCAGCCATATAAGTGCACTGGAATAACTAGAGTCTTAACTAGGAAGATTCTCGTGGGTAAAGGTGTGAATTTTTGAGCAGTCCATAGATTTCGTAAAACTGAATATGTTTTGCCAACAGTTTGATTTATGTGACTATCCCAAGTTAACGTTCTGTTAAATAACAGACTTAAATTCCTAGAAGTTTCAACAAATTCAATTGGAAAATCTCCAAGTTTTATTGTTGGAAAATAAGAAAGCTCTAGCTTTTTTTTCGAAATGACTAAACACTTACATTTGCTGGGATTGAGTGATAAACCAATATTCATCGACCATTCTGATATTCGTTTAAGATCTTCGTTTATGTCATGGGCACAGTTTTATTAAGCCAAAAGGGCTGCTCTTATAGATTTGAATATCATCAGCGTAAAAGTGTTTCGATGAATTTGAAATTATAGAATCTGCTAAGTCATTTACATAAAGGGAAAATAAAAGCGGTCCTAAAATCGATCCCTGAGGTACACCATTTACCAGAGAAAGGAAATATGTCAGCGAATTGTTTAAACATACAGCCTGTTTTCTCCCAGTTAGGTAAGATAATATTAATTTCGAAGCTGCAGACGACACGTCGCGACGTGTTGAAATATTGACGAAGTTTGTTAACTAGAATTAGGTGATTTATCTTATCGAAGGCCTTTTTTATCTAATTTCATCTAATTTTGACCTTATATCCTCAACAACATTCAACAGTGCTGTTATACAACTATGGTTGCATCGAAATCCAGATTGAGCCGAAAATAAGAAATTATGCATTTTTATGTATTCACTTAGTTGCTTGTGCATAATTCTTTCACAAATTTTAGACAGATAAGGAAGAATTGATATCGGCCTAAGGTCGTTACCTTTTGAGTTTTTTGGGATTGGTATTACCTTGGCCTGTTTCCATTTGCTAGGAAAAACGCCGGTCATAAAAATAGTATTGATAATGTGTGTGATATATGGAAGCAATATCGGTAGTATAATTTTCATAAACTTTGGATGAACTCCATCTATACCCACAGCATTACTTTTTATGTTTACGTGACTTTCTACTACATCAGTGCTCTCTAATCTAGTAAAATAAAACATTGTATTTTCATCTACATCAGAACTTACAGAGGCAGCATTTGAACAAGGTACGTTGTACATAAAGTTTGAATATGAATTAGAAAAAAAAATACGATTCAGTTCGTTAGTATCAATGTCATTAGTACAAGTCAACTTCTGTTTACCCAACCCTAACTCACGTAAATTATTCCACAGTTTACGGCCTTCGACATTTGTATTGATTTTATCTGCGTAAAACCTTTTCTTAGCGGATGTCACTTCGCGAACAACATCATTCCTTTTTTGTCTAAAATATGATAAGAACTCTTGAATACGGAATATTTTCACCTATGATAAGCCTGGTCCCTTTGACTTATTAATAATCGAATTTCATTCGTGAACCATGGCTTTGTTTTGGCCCTAATTCTTCTTGTCGTTATAGGAACACATGTATCAAAGGCATTTTTTAAGATATCCTGAACAAAATTTGTTTGATCATCTACCGAGGTCATACTATATACCAAGTTCCAAGGAATAGAACGGACATGATTTTCAAAACTAACATAATTTATATTTTTAAAATTGCGGAAGCTGTACATTTCTGTGTCCAGGGAAGGATTTGTGTCAAAATCAAAAGTGAGAAAAATGAGGTCGTGTTTTGAAAACCCAGGTGCAGATATATTTGGTCATAAAAAAGAATTCTTTTGTTATCACTGACCAAAAATAAGTCAAGAAGTGTAGTACTGGTATTTGTATAGTGAGTAGGTGTAATTATACTAACTAAATGTAGATCAAATGTCTTCATGCTGTCAATTAGATGAGGGCGTAGATATTGTGGAAAGTTTTCTATCTGTGAAGTCAAACGCTATAGGGGTTGATGACATCCATCCTACTTTTGTCAAAGCTATTCTGCCATCACTATTGCCATCTATTACACACTTAATTAACACAATATTTATGACCGGCGTGTTTCCATCTAAATGGAAACTGGCAAAGATTATACCAATCCCAAAAAACTCAATAGGTGATGAATTCAGACCAATATCAATTCTGCCCTTTCTTTCAAAGATTTGCGAAAGAATCATGCACAAGCAATTGAATGAATTTTTTACTCGTTACTTACCTACTTACTTAAGGTGGCGCTACAGTCCGGGTCGGACTAGGGCCTCAACCAACATGCTCCTCCAGCCAGCTCGGTCCATAGCTAGCTGCCTCCAGTTTTGCACGCCAAGTTTGGTGAGGTCCTCTCCTACTTGCGTGCGCAACCTGAGTCGCGGTTTTCCTCTACTGCACCGTCCTTCGGGATTGGATTCGAGGACTTTCCGGGCCGGAGCGTTGGTGTCCATTCGCTCTACTTGACCCAGCCATCTAAGCCGCTGGACCTTGACTCGTTTGACAAGGTCAGTGTCACTGTACAGCCCGTACAATTCGTCCTTAAATCTTCTTTTCCACTCTCCATCTATGCAGACGGTACCAAAAATCACCCGAAGAATTTTTCTCTCGAAGCATCCTGAAGCGTTCTCGTCTGCCTTTGACAAGGTCCATGCCTCTGCGCCATATATAAGAACCGGGATGATAAGTGTCCTACACAGTGACACTTTAGTTGCTCGAGAGAGGACTTTACTACTCAATTGCCTTCTTAGTCCGAAGAAACAGCGATTGGCAAGAGTTATTCTTCGTTTGATTTCAGCGCTGGTGTCGTTGTCTGAATTAATAGCTGGGTAGACAAAGTCCTTAACTACGTCAAAGTTATAGCTGTCTATCGTGACGTTCTGTCCAAGACATCGGTGTTGGGTGTCCTTTCTTGATGACAGCATATACTTGGTCTTGCCCTCATTTACCACTAAACCCATCTTCTTCGCTTCCGTCTCAGTGCTCATAAACGCGCCATTGACATCATGCTGCGTTCTTCCAATTATGTCAATATCGTCGGCATATCCGAGCAATTGAACTGATTTTTGAAAGATTGTGCCTCTTGTGTAGACGTGGGAGTTTTGCACTATTCTTTCAAGAACGATGTTGAAGAAGTCGCATGGCAGTGCATCGTCTTGCCTTAAACCTTTTTTGACATCGAATGTATCGTTGAGATCTTTTCCGACCCTGATGGAGCAGCGTGCGTTCTCCATCGTCATCCTACACAATCGGACAAGTTTGGTAGGGGTGCCAAAACTAGACATGGCTCTATATAATTCCTCTCTATAGATGCTGTCATACGCGGCCTTAAAGTCGATAAAAAGGTGGTAAGTATCGATTTGAAGCTCCTGGGTTTTTTCCAAGATATGGTGGACTTTCCTGGTTTAAAGCCGCACTGATAAGGACCTATCAGGTTGTTGACGAATGGCTTCAAACGCTCACACAATACGGCAGAGAGGATCTTGTACGCGATGTTAAGAAGACTGATACCTCTGTAGTTGGCGCAGCTCAGAGGGTCTCCCTTCTTGAGGACCGGGGAAACAATGCTGAGGTTCCATTCATCGGGCATGCTTTCTTCCGACCATATTTTGCAAATGAGCTGGTGCATACTCCTAACCAGGTCATCGCCTGCCGCTTTAAACAATTCGGCAGTGAGGCCATCAGCTCCAGCAGCTTTGTTGGACTTTAGCTTGGATACCGCTGTCTTCACTTAGTTCAGGTCGGGTTGGCGGAATTGTTGGTCTACGTCGCCTAAATCGAATGGTTCTATCTCTTCAACAGCGGAATTGGGTTCATCATCGTCGTTATAGAGCTTGGAGAAGTGGTCTTTCCATATCCTCAGCATTGAATGCGGTTTCACCACGATGTTCCCTTGATCGTCTTTGCAGGCTTCGGCTCGGGGTTTATAGCCGGAGGCTGTTGTTTTCACGTGCAGGCTGTATCTTCCGATTATTCCACCAAAGATATCCTCTCTTCCTAGCTCGGCATTAAAATCTCCTAGAACAATCTTAATGTCATAGCCAGGGAACTGCTCATATGTTTTGTCCAGGAGCTCGTAGAATGCGTCTTTGGTGTCTTCATCCTTTTCCTCTGTGGGGGCGTGTGCGTAAATGAGGCTTATGTTGACGAATTTAGCCTTGATGCGAATTGTTGCTATGCTCTCATTCACATAGTTGAAACTCAAGACTTTTTGCCTGAGTCTAGCTCCAGCAACAAATCCACATCCAAACAATCGCTGCTTTTTCTCTCGGTAGCGATCGCCGTAGTAGATATCGCAGTCTCTTAATTTGCGTCTACCTGGTCCATCCCATCGCATTTCTTGGATAGCGGTAATATCTGCTTTGTAGCAGTTGAGGGCTTCCGCTAATTGTTCAGCTGCACGTGGTCTATTAAGGGACCTAAAATTCCACGTACAGATCCGAAGTTCGTTGTCCGTTTTCGTTTGCTAGGTTCGTCATCAGTAAATCCGTCCGTATCCGAGGCTTGTTGGTGCTTCGCAACTAAAATAGCTTTACGTGGCCGGGAAGTCACCCCGACAGCACGACCCCTAACCTGGAGGGCCAGATCCTTGTATTGTTCCAAAGATGGGGAGCCGGATAGACCGTTCCTTATAGGACTGAGCTCCAAATATGTTGTTATAGCCCCATAAGGTGTTCAGTAAGTAGTTCAATGTGAAATTAGAATCTTAGCTTATAATATTCATGGCTTAGGTAATAAGAATTTATTTTCGGAATTTTATAATTTAGTCAATCAGTATGAAATCGTATTTTTATTCGAAACATTTGTAACCAAAGAAAATTGTAGCAAGTTTGGAAGAGAATTTTTAAAATATAATTTTGAATGGATTCCGGCAATTAAAACGCAGAAGAGAGGAAGGGCAAGTGGAGGTTGCTATTTGGGAGTAAAAAAGGAGCTAAAAGATAAGGACATTGTTGCTTTCAGATGGATAACGACATTAAGTTTTTAGAGATGCAGTTGGAGCAAGAAAAGTACCAGATATATCCATGCTACTTGAATTGTATTAAATGGGATGATGATATGAGGAATATTACGGACCTGTTAATACAATCAACTAATCCAAACATCATGCTTATAGGAGACTTGAACGCAAGAGTTGGAGAGAAAGAGGGTATGGGAAACTTAATTGAAAGAATAGCCCGGAAATCGAAGGACGCTGTTTCAAATAGGAGAGGTAAAAAAGTACTAGACTTGTGTGACACGTTTGGGATGAGAATACTAAATGGAACTAGTGAAGGGGACAAAAATGGTGAATACACGTTTGTAGGTGGTCAAGGAAATTCGGTGGTAGATTATTGCCTAGCAGGTGGAAGCTGGAACAAATGCATCAAGGACTTTGAAGTGAAACATGTACCTTACTCCGACCACTTACCTATTGTTGTTGTATTTGGACATAAAAGCGAAGTAAGAGATGGAAATCGCACTCTTCTGCCTATACCGATGCTGAAATGGAAAGATTCTATGGGTCATGTGTATAGAAAAGAATTGGATAGAAGGCTGACCGGCCAAACGGAATTTGATTTTCCCACATTGGAAAAATGTATAAAATGTGCAGCTGCACGTCCCTATTCCAACTCAAGGCGAACAACGCAATCTACTCCATGGTTTGATAATGATTGTAGGAAGGCAAGAGATCTCTCGTTTGAAAGGCTTACGCTTTTTAGAGAAAAAAACACATCTATTGTTAAATGCTCTTATCTAGAAGCCAATCGGCAATACAAAGAAATCTGCAGAGAAAAGAAGAAAAATTACTGGGAAGGAGAAGCAAAAAAGCTGGCAACATGCAAAAACTCGAAGGATTTTTGGAGCCTAGTGAAGAAATTAAATGGAAGAGTAAATGTGATAAATCGGAATCTGAGCCCAGATATTCTTCGAAATTATTATAGTGACCTTCTAAATCCTGGTGGAGTAATACATTCCTTCCAATATGCTGTCCCAGGGATCCAAAATGAAACACTCGATGCTACTATCTCGGTACAAGAAGTGAGCCATGCACTTGAATGTTTAAAAAAGGGCAAAGCACCGGGACCAGACTCCATTCCGATAGAATTTTATAAGAATGGTTCGAGCTTGCTGAAAATCAAGCTCTGCCACTTAATGAACAAAGTCCTTGAAAATGAAATGACACCGCAAGGATTCAAAGAAGCATTAATTTTTCCGATACACAAGAAAGGATCATTAGCTAACCCAGAAAACTATAGGGGAATCTCGTTCCTGAATGCATCATATAAAACTTTTACGGCGATCCTCAAAAAACGGCTGGATGAATGGATAAGGCAGAATAATATCCTGAAAGAATACCAGGCAGGGTTCAGGTCAGGCTACTCAACAGTTGATCAACTGTTTGTCCTTACAACTATCGCGGAATCGTTCCAGAATCAAAACAAAAAACTTTACACGTTTTTTGTGGATTTCAAAGCAGCTTTCGACTCCATTGACAGAAATGCGTTGCTTTATAAGCTGTACTTGAAAGGAGTATCACTTAAGTTTGGAACAGTATTACAAAACCTATATACAGGGAACAAAGCTGCTATTTGGAATGGTGAAGAGATGTCAGACTGGTTCGAGACAAAATCAGGTGTGAAACAGGGATGCGCCTTGAGCCCAACATTGTTTTCGTTATTCATAGATGATCTGCTGGATGGACTTCCGGGGGGTGTTCTTTATGCAAATACATGCATTAAGGGACTGATGTTTGCGGATGATGTGGTGTTGTTAGCTAGCTCCGCTGAAAGTCTTCAACTAATGATAAACCGGCTTGGAGACTACTGTAAGCTCTGGAATTTGACAGTGAACCGAGAAAAATCCAAAGCAATGATTTTTAAAAAAGGAGGTGGTAGAAGAAGTCGTAAGGACATTTGGAACTACAATGGCGGAGAATTAGAACTGGTGAACGAGTTCAAGTACTTAGGCATGCTTCTTTCGTCAAACCTCAATTTGAGTAAACACCTCAACGAAAAACTATCCAAGGCAAAAGCTGCAATCAATGCGACGTGGAAAGGATGTTTTTCAAATGGAGCAATTGCGCATAGCAGTAAATATAAAGTATTTGAAGCAGTGGCTGAATCAGTTTTGTTCTATGGGGCACAGGTGTGGGGATATAAAGAACATGAGGCAGTAGAGAAGCTCCTACGGTTCTATATAAAACGAATTTTCTGTATTCCTGCTAATGCTCCAAATTATCTGTTGATGATCGAAACAGGACTTTCACCCTTGTTTATAAAAACTTTGAAGTTGCAGATAGACTACATACTGAAGGTAATGAAAATGGCGGATACAAGGCTTCCAAAAATAGTGGCGTTAAAAGCGGTGGATAACAAGTCAAGCTGGTATGCGGAATGGATGGATCTGGCGCTTCAATGCAAGATGGAGGTTGATCTAAGTATTGGAAATGTAGATAACTGGGGTTCAATTTTATATCAGCTGGTGGAGAAAGTTGATGAACTGAAGCTACTGGAGTATAGAGAAGAAGCAAAAGCTTCGGTACATAGAGCAGTGTACAGTCGCTTGGACCACAATTTGGTAGGAAAAAACTATTTCCATGATAAAAACAGTGTGCAGGTTATATCAATGATGATGAGGTTGAGAGGTGAAATTATTAACCTGAATTACATACCACATAGGGAAGATCTTCCATGTCTTTGTGATCTATGCAACAGGAATGAAAGAGAAGATGTCTTACATTTCATTGGGAAATGTCCAATATTAAGTGAAGTGAGGCGTCAGGTATTTGGAAAAAACTACCTTTCGGATGATGAGAGTATAACGGAGTTAAACGAGCTGGATGTGGAAAAACTTTTTAATTTTGCCAAAAATGCGCTAAATTATAGGAATAAAATAAGGAGTGGGAACTTTTGAGAACTTATTTATTGTAATTTTTTAAATGATCGGGCAGACGGCATAATGCCATGCATATATGTTTTTATATTATTTTAAAGTAGTTAAAAATGAATTTGAATAATAAAAACTATCTATCTTGAAGTAGTTCAACCTGACTGGAACTGTAGATGCCACCATTCCTCCGCTGCCGTCTGGAAGAGGTGCCTTAGTGGGAACACCTCTCTCCCCTCTCTCGTTTGCTGCCACCAACAACCTACCACTAGGGTTGAGACCCAATCAGTAGTTGAGGTACTAGGCACCCGATGTTCACCACGTGGAGGTGAGAGTAGGAGTTGATAGACAGAGGGGGGTTTTAAGAAAAACTTATGAACGCTAGGGTCCTCTTAAGTGCACGTGTCTACAATTTAAACATTTTATTTTTTTACTCGTTATAAGCTATTAATACCGGTTCAGTCAGGATTCCGTGCGAAGCATAGCTGTACAACAGCTGTACTTAATGTAGTTGAAGAAATAAGAGAAATGCTGGAACAGGATTTTGTCACATTTCTTGTCCTTTTAGACTTCTCTAAAGCTTTCGATATGGTGGTACATTCCATATTAATCAATAAATTAAAAAAAAAATTATCAGTTTCTAACTCAGCAATTCGACTCATCTCTTCATATCTTAGTGATAGACAACAAGCAGTTTTATTAGATGGAGTAATGTCCAAATTCTTACCCCTAGTTAAAGGTGTTCGCCAAGGATCGATTTTGGGGCCTCTTCTATTCTCAGTGTACATAAAAGATATTGCTTCTGTTTTAATTAGTTCTCCAAAACACATATACGCTGACGATGTTCAAATTTACCGAAGTTGTCCTTTGGGTCTTGTCGAGGATTGTGCTTCAAATTTAAATGAAGATCTAAAGCGTGTTTCGGAGTGGGCAGCAAAATGTGGCTTGGCACTTAACCCTACGAAATGCAAAAAATGCTTAGTAATTTCTAGAACACGCTTCGACCTATCATATTTTCCTAGTATAATGTTAAACAATATCAATATTGATTATGTCGAGTCCGCAAAAAATCACGGTGTTATCATTGATAGAAGACTAACTTGGAAAAATCACATAAATTCAGTGGTGGGGAAAGCATACGGTGCTCTTCGAAATCTATGGGCTGTGCAAAATGTAACTCCATTTAAAACGAGACTGCTGCTAGCGAAAACTTGGTAGTTCCTTTGCTAGTCTATGGGTGCGAAATATTTTTAGGTGCGACGCTGCGAGCAAAAGGAAATTACAAGTAGCTTTTAACACCTTAATTCGATATGTTTATTGCCTTAGAAGATATGACCACGTTTCACACCTAGCAAAAGCCGGTGCCCTGACATAAGACCATACGACGGACACTGACATAAGACCATAGCGTTGGACACTAAATTCACAACGAGGTGGCGTTGGACACTATTTACTTACCCAGTCTTGGTTCCTGGACTCTGCTTTTGTGCTGCCGGAACCGGAATCCTCCTACTCTTACTTGAGTACTATCATGAGTTCCTTATTTGTCCACTGCCGGGACTTGAACTCATTTTCGTGTATTTCACTGGTTACCTTATACACCATTTGGTGTAAAGTGGATGTGAGCTGTACCAGTCAACGAACTCGAACTCCACGTGGAGTCAATGGTAAGCTGCAGGTGATGTATTTGTTATGTGTTATCGTCAGCATTATCGTTGCCTAAGTTGGTGTTGGTAGCTTATTTTGCTGTTGAATCTAGTTTGTAAGGGGGAAAATGTAATGGGTCATTACAAACTGTAACAAGACCGGGCACTTACAGCGTCAATGCCGACTACCACCAAATAAAACCGCTTGTCAACATTGTGGAAGCAAGTGATCCAACCCAGAGCAAGGTAACAACAACACCAACTTCGAGGAGCAGAGGCTGGTTTCTTGTATCGATGGCCCCAGAACCACCATCCAGGTCTCTCAGACCAAACGAGACAACAAAAGTCTGACTGTGGAGACTACTATTAACGGGAACAAACATGTGGCTACCATCGACACCGGTGCCACAGCATCCATAGTACGTAAAGTAAAGACGTCGTGGCTTCATAACACCAATAGCTACCGTCTAAGAACCGCAACGGGAGAATCAGCAAGAGTATATGGAGAAGTGTGTCTTAAGATCCGACTGGCCGACCTAGTGTTTACTCCTCAATTTCTGGTGGCAGATATATGTGACGAGTGCATCATTGGAATCGACTTTATGAGACAGCACGGAGTTATTTTGGACATCGGTAATCAAGTTTTGAAATACCAAAACAAGGAAATTCCAATGACCTATTCGAATGAAATTACGTCAACACTGAGGACTGTCATCGCGGAAGATCTGATTCTGCCTCCTTCTTCTGAAGTGTTCGTTCGGACAAAACTGGAAGGTGAGTTTGGAAGCCTTCGATACCTTATGGTGGAACCAGGCCCAGAGTGTTCCTCCCAAAGCGTCATCATTGGGAAAACACTGGTAGCACCGAAAAACAAAATGGAAGTCGTTGGACGTTGCGAATAGGTTGCAGCAATTACGAATATCACTGATAAAGCCCCAAGAAAAACTATAACAAAAAAATTATAGCTCAAAACCATCAAATCTAGAATACTGAATTCATCCAACCTTGATCACCAACAAACAAGGATGGCTGAAAATCTCCTACAAGAGTACACTGACATCTTCTCATCGCCAAAGGGTCAATATGGTAGGACACAGTTGGTGCAGCATCGCATCAACACAGGAGGTGCAAGACCGATTCGTCAACCCGCAAGACGCCTTCCACTGGCCAAACAGGTAAGGTTGAAGAAATGATAACAACAATGAAGAAGGACGGTCTTATCGAAAATTCCAAAAGTCCTTGGGCGTCACCAGTGGTGCTAGTGAAAAAGAAAGGCGGAAGCACTCGTTTTTGTGTGGACTACCGAAAGCTGAATGATGTGACTAAGAAGCACAGCTATCCCCTGCCGAGAATCAGTGATACCCTGGGAGCCCAGTGGTTCTCGACGCTGGACTTGAAGAGTGGATATTGGCAAGTTGACATCCACACTGATGATCGGGAACAGACGGCGTTTTCTACAGGTAATGGGCTCTGGCAGTTCAAAGTTATGCCGTTTGGGCTATGCAACGCTCCGGCAACATTCGAGCGTTTGATGGAGTGCGTTCTTCAAGGACTGACGTGGAAAGCTTTTCTAGTATACTTGGACGATGTCATTGTTTACGGGAAAACATTTGACTAACATTGCAAGAACCTAAAAGCCGTGTTTCAGAGACTTCGAGAGGCTAACCTTAAACTGAATCCGGAAAAATGTGCACTTTTGAAAACCAAAGTTAAGTATTTGGGACACATCATCTCTTCCCAAGGAGTGAAGACTGATCCTGAAAAAGTTGACTCCGTCAAAAATTGGCCAGCACCACAGGACAAACATCAACTCCGAAGCTTTCTTGGTCTTGCCACATATTACCGACGTTTTGTTAAGAACTTTGCTGGAGTTGCAAAAAGTTTGCATCAGCTCACCGAAAAAGGGAAGCAGTTTAAATGGTCATTTGAGTGTGAGAAATCTTTTCAGGAACTCAAATACCACCTCTGTAACGCTCCAGTGCTGGCACATCCAACACCTGGCAAAACATTCATCATCGACGCTGATGCAAGCAACGTTGGAATCGGGACGGTACTATCCCAAGTACCGCACCGAAATTGAAATAAAAGCTTTACTTGAGGCGATTGAAACGCGGTATACCGAAAGAATAAAATCTATGGAAGTAGCGCAGAAGGCTTGTGAAAGAAGCGTAAGCAAAGTAAACAAAATCACCGAGTCTTTGCAGAACCAAAGTGAAAAAATAAATGATGGTGTTAACAAAATTTCAACGGTTTCGGACTCAATTAAAGACATACACAAGAGTATAACGCAAAATAAGGAAAACAAAAGTGATGAGCGTGTGAAAGAAAGTGTACAACATATATAGCAAAGTGAGTTAACGCACTCACTCATGAAATTAAAAAGAAAAATAATAACATTATTGCAAATCAAAACAAAGAAAAAAGCTCATATAGTGATGTACTAAAGAAAAATGAATCATCTGTCCTTATCTACCCCATGACAAAACAAGAGTCAAATGCAACGCGGAAACATATAAAAGAAAATATAGACCCAACTAATGTAAACATAAACAGTGTGGTGAACAAGAACGACGGAGGTGTTGCCATCAAATTTGCGGACAAAATGTCATCCGAAAAATTGAAAAACGAAATTGAAGCCAAATTTAAAGACCATAGTGCCTTTAAAAAATAACCCTAAAGTGTGCATCATGAATCTAGAAAATGATGAATCAGAAAGTGAAATAGTTAATAAAATAAAGAAACAAAACCAAGAACTAAGTGACGGTAATATTAAACTTGTTCATTTGTTTAAAAACAAAAAAAAAAAAAAAATGGAGAAAATTTGAGCGTTATTCTCGAAGTTGATAGTGCCAGCTTTAGTAAAATTCTAGACATGGAGTACATAAAAATAGGTTGGGTAAAATGTCCTGCACGAGAATATTTTAATCTTTCGCGGTGCTTTAAATGTCAAGGGTTTAACCACAAGTCCAGTGCCTGTAAAAACAGTACTGCATGCATGAAATGTGGAGGTGACCACCAAGTTACGGAATGTAAAAATGAAAAAGCTTTGTGTAAAAATTGTACAGAACTAAATAAATCTTTGGGAATGAGTGTTGACTGTGACCATCAAGCGAATGACAGGAACTGTCCTGTTTTTCTTAGAAAATTAAAAGTTCTAAAAGAAAGGACCCAATATTAGCAACCAAGCCAATTGAACTATTGGTATACCAATGTTCAAGGCCTAATAAACAATTTCAATGAAATAGAATTTTTAGTGAATAATAACTCATTTGAAGTAATTGCATTTTCTGAAACTCACTTGACGGAAAATATAGAAAATAGTGAAATATATCTGCCAAACTATAATACTCCTTTGCGTTGTGATAGTACAAGTAGTTATACAGGTGGTGTAGTGTTTTATTTCAAAAAAGGTCTAAGGTACAGAATAATAGACCAAACGCACGTACCAATGCAAATGTGGTGTTTATGTTACGAGATCTTTTCAAATGAATTTAAAGAAACAGTTGCGATTTTTTACAGATCTCCTAGTAGTTCTGACCGCGAATTTTGTACAATATTTTCGAGTTGGATTGAGGTAGTATTGAATACAAATTCAAATATAGTGATCTTTGGTGATTTTAATATTAATTTACTAAACACAACCTATACATACACTAAATCTTTTAATGCAATTTTAATCCAAAATAATTTGAAACAAGTAATTAATAAACCTACAAGAATCACGGCTAATTCAAAATCATTAATTGGCTTTGTTATATGTCCCAATGAAAAATATGTTTTGGCTGATACAGATCCGGACTTAAAAATAGGTGATCATGAAGCGATTTTAGTTAATGTTCCCGTGATTAATAAAAAAAGTGAAAACAGTCCAAAATATGTTGATCTTTTTAGATATAATAAATCTCAATTTAGAGCCCTTATTAATGAAAAATGTGATCAGTTAAATTTGAACAGTGATTTCAATACATTATCATCTTTGCTCCAAGACAATTTAATATATTGTGTAAATAAACAAACAAAAAAAGATAGAGTTTATGATTCCAATAAATGGTTTACTGAAGAATTAAGAACCCTAAAATTTAACAAAATTCAGTGTTTTCGTAAAGCGAGCATTTTCAATAGACCTGCTGATTGGATCAGTTACAGAAATGTACGTAATAATTACAAAAATAAATTATTTCAAACAAAGAGGAATTATATATGTAACATAATTGAATCTTGTTATAATCAAAAAGAGATGTGGAAAACAATCAAAAAATTTGTCTTAAACGAAAAGGTAAGTGAAATTGGTGAAGTGTACTTCGGTGATAAATTGGAATCTGAAAACTCTGTGATCGCTAATGAATTCAATTCATACTTTGTTTAAAGTATAAATGCGATAAATAACTCTATAAAAAAAAATAAATAAATAGGGTGGCGCAACAGAGCGAGGAGCCCCTGGGCCTAGCGCATTTCTCACAACCATGCCTTGTGAGGGAATGGAGGGGACCTACAATTTTCCAAAATTGTTATCTACAGCACAACACGCTTACTGCAAGGGAAAATCTGTAGAAACGGCCCTACACACCCTGGTACGTACTATAGAATATTCCCTCCACCACAAAGAATTCACTCTGGCCGCCTTCCTCGACATAGAGGGCGCCTTCAACAACGTCAGCAACTCTGCAGTTACAAAGGCACTGACGAAGCTCAAAGTAGATGATTCCATAGTGGAGTTGATAAATCTAATGCTAAAAAGCAGGAGAATCAACTCTACTCTAGGAAACTTCTCTGCAAAGAGATCTGTCAGTAGAGGAACACCGCAAGGCGGAGTCCTATCCCCTCTTCTTTGGAATATAGTCGTCAATGAACTTCTAGTTGACTTAGAAGCT
Organism: Melanostoma scalare; assembly: GCA_949752695.1. Taxonomy (NCBI): domain Eukaryota; kingdom Metazoa; phylum Arthropoda; class Insecta; order Diptera; family Syrphidae; genus Melanostoma; species Melanostoma scalare. The sequence goes on along the minus strand of OX456986.1, from coordinate 63,439,492 downwards.
GAGGGATTCAAAGTGATTGCATATGCAGATGACGTCTCCATTGCGGTGTCCGGCAAACATGCTCACGTCCTTACGGACCTGATGCAGACCGCTCTAAATAAACTTGTAAAATGGCGGGAAAATGTGATCTAGGGGTCAACCCTCAGAAAACTGAACTCGTTCTCTTCACCAGGAAATATAAAATTCCTCAACTAATAACTCCATCAATAAATGGAATCTCACTTGTACTTTCAAACGAAGCCAAATATCTAGGTATAATCCTAGACAAAAAGCTAAATTGGAAAGCCAATATACAGGAAAGAATCAGGAAATCCACCGTGGCCTTATTTTCCTGCAAAAAAGCCATTGGTAACAAATGGGGTTTCTCGCCCCAAATCACCCACTGGCTCTACACCGCGGTCATCAGACCAATACTCACATACGGAGTAGTGGTATGGTGGACCGCTCTTGATAAAAGGACCTACTGCGACAATTTAAGCAAGGTCCAACGAACAGCCTGTCTGTGTATAAGCGGTGCACTGAGATCAACACCCTCAGCTGCACTAAATACACTCCTTAACCTCACACCACTAGATATCTTCAGCAAACAAATGGCCGCCAGTGCAGCCACTCGTATGAGAGCTATCTCCCAATGGACCGATAACAACATCGGTCACGTTGCAATCCTGAATTTATTCGGATCAATCCCCTGTCACTCCGACTACACCATCCCCCAATTGGTTTTTGATAATAAGTTCCAAGTCACAATCCCACCGAGAACGACCTGGGACGACGAAGAATTTTTGAGAGATGATTCAATTCATTTCTATACAGATGGTTCAAAAACCGAAGAAGGGGTAGGCTGTGGGGTGTACTCAAACCGACTTAACGTAAGTCTCTCGTTCCGCCTTCCAAACCATTGTAGCGTGTTCCAAGCGGAAATTCTGGCGATCAAAGAGGTCCTATCATGGCTAAGAGAAAACGTGATATCCTCAACGAATATCCGGATTTTCTCAGATAGTCAAGCAGCCCTCAAATCACTCGGCGCTGTTTCTACGAACTCAGTAACCGCCCTTAACTGTCGCCTATCTCTTAGGGAGATGGCTGAACAGTTCAATATTCACCTTATTTGGGTGCCGGGGCACAGAGATATCGTGGGTAACTGCAAAGCCGATGAACTCGCCAGAGAAGGAACCGTTCTACCGATCTCAACCAGCAGGTTGAATATTGGTATACCAATCGCTACATGTAAACTTATGCTAAAGCAAGAGGTAATGGACAGAACAAATGACAGGTGGAACAATATCACCACGTGCGTGGCAACAAAACGGATATGGCCAGGACTAGATCCAAAACGCACAAGACATTTGTTATCCATTACCAGATTGCAAGTTAGCTCCGTAATCAATGTCATTACCGGACATTGTCTGATAGGAAGACACGCCATAAGACTTGGCGTTCCCTCTAATGACTTCTGCAGAAGTTGCTTAGATGAGGAGGAGGAGGAGACAATCCCACACCTCCTCTGCTCATGTCCTGCACTCTCTTCTAAAAGAAAGAGGCATCTGGGGAAATATTTTCTCGATGATCCAAGCGATCTGGCGCACACAGATCCCCTGCATCTCCTTCGCTTTATTGTAAGCTCCAAATGGTTTTGTTAAGCGAGGTACTCTCTCGCATAATTTTTATGGTATCACAGTGGACCTAATAGTGGTCTAAGTGTGTCGGGTGTATTCCTGGCAGCCATTTTAACCTAACCTAACCTACAATTTTCTGCCGGTTCCGAACGGCTAATCGAGAAAGCGCTTTTCATGGCAATGAATACTAACGGAGGACTTGCCAATTCCTCGCGAAAGGCGATACCCGTGGAAAAAACATTTTTGCCTCTGTTGGGATTCGAACTCGAACCTCTGATTAGATAGATAGATAGATTAGATACAGTTTATTTTCTCTTATAAAATTGATATGTTAACATTAAATAAACAATATTAATAAATACAAAAAATATAAAAGAAAAATGTAACATTCTGTATTTAGATTACAATGTAATTTAAATAGTTATGAATGCCACTTTAATATTAGGATATCTAATTAAACAATATTATGGGTGGGGTGACCCTCAGACTAGTATTAGACTATAATTTTAAGTTATAAAATTACAAATAAATAGAAACTTTAAGCAAAGTACAAGGTACAGAGAAGCAAAAGGAAGAATATAAAACAATAATATATAAAGCTTGCTAAAAACTACAGATTCTTAGACCAGAGTATCAGAAACAAAAGATTCCAAGTTTGAATAATCCAATTCTGAAAACCATAGTTTTAACTGACTAGTAAACATACCAGGAGATGTAATTATTCTCAAAGAAAATGGAAGCTTGTTAAAAAGACGATGCGATGAGATGGTATAAAAATTACGAAACGCCGTTGTCCGAAATGAAGGAACTGTCAAAATGTTCGAAGAGTTTCCTCGTAAGTTATAATTAGAAATAATTCGAAAATTACGATTACCAGATTTCATGAAAAAAGATTTTAGCACTTTAAAACAATACAAATGTCGCACGGGAAGAATTTTTAGCTCGCGAAACAAAGGTAAACTAGGATGTCTTCTAGGCTTACGACAAACTTTTCTTACAGCGTATTTTTGTAAGATCAATAAGGGTTGGATTTTGTTGAAGTATGTTCCGCCCCAACAAACAATGCCATATTGAAGCTTGGAATGAAAAATACCAAAGTAAATAGTTTTTAAAAGATCAGCTGAAACAATATTTTGTAAGTAATAAAAATGACGTAATGTACAACGAAAATATTTTCCCAGATTATCTGTATGATTTGAAAATTTCATATTGGAGTCTATAATAAGACCTAAGTATTTAAATTCGGTAACCTTTTCAACTAAAAAACAATTAGCGCTACAGTTTTGGTCACATGAATAAGTAATATCGGAAGAAGTCCCAGATGAAAAATTAAAGTCAGGTAACTTAAAGCTTTTGCATTCAGAGGCATGAAAGTAAAAATCAAAATCTAAGTTAAGCACTGAAGAAAGACTGAAAAACATTATTTTAGTTTTTGGGCTAATAACCAAATTATGTTCAGCAAACCACACCCTCAATAACTCCAGATCCCAGTTTATATCAGACACCAAATTCAAACGACTATTTGTACCGTAAGAAAAAGCAACATCATCCGCGAAAGCAGTTGGTTTGCCTCTAAAATCAAGTGAAAAAAGTGAATTTATATATATTAGAAACAGAATTGGTCCTAAGACAGATCCTTGAGGTACACCCAGATTGAGGTAACCAATTTGGCTCCTTATATTTTGCAGTTTTACTCTTTGAGATCTGTTCTCAAGATATGACTTAAACCAATTAAGTACAAAACCACGAAAGCCAGCTTTTTCCAATTTTCTCAATAAAAAGTTGTGATTTACCATATCAAAAGCTTTGGTAATATCTATAAATAATCCAGCTGTAAACTTTTTCTTATCAAGGTTATACATTATTTGATCACAGAACTGTAATAAAGCGTCTTCAGTAGATTTTCCTTGCTGAAAACCGAATTGGGTAGGATTGAGGTATTTAGTTCTTTCCAAAAAACTTATCATCCTTGTTTTAATGACCTTTTCAAAAATTTTGCTGAAAACGGGAAGAAGGGAGATTGGCCTAAAGTTGCATAGTTCGGTTGTAGAACCTTTCTTAAACAAAGGTACTACATCAGCGCATTTAAGAGCTTCAGGGAAGATACCTGCAGAAACACAACGATTAAAAATGAAAGCCAAAACATCAATTATATAACATGCAATGTTTTTGACAGCCGTATTTGATATATTGTCAGCCCCAGACGAATTAGAATTTTTTAAACTGCCAATAGCTTTAAGAATCTCAAGAGGAGTTATGGAATCAAAGACAAAACTGTTATTTTGAACTGGTTCGGCAATCTCAAATAGAGATGGACAAGAAAAAGTTTGAAATTGACTTGGTACATTAATAAAAAATTCATTAAATGCATTAGCAATCATCAATTGATCAGAAACAGAGTGACCATTAATATCAATTGAGGTGGGAGTTTTGGACGAAGAAGCTTTGTTAATTATATCATTAACTACTTTCCACTCATTTTTTAAATTACCCCTAGCAGAATTGAACTGGTTCCGATAGAAGTTGTCACGGCAAATTGGAATTTCCCTTTTTAGCTCATCACAAAGTTTCTTAAACTTCCTTTTTAGGATAATATTGCCAGGGTTCTTGTAACACTTCAGTCTTAGTTTATTTTTGGCTTTCACTTTATTAACTAAATATCTGGAGATCCATGGCTTAAGTCTTGTTGGTTCCTTTTTTCGTTGAACGTTCAGTGAACAATTACAAATGTGCTGATTGAGACAATCAATAAAATACATATAGGAAGCTGAGGCATCTGAACATGAATACACATTTTCCCAAAATTCATAGAAAAGTGAATCCTTAAGCTTACTAAAATCAATTTTTACTATACTATGAGAGTTTTCCGAGATTCCACAACTTTTATTTTTTGAAGTATTTAAGAGAATTCCTGTCATAGAGTGGTCAGTAATCATCAAATCAAATACACCTGATTCACAATTCCCGACGGAAATATTACCAAATCGACCATAAATATGATCTAAGCAACTTTCTGATGCACTACGAGTAGGCTCGTTTATAAAAGAAAACAGACCATGAGAAGCGAGGAGTGCTAAATAACTTGAAATCATTTCATTACTTTCCAGAATATTCAGGTTGAAGTCACCCAGTATAATTAAATTTTTTGATATTTCCTTGTCGAGCAAAACGGAAAATTCTTCAATAAACATAGAAATGTTGAAAAAGTGAAATCTATACACACAAATTATGACGAAAATATCACGGTTAACTACAAAAGAAACCCTTAAAACATCAGCACATTTAAAGTCGACATGAGTGACATCAAGAATTTTGTAATCTACTTTAATAAAACAACCTACACCACCGGAAGCATAGTTATCATTAGTTTTAGCCACGAAATTAAACCCGGGCAAATTATAATCGTCTTTTTCAAAGCTATATGTATATCCATATTTCAGAAACAAAGACAACATCTGGAATACAACAGAAAGAATCAAGATGAGTTACTAGCTCAGGAAAATTAGCTCTTAGGCTTCTGACATTCTGGTGAACAATAAACAATTTACTATGGCAATAGGATTTATCTGTAAAAACCTTATTAATATTTAAATTATTACTTGTATTATGGAAGGAAAAATCATCGAATAAATAATTATCTTCATTCATTGAAAAAACAAAAGATTTAATGCTCTAAATAAGAGCGATATCATTAAAAGTTTTAATTGAGATGACTTTTCCTCCCTCAAGCTTTCTTACAAGTATTTGATTATTTCTGTACCATACAAATTTTACACCTTTCTGTTTACTTATCTCTTTAGTTTTCATAAATAGCGCCTGTGTGTACTTTGTGAGAGAGTCATTTATATAAATGCCCGTTCCTTTCTTTTTGCTGTTGCTGCTGTTGTTGTTGTTGATATTACTACTGTCACTGCTGTTGTTACTGCTGCTGCTACTGTTGTTGCTGTTGCTGCTGCCCACATCACAAGCATATGAGTTCAATTTTTTTCTATTCTTCGTCTTTGCATTCATTATTCGCTGTTTGGTCGTTATATTTGCGAATCTAACACAGATAATCGATTTTAGTTTTGATAATGAGGTGGAATCTTTGTTCTGAACTTTCCTAACGTAGAATTTATCAATTTCGTTATCGCAAACATCTATGGACAATGCCTTAGAAAAAATTTCCTTTGCCTTGAGTAATCCGTTTGAGTCATTGACATTAGGAACACCAACAATTTCAATGTCGTTACTTAGTAATGTTTGTTGCTGCCAATTGATCTTGCTCTCCAGAATGTTTACTTTAGATGTAAGTGTAACATTTTCCGCACGTAGCTCATTAATTTGTTCCAAAAATCGACGGTTTGTATTCTCCAAATTAGTTAGCTTTAAATACACCATCTGTAGGGTACATTGACCTTCGTTGTCGGAAGATGGATCAGCAACAATATTGGGTGCAACACTCCCAGCTATGTAGTTGTTGGCGAAGGTGGGAGATGATTTGTTGTTGTCCAATGTAGAAACAGTCTGTGAGGGCAAACGTAGTGAACGGCGTTTAAGTACAGAACATTTGTCACAACGAAAAGACGATCCAGTTGATTGCATATAAGCGACATCATCCTTAGTAAGACGAGCACATTGAAGATGAAATAAATAATTGCAGTCGCTGCACTCAATTTTTGAAGATGAGTTTCGATCAAAGTTTTGAGAACACACGAAACAAATCATCTTGTTATGAAAATTATAGAAAAAAAAAGTCTTTATTTTGGAGAGAAGTTTTCTTTGAGTTGCGCACCCCACGACACTTCAGAGAGAACTGGATTAACAGGCGGACAAATAACTCTATACCCGTTGTAAATCAGGCACAAGTCGACTTACCTGAATCACAAAATGTTTTCAAATTTCGTGAAATAAATTTTGGTGAGTTAAGAACAATATGTAAAAAAATCAATACTAAAAATGCTTTGAAACTGAACATTAACATAATACTAGATTGTTTTGATATAATTGGTCCAATAATATTAAAAATTGTGAATGAGTCCTTTAAGAAGGGCATGTTTCCTAACAACTTAAAGGAGTCTATTGTAATCCCAATTCCTAAACAGCCCGATGCAAAGGAGTGTGATAAATTCCGTCCAATAAATATGATGCCAATATTAGAAAAAATAGTTGAAAAGTGCGCCTACGAACAGTTTTATAAATACGTTTGTGATACTAACTTATTGATGGAAAATCAGTCCGGTTTCCGACAAAATCATTCCTGTGAAACATCATTAAACTGGTTGATACTAAACATGAAAGAAGAAATACACGGTGGCAACAAAATTATTGCAATGTTCTTAGATTTCCAAAGGGCATTTGAAACAGTGGATCGCAATATACTGTTAAGTAAATTATGTAAATACGGTGTGAAAGGTATTGAATTCGATTGGTTCAAATCTTACTTATCTGAAAAAACCCAAAAAACCTGTGTTAATAATTCAAAATCGCGCGCGATTGAAACTTGTTTTGGTGTACCGCAAGGCACTATACTTGGCCCCTTATTGTTTTTAATATATATAAACGATATCTGTAAAGTTTTAAGAACTTCCAAAATATCTTTGTTTGCCGATGACGCTCTATTGTTCGTAAGTGGAAAAACTATATTTGAACTATTGAACCATATCAACGAAGATTTGAACAAACTGAAGATCAACGTTAGTAAAACTGAATAGATGGTGTTAAACAGCGATGACACGATCAATATAACAAATGAGGGTAACATTATTGAACAAGTAAATGAAATTAAGTATTTAGGAGTTATATTAGACAGTTAATTAAATTTTAAAACCCATATGAACTATGTAACAAAGAAAGTGTCGAGAAAAATTGGTTTTCTCAAAAGAATACGCAAAAATATAACAACAATTTGTGCTGTGAATATTTACAATACAATTATAAAGCCTCACTATGAATTTTGTTCAACGATTCTATTTTTAGGTAATAATGAGCAAATAAACCAAATGCAAGTATTACAAAACAAAGCTATGCGAACTATTCTTAAATGTAATATTTATACACCAATTATATGGATGCTGCCGTGTTTGAAATGGTTAAACATTAAGCAAAGAATAATGTTCAACACACTTATGTTTGTGTTTATAATGAAAAACAATTTAGTACCTGAATATTTAACTTCAAATTTAACGTATGTAGGTGAAAGTCAGCCTTACAACTTAAGATCAAATAATGACTTTAGACTCCAATTGTACAGAAACTCAAGAACTCAAAATATGATTAATTATCGTGGACTTAGATTGTTTAATGAATTGCCTAGTGAAATAAAGAATGAAAGTTCCTTAACTAGATTTAAAAAACTACTAATAGCGCATATAAGAAACACAATAATTGTTTAAATATTGTATCTATTATATTAGTTTTCGAGAATTGTACATTTGTAAACTAATTTATATATTTATATATTAATTTAAATGAATTATAATAGTAAAAATCTACTAAATAAAAATTTACATACATACATACAAGTACATGATGGCGAAGAGAAAGTGGTGGCATACTACAGCAAGGTCCTCTCGAAACACGAAAGAAACTACTGCGTGACCAGAAGGGAAGAGACCAACGCTGGAAACATGTACATTCTGGTTGTAATGAACTACTTTAGCAAGTGGCCTGAGGGGTATGCCATCCCAAATCAAGAAGCCAAAACGGTGGTCGACCAGATTGTGTTTAACTGGGTGAGCAGGTTTGGCGTACCTATGGAACTTCATTCCGACCAAGGGAGGAACTTCGAGACAAACATCTTCCAAGGAGTATGCGGACTACTTGGCAGTAAGAAGACGAGAACCACACCGCTTCATCCACAATCTGATGGGATGGTTGAAAGATTCAACCGGACCTTGAAAGAACACCTCACCAAGGTCGTAGGCGACTATCAAAGAGACTGCGATAGGCACGTACCGCTATTCCTGATGGCCTATAGAAGTGCGGTACATAGCTGAAGCACCGAAACTTCAGCAAAACTGAGAAGGTCCTTATACTGTTGTCACGAGGATTAACGACGTGGCTTACCGCATCCAAAGAGGAAGAGGCAAGTTAAAAGTAGTTCATTGTGACCAGCTGCATCGATATAGTGGCGAGGCTGCATATGGAATTATTTGGGACGAACAATCTTAAGGAGGGGGCAGTGTAATACACACCCAACATTTAATACCAATTTCCTAATCGAAAACGTTCAACCGAAAACACAAGCGGCAGCACTATAATGTACATCTAATGAAAGGCGTTGCTTGTAAGTCAGTGTGTGTGAGTGTAGAAATATACCATGAGGGGAAATGCTTGACAGCAAAATACTGGAATGGTCTTCAATGTAGAACAAACTGGAACGCTCTAGATGTAATGTTATTCTTTATAAGAGTGAGTTAATGTGATTATTCGTCGAGTTGAGATCGAATAAAGTATCGAATAAAAGTAATAGAATTTAATTGAAAGGAAAAGTTTTATTATTGCGAACTAAGCGCACGTTACACTACAATAAAAGGCATTGAGCACACTATCAAAACAACAAGAAATGAACCGATAGCTACAACTCCGTATAGATTATCACCCGCTATGAAAAATAAACCACGCGACATTCAACATTCTAACAGCGAATGTTGATGGGGACACATGCGCTGAAAGAAAGTTTGTTGTGTCAAAGAAAAAAACAAAAACAATAAATCCTTATATTTTGAACTCATTAAATTTCGATATGAAGTGCAAGTTTTGCTTACGTAAAGTAGAAAGAAATGATCTTAGTATTCAATGTTCTACTTGTGGAGAATGCTTTCATGCTAAGTGTATCAATTTAGTAAAACAAGACATTGATTTCTACGAAAAAAGTGATCAAAGTTACAAATGTGCTAGTTGTGTTAATTTGCGCAGAAAATCTTATTTGCTTGATCATGGTCTCATGAATTCCCCTCCCCCCCTGTCTGATTCAGTTGCGCATGTCTCTACGGCATGTGATGCAGCTTCTACACCAACGGCAGTTGCTTGCATTAAGCCCTCTTCTTTGATGTCTACCAAGCAGCCGATTACATTGGAGACACTGTATGAAGGAATATTGAAATTACAACAACTAAATACTAAGGCGCTCTTAAAGATTAAATCTCTTGAGGACAACAATAAATTTCTCGCTAACAAGGTTGATGCTCTAGAGGTTAAAGTTGATGTCATCGGTGTTCCTAATGTGACAAATGCAAATGTGCATGACAAAATAATAAAGTTGTTTACTGATGGTGTCGGTGTTCCAATGCTTCCTGATGGGATCGATTCATGCCACATAAAGAAAAAGACTTTTTCAAAAGGCAATAACAAAAAAAACATCTCTTCGCATATTGTAAGCGTACGATTCTCTTCTCTATCATCAAAGATGAAAATAATGAACAAGATGCGTGCTGAAAAAATTAAACTATCTTCGTCCATTTATGGTAATGATCAGAGAAGATAAACTTAGGCTGAAGCCTAAAAGCCTAGGCTTTCGCCTATTTCAGTATTTCGAGCCTATTTTCAAGCACCGAGCCTAATCAAGCCTATTCTTGTAATTTAACGAAATTTCATTCTAAAATTCATGAAAAGAAGTGTTTTTTATGCAAACCAACACGATCATTTGATTTGAGAGTCTTATAAATGTGTTGTCGATACTATCGAGTCGATAGCTGAATAATAAACAGAAAAATGTCCGAATTCATCCGCTCAAAATATCCAAATGTGAATAAAGTGATTTCCAAAACCAAAGGTACCAATTTTTCGGATTCTCTTTAATTTTATCAGATATTTAATAAAAATTAATTCGAATACAGGCATCATCGCGTCAAAACAAGTTTAAGGAAATGTACCCGGGCTTGCCTATGCCTCCTGAACCCGTAATCACACGGTGGGGAACCTGGTTGAATGCAGCGATTTACTATTGCAACCATTTTTCGGCTGTGAAATCTGTGATTGATACATTCGATGACGAGGATGCAGAAGCAATTGGCGCAGCCAAGCGAGCGTTCTCTCATGCTGACATTGAAACCGATTTGGCGTACATCAAGTGCAATTTTTCATCGCTCGTATCAGCAACAGTCAAACTTGAGACACAGGGTTTGGCTTTATCTGAAAGCATTGGTATCATTTCAACCATACAAAATAGCCTAGATGACTTGGATCGCGGTGAATTCGGTGAGAAGTTCGGCAAGGTATTGAAAAGGAACGGTGGGTTTAAGCAAATCGTTGACATCAATAACATCATAAATAAAAACATGCAGGCCACTGAAGCCCATGCAAAGAAGTTGACTCCAAAAGAACTGACACTTTTCAAGTACGCACCAACGACAACGACTGACGTCGAAAAATCCTTTTCGGACTACAAACACCTTTTCAGTGATAGACGTATAAAATTTTTGTTCGAAAATCTCAAGCATCACATGATTTCCTATTGTAATCGTGATATTTAGAAAAAGTGTTACTTGTGACAAATATTTTTCTTTTGAAGACTCAAAAATACTATGTGAAACATGTAGTCAATCGTAAAAAGCATTATTTCAAATAAATCGTTGATTTTTTTTTTAAATATAAAGGGAATTAGTGGTGTTTTCATCGAGCCTAATTCCAAGCCTATTTTGCCATTTTTTCGAGCCTATTTAGGCGCCTAAATCGCATTTTTTCGAGCCTAAATTTATCTTCTCTGGTAATGATGAATACGGTGCAGGAGTTAGTGGCGGTGTTATTGCAGTCGGTGGCGGCGGTGGCGGCGGCGGTAAGGGTGGCAATGGTGTTAAAGTTGGAAGTCGAAATCGAATTTTCATCAACGACACACTCACCTATTACACTAGATCTCTTCTCTTAAAAGCTAAGCAGTTGAAGGAAAACAATAAATGTCAGTTTGTATGGATAAGAAATTCGTCTGTTCTCATAAGAAGAAAAGAAGGGGAAAATGTGATTAGAGTGGTTGGTTTTAATGATTTTTTAAAACTTGAAAATAATCAAATTTAATTATGGTTAGCTTAAGAGTTAATAACGTATCATTTAATCCTCTTCATAATTCTTTTGAAAATAGCTTTTCATGTTCTTCTTCTAACAATTTTAATTGTCTTTGCATTGATCATCAAAATAATGTCTCTTATTCAGTTCTTTCTATAGTTCATCAAAATATACGTAGTATAAGAAAAAATGTTGATACTCTTTTAACTCATCTGGCATCTTTAGATCATTTACCTGATCTCATTTTCCTTTCAGAAATTTGGATTTTTGACAATGAAGTCTCTAGATTCTTCATACGTAATTACAAATTTGTTGCCTCTTGTAATAATTCTTATTCTGCTGGAGGAGTTGCAGTTTTTTATAGAAATGATCTTTCATCTGACATTAATGTTAAGTCATTTAATCTAAACAGTGCTGATTTGATAAGTCTAAAATGTATTATTTCTGGAATTAATTACTGTTTTGTTTGTGTCTATAGATTCAATTTTTGTTCGGTTAATTCCTTTTTGGAAGAATTTTCTGGTTTTCTCGAAAACCTTAAATGTAAAAATCTAATTTTGGTTGGTGATTTTAATATCGATCTTCTGTCTACTTCTTCTGAAAGTGATAATTATGTTTCAATCATGTCTTCTTTTGGCTTGAAAAGTTTGATAAATGAGCCCACGCGTATATTTCAAGATTCAAGTTCATGCTTAGACCATATTTTTATAAGATTACACAGAAATAATTCAACGATTTACAAAACCCATGTCTTTGACCTTAACATAAATGATCATAGGTTAACAGCTATTCAGCTTGATCACATTGTGCTCAGGAAAAAGCAGATAGACTTTCAGGAAATAACAAATATTGATTTCGTAGCTCTGAAATCCGCACTAGTAATTGAGTTTTGGGATGATGTATACCGATCCTTTGATCCATCTAATGCTTTTCAGTTGTTTCTTGAAAAACTACATTATTATTTAGTATGTTATAGTAAAAAAACAAATAAAAAGAAAAATAATAAATTTTTGAAACCATGGATGTCTGGTGGGCTTTTGAAAAAAATTCGTAAGAAAAATGCTCCTTACAAGTGTTTAAATAAACATCCCAACAACTTGAGACTGAAAAGGTCTTATGATAAGCTGTCCAATGAACTAAAAAATGAAATTCCTATCCAAAGAGATGCTTATTTTAGAAACAGGTTAATCCGTAACAGGGGTAACTCTAAAAAAGAATGGGAGGTTGTTAACGATATATTAAACAATAACAAGCAGTTTGAAGATCCTGTTGTCCGCATAAACAATTCGTCTATTTCTGATCCTTTTGAAGTTGAATGCTTTTAATGATCACTTTAGTAGAATTACTAATACTATTCGTGATACTGCCATTAATAATTCCTCTTTTTGTCAATGTGATAGTTCAAATTCATCGGAACCGTTTCAAGGCCAGAGTTTTTTTTGTGAATTTTTCTCTCCCTTGGAAGTAAATAAAATTATCCAATCTCTTTAAAATTCAAACTCTAAATCGTGTGACAATATCTCGAGTAATATTTTAAAAAATATATCTTTTCTTGTTTCTGATGTTCTTTCGTACATCTTCAATTTAAGCTTACGAAAGGGTGTCTTTCCAGATTTACTCAAAGAAGCAATAGTCATTCCAGTATACAAAAAAGATGATGCCTTAATTTTGAATAATTATCGCCCTATTTCTCTGCTTTCAGTTTTTGCTAAGGTTTTTGAAAAAGGGGTCAAATCTAGAATGTTGTCCTTTTTAGATAGAACAAATTTTTTTAGCAATTCACAGTTTGGCTTTCGCAGTGGCAGGTCTACTGAGGATGCATTATTAAAACTTTGCAGCGAAATATATAACAGTTTAAATGATTCTGATATTCCAGCTTCTTTATTCATTGACATCACCAAAGCCTTTGATATGGTTGACCATGATATTCTGCTAACTAAATTATTTAATGCTGGATTCAGAGGCTTTATTCATGATTGGTTTGCCTCTTATCTCAAAAATCGTGGTCAAAGAGTAAGGATTAATAATATATTGAGTACTAAAAATGTTATTAACATAGGTGTGCCACAGGGCTCTGTCTTAGGACCAATTTTGTTTTTAATCTTTGTAAACTCACTTTTCTTACAACCTTTTAATGGAAAAATAACAGCGTTTGCAGACGACACTGCTCTGTGTTACAGTAGTAAAAGTTATTTTAATCTTTCTCTGTCTCTGAATCATGATCTTGAATTGTTGCGTAGTTGGTTCAAACTTCATAAATTGGTAATAAGTGATAAAACGAAGTTCATGATTTTCAACATAAAAGGAAAAGTATGCAAGGATATGCCATTAAAATACCACTCGCCCAATTGCAAAAGATTCCGATTAATAAATACTTGTTCTCAGTGTAATAACGCAGTTGCTTTTAATTCTGATATATGCTGTTCCGATAAGTGTTTTGAAATTGATCGCGTTGAGAGTTTTAAGTACTTGGGTGTAACAATTGACTTTAAAATGAGTTGGACTAACCATACTTTGATTTTAAAGCAATTTTTAAATAAGGTAGTTAGACAAATTTATCTTCTAAGCCAATATTGTGGATTGGCAGTCTTAAAGTTGGTTTACAACGGGCTTTTTAAATCCAAACTTCAATATGGGTTAGTTTGCTGGGGTGGAACCAATCGTAACAAGATTGAGCCTCTACTTATATAACAAAAGCATACTATTCGTATTTTATGCAAAGTAAATCGTCTTACACCAAGTTTTGAGTTGTATAAAAGCCTTGAACTTCTTCCATTAAAGCATTTGTACTTTTACAAAGTCTTAAGACTATTTTTTGAAAATTCCGGGTATAACTATTCTAGAGTGTATGAAAATATAAACTTACGTGTTAATGCCAGAAATCTCGTATATGTACCCACCATCAAAAAAGCACTTTTTTCACATTTCTATGATGTAACTGCACCTCGTATGTTCAATAAGCTACCTGAAATTCTCAGATGTGAGAGAGTTAAATCAGTATTTCTTGATAAAATTAAAAATTGGTTATTTTTGTATGACTATGATACTCTTGAAAATTTACTGAATCCATTAATTTAATTATAAAAAAAATATTAATGCTCACTTTTTTTTTTTTTTTTTTTGATTTTTTCTGTTCACTTATGTTTAAAATTGTTATCATCGTAAGTTTTTAATTTTTTTCGCATCCCCATCGATAAATATTTATAATTCCTATTATTTAAGTACAGTACTTTCGCTTCTTGTTTTCTAAACAACAGAATGTACTTAACTGTTTCATTATTCATAATTCTTGAAAAATTTTTCCAATTATACATTTATCTATTTTATTTGTTATTAAGATTCTGAGAATGAAATAAAGATTTATTAAAAAAAAAAAACAAAGTTCAACGATATGCAGCAAATGTTCAATAGATTTAAAGCATTCGGTTTTCCTCTCATCTTGTTTTTGTAAATTGAAAGTGAAATATCTTGGCCACGTCTTAGCAAACTAAGGTTTTGAAAACTGACCCAGAAAAAACAGAAGCTATAAATAAACGTCCAAATCCAAAGAACATCAAGTATATGTCCTTTTTGCAAACTTGCTCATGGTTTCGCCGGTTTATTCCAAACTTCGCTGATGTTTCGAAGCCTTTGTCAAATTTAACGAAGAAAAACCAAAAATGGAAATGGGCAAATGAAGAACAAGCTGCATTTGAAGAATAAAAAAGACTGCTAACAACGCCACCTATACTTCAACAAGTTAATTAAATGATAAATCCCAAGAAGTTCCACTTAAAATTTGTACTGCCTAAATCATCATAGAATGTAAAACAGTTCTTGAAACCTCCAAAATTAGCTATTTTCTAAAATGTTTTCAACTTCATCCCATGAGGATGTATTTCAATACATCTTTTAGCCTTTCCTAATAACTTTGATTTAAGTACGTTCATGTAAATCAATTGTGACTGGTCACCATACTTTTTTAACGTAGGAACAATTAATTCAACATTATTTATGAAACTATGCAAGTCTTCTTTCCTCCCATCACACAACTTTTAAAAATATTTCAACTAAACGCTGTGTATCCACTTGTTCCAAATTCCATTTGTGTATCCAAATTTTGTTTTGTGTTCATTTTGTAGCATACTTTTTTATACCAAACACAACATCGAAGTAACAAAATGGTGGAGAAACATATACAGGTGACAGTTCCCTCTGCTTTAGATAACCAGCGATTGATTCCCTGCTATAGAATCTCTGCGATAAAAGTATGCTATCTGTCGCAGACTATGAAGATAAAGCTGCTATAATGGTCTCCACTTGCGATATTCAAAGGCTGCGGTAATAGGCTGTGATAGATTTAAAGAACGTGAAGACCAGGGGTAATGTAAGTGGAGTTGCCATTTTTAATTGTATATTTTCACTCAATTACTGTGAAATTGTATTTTACTTAAGTTACTCAGCAAATTTTGTTCATTCTTAAAAATATTCTTACACTTCTGGTATCTGTTGATTCCTGGTGCTCTGCATAATGATTGATTATCTTCTTTGGATGATGAATTCTCGTCCAGAATGGCTGAATCTTCAATGATATTATTTTGTTCTTCGTTGATGCTGCTCTCGCTGATGTTATTCTCAGTTAATTTCTTTTTTTTTGAATTTTTTGTAGTATTTTTTCATGTGTTTGCCGTTCTCTACGAACTTTCTAACATTATCTATTTGCGTTAGCTTGAGTTACAACAAAATGTTTGGTATTTCACTAAATTTGCGTTTTACTAAACGCACATAACGGATTACGTGCATGTGGAGAATTAGAGGACGCAATGAATTCCTACAATGCAGACATAAGCACCTGCACCATCCAAGAACTATAATGAAATGGGCCGGGCATAAACAAGATGAAAAACTGCTACTGCTATAGACAACAGAAACAAAGCTTATTTGGCATTTGGGTGCGGATTTGTCGATAGAGGTAGACTCCTGAGTCTCAGGGGGATGGTTTTCAGGAAATCCAGTAAATAAGCGTAGGTATAATGCCCATCCGCATCAGGGCTGAATTCGCTAACATTAGCCTTATATGCACCCACACTCCCCAGATGAGAGAGACGAGAACTCCAAAGATTGTTTATACGAGCTCCTCGAAAAAACATATGAGCAATGCCCTAGACATGACGTGAAAATGGTTCTTTTAACGCAAAACTAGGGAGGGAGGACATCTCTGAAAATATAAAACGGACTCAGGTTAATCGATTTTGCTGGGGGGCTAAAGTACGCACTTTCCGCATCTTAAAATTCATAAAGGTATATGGCGATCCCCAGATCAATCTAAAGTCAACCAAATTGACCGTGTTGCGATCGACGCAAGACACTCTTCGAATGTGATAGATGTTCGAACTTTCCGAGAGACCAATTTTGATTCGGACCACTACCTTGTTGTAGGCAAGATTTGAATGAGGATATCCTGTTCACGACTCGTGCGAACCACTGCTGGGAAGAGATATGAAGTCAGAAAGCTACAAACGCAAGGTATTGCCAGTGCCTTCTCCTATCGAATGTCGTCCCAACTATTCTTGAATCTAATGCCACCAGCATCAAGCATTGAAGATTAGTGGCAGCAATGCCAACAAGCCATCAGAACCGCTGCCTCTGAGGTTCACTCAGCCCCCAAAACAAAACCCAAACCACGGTTCGATGAAAAATGCAGGCATGCAAATTTAGCATAACGAGATTTACAAGGAGAAAAGAAGGGAAGAACACCGAATTCTCAAAAAGAAAAAGAAGTAGCATGAGAAGCGCTCGTTTGAGAAAATTTAGAGATGCTATGACCAAAAGGTAAAAACATCTTGCCAGTGTGGCAAAGCCTGAACTCAAGCCTGTAAAGACCAGCAGGAAAAAATAGTAACAGAGTCGCATTCGATACTGAGGATCTGGAAAAACCTCTTCTTCTTCTGCAGACTGCTAAGCGGCGGTGAAGACACGAATTCCGCGATGAGGCAGAATGACCCATTCAAATTGGACGGTGATCAAGAATGCTGTCCTACCTCGACTGCAGGTGCTAGCTTGCGTTAATTCGTCGATAGGTGTCACCAGGTAAATAAAATCGACATTTGAAATTACAAAGCAATAGTTTTCTTGTGCATTTCTCCATACCAATGACTTTTGTCTTGTTTCCCTATTGCGCTGCCATTTTTTAAGTCAAATTTGTGTGGAGAGCATTCCACAAAAAATTTCAAATATCGATTTTATTTACCTGATGACACTTATCGACGACTGTTTGCAAGTTAGCATGGATCCTCTATGATACAAACTCAATGGTTTAGCATAACAGCGCCATTTATTATTGAATTTGGATTCTTTATACCGATTAAAGTTATTCATAACAAATTTTTTAAGTAGATTAATGTTGTTTTTTATTAATCCATACCTTATCATGGATTCTTTTCTAACTACTTATCTATTATTATTTTGGTGGCATTTTTTCAGAGTTTGATTCAACAAACTCTCACGATTCTAGTCGATCTTCAACTGCAGAACTAGTTTTAACAGTTTAGAATGTGGTTGCCGAAAACATGGTTTAAAATGCACAAATTTATGCTTTTGTTATAGTACTGAAAAAAGATCCACTGAAAAAGAAAAAAACTACGAGGAAGTTAATGGGTGCGTTCATGACAGCGGAAGTACCGTTAGTTCGAAAATCTTATCTTCAGATTCTGTCACTTTTCTTGGTTCTGATTGGTCAAAAGTTCAAGATTTTCAGATGAAAATTCAGATGACATTTAGATTTTCAGATTTTCGAACATAGATTTTCAGATGGAAAAACTTGGCTGAAAATCTTAAGATTTTACTTGTCAAAACAAGGAAATTAACACATATACTTTTATTTACTCATTATTTTTGGGTTATTTTTTTGTTCTACAAGTTTTCGCTTATTTGTTGAATTGAAATTGATAATTTATTGGTGAGTTTTTTAGTTGAGATAATACACGTGTTTTTTAATCTAATAAATGAAAAGATTAGTAAAGTTTTTAACAGTTAAAACACTTATTATATTTCCTCAGATGTACGTTTCAGAAGCAATGCTCCCATCGTCAGTGAGATTTATAAATTTAATTAAATTAAATTATTTGTCAAAAAACTAATAATAAACAAAAATGTTTCTAAACAAAGTTACAGTTAAGTTGAGTTGAATCTATTAAAAAATTTTTTGAATATTGAATCTTTGATCGGTCCATCATCACTATTCATTAGATTATTTTTGTTTTTAAAAAAACAAAAATAATCTAAAGAATAGTGATGATTCAAAAGCATCTAATTCATAATTGCTATTTACATTTCTTATTAATTTTAAATTTTGCAAACTAAAGCTATGAGTGCAGCGAAATAAAAATAAAAAATCTAATTGGAGGATCTAAAGATAAAATTGAGCAACTTCAAAAATCAGGAATTTATTCTATCGGATGTAATGACTGTGCAAAAGAACATATAGGACAGACAAGAAGACCTATTCTAAAAAGATTTAAAGAACATTTTGCACATCTTAAATATAATGAAAAAGAAAAGTCAAGTGTTGCAGAACATATGCTAGAAAATAGTCATAGCTTTAGTTTGCAAAATTTAAAATTAATAAGAAATGTAAATAGCAATTATGAATTAGATGCTTTTGAATCATTTTACATATGTATTTAAAAACAAAAATAATCTAATGAATAGTGATGATGGACCAATCAAAGATTCAATATTCAAAATTTTTTTTGTTTTTTCAATATTCAAAAATTTTTTTGTTTAGAAACATTTTTGTTTATTATAAATTTGTTTGACAAATAATTTAATTTAATTTAATTTATAAATCTCACTGACGATGGAAGCATTGCTTCTGAAATGTACATCTGAGGAAATACAATATGCGTTTTAATTGCTAAAAACTTTACTAATCTTTTCATTTAATTTATTGGTGTTCGGATATTCTTTTTTGTAAATTAATTAAATAGTGAGTTTATCAACAAAGAAAATACATTTTTAAGGCACACGATTTTCATTTTTTTTATCAAAATTAAGTAAAATGAATGTTATTTAAAAACTTCTTTTTACAAATACTTGGAAGTCAAATTGTTCAATTCAAAGTGCAAAAATCCGTAGGTATGGTTTACAATTAATTTTACTACTAACTTGTAGAATCGAGAGGTGAATCACAGTACCACTTTAAGACAAAAAAAAAAGTTAATATAGTCGTTCATGCTTCATGGACTGACAGAAGTCTCTTCGAACTTTCGAAATTGCTATGAACCCGGCCGATAACTCAATTGAAATTGTGGATGAAAAACCAATGCAGACTGGAAATAATATGTAGACGAAGATGAAAAAATGCTACCAAAAGAACAAAAAAAAGATTAAGGGTTTAGAATCCATGTGGCAGGGGCAGCAACTAACTTTACTATTCAATTTGCGTTTGTTGTTGTTATTAATT
The DNA here is from genome assembly GCA_949752695.1 of Melanostoma scalare. Classification (NCBI taxonomy): domain Eukaryota; kingdom Metazoa; phylum Arthropoda; class Insecta; order Diptera; family Syrphidae; genus Melanostoma; species Melanostoma scalare. The sequence continues at coordinate 63,419,452 of OX456986.1, read as the reverse complement.
AGTTACAAGTGCCATTATTTTTGTTTACTTCGATTGATACAGAATTGAAAACAATTGAAGATACTAAAAGATAATAAAATAATAAGATACTGAAAGATAATAAAAAACTATCTTACTATCAATCTTTCATAAACATAGCTATATGCAGGCGCATTCTGCAGCACTTATACCTAATTATTGACTTGCGCTTCGATACCCAAAGCTTGCCAAAAACTTTTGCCCCAATTAATTTTGTATTTCACGCAACAATGCGCGGCGCTCATAACTTCTTCACTCCTCCAAGTCAGTCATATCACTGTGATCTGTGTATATGTGTATAGTATAGAATAGGGTTTGGTGGTCGATGATTGGGGTGTTGGCTTCGGGCAGGAATTGCTGATGATGATGTGATTTTATGCTTGCATTACTTGGAACGTTGTTGGTGGTGTTGTGGACAGGAGTTAGTATTTGAATGAGGTTAATTTCTTGGCATCGATTTGGGTCAACTTATAGGAAGTGTTTTTGATGTTGTTATCTTTTCAATCTTTCGTTTAGCCTCTTACATATGTTGAAATTTTTGTATTTCTCTGTTGACACCAACTGTGTAAAGTATTAATATGTCACAATCGCAAAAACTTTCCAGCTCGTTGGGATATATGTGGCTTATATTTAATACCTTGCTAACTAAAGTTTCATTACAGTGTCTTTGCGGTGAGCTTACAGTTGTGAATACAAGGATAGGCAAATCATACTATTTTTTTTTTTATTTCTTAACAAAAATACGAATCGGTTTTTGTATGCCAAAGAATTCAAGCTGCGACTTTTTGATGTGCTGGTTAGTAATTGAATTCATTTATTTACATAGCAACATCACTTATTACGTCATCTGTTCTTAAATTTTCCAAAATGTGTTGCGAAAAATTTAACCACTTTAAGTAAGACTTTTATCTGTCTTCCTTTTTCCTATGGCAGAGTGAAAAACAAACCTAGTCCAATAGCTGGCAGTGTACTCCAAGGCATATTAGAAAAGCAACCGAAATTGGAACTACTTCATTAAGTCAGTGGACGGCTGGAGACTCAAAAGATAGCGTTGATAAGAGCCAGAACGGTTCTGGAGACTCTTCCACTAATGACAACAGGAACAGGTTGTCAATAGTGTAATACCCTAGCAGTAAGGTAGATATTGTGCTACCCACCTGTTACGCACTGAACATGTATCAGTCACATTTATCAGTCGCTCTTTGTAAGGAAGAAATTAAATCAGGTTGTGTTCTAAACTATAGTGCAAGATCAAGAAGGGGCTTAGCCTAATGGGTAATCTAATTTGCTTTATGTTTTTCTTTTTGGATTCTCTACGCCCGCCCCTTATATCCTAAGGCTTTTATGCTATTTTGACATTTTAACAACGTCATGATGATCGCGATCTGATACAGTCCTACTCAACCGAAGGAGCTCTTCAACACCTCGGCCTAGTGCAGGAACGTCTCCGTTATAAAGGAGCCGTCGCTCCACGAACCTACGGTAGACGTGGTAGATTAGCGGAACCGCCAATGTGTTCTGTATCAGCACTTCCATATCGAAAAAGAAGAAGCGTTTTCTCCATTTACTCAAAATTGTGGTAATAAACGCCAATTATCAGGCCATTAGTCGAGGTCATGGCTTGAGTCAGTTTTATTATGTCAGTTGTCGATTCTGCTTGCTTGAGCTGTTTTGTAAAGGAACCCATTAAGATAATATTTTTTGTACTAACTCTGGTGTTCTGTGTAATCCAAGACAGTAACACAGACACTGTCTCTCAAACACCCGAATCTTTTCTATTTGAGATGATGGCTGTAACGTCGAACTTCACAGGGCACCCATAGGCAATAATTGGCCTTATGATATGAGGGCCATGTAGCAAATCACTTTCACTCTGCTAACAAGTGCGTTAAACACCAACAGAAACATTCGCGACACCACTCGTGTGCAAAGAATACCAAAGATCTGTGAACCCTCTCTGCGCTCAACATTGTTGTCACCTATGAATGCCCATTCAGTGGATCGTTATCATTATTCTCCTGGTATTAGTTCATTAGTTGTCGATAAAGCGTTATCGGTGGATTAAATAATAAAAATGAGATCGACAAGAGTCAATCTAGTTTATCTAGTTGCGTAAAAAACTGCAGTCGTTCATGATGATTCGACTATTTTACCTAATGGGCAATTTGCTGTTGAAAGAACACGTGATGTTGTTGTTGCGGACGATGACTGCGAAGGTGTTGTTGCTGTTGAAGGTGGATATGGCGTAGCTCCTGCTGCAATTAAAAGTAGTCGCACATTTGTTGGTGCTCAGGTTGATCTTGATGACGTTGAACCTGACATAATCACAAAGGTGCGAAACAATGAAATGGGTACCAGTAATGTCAATCAAAACAAAAAAAAATGATTGTTCGGAAGTTGCGAGAAACAAAAAATAAATATTCAAAGCAATAAAAATGAAACCACAGGAAGTGGTAAAAGTGAGTTGAATGCTGCTACTCCTCTCTCCTACAGTTTGGCTGCATGTTTCTAAGTTTTAAGTGGATACTGCAGGTACCAGCGAATACATAGCAAATTATAAACCATATCTCAACTCAGACTGATATTCCTTCTTATTTGTTTAAATGCTACAAGCCCTGCTTGACTTAGACATATATCTAAAGCTGATGGTCCCAATGGAACTCCGTCCATCTTTTAAAAATGTGCATCTTCCTTAGCCAGACCATTGACAATTATCTTTAACTTGTCGCTTTCCCAGGGTCGGTTTCTAGATTGTGGGAAATTATTTTGTATAACTGCAGTCTAATCTAAGCAGGATATTACTAACTATAGAAGATAGTCTTCGGTAAACTATCCTTTCAAATAAAAGACTTTAATTCTGTTTACCAGCATTGTCTTATATCTGGTAGATCTACGGTAACTAATATATCGTTAATGAATAATTACATAATCATTAACTTTGAATCAAGTTTTCAAACGAATATTATATTTACCGAGTTTGGTAAAGCTTTTGATCGCATTAATCATATGGTTCTTATGAATAAGCATTCGCAATTTGGTTTCCATTCAAACTTTTTCGACTGGTTAAAATTTTGTCTATATAATAGGGTTCCATTAGTTAAAATTGATGACTTTTTGTCAGAACAAATCTTAGCTCCTTCTGGTGTCGATCAGGGCCCGCTTTGGTTTCTCTTATTTATTAACCCTAGAAAAGTAATCAATTTTATTGTTTCATTTTTCTTTTGACTGCTCTTTCCGATTGCATTCTTTTTTCGTGTAACCCTAGTCATCTCGGAGTTTTTTCTCGATTCGTCGGTTCGACGAATGGTTACTTTTAACGTACTAAAAAATTTGTTTATCTTTCTAGGGTTAATGAATTTCCTGGTATATTCAAGAATTCATTATGTCTTCTTATCGCGGATGACCTCAAACTTCATCGGATCATACAATCATTGGAGGATTGCACTTAATTGAACGAAGATCTAAATAGATTGGCTGCTTGGTGCGACATCATTCTTCTCAAAGTGTCAAGTTATGTCCAGTTTCCATAATTTTTTACCGATACATTTCAATTACTCAATAAAAAATTCAGAATTAGAACGAGTGTTTCAGAAAAAAGATCAAGGAGTTGTTTTAGAGGAGAAGCAGCGAAACAAAGAGACGATTAAACCCTACTCTTCCCCTCCACTCCCCCTCTCCTCTATTCCCTTCTACCTAACTCTAATCCATTTCCTTCCCATGGGCCGGCATCAAGGTGTCAACCGAACCATGCCGATGATCTACTAGGCTGAGGGCCCATCTCAAATAGTGCAGTCACTAACGGTGTACTCTGGTACTGCGGTGAATTGCAGTTTCATTTCAGCATTATCCACACATGTGACATGCGGGGCTGTGTTTGAACGTACCCTATTATTTCCCTAGCTACTCGTGGGATCAAAAATAGATAATTTGAATACCAAACTTTGTGATGGGGAAGCAAGCAACTGCTTCTATGGCTCTCCGCCACTGGCTGAACTCCCAAGCCTTGGGGGACGGATAGACCGACCTGCAATGGTGACATCCGACAGCGACATAGAATCTGTTGGATATCAAAGCTCTATCCTGACAGTGGAATCGTATGGAAGCTGTGAAGCTCTCGGAGATGATACAGAAAAGACATTAGAGCTCGATAAGCTTAATATCAAGCGGAGACACCTCACCACGTCTTTAAAAAACACTTGAGAAGACTCTAATTACAAGACACAGACTCAAACCCTTCGAACAAAAGAAGAAGGTCCGGCGACGAAGTTGCGGGAATGATTATAGTTGGGATAATCGCCAAGGATTACCCAAATAGTCATCTAAAAAATATGCAAATCACAGCAGTGGAAAATGCCATCCTCATGGAGCTACATAAGATCACTAAGGAGGGTCCACAGATAAGATTACGACCAACCCAGAATGGCTCGCGATGAAGTGCGCTGTTAAAACTCGTTGGCAAAAACAGTAAAACTAATTTCGCCATTTGAAAACGCCAAGCTGCGAATGGTGGAGGGTGAAGATCTTCCGAAACCATTCGTGGCAACCGCATACTTCCCTGGCCCAAACAAAACAGCAGAAAATGTGCTTAAACGGTTACGTAATCAATATCAAGCCCTACCAATGAAATACTCGAAAGTTCTTTGAAAGGTAGCTAATTCTCAGTGTCTTGCACTGACAAGATACACGAAAGATCGGTATATGTAATTTTTTTTTATAATTAACGCGCACATCAAGGGGTTATGACTACCCTTATAATGTTATAAAAACACAGTGCGAGTATTTAGGAAAATAGGAGAGGATTTGAAAGAAGACACCGATGCACGTTGCTCTTGAACCTTTGTGAATCGTAATGCAGGGGAAATACAGAGCCAGGTAAAGCATTCCACATTCGGGTGGTGCGACTGAAATACGAATCTCTATACTTGACTGTAGAACTGATGAGCATTCCTAGCGAGGCGGCTGTTGCGGCTAAATTGTTTCAGGGAAGGAATGCAACTGGCTATTTCACTATAGCACTGTTTGTAAAAAAGCGATAAAAGAGAGAGAGACAGGTGACTTTTCGACGATGTTCAAGAGAATCAATCGATTCTACGATTGAACTATCACCTATCAATTTTAACGCTCTATTTTGTACCCTATCAAGAAGGCGCAAAGATGTTTGATTAGCACCTGACCAGATATGGGAGTTATACTCCAATTTTGGGCGAATGAAGGCCTTATAAATTTTAGCCAGATCAGAAGGGGTGAATAACTTCCTGCATCGTCTCAAGAAACCTTAGCATTTAGCAGCGTTTTTGGCGACTTCAAATATGTGTTCATTCCAACGAAGATCATCGTTTACACACATACCAAGTACTGACAGCTTTTCGGTTTCTTCGATGCAGGTACCATTCATGAATAATGGTAATGGGGGAATGTTAATCTTCAACGACAAGAGACAGCATTGAGTTTTCGAAGCATTGAATTCTACTCGGTTCATAAGACAGCATGAAACAATGCTGTCAAGGTCAGAATTCAATGAGCTTATCATACGCAACCGTTCCAGTTCCACATCCGAAGAGCAGGGACGTGAATTTGGAAACGAATATGAAAAACTGAGGGTCGAGTCGTCAGCAAAACAGTTAAGCGGATTAGAAGTTTCAGACAAGAGATCATTAATGAAAATGAGGAAGAAAGTCGGAGACAAAACGGAGCTCTGGGGCACACCAGCATTTATGAAGTGGGTATCAGACTTGAAGGCATCCAACACAACTTGTATTGAACGGTCGGAAAGGTAATTTCTAATCCAACGAAGAAAGCACGCATTTTGGATAAAAGAGTCTGATGCCAAACTCTATCAAATGCTTTAGAAATATTTAGCGCAATAATCTTACTTTCTCCAAAACAATGTAAAGATTGGTTCCACTTTTCGATAAACCATCAAATCACCAGTGGACCGTTTGCTACGAAAGCCGTACTGACGGTCATTAAGAAGCTTTCGTTCTGCAAGATATTTCATAAGTTGACGGTTTATCAACGTTTCCATGACCTTGGAAAGAAGGGACGTAAGTGCAATTGGACGGTAATAGGAAGGGGAGGAAGATTCACCTTTTTTAGGGACCGGCTGGACAAATGCAGTTTTCCATCTGCTCGGAAAAATCCCAGCAGAATAGGAAAGATGGAAGAGTTTTCGCAGTGGTTTTGCCAGCGTAGAAGAACACCTCTTCAGAATAACGGCGGAGATATCATCTGGACCATCGGATTTATGTATGTTGAGATCTTTGAGGACTCTCGCAACCGAGCGAGTTCGAAAAAATATCTGCTTCATCAAAGAATTTGCAGACTCGAGCTCAGGTGGAGCCAATATGCTATGCAGCAAATTGAGCTGCCAGCAAATTGGCTTTGTCGATGGAGCTGACATACGGAGAGTCATTGAAGACGAGCGTTGGGACCGATGACGTGGTCGAGTTCTTAATGTTCTTGACAAAAGACCAAAAGTTTTTACTTCCTTTTGGACACAATAGTATATTTTGCCTTAGTTTTTGGTCATGTAAAAACTTAGCCCTTTGTATTTGAGCATTACAGATATTTTTGGCCCGTTTGAACAAATTTCGGTTTTCTACAGTAGGGTTATCTTTAAATCTTCGAAAACTACTTTCTCGATCCCTAATTGACACTTTACAGCTTGAATCAAACCACGAATTCTTTTTGGGGATGATACTTTTTGTGCTGTAAGGAACAAAGTTTCTCATGCCGTTGAGAATTACGTTAGATATCATATCAGCTGATGCATCAACGTTTCCGTCGAGAAAGCACAATGACCAATTAAAATTTCCAAATTATTCAGGCCGTCCCAATTGGCTTTCTCATATTGCCACACAGTTCTTTTGGGGACTTTATCATTTTTTACCGTGACAAAAAGCGAAAAATCTACCGATATGACACAATGGTCCGATTTGCCTAAAGGAGATGATACTACAACCCTATATTTTTCGGGATGAGGAGTGAGAAATAGGTCAAGAGTGTTGGCCGCATGGCCTACAATATCTGGAACCCGAGTGGGCTCATCAACAAGTTGAGTTAATTCGTTAAACTCAGCAAAGATTTCAACACATTTTCCTTCGGGTGTTGTCTGGCCAGAATGTCGAAGCCAACCAGAATTGTGTACATTGAAATCGCCCGCAATTGCGATTTCAGTGTGAGGATAAAGGGAAACAATTCTTATTATGGAGTCAGATAGCGCATCAAACTCGTTAGAGGTTGAGTTGCTATCTAAATTGGGGCTTCTATAAATAAAGCAATAGTGAATGATTTGCTTACGGACGGTGAATTTTAACCACATGAAATTAAAGTTCGTATTACGAGTTGCCGTATTGTGGTAGAAGGTGCAAGGTGGTAGGCAATATCATGTCTAACATATACGGCGAGGCCATGGGAGGAGAAAAATAGTGGCACTAAGCTGGTTGAACTCTGAGGGATCAGAATCAACACCCACCTGTGTTTCACTTAGTGCCAAAACAGCTGGCCTGCATTTTGCAGTGTAAGCGTACACAGCAAAAAAATTAGATCGCAACCTCCTAATGTTGCTAAAATCGACCCGAAATTTACCCGACATCACAATTCACAAAAACACACAAAACAAAATATCGAACGCAGACGCTATCTAAGTAAAATCAACAAGTGCAAATCTTATTAGAAAACCAAACCAAATTACTAGCGGTGTTATGCCCAGCAAGCAATTTGATTTTGGTTCACCAACGGGATCAACACCGTTGATCTTACTATCCGCCTGGCAAACCCACAGTCTCATTGAATGCACACACAACCCAGATAAGATATATAAATTATCAAATCGAAGAAATGTATGCAGTCACTGAGACTTCGAGAGTGGTGTGGGGGAGGAGAAGATAAGGAGGTATGGACTAAGGTCTATTGATGGGCTTTTTTTTTTTTTTTGCTTTGATTAATGTTTGCAGGCACAGCGGCAGCGCACTGAATAATTTTTGCACTAGAACTTTTTTTGCATGAGAGTTTATTTTTTTTCTTTATTGCGTAGGCACAGAAGGAAAATTAATAGTTGATTTATTAATGGTTTATTGTTGTTTTTTTTTTTTTTTCTTATTTTTTGGGTGTAGGAAAAAGAGGCACAGTTTTTAATTTTGGGACACTAAGTGCGGCGCGTGTTTGCGCGTTCGATAACAGATCGGCACTGATTCTTCATTACTTGAAGATTTGCTTTTGCTGCCAAGTGCCAGCCGTTCTTTAATTTTAACAGGGTTCAATTCTGTATTAAAAAAACCAGTATAACGCCAAAATTCTGCTCCGAGGCTAAAAACTGAAAATACGGAAAGACCACCTAACTTCCATAATCAACCATCCACCTCTAACTCTTCCCTCACTCTGTATCCCGCAAAACCTTTTCAGGAGACCGCAAGATCATCTTCCGAACCGGCAAAGTCATTCCTTCACCCCAGCAAACTAACCAAACCCGGCACATCACAATCCACCCACCACCAAGACACGTCGAAACTTCTAAGAGCCCCAAGACCGGCATCTACGAACGCGAGAAGTTTTCGGAGGTCTCCGCAAGTCGGGAAAAGGGGTGAAAGTTGAGGGAGCTCCTATTCCAGAGCTCCATTCCGAAAATCTGACGGCAGCAATAGTGAGGATCGTTCACTCCAAGGAAATTATTGTTGCCTCAGCATATTTGCCTGGAAAGTCCATTTCTCAACTTTGACATCACTTTTTGTGTACACTGACCTATGTTAAATTCGATTTCTCTGTCAATACTGATGACCTTATTTAGACCTTATTTTACACTTAATTTTTCGGAGAAATGATAATCTCTAAAACTGTATTTAAATTGGACTGCTATAGGCTTAGGATTGCCAGATTTTCAACTTTATATAGTGTGCAAGTTTTCTTCCCCCAGCAAAGTTTTGGCTTTGAGGTCATTTTTTTCCAAAAAATGCCTGGTAAACATAGAGTTTCTTTATTTTTTGCACTCAAAAACACAATTTAGCTTTGAGGTTTGTTTGAATAAAACAATAATATGGGCACTTTTAGTAGTTTTTTATGTATTTTATACAAATACAATTATAACAAGTGCTCAAAGTGCCCCCCTTCGTTTTGAATGCATGCCAGAGCCCTTTTTTGGTTTTCATTGTGGGCAGGCATTTTCTGAAAAAAAGTGACCTCAAAGTCAAAACTTTGTTTGGGGAAGAAAAATTGCACACTATTAAAAATTGAAAATCTGGCAGTCCTAAGCTTATAGGAGTCCAATTTAAATACAGTTTTAAAGATTATCATTTCTCCAAATTAACAAAAAATTAAGTGTAAAATTAGGTCTCTGCCATCACCCATCAGTATTGACAGAGAAATCCAATTTAACACAGGTCAGGGTACACCAAAGCTAGCTTTTTTTTAAATTGCCAAAAAGTGATGTCAAAGTTGAGAGATGGACTTTACTGAAAAACTATTTTTTTCTTAGAATATGACAAAGAATCACATCCCAAAGTATGTAAAACGAATTACGGAACACCCTGTGTTATTAAAGAAAATTTAAGCATATCTAATATTGGCAATGAAAACACCTTTGTCACCAAAACTAGAAAAGAGGTCTTAGACATTGCATTGTCTTCATCTCTCTCTAAGAATCTTATCTATGACTGGAGGGTGTCCTCCGAACCATCCTGCTAAGATCATAGACACATACGCTTCAAACTAGGCACAAAAATAATATATTGTCTAACATATCATCAAAAGAGAATTACAGACGGATGAGTCTCGTACAAAACAAATCTGGAACATTCTCTAAAAGACAAAATCCAAAACATCAATAGCAATTGCGGACTACGCAAAAAACTCTATCATAACTGCCTGTTAGGACAGCTGCTCTCTGAAAACGAAGTCAACTAAAAGGCACACCCCTTGGTGGAACAAAAACCTTAGGAAATTAAGATCGAAAGTAAAAAAAACTTTTTAACAAAGCAAAACGCAATGATGACTGGCAAACCTACTCTACTGCTCTCACGAAATACAATAATGAAATTAAAAAAACGAAAAAGTCCTCTTTTAAACAATTTGTAGAAAATATCTCTGATGTCCCCTCTAGTTGCAGTTTGCAGACTACACAAAGTTCCCGCGTCCGACAAGCCGGTAAACCTATGTACCCTTACCAAGGAGAACGGCTCTCAGACTACGAACAAAATAGAAACTCTGCAACTCTTAATAGACATCCACTTTATACAATATATCATTATAGGCCCAGTAGCAATATTCCTACCATCCCAAAGGGAAAAGCATAAATATGTTTCTATCTAGGGAAGACTGGAAAACGACCAGACAAATCTGCAACACCAATGTCATCAAATGGTCAATCTCCTCATTGAAACCATTCAAAGCCCCTGGGGAAGACGGCATCTTCCCAGTCCTACTGCAGAACGGGGCTGCCATAATTTCTCCTCCTTGGGGTCTAAAACTTAAAATGATGTACGACCTATGTACGTTGGTAGTCAGACCAACAATAACGTACGCAGCCGTTTTATTAGGGACAAAAACAAAAGAAGAAACGGAAATCCAAAAACTAGAAAAGATTCAAAGATTGGCAAAAACATGCATTACTGGATGCATGCGTACAACTCTAACATACGCTCTAAACGTCATTGTAGGACTACCACCAATTCACCTCTTCATAAAAATGAAAGCAGGACTGGCGACATACCGTCTCTTCCATCAAGGAAACATTAAATCATATCCAAACCCGAAAGGACATCTGTCGATAATGGACAGTCTAGAAAAACTTAATACCTTTAGTATGTGCTTGGATGCTGTTATTCCCATGTACAACTTCAAACTCAACTTCTTTATTGTCATCCCCTCTAGGGAAGACTGGGAGAACACAAAGCCTCATCCTTCAAAGCAAGATATGGTCTGGTATACGGTCGGCTCGAAAATGGAAACTGGTACAGGTTCTGGCATTCTCAGTGACTCTCCCAGAATGAATTTCTCAGTAAGTCTGGGTCGAAAATAATGCGTTCATCGAACCCAAAAAAAAATCCAATATTCATTTTCACAGACAGCTAAGCTGCACTAAAGGCGTTTAGCTCACCTGTCATAAGATCCAAACTAGTCCAAAAGACAGTCATGTGACACTCTGAACTAGTAAGGAAAAACGCTGTAATCCTCTACAGGATCCCAGCACACAAAGGCTATGATGATAAGGAGGAGGCAGACATCTTAGCTAAGGACGGACCTGGCAAAAATCCTCGATCGAACCCTCCGAGTGGGTGCCGGGAGGGCAATGTTCATCACATATTCTTTATCAGTGTCTCTACCTTAGAGGAATAAAGAACAAGAGGGAAAACCATTACTTCTCTTGCCCCGCAAGCCGCAACTTCCATTTTTAAAAATTCCATGAAATATGTTTACATTGTTGCTTTTGTAACACGAGATCCATCTGTGATACACGTATTAAGCTGAATACAAAGCTGTGTCAGTGAATTTACTAACACCCTTTATTTTCGGATTTCAAACTGATTTTGAAAGCTGAAAATAAATTGGTGTTTGTGAAGTCAGTTCGAGGGCAGATGCCGTGGTGTGTGTGTGGTTTTCTTTCTTGTTCTTTATTCCTCCAAGGTCTCTACGATGTCAGACGGTGACAGCCAAGGTTACGTTGGATCGCTCAGTGGTTGTGACTTCTCAATAGCACAATCCATAGAAATCCAATCTCACCATAGATACGAGGTTCCTAGTTTCAGTGGTGGTGTGAGCATCTATAATCCATGCCGAAGAATTAAAGGCTGGGGGATAAACCAATCGATAACGAGCTCTCTGGATGCTTGGCAGGGTTCGAATAGACTAGCCTTACCCCGGTACACGGCTCTGCCTGGGCTGAACTTTTCCTTCCGGAGTTACTCGTGGGACTTTTCATTGGAATTTTTAAAACCAAACAAACAAACAAACAAACGAGCAAAAAGACACTTAAGAGAACTGAAGGGAGGCAACGAAAATTCACTTCCTTCTCTGGTTTGGCTGCAAAGCCGAAGCAGGAATGTGAGTCGATGGACAAACTTTCCACCAGTGGGATACAAGGTTCGCACACAGGCCCTGAACCAGCCGCGGGCACTAAGAATCCTGACCTCTGAAAACTTGCCAAGAGCCGGGAGCCGGCTGCAAAGCTAGCTCTGGTTAGTGAACCGGAGGGCGAAATGACCTCCACTGCTAATAGAGACCAACAACATCAAGGCAAGACTAGATGAAAGCTACAAAGAGGGGAGGTGGAGGTGTGATCAACGACTCCGTCTCCGCCTCGAACGCCCTTGACATGACGACACGGGGAGGGCCGTCCAGACTGGCAGGGTTAGAGAGGCGATTAGTAACTCTACCCCTGCGGGTCAGAACGAACCCTCGTCGAGTACGATGAATCCTCCAATTGGTGAAGCGGGAGAGGTGATCAACAACTCCAGCTCGGCCAAGGGGAGGACTCAAATAAGAATAGGCTCGCCCAGGTGCGTTGCCGAGCCAAAAGGGTAATAGAAGTGGTGGGTGGTAAGCCCACAGCGGAGAGAACCCCATGTGAGGTGAATAAACTGAAATAGGCACTCAAAATCTTAGAAGAGACCGGCCTACACTCTACGTCGAAGCGGGAAAGGTCGTTTGTGGTTGAAAAACCTTAATCCAAAAAACCAAGAGTCGGGGCTAACGATCCATCGACACTGGTGCCGGGGCAAACCTTTGGTGAGGTGGTCAACGGAAAGATTGTGGTCGCGGTCATCGACGGAAGCAATGTGGATGTAAACATCTCTTTTGAAAGGTGGACGGACGTCAAGACTCACCTCGATTTCAGGCTTATACCTGTTATCGAGGCGAATCCGGGACCCCTCCCAAGAATCAGCGACCCTGGCTGGTATCAAAACCGCGTCAAGCTGATCGCATGCCAAGACCAGAGATCGCTCCATCTATACCTATGCTTGCTGTGTGCTAATCTAATCTAACTAATCTACCAGCTTGCTGTCAGCGGTTTAAGTGAGATCTGCTCAGGTGCTAAGCAAGAAGTTGTGGCAAAGGAGGACATCCCAAGCAGACCGATAGCACGTGCCTTGCATGAATTGCGGGATATGGTTCTCTGGTTTATTCAGTTCAGCAACCCGGACCTGCCCACTCACGATTGGACAGTTCCGGTGATAGAAAAAGAGACGGTGGGTCGTTATCGGTCGGCTCTTATTACTCTGAATAAGTCATTAGAGCCCATGCCTGCACGCGGGGGCTTAATACAATGCGGATTGGACAGCCTAGTGCTGAAAATCTACAAAAAATGATGAGGAGGCTGTAAAGCTTCCAAAGCAAGCGGCTGAATCCGAAGCCAAGGAGTCCACTGCGGGCGTCGAATCTTCCATCATGGAGACCGACGAGGCAAGCTGCTCCCATTCTTTGGAACAGCCGTCTTGCTCGAAACTAGTCGAAAAGACTACAAGTATAGCATCTGATGAAGACTCAAATATAAACAAATCGTCCGATGAGGACGACAACAATAAAGGCGAAACCTTAGACTCCGACGATGAGATGCTGGGCTTCTCTTTTCTGAGGATGATTTGCTTGACTCCCCCTCAGATATGGAGAACCTTAATGCTACAGTGTTGGAGATTAAGCTGGATGATTGTAGCAATGCTGCAGATACTCCAGACCGGATTCCTTCTCCGACTATGCAAGTCCGGCGAGGATATAGTCCTGATCCAGGAACAATGGGTTAGTAAATCCGTGGTACAAGAACTCAGGACGAAAGTTTATTCTCTGCTGTATGTGACGGCATAAGGTGAATCAAGATCTTGAATACTGGCAAAAAAACACTTAACGTATTTTTACTACCTATAATTACAGCAATTGCGACATCGCACAACAGTAAAACTGCAGACCACCAGTGGAACCTACTGGCTCACGTCTGCCTATCTAGGCCATTACCAAACAGGGCCGCCACCAGGAGAGACGCTAGAGCGCGTGATTAAAAACGCAACAAAACATAAAGCGGATCTCGTGATTGGAACTTCGTACTCGGAACTTCATTCCTACAAAAACAAAATTGATACTTGCAAAAACTCTCTTACTTCCTGTTATGCTATATGCATGTGAAGTTTTTTGCAAGTTGGACTATACTTCTAATCGCAAACTAAATGTTGCATATAATAACATTACCCGCTACGTCTATAATCTGCGGCGGTATGACCACATATCTAATTTTGTACCACGTATCTCACTTCCGTTCGGTAAGCTATCTGCATGAAATCATTCAAACTCAACAACCTGATTATTTACATGCTAAGCTAAACTTCCCTAGTTCAAGAAGGTCTTTGATACTCATAAGACCTCGATGTAAATATATTATAACTGAGCGTCAGTCTTTTGTCCACGTTACACGCCTCTGGAGCTCTCTACCCATTGCGATGAGAAGTATAAGAAACACGAAATGGTTTAAATCATTAGTTTTCAATTATTTGGCAAATGGTTGATAATATTAACTAGGATAGTCACTATTCTTAATTTTGTTTTTTTTCTCTTCTTTTCCATTATATTTTTCATTATATTCTCTTCTTTTTCATTATATTTAAAACTTATGTACATTTTGTAAGTAGACACCCTTATTTTCTTTTTTGCTTTATTTTTCTTAATTCTTTTTTAATTTTTCTTCATTCTTTTCTATTTCATATACATAGTTTCAAATGGGTATGGTACGTTTTGTCATTTCTATCTCGTTTATTGTTGTTTCGCTCAAGTTGCTTCGCATTTTGTTGTTTCGCATTTTGTTGTTAAATTTTTCGTTTGTTTAGTTTATTTATATTTTGATATTTCTCGCTTTGCTTTGTATTCGATTCGTTTAAAGATCATTTAGCTTTTGATTACTTTATATTTGGCTCGTTTCGCTTTCAATTGTTTCGTTTTTCGATAAGTTCGCTTTTGTTTAGGTATATAGATTTTGATTATTTCGCCATCGTTTGATTGGTATTTTGCTTTTTGTGGATGAAAAAAGAGGCTAGAGGTGTAAAAATTCGAGCCTCTTTTTTCATCCACAAAAAGCAAAATACCAATTAAACGATGGCGAAATAATCAAAAATTGAACTGTATACCGGTTGTTTTTGTATTTTAACAGTTTGCTTAACTTCTCATCAAACTTTATTGAAAATTGGTTAGAACCATCAAAGATATATCATATTTTAGAAGCATTTTCAGAACCAATTAGTCAGAAATAATATCAAATTTCGAAATATTTATTAAATTTCTGAAAACCGCGCGATTTCACAAACAATAATAATCTGATAATAATGAGCGAACTAATTGAATGCCAAAACAATAGATTACCGTAGAGACAAAATGCGAAAAAACAGTTATCGAGATAACTAAAGCCTAAATAATAATTTGTAAGTTCAATGGAAATGCGAAAAAAATGGTAAGCAAAATAAGAAATGCAAAGTAAGTGTGCAGCGAAATGATTGAAAATCCAGGTAACAGAAAAACAAAACAGGCAATTCGAAGTAAACAAAAATAATTGTGTCAAAAACAAATTAACAGAATGCGTAATAAATGTGCGAATCAATTGGCACGCGTTTCAAATTCTTAAATTAATTTAAAGTCTTGCAGAATTTTATAAGACTTTTATGTCCTACTTTGTAAGCGTTTTTGAAATAAATAAATACAAATACAAGCGATGTCAACGCTCAACGCACATCACGTAGTATGGGAAAGTACGGACGTAAACGAAAGGGATGAGTCTCTTTTTAATTTTATACTAACTACTAACCTTCTTATTTGCAATATCGGTAACGAACCAACCTTCGTCACAAAAAACAGACAAGAGGTTTTAGATGTTGCCTTTGTATCTCAACCAATCTTTAACAAGATTAATAATTGGGTCGTATCCAAGGATCACTTCTTCTCTGATCACAGATACATCCAATTTAGTCTAACAGATGACACACCAAAACCCATAGGCTTCCGTAATTATAGGAAAACTGACTGGGTAAAATTCAGGGAAATCTTCAAACATTGTTACAACTACAATGACAATAGCTTTCCTTCAAACCCCAAGGATCTTGACAGCAAAGTTGACGATCTAACTAGTGCTCTTAACCATGCCTCGTGTAACTCTTGTCCTCTCACACACAGAAAAATAATCGTGTAAAATCAAAAAAAATAGGATAGATTCAACACTTTTTGGGTATGATTTTGCTCTAACGGAGTTTCGTGTTGATTTAAAATGATTTTCTTGTAAAACAATCGTAAATTCTTATCATTTTGAAATAACGTGATATCAGCTTAATTTGAAAAGATTATCGTATTGATATAACTCGTTGATTCCTTTTGAATCAAAATGACTACCCTTTTAAAATAATACACATATCCTCTTGAATCAAATAGATTTTAAAATTGAAATAACTCGATGATCCTTGTTAAACCAAAATGATACTCACCTTAAAACAAATTAAGAATTCGGATTGATTCAACTAGGCTCTCATGTCAAAATAACATGATAGTTCCTTTCAAAACAATTCCTTGTCGTATTGAAACAACTTCAATTTTCCTCGAACAATCAATATGTTTTCGTTTTAAAGTAAGACGAGAATTAAAAAGAATTGAAATGACCCTGATGTCAAATAAACATAAAGGGTCCTGTTGAGTTGGTGGTCCTGTTAACAAACATACATTCAGAAATACATAATGCAATTTTTTTTTGTTTTGTATTATTCAATTTTATTTTATTCCTTAAAATTACATACATTTAAATTAACTTATTTCAAAAATATATTTTTTTAATATAAATTGTAAATATCATTTAATTTATTATTTAAATACATTTATTTCTCAAATATGTTTTTCCGTTATTAATAGAAAATATATTTAGAGGCGGACTTGTGAACTCCTGAAATTTCTTCAACAAAACTTGTTCTTTTAAATTTCCCACTTCATATGAGTCCATATAAGTCCAGCTTTGTTTGACTTCGGTCCAACACTGACACTGATGGTGGCAAATTAAGGATTATATTTCCTTTGTCGTCTTTCTCGTACGTCATGCATCACTTAAAATAGTGTGCCGCTCTTGACTGAACACAAAATCACTATTTTGCAGATCCATTAAAAAATATTATTATTAAACCACTTTTACACTTTACCTTACACGAACTTCTCCGACCGAAAGCAAAACAAGAATGCCACCAGGATTAGACAAGCAACTGGTGATCAAAAAGATAACGGAACTTTTTTGGCAAATTTTAATGTATTTCAACACGATTTGATGCAGTATGAACACTACTCCCTCTTACTTCAACACGATTTCTTTTTGTTTTTAAACGATTAAATATTGATTGGCTACTAAACAGTTTTCGAACTGAGACACGCAATTAAATAAATTAAAAGTAAAGCTAAAATGCCAATGCAAGCAGACAAGGGGTAGTTGAAAAGATAACGGATCTTTTTCGTTGGTTTGGCAAATTTCAGCGTATTTCAACTCAATATCAAGTAATATGAACACGACTCCCTTTTATTTCAACACGATTTACTTCTTTTTTAAACGATTTCATGTTGATTGAATACCAAAAAAACAATAATTTATCGTGTTGATTTTACATGGGGTCTGTTTCCTGCTTTAATCCGATTATTAACACGACTCCCTTTTAAATCAACACGGTTTCTAACACGACTCCATTTTAATTCAACAAGATTTTTTTTTTAAACGACTTCATGTTGATTGAATACTAAAAAACAATAATTTATCGTTTTTTATTGGACCTGTATTTTGTTTTAATCCGATTATTAACACGACTCCCTTTTAATTCACCACGATTTACATTTCTTTTAATCTGATGCAAAGTATATTTTAAACGAAATACTTTAAAAACAACACTAAATTAATAATAATGACATTTCAAAAAGATATCGTGTTAGATTAATCACTAAAAATATCAATTTAAAACGAAATCTTTTTAAATCTAAATGAAAGAAAAGTTGATTTAAGAAATATGCACCATTGTAAAAACAATAATATGTCGGGTTGATTTAACATTGGGTTATTTTTCTGTGTGCACCATAGTAAGAGGGAAGAGGAAACCAAACTGGTGGAACAAAGGGCTAGAACCGCTCAAGAAAAGTTGTGCGAAGCTTTTCAATCGAGCCAAATCTTCCAGAAATCCCATAGACTGGGACCTCTATAAGGAATCCCTAAGGATTTACAATAAAAGGTTACGGATAAGCAAAAGATCCTCTTGGAGAGAAATCTGCAATAAAATTGAAGACTCCTCAGAGGCATCTAGATTTAGGAAAATCCTATCAACGAGTCCGAACATGCCAAGTTCTATAAAAGATGAAAACGGCAACTGGACCAACTCATATGAAGAAACACTCAACTTGCTACTGGATACTCATTTCCCTGGTAGCTCGTTGACAATAACAGACAAGGAGCACTTGCCTCGGCTTGCAAACCAAACATGTAAAGGTTTTATCTCTAGAGAAATACTGTTATGGGCAATAAATAGCTTTGACACTTATAAATCATCAGGGCCTGACGGAATCATTCCTGCGGAGCTGCAGCAGGTTTCAGATATCATCATCTATAACTTAGAGATAATCATGAAAGGCTGCGTCAGCTACGCCTATATCCCCAAGGCCAGGAGAGAAGCTAAGGTCGTCTTCATACCCAAAGCCGGTAAAAGCTCTCATGTAAATCCAAAAGATTTAAGACCTCTATCTATCATCGTCTATCATCCTTTTTTCTTCAAACGCTAAAAAGAATGATTGACATACACTTAAGACAGGAAATTAAACTTAGTCTGATCTCAACGGCACAACATCCCTATACAAAAGGTGATTCAGTGGAAACTGCACTCCACTCTCTGGTTTACTCCATTGAAAAATCCCTGCACTATAAAGAATACACTCTTGTCGCCTTCCTAGACATAAAGGGTCAACAATACAGCAATCACTAATACTCCTGATGGACTGCGCATAGAAGAATACATCAAGAACACGATAACAACAATGCTCAGCAGCAGAATCATTAGTTCCAAGATTAGGAACTACAAAAACAGCAGAATGGCCAATAGAGGAACCCCGCAGGGAGGAGTTCTATATTTTCCCAATGAGGTCCTTTACAACGGGGCTCAAATAAACAGGATCGACAACCTCATTATGAAACCTTATCGTAATATCGTGGTCACACGGCAACAGCGATGACCTCGCCCAATGCCCTGATTTTTGGGGCTTATTACCCCAACAGAGAGTATATGGAAAGAACACGCTTCAGTGGATTTGTCCCACCGGAGGCTTTCCTCTATTCGATATTGAAGGGCTGATTCAGGATAGGTTGGCGGTTCCGCTAATCTACCACGTCTTGCCGTAAGTCCGTGGAATGGCGGCTCCTTTATAACCGAGACATCACCGCAGTAGGCGGGGACGTTGAAGAACTCCTTCAGTTCAGTAGGGCGGTCTCAGATCGCGATCGTCGTGATATTGTTAAAACGTCAGATATGTTCTGGTGGTTGTCCGAGCAAAAAACTGATGTTGATGATTATAGTCAGTTGCCAATGGCTGGCATACACAGGTTTAGCGTGTAAGCCTTAGGGTAGGGGGTGGGCACAATGGCAAAGTAAAAAAAATTTAAAATCAGAAACAAAATACAAAAAAAAAAAAAATATAAAAAAGTCCAAAACCCAGAAAAAAATCATAAAAAACAAAAAAATTACAAAACACAAAAACCAAAAAAAAAAAAATATATTACAAAAAAATCAAAAAAGCTGCTGTGGCTGCTCTAGTTTTAAGTAGATTTAAGTAGTTTTAATTAGATTTAAGTAGTTTTAAGAACATACACAAAAAAAATCTAGAAAACTAAGTTTTTCAATTTTTCTTAGGCTTAACCATATCTATAGGTTGTAAATTAATAAGTTATCCCTAGGCCGAAAGGCATTAGAAATATAATATTGTTTAATTAAGAGTACCCGATTAGGGTTAGTAAGCTAGTTAAGATATTATATAAGCTAGTTTTATACATTAATGTTAGCATATAAGTTATAACTTATAAGTGAAAATGAAAAACAAATGAATAAAAAAAAAAAAAGTTCTATCTCCTCTACTGTGGAACCTGGTCGTTAACAAATTGCTTATCAACCTAGAGGACGAAGGTTTCAAGACCATAGCCTTTGCCGATGATGTAGCAATTGCCGTTTCAGGCAAAAACCCACAAGCCCTAGCTGAGCTGCTACAAACAGCACTTAACAATTTTAACAATAAGGCTGAAGATTGTGGACTGAATATCAATGCCCACAAATCGGAATTAGTTCTCTTTACGAGGAAATACAAAATTCCGGACTTCAGACCCCCAACTATTAAGGGGGTAACTCTCACACTGTCAAAATTAGGCTAAATATCTAGGTTTGATTTTTGACAAAAAACTGACCTGGAAAACTAATATATTTAGAAGAAAGAGTAAATAAAGACAACGTGGCACTCTTCTCTTGTAAAAAAGCCATTGGTGGGAAAAAATAACCAAAAATCAAAATAACCCATTGGCTGTTTACTTCACTAAGACCGATACTCACATACGGGGTGATTGTCTGATGCACCGCACTAGACAAGATGATCTGCTACAACAAGCTGGCCAAAGTTCGAAGAACGGCTAGTCTGTGTATTAGTCGCGCACTGAAGGCAACCCCATCGGACGCCTTCAATTTACTACTAGATCTCACACCCCTAGATATCTTCAGCAAACAAGTCGCAGCTAGCTCAGCTACTCTACTCAGAGCTATATCACAGTGGCAGTGGTCCAATAATCAAATCGGCCACACTACCATTCTAGATAACTTTAGATTCCTACCGAATCGATCCGACTACACCACCCCCAAGTTGGTGTTTGATAATAATTTCCAAGTAACCTTACCTTCAAGAGAAGCTTGGGAAAATAGCACTCTCTTGGGAAATGAAGCAATAAACTTCTACACCGATGGTTCAAAAACCAGCTAAGGGGTAGGAAGTGGAATCTACTCAGAAAAACTGAATCTCAGTCTTTTCTTCCGCCTACCCGATAACGGCAGTGTGTTCAAAGCGGAAATTCTGGCTATTAAGTAGGTGCTGTTTTAGCTCAAAGAAAACATCATATCCTCCACGGATATTCGAATCTTCTCGGACAGCCAAGCTGCCCTTAGATCTCTTGCCTCTGTCTCTACAAAATCCATCACGGTAAAAAATTGTAAAATGTCTCTGAGAGATATTTCAAATCAGTCCAACATTCACCTTTCATAGGTGACGGGACACAGGGACGTGCCATACAGTGGAGGAGGTGTATCTAGGTTCTACCATAGGTGTTCTTACGGGACACTGCCCAATAGGAAGATACGCCAAAAGACTTGGTGTGTATTCCAATGATTTCTGAAGAAGCTGCATGGACGAAGAAGAGGAAGAAACCGTTCAACACCGATTGCTAACTTCTGGTTCAACTCAGGAGCAGGAGAACTGCCCTGAAACCTCTTGCCTTTTTTGTTGTTGTTGGGGTTTTTCTTGTATCTGTTGCTTATTTGTTACCTGGTTTTGGTTTGGTTTTAAGTGTTGCTGCAGTTGAGTTCGATTCAGAGATGATGGTATTTTTTGTTCATCCCGCTCAGTTGGTTTGGGTGTAGGAGTCAGAATTATTAAAGGCTGTTGCTGTTGGTTTTGTTGTGGAAAATTTGATGGCAGAATTGTGCTCTCAATACCATCAAAAGCACAATTCATTTGAGATGGTATTTCAAAATCAAAAGTAACTTGCAATTCTAAAAAGATCGTTGAAACATTTTTGAAGAGCTTTCGCAGTTTCATAATTTTCCAATATAAATAATCAACTGAGAGTTTTTCATGTTTAGTACAGTAAAACCGTAAACCAGAAACTGATATAAACTTTGTCAGCGTCTTTGCCTTTAATTCCAAATTCCAATGCATTTAGCATGGAATGACTGCAAGCACACTGCACAGGAAACAGTTACATCATTGGATTCATTTTTACAAATCATGCAGCAATTCATTTTCTTTTTTTTTTATTTTCACAACTTTATAAATTAGGGCGTTTTACGGGAGCTACACAAAGATGTAATATTTTTGGACTTAAAATTTTTAAGGATATCTGGCAACCATAAAATTAAGTGTCAAATAAAGATAATAGGTGATTTTCATAAAATAGAAAATAAATCTACTTCTATTGACTTCACGAATGTTATTTACCGCTTTTCTGAAAGCACACACCACTAACGATGCCAATCTTGTGAAGAATTAAACTTGATCCCCAACAATCAATTTGGATTTAAGAGTGGTCATTCCACTGAACACGCCTTATTAGTTCTTCAAAATAAAGTTATTAAAAATCTGAGACGTAAAGAAACGTCTTTATGTTTGGATATTGATCTTGAAAAGGTCTTTGACAATATCTGACACAAAGGTCTTTTATATAAGCTCCTAAATTTAAGATTCCCAGCCTGGTTAATAAAGTTAATTAAAAGCTTTTTGGATGAGAGACATATTTCTTTTTTTGTAGGGTCAGATTCATCGGATATCATACCAGTACTTCCAGGCGTAGCCCAAGGATCAATAATGGGCCCAACACTCTTTAACATTTTTATTCACGACTTCCCATTCAAGGATCCTCTCTCGCACGAACCTGATGGCATATTGTACACTGATAATACTACCGTCTTAACTAGTCACAAAAAACCTAGCATTGCTCTTCAGAAAATGAAAGATAAGCAACCCATTTTGGAAAACTCGAACTCGTCCGGACCCGAAATTAGACTTGATTAGAGTTTTTAAAATATGTTTTGTATTATTTTTCATGAATTAATATACCCAGTATAAATTCTCGTGATTCCACTTTGTTTCATGAGTGTTTCCATAGAACGAACAATGGTCGTAATGAAACGAACTCTCGTTGCATCAGAGAAGCCAACTTGGTTTGCAATAGTTTGGATTTTTTCGAAAATTGTTAAAAAGAATCTTGTAAATTGTATGTATTATTGTATTTGCCACCATTTTTGTGATAAAAAATCCTTTCAACAGTTACAAAATATTTATTTAATGTATGGGGTTAGGTGTAGTCAGGAGCGTGGAAAAAATGCCATTTTTTAATAATTTTTTTTACTAGTAATTAAGTTTATTTCACATAAGTAAGAACATAGTATCATTTCATCATACTTTAACATTACTTCACTAAAATTTAAAAAAAAAATTATTTATTTTATAAGTTATGTCGGCTTTTTTCTAATTTTCGGGAAACAACCAACAATCAATTGTTTATAAAAAATCGAATTTAAAAAAAAAACACCTTCAATCAGGCACTAGCTTTTTATGTTTTCTAAAAGCTGTATAAGTCTCATTCAAATCTATCGAGCGGTTTTTGAGTTACAGTGGTCACCAGTTCAAAAAACATAATTTGAGAAAAACGCATATAAAGTCTTACAGTCCATACCAGACCGCTCGAGAGCTTTTAATTCTTCGCTGAATAACTCGAAAGATATTTGTCGGATTCACTTCTAACTTTTTTTGAAAATTCTGACTACCCCTAACCCCTTAAAAAAGATTACCTTCCATATTCCATTATAATTTTACCTTATTTTCTTTTTTTTTTATTAACAACAAATGTATTAGTCTCTAAGAAATTCTTCTCTGTTTGATGAATGAATAAATAAATAAAAAAATAAATCGTCTGCTGTGAAACAGTTATATTGTCAGAGCGAAACCCCCTCTAGCCCTGGCCAAAACCGCAGCCATGTGTTTGTTAAAATATAGATAGTGATCTAGCCAAAGGCCCAAGTACTTGAGTACTTGGGTGGCCAAGTAGATCAACGATCACTAGCTTTCGGCAGATCTCTCTCGTATCCCATAAGGCCCAAGCGAACGAGGTTCTACATACAGTTGTTATCTTTTTCTGGACGTTGATTTTCAACTTTCAGTCTTATCGCAGTCACGCTGCAAGAGAATTCTGATCTGTGTACGTGTTCGTAAGTTCTTCTGTGTTTGCAATAAGGTCTTCGGCGTACGCTATAACATGGTGAAGATAACGAAACAGATCAGATCGATCAGGCGCTCCGTGTCTCAGAACGTTTTAAATCTTGAAAGTTCTAGTAACAGTTGTATTACCACCTTTGCCAATAAACGTTCTACCATGAAGCATATCATTAAGAATATATAGCAGTGGTTTCCTCATGCCATATCTGATCAAATTATAGAAAAGACCGTTTAACCAAACGGTGTCGAATGCCTTCTCCAAGTCAACCAGACATGCACCCGAACACAGATTTTTAGCTTTGTTCCATTGAATGTATAGTATGATGATAAGTGAAACCAGAGCTCGAATTACGGCATGGCTACCCGTCTGTCCAGTGAAAATCCGCTCAGTTATTGATGAGATAATATTAAACTATTGAATGAGTAATGTTTTTAAAGCGTCCGCACTAAGAAAAACGAGTTTCATAACATCAACAACGTCATAAGCCTTATTATTTACAAAACCACCAGCTGCATAATTCTCATTTGTAGCTATTTAGGTAAAAATCATAACCTGGCAACCTCAAATCATTTTTCAATCAAAAATCCAGGCAAATACATAAAAGAATTTAAATGAGAAACAAGAACCACGAAATTCTCGCTTAAGTTTTTGATGTTTTGATGAATCGCAAATAAATTTGTTTCAGTAATTTTTGTTAGTAAATATTAAAAATGTCGAAGGTAGAAAACTAAAATTCAATTCATACTGATGTCTTAAAATTTTAGTAAAAGTGCTTTATTATAATACAGCATCATGAACAGATTTTATTTTCAACCTTCAACCATACGCGTTAAAGTGTTACTGTCTTTATGCCACAAATATTTGTACCTCATTATTTGTTTTGATATTCCTTTTGCTTTCAGCAACAAAGCTATAGTGTAATTCTTTAGAGCATCATTTATATAAATAACATCGCCGCACTGCTTCTGCCGCCGCCGCCCCGTCACCGCTACCACTGCTACTACAGCTGCCGCGCCGCCCAACCTCTATCAAGAATGCTCGAATTAAGCATGTTTTCCTTCTCAGACTTCGTTCTAACTATGTTTTGTTTTAGAGAATAATCAGAAAGTATCAAACAAATAATAAATAGACGAGTGAAATGATGAATGCATTGAATTATTTTTTCTTTAACACTTTTTTCACATAGCACTTAGCAATTTCGCTATCAGGAACGTCTTTGGACATTGGATAGTGCGTTAAAAAATAAATGCTGTGCTGAAACCTTTGCATTTGAGTCGTTGGAATTTGGAACACCAGTTATAAGTTGATATTCCTGTTGCCAAATCAGTTTACTTTCGAGTGAATTAACTCTATATTTTAATTCTTCATTTTTTTCGGTAGGCCACTCATTGTCTGAAGCATATTTTCGATCATTTGCTTCAGATTTGAGAGTTTTTTGAAAACCACTTTTAAAGAGAGCTCTTCGATGCCTTTTTGATCTTGTAATGATGAAGACGCATGTGCATCTGAATTATTATTTTTGATTTTGTTGTTTATTACACAATCTGCACTGCGAAATTTAATAGGCAAATTTGCTTAACTTTTCACATTTTGTTGCTGTTCATTGAGTTGGGTACATTTAACGCAGCGCTATGTTCAAGAGAATCAATCGATTCTACGATTGAACTACATATCACCTATCAATTTTAACGCTCTATTTTGTACCCTATCAAGTGGGCGCAAAGATTTTTGAGGAACAACTGACCAGATATGGGAGCCATACTCCAGTTTTGGGCGGATTAAGGCCTTATAAATTGTAACCTGATGAGAAGGGGCGAAGAACTTCCTGCATCGTCTCAAGAGGCCTAAGAATTTAGCAGCGTTTTTGGCGACTTCAAATATGTGGCCATTCCAACGGAGATCATCGTTTACAAATATACCAAGTACTAACAGCTTTTTGGTTTCTGGGATGCAGGTACCATTCATGGATAACGGCAATGAGGGGATGTTAAGCTTAAGCAACAAATGACAAAATTGTGTTTTCGAAGCATTGAATTCTACTCGGCTTTTTAGTACCCCATGTAACAATGCTGTCAAGGTCAGAATTAATGATCTTATCATACGCAACAGTTCCAGTTCCACATCCGAAGAACAGGGACGTGGATTTGGAAACGATTATGAACAGCTGAGGGTCGAGTCGTCAGCAAAACAGTTAGCAGATTAGAAGTTTCAGAGAAGAGATCATTTATGAAAATGAGGAATAGAGTCGGAGACAAAACGGAGCCCTGGGGCACTTGAAGCCATCCAGTTCAACATGTGTAGAAAGGTCGAAAAGGTAGTTTCTAATCTAACGAAGAAGAGACTCGAAAAGGTAGTTTCTAATCTAACGAAGAAGAGACTCCTCATCGATACCAAAAGCACGCATTTTCGATAAAAGAGCCTGATGCCAAACTCTATGAAATGCTCTAGAAATATCAAGCGCAATAATCTTACTTTCTTCTAGTGCAAATGGAAGGTAATTGTAAGGGGAGGAAGACTCGCTTGTTTTAGGGACAGGCTTTACATCCATCTGCTCGGTAAGAGCCCAGACGAATAGGAAAAATAAAAATGCTTACATATAGACTAATATAATTGCCTGTCATTTGAAGCTTGTACTGAAGTAAAATCGAAGGAAAGTGGGTAGTCTACGAACCTGGGAGCCACAATTCATAATTCATGAGACGACTAACAGAAATTTCATCAATTCGATCCAAAAGGAGTAGTAAATAAAATAAATATGGTGGTGCAACAATCCACTGAGCATGCGCAGTGGACCATGGGTCTGTCGAATTCTTAGAACTTACAATTCGGAGGACTTGTCAATTACTCGAGCAACGCCTTCCATTTGTACATTAGGATTTCTATGAAAAAATTGTTTTTTTTTCACGGTGTTGGTGTCTTTTTTCCGTCGTTAAAAGTGGTGTCAATCTAGCTGCCGAAATTTCTTCGTCACTTCCTACAGTGGATGGGATTAACACTTTATCCATATTGTTAAAAAATACTTCTTTAAATTTGAAATACAATTTTCATAAACAGACTAAAGGTTCGTTCGTTGAACTTTACAGGTTTGCTTGACAACTCTATAAGTTGTCAAAAAACCTTGGGTTTTGGTTCTCAAAAAACGCTAAGCCACGAATTAATCATTTGAAGAAAAGTATATGCCATTTGACAGCCCTTTTCTTTACTTGAGCTCGCCCCAGCTAAAATCTAGTGCTACGTCAAGGCGAGTTGTGGGCAAACCCAGGGCTCAAAAAACACTCAGTTTGGCATTGAGTGCGAGCTTAGGTTTTTGAAAAAACGCTTTCGGACGACCACATGGCAAACCCAAGGTTCAACGAACAAACATTAAATTAAACAAATCACAAACCACGTCCATCAAAATGACAGAAAAAAAATGTGTTGGTGTCGAACTGTCGATGCATCGAGAAGAATGTGCGAAACTGATCCAATTAATTATTTTTCCAATTAAACGGTACCTACTGTTGTTAAAACTACAATTTTTCTTTAAAATTAGGAAAAAAGCCGTTGCAATATTGACAAGAATAAGACATGAAAATACTCCTGCTATTTAGTTCAATTAAGTTAATCGCTTTTTTAATGAGAAAAATAAACAAAATTTGTTAAAGACAAAACACTGTTAACTGCTTTTTATTAAATTTTCCCTTCATCAACAGGCAAACATAATCCATTCAACAAAATAATGTCCTCATATAAAAATACAACAGTGAATAAGGAAAAGGATGATTTTTAATCCATCCCCCAAAACTCAAGAGAAAGAGAGGGAGAGAGAGAGAGAGAGAGAGAATAAAGCAACAGTTCTTATAATAGCACACGAAAACGAGTACAATGCCACTGAACCATTTCATATTCAAACACGAGGCAGCCTGTAGGAATCATTGTGATTTATGTAGCATTAAATTCCCTTGTTTCCGTTTTTAACAGCATGATAGTGTTGCCCGAAAATTATGTATAGTAGATAAAATTTTGGAGTGTGAGTAAAGTAGAATAGTCACGTCTTTGCATCAAAAGTTATTTTAAAAAGGCATCATGTCATATCAAAGGCAGTCAAATCGCTATGTTGTTGACTCAACGCAGTTATTTAATACGATTGGGTTCTGAATTAACATGGGATCGGGATGTAACAAATCAAGAAGTTACAAAACCTAATCGCTAATTTTGTTTTCCAAAAAACTTATAAATTTAAAACAAAATATATAAGAAAAATAAACTAAACATTCTACTTTTTTTTACTGAGTTCTCTTTTTCGTACCATTCATAAAATGTACCTATAGTAAAAAAGAAAAATTCAAGGAAATCGGAATGAAATTTTAAGATTTCTCTTTATCTAATGCCGGTTTTTTATTCCCCAGATGCAGTCTGATAGACGTTTGATAGAGTTTATCTCTTTGATAACGCAAAAATAAATTTTTTTTACTGTCCAAAGCGTTATTCCTAGGAATAAATATTTTATGAGAGAAATAAATTTGTCTATTCCTAGGAGAAAAGAATAAATAAATTTTCTTAAGAATAAACAAAGTATCAAAAAAATTATTTTATGAATCAATTTTGAGTTTTGACATATTTTGCCAGGATGTATTTTAAATATTCATAGAATATTCGTACTAATAATATTCTTTTATTGAAAAATAGAAAATACTTATTTGCTTATTAATTTGTCGGATATTTTGTTTCCTCAGATAGTTACCCGATTGCTTAATAGGAAAATAAAAAATCGGCCCTCAAGCAAAGCAACAAACTACCAAATAATTTCAAAAATTTACTTTTAAAGAGATATTTTAATATACGGGATGTGATTCCTGGTCATATTCTAAGAAAAATTTTGTTAGACAGTACCTAAAGTCCGTTTCACAACTTTGAAATCGCTTTTCGACAGTAAAAAAAGGCAAACTTTGGTGTACCCTAACCTGTGTAAAATTCGATTTCTTTGTCGATAATGATAGTAGAGACTTAATTTTCAACTTAATTTTTTGTAGAAATAATATTCTTTAAAACTGTATTTAAATTGTACTTCTATAGGCTTAGGGCTGCCAGATTTTAAATGGTGTTCAAATTTTCTTCTTCCAGCAAAGTTTTGATTTTGAAGTAATTTTTTTCTGAAAATGCCTGTTAAACATAGAGATTCTTTATTTTAGCCGAGTTTCATTGGGAATTCATATTCACTTCAGCAAAACATCGCACATGGAAAAACAGCAACTCTAAAGTGAACAACGTAAGTGGATAAAACTAAGTCACTTGCAGAAGTGAACAACAGGGATGGCTGGTAAATGGCGTTTATGGAATAAAGTTGTGTAAGTGAGGTCAGCGTTTTATTGAGCGCCTAAATGAAGTGAATATAAAAATTCCCAATAAATCTCGGCTAGTATAGTATAGTATAGTATAGTATAGTTTATTTATTGTTTATTTCCTAAACAATTTTTCTGATATATGTTTAAAAATACAAATAAATTAAAAGGATGAGAAATAAATCAGAAGCATTTGTAATTTTTTAAAAATTGTTTTAAATGCCCCTTCAAATTCAGGAAAAAGTATATATTATGTAACATAATATAGGGTGGGGTGACCCTTCAAGAAGCTACAAGAATTTTAGAATGAAAAGAGATCTGAAAAATAATAAGAACATAACTTCAATTTTAAATTAATTTAAACACATATTACATAAGAAGTGATTCATTGCATGTGTGATCTAAGGTGATCAACCAAAATTTCAATTTTTTTTTTTTTAATTTAGACGTTAATGTTCCTAATGTAAGATATAGCGGTAATTCATTAAAAAGTGTACAAGATGCCACACTAAAGCATCTACAAATTAAAATCACGTGCCTTAGTATACGAAGTATAAAACGCTCTGATACACTCGTCGTCAACGATACTCGTCTTCGATACAACGAATTTTTTTCCTGGAGCTGCCGCTCGTGCTACTGTTTCGTCGTGGTAGTAGCGACAAGTGTATGTATACACTACCACGACGAAACAGTGGTAATGGGCGGCAAGTCAAGGAAAAAAATCGATGTATCGAAGACGAGTAACGATCATGCAGAGCACGCTCCTTGTGCTGGCCATTCGATGAATTTAGTCGGGATTCACGCAGTCGAAGTTACCAGAAGAAGCAGCATCTTATTTCAACATAGTCCAAGCATTGTACAATTTTTTTACTGCATCTACACATCGCTGGGAAATTCTACAAACTCATGCAGGTGCTTTGAAATCATTGTCAGCAACAGGATGGTCAGCTCGTCACGAAGCAGTTTAGGTGCTCAACAAGTACTATGGTGATATAATTGAAAAAACTCTTATCACCATTGAAGAAGATATCACTGAAAACGCGATCACGAGGCAAGAAGCAAAAGGACTTCGCATTCAACTTTAACGACTGGAAACAACATTCATCAGATTCTTTGGCATTTTTTACTTTCGAGATTCGATGCTGTCAGCCAAAGATTTGTGATCTTTTTTTAGGTTGATATGAGCATAGCTGATGTGATTGATGACTATCGTGGACTGATTAAAGTAGTAGCTGATGCACGAATGGAATTTGAAGTTTATGAAAAGAAAGCGTTAGAAATCTCACAGAGTCAAGAGTACCAGACAAGTGTTTTTAGAAGAAGAAGGAGAAAGTTGCCAACTGATGAATCACGAGATGGAGATGTTCAATTGTCAGGAAGGAATAATTTTCGAGTCAACACTTTCAACGTCATTCTTGACAATCTTGATTATGAATTGCGAAGAAGATGCCAAGCATATGAAGAAATTCACGGAAAGTTACCACACTCCGCCATATTCAAACCATTCAATTAACAATTTAAGCTCATTATGTAAAACAAGGAATTACAATTATATGCACTTCTGTAACAATCAAAAAATTAAGTGCACTCCTGTGAATTCAACGAAAACGATTATAAACATCCGTAATTATCTTGTATGTCAACTTTGAGTTTTATTTTCTTATAAAAAAGCCTAATGTGATTATTCTTTTACGATGAAACAAAAATGAATTCAAACCTTACGTTTTTGATTCAATTCATTCGTTAATTATATAGCTAACGATCTCACTAACATTTCATATAATTATAAATCAATAATAAAGGCGGCGTTTGAAAGAAATCCGGCCCTGAAGGTAACTCTTCATAAGACGAACAAGGCCGAATTCGCGCGAATTTTAAGCTATTATTAGTTTTGTGGTTAGAAAATTAAACTTTTCTATGAATTTCTAACCACACAAAGGTTAGAAAACTAAACTTTTTTATGAGTTTCTAACCGGAAAACTAATAATAGCTTAAAACTCGCGCGAATTTTAAGCTATTATTAGTTTTCTGGTTAGAAATTTATAAAAAAGTTTAATTTTCTAACCACAAAACTAATAATAGCTTTAAATTCGGGCGAATTTTAAGCTATTATTAGTTTTGTGGTTAGAAAAATAAACTTTTCTATGAATTTCTAACCACACAAAGGTTAGAAAACTAAACTTTTTTATTAATTTCTAAGCTATTATTAGTTTTCTGGTTAGAAATTCATAAAAAAGTTTAATTTTCTAACCACAAAACTAATAATAGCCGCACCGCGCCAACCTCGTGCCGACTTCCCGCTGACTTCGCGCCGACGCGACCTCGCGCTGACCCCGCGCCGATCCCGCGCCGGCCGCGCGTCGCACCGGGTCGCACCCCCTCCTCAGAACATTTTCTGTTTCTACCAAAAGTAAATGCCTTTATAAACAATGATTGCAAAATATTACACAAAGAAATAAAGTCGAATTCTACTGAGAAATAAAGTCGAAAGCTATTTTCGACAAATTTAGTGCCACAATGATTTTCGACCTTATTTCCCAAAATTGGTAATAAGGTCGAAAAGAAAATTCGACCTTATTTCCCAAAAATGTTTGGGAAATAAGGTCGATTCGGCCTAATTGCCTTCGACCTTATTTCACGGCACCCTGCCAGTTCTGGTTTACGGCGCGGAAGCGTGGACTTTATCGAAAGCGGATGAGATAACCCTTGGTCGTTTAAAAAGTGGTCTAACGTCTTGTCTTGTATGCGAAAACAATGTGTGGAGAAGAAGATATAGGATATAGCAACGAGCTGTATGAGCTGTACCGCGAGCCGCGACATGGGCATAGCTAGAAGAGTATGCATGGCGAGGCAATGATGGCTGGGAAATGGAGAGCGGATGGACATCAGCGCTCCGACTCGACTGGTTTTCAAAAGCACATTGCAGGGAAACCGCGGAAGGGCAAGACCTCGTCTAAGGTGGTGCCATCGAGTGGAAGAAGACCTCAACCGACTCAGAGCGCAAAACTGGAGGGAGCTCGCCCGGAATCGAAGTCGTCAATGTTTCCGATTAAAATCTAAATTTAAAAATTAAAATGGTCTAAATTGGTAAAAATCAATTTTTGAAAATTAAATCGCGTTCAACAAACCAAAATAAAACGTCACTAAATGAAGTAATAAAACCAATCAAATGATTTTTTAGTCTATAATTTTTTGACCGGGCAATTAGCTTTCAATTGGTGCATGTTATGAACATTTTGTCAATAATTCAAATTCCCATAACTCTTTAAAGATTCATTGCCTACTAAGCAAAAATATTTGTTACACGTTTCAAGGACATGCTTACATACAACCTACTAAGTTTTCACCAAAATCGGAAACATTGACCTTTTTTACCTATCCGCTTCACGGTGAATGCCCCATTTAAAATATTAGCAAAGGATTCTATCTTCGAGCTTAAGGCACTTTCATTAATTCGTCGTATCGAAAATACTCAAATCAGAGGGGGAAAGAATTATATTTTAAGTAAATACGAGAAATAATTTGATGTTAAGTAGAACTCCTTAAGGATTAATAAAGATACCATAGTTCGACCTATAAAGCCACTAATGGATAAATAATTCCTAGGCTCACATTGAAGCTTCTTCATTTCTCACTCAGTTCTGAACTTTTTTTAATTTGATCGTATCTTAACACAATGTACGTACATATAGACATGAAGAAAGTTATGAAATTTGAATCGAGGACTTACGTTGTGATTTTAAAATTCAAAGCACAAAGAAGAAATGCATATCCTTCTCTTCACTTCAACTGAACATCTTGAGTGCTGTTCAAATAGTAAGTATAAGTAAGGGTGTGTGGTGTAGTGAGGCGCGCTAGCTAAAAGTGTCTTCGCAAGAAGAGACATTGCGGTTGAAATTCAAATACACTGTTTTTAAGTTGGCATCTGTGCAATTTCTGTGCGAAGGATAACAACGCAATGGAGGTCTCTTACAGAATCAAGTACATAATTTCTATTTGCAAAGATATTAAAGCTTAAGGAAAAAGAAAGAAGTTGTGTTATGACACCGGCAGATATCTTGATCCTTGTATGTGCATCTGCATACATATATATACATGTATAGGAATTGTCTTTTTTTTAAAGGACAACACTGAGGCTACGCATGGGTAGATTGGTACATATTTTGCAGCTGCGGCGCTAGGCGTGATGTAGGCGATTGCCCACGGCCTTGCGTCTGAGGGGGCCTCGCAAATACAAATTTTTAAATAATTAAAACTAAGTTATTTATTATTTTCATACACTTGCCCGAGTGAAGTTAGTGAGTAGTACTTTACTGGTATTATCCAGAATCGTTTGGCAATACTATGAAAGTTAGGCAACCGAATTCAACCAGATTCCAGATGTGCTAGAAATAGTATTTAAGCACTTACATCTATTATTCTAACCTAAAAATAAAGAAATTTATACACTAAAACTCATAAATCAAGGGCATTTTGTTAAAAAGAGTTGAGCAGCAAGCTTGTTTACATTTTAATTTTTATTTATGATTGTTTGTTTATGTTTTGTTATAAAGATTAAACGACTGAAATAGCTAAATGAAAAGTTTAACTAATTAATGCTTGATATTACTGCAGTAAAACGTAGAACCTGTTCTTGATTTAACCCAGACTTTGCGGTTCATGGAAGTGTCAACAAGCTTCAGATGCACAAGAGATGTTACAAATAAAAAGCTGAAGGTAGTTTCCTTGGCTACAAAAGTTTGCTTGTAATTGCTGTGGCCAGTACTGCCATCGAATCCCCACTTGTAAATAAAATCAAAAGGATATGCAGAATTTTCTAACCAATCTGAACATTGATTCTCTTTTGATATTTGCACCATACTTTGCACAGTCTTATTCAAAAGGGATTGAACATTCACCTCAGCAACAGTGTCCGATACAGCAGTCACTTCAGGCAATAGTTCTGCCTTATCTTTTTTAAGCTGGTAATAGCTGGGAAAACAGTCCTTATCTACACTGTTGATGATAGTTCTGAGCAAAGTTTATTTCCGCTTTGACAATCTCTGACAATCCTGACTGATGAATTTTGTTTGTTTGTTTATTTGACTAAAGAAAATTCATCAGTCTTCACAACAACCGATGATATTTTCACAAATCCGCTAGACCTTACGGTTCAATCCAATGCAGTAACTCCAAAAAATCTTCGGGACCTGACAAGGTTTCCAATTTTGTTATCAAGAAACTTCCTTCAACTGCGAATATAATCCTTACGATTATTCTCAATAACTGTATTAACAACAGTTATTTCCCAAGTAAATGAAAAATAGCGGAGATATTCCCAATTCCAAAAGAAACCAGGGGCGAATTCAGTTAGCAGTTTTCGACCTATCTCGCTCTTCCCAAACCTCACCAAACTACTTGAAATGCTGTTTCTCAACAAACTTCGCTGACTATGATCCTCAATGGCTATAGTGCAGCATAACCAATTTGGGTTCAAAGCATCCCACTTCACTTTCGACCCGTTGTTAAATCTTCACGCAGATACAACCCTGGCTCTTAACAAAAAAGAGGTAACAGAGGCTACTGTTATCTGTTTCATATTCGAAAGTATTTGACACCGTTTGGATAGATGGTCTGATTTTCAAGTTGAAATCATTTCACTTGCCCAGACATCTTATCACAATCAAACACAGCTTCTTGACCAACCGTAAGTTTTACGTACGAGTGGGAAATACCAAGTCTGTATTCAAAAACATCTCCGCAGGAGTTGCCCAAGGCTAACGTCTTGGACCTGACCACTTCAATCTTTTCACCTTCGACCAACCAGCAAACACGCAAATGACAAAAGCCCTACTATATGCTGATGACTCCATCACTTATAGTGCATCTATAAGCCCAGAAACAGTTCTTCGTACAGTGAAGGAACACATCCTTAGGCTCTGGGAGTACTACCTACAATAGGGTGTTAAAATGAATCCCACTAAAATAAAGTTAATCTGCCTTAGGAATCCCTTGCGTAATGGCATAGCCACAAGATGCAAACTCCTGTCCCTAACACTCCCCGATAACACAATTATCACACCTAAGCAAAGCGTTAAATACCTTGGAGTTCATTTCTTCAAAAGGTTAAAATTTAACATTTAACAGCATGCTAAACACAATCTCCGGAAGGCAAACGGTGCCTTAGCTCTCCTTCGCCCTCTTATGAAAGTAGGAGGTGGTCTCCAAACACGAACGAAACTTCTGCTTTAAAAGCAACTAATTCGTCCCATACTAACTTATTTCTTTCCTATATGGTACACAATAAGTCCAACATATATGAAGAAAGTGCAAGTAGTCGAGCGCAAGGCTCTTCGCTATTGCACATCTATGTATAGAAAACCTAATTCAGTCTGCTACTACAGCAATGAAAGGGTCTACGAAACATCTAAAATTGTTCTTGTAGACAAATACCTACACAACCTTAGCACCAAAATCCTGAGGAAAATCCCATCCTATCCCAGCCCATAATGGATCCAGCATTTCGAATGTCGCAAGAAGACAGCTTCGGAGACTTCTACGTCGCTGCAGGAAGAGGAACGCAGCACAACAGAGGTTCAAGACACCAAGAGACCCAAAAAAGTGGAAATACAATAGCTTCCAGGACCGAAGCGACCATCCTACTAACATTCCTCGCCCACCAACATTACTGCCAACGACCGTCAGCACTGCTCAAGCCGACGAGAAAATACCAATTATTTACTTAAGAAACAAGTAAATTTAAGACATAGATACCTTTTTAATAAAAATGTATAAAACCCGCCAATTTAACGAAGCAGAGCCCCATCTGTGCTTGCAGATTTTAAAACAATAATTTTAGTCTAAGACTTTATAATTGTAATCAATAAAAGCTTTAATTGTAAAAAAAAAATTTAAAATTGCTTTGACAATCCCAAGTCAATAAATAGTTCTAAACTTTGCAAAGACAAGACCTTTTCACTTTTTTCAGAAGACTTTTAAGTCGCGATTTTAGCAGCATAGCTTAGCTGGCTCATCTGGGGTGTGTTGCGACCAGGGACGGCAGAAGATATGGGGTGGGTGGGGTATAGACCCCACCTAACTTTTCTGAGCATGGGGTGCACCCCACCTTCTGGCCTTGGAAATATACCAATTTTTTTTAGTTAAATGAAAAGGCTAATTTTTGCTTGATTGACTGAGACTGACCAAGTGATTTGAATTATTTCTTATCCTTTTCTCTCCTCTATTTTAAAAATATAATAAAGGTACGTTTCACGGAATATTCATATATATGTATACCAGGCACGAGGCGTGACATTTTCGTTTGCGGAAGCACTCAAAATAAAACTAAAAATTGGAGACTCAAATGAGACCCGCACTCCTTTTCAAGCCTTTTGGCGGCTTTCCGAAAATTGTTCATGTCATTAAATCCACCCCCATTCCATAATCTTTTTTCATTGCCAAATAAAAGGCGAGACCAACAATATAATCTATTTGTTTTCATACATCCTGTTAGCCACGGAAAACTTTCATAAGTTTGTATTGAATACTGATAATACTAAAAATAATATTTTTCAAAAGTTACTCTTTTGTTGAAAAATAAAAATATTATATGTTCTTTAATAAAACTAAAATATAACTACCATACCTTATTTTATTCTACCATGCTCCCCACCTAAAAAAATAGTGTTCTGCCGCCCCTGGTTGCGACACTAGTTCCCGAACATGTATTTTTTTAAGTTCGCTCACCGCATTCTTCAAAACTTTTTTGAGGCCTTCCAACATCGCTTGTTCCCGGTGAACTGTGGTTTAACTAAACAGTAAAAAATTGCTTTAGAACTTAGAATGATTTCCCAACTGAACTCGAAAATAGCACTGCTTTATCAAAGAAATTTTAGCTTCATTATTTTAGGGATAACAATATGCAAATAATTTATGCACATGTCTTATACCAGAAGTGTAACTTATTATTTTCATCTGGTAAGGACAAACTAAAGTTATAGGCCATCGTTGGTTATCCTTCATTAACCTGCCTTCTTTTTCTGGCAACGCTGCCATTTTTGCTTAAAACTAACACAATAAGGCCTCGAAATTTTTTCTAACTTCATTCTTCCAATCCAAGTAACTGCTTAATTTTGTTGAAAACGTTTGAAACTTTCCTGGAACGTGGGCTATCTAGCCATATCTACCGTTAATAAGTCATCATGTTTGATGAACGCAGTTAAACCTAAAAATTTAAATTCACTGGAGATAACCAAACACTTTGATTTTGAAGGGTTTAGGCTGAGACCATTCACTTGAGACCGCTGAATGGTCTACCAAGATCTTCATTAATTTCCCACGCAGCATTTTCCACGAGGCCCAGTGGAAAGCTTATTCGCATCTGCACATCATCTGCATACATATCAACTAATGAACTCAATATACATTTCGGTAGATCGTTTATATGCATTGTAAAATATATTAGTCCTAAAAGACAACGGCCTTGTCAACCGAAAAGAGTCGGTTCCCATTAGAACACCGTAATTAATTCGGAATGAGCGCTGTTAGTGACAAGATGGGGGACCGTTCTGTACAACTGTGTGCTGTTGTCATGTGTTATTTGTTCTGTGTAGTATTTGTGTAGCTAGTCTTGAGGTGTATCAGCAAAAAGGTTTTTGTCGCCCGGCTGCAACCCCCCTACTCCGCAGATTTATGTGTGGAGTAGGTTTCATGTATAAATGTAAAATGTAAATATTGGTCCTAAAATCGAGCCTTGTGGAACTCCTAAGGCTAAAGGAAGAAAATCGGACACGGAATTATTCGCAACAACTGCATGTGATCTGCTACTTAAGTATGAGGCAATAAGTTTTGTTGATGATAAAGAAAAATTAAATTGGTTCTGAAGTCTTATACAGAGAACATTGTGATTTACTGTGTCAAGAGCTTTAGAGAAGTCTAGTAAGACCAAAAAAGTAATTTTATTCTCATCAACGGCTTGTCTTATGTCTTCTGTCACATGTAATAGAGCAGTTGTGCAACTATGCTTTGCTCGAAACCCAGACTGATTGTCATATATAATAACTTATTGTTTGTTATAATATTTATTAATCTGCGAACTCATGATTTTTTCAATTACTTTCGAGAGAAACGGCAAAATTGCAACTGGTCTAAACTCATTCGTGTGTTTAGGTACTGGAATTATTTTAGCGCATTTCCAGGAATGAGGAAACATACCCGACATGAATACTGAATCGCATAAATACGTTAAATATGTCAAGATGTATTGTAGGATAATTTTGATAAAGACTGGATTTAAATCATCAAAACCGGTCGCTTTGGACTTAATAAACATATGCTGCATAGCACGTCCGCCTCATTCACAGCTGAAAAGCTTAATTTAGGAAAAGAATTCTAATTTTAAAAATATTCATTATCGTATTTATGGTTCATAATACTGGATGCACTATCATTAATTGAAGAAACTGAGGCAAAAGTCCTATTTAACTCATTACATTCAATAACAGCAACATTCCGTTTAATATTTTTACCTATTCCGATTTCCCTTGAGTTATTCCAAAGATTTTGTTTAGCCAGTGTAGGATCAAGGCGGGGAGCATAAAAACGTCGTTTAGACTCACGTATCTGACAAGTAACCCTATTTCTAAGTATTCGATAATAGTTGTACAATAAATCGATTCGAAACTTTTTCCACCGATTTTACG
This sequence comes from Melanostoma scalare, assembly GCA_949752695.1. Lineage (NCBI taxonomy): Eukaryota > Metazoa > Arthropoda > Insecta > Diptera > Syrphidae > Melanostoma > Melanostoma scalare. Next base: position 63,380,450 of record OX456986.1, on the reverse strand, counting down.
CTTTGTCTCTTTGATGAATAAGGTTTTTGATTTTCGTTGTTAACCAAGGAGGTGCATCTCTTGATTTTATTAATTTTGTTATAAGCAGGACATGAGTATTAAAAAGATTTTTGATATTACCTTGAAAGAAATCAACTTGGTCATCAACATTTGGCATTTTAAAAATTCTATCTTATTCAACTATGGAAACATCATATTCTAATTGATCAATATTAATATTTTTAAAATCGCGGAAAGTCATTAAGTTTTCATCAAACTGAAACGTTAAATGTATCATATCGTGACGGGAAAAACAGGGAACCGAAAGTTGGCTAAAATGCAAAACTTTGTTTGGACTACTAACATGAAATACATCAAGAAGTGGAAGTGAAGAGTAGTATTTACAGGGGTTAAGTTAAGAGCACTCAAGCAGTTTACAAATGATGAATCTACTAGAATATTACTATTAAAGTTTCCACATATAATAACAAAAGGTGATATACAAGTTAACTCATCTAAAACTGCAGTCAAGGGAGGAATTTCAACATTGTTATTGGGTCTGTAAGCAGATCCTGATAGTACAATGGACTGGATATTAGGTCTGAGTTCTCCAGATTAGCATAAGCCTCCTATTTTTTAATTAAAAAAAAAGCAGATCTTAGTAATATTTTACTCGATCTACTAGTTATTTTAATAAAAACACATTGCATTTCATCATTTTCTCGGGTCTTCCTGACGAGTACACAATCTAAGCTCTCACGAACATAAAAGGCTACACCTCCACCTACACGATTTATTCTATCAGAATGGAAAAGCTTATACCCTGATAGAAAATACATTGGATCATCAACACACATATTACATCAATTTTAGAACCCGCAAACAGGTATCTGAATTCATCCAATTTTCCACTAGATCTCAATCCTTGCGCATTGAGGTGACACACTTGCAAACCATTGTGTTGCTTGCATTGAACATTAATCATTATTCGCGTATTATCCCTACTGATAACGTCAATAAAATTCCCATTGTTTTGTTCATTGGAAACTTCCATGTGAACTCACAAGAAACAGCTGGTGACCAATAGGTAGCACCAGGTATCGGCGCGCTGGCCGTTCAATAAAGTACGGACTTAGAAAAACATCAGAAGTGACAACTAGATATTCTAGGGGGTGCTGATAGGTAGGAAGATAAAAAAGGAAGGATAAAAAGAAAGACTTACATTCAAAAATAATAATTTGTAATTCAAGAAAATAATATGGGAAAGTATTTAAAAATTGTGAAGATTTAATGAAAAAGTAAATAAAACTATAAGCTTGCAAAAAATTTGGAAAATAAGAAGTGATTAAAAAGAATAGGTTAAATAACATTTGAGAAAATAAAAAAAAGAATGTAGATGAATTACACATCAATATGTTGCAGCTGTAGTTGTTGTTTTGGTCGTCTTCATGGCAGCAACGGCTAAGTCATCAGTCTCATTAATTAACACGGCTTCCTCGTCTTAGCTCCTCTTCACATAAACAAGTCCACGAATTGTGAATACCGAATACAGTTGTTTTTCTTTTTTCATGTTCAATGCATTTTGAAGAATAGACCGCGATTTCGGTATCAAGCATTCGTGCACGAAGACTTTCGATTTTCCTCTCGCCAATTCATTGCCAAAACCGAGGTCATGGAGATAAAAATGTTCTTCGTTGTTCTTCTATAGTCGGCAATCGATCGCAAAATAAATGCTTAGTGTGATAAATTTAATGATAATCGGTGGCGACTCGGTATTGGTGTTCGATTTAAGGCGGAAAATACTTTTAATAGTTGGTGATTTTAAGTGAAGATTATTGTGCACAGTTGATTAAAAATAAAACGAAGGTTTTCTTCGGGTAAAATTGAAACTCCATGCAGGAAGGCATCGCACATAGTTTCCTTCAGTTGTTGGTTTTCTTCGTTTTCTTTTATACGTTTGTATGCAGTTTTAATTAGTTCATCTTGTTCAATATTGTGTTCTCTAAGCTCACGAATTTCTTCTTTTAATGGTTCAAATTCTGTTTGTTTTGATTCTATCATCGACAACCGTGTATTAATGCTTTCAATAGAGTGCTTCAGATCAGTGACGTCAGAGCTTATTTTTTCAGTTATTCTTTTTTCGGACTCCGCAATCTGTGACGTAATTTGTGAAGTAAGCGTAGGTATTAAATTGTGTTTGAAAAGATTGCTCAATAATTATCAACAAATCCATGATATCACAGTCTCGTGTAGTGCTCTTCTGTTTACCGGGTTTTGGTGGTGGTTGTAATTTTGAAGGCGTATGTGTTTTTGAAGCGGGTGTCGATGTTTAAGATGTTCCCGACATCATGTGTGAAGAAGGAGAATCTGAAGATCGCAGACCTTCTCGTGAACCCATGAAGAATTTATGTGGGTGTATTAAAGGGGAAATATTATAGTATCGATTTAGGTAAATGAGACGGAATACAGTTCTTAATTTGAGTAGAAATAAGTATCAAACCACACAATTAATTCAGTAAAAACAAGTTGTTTTAATGTAATTTTAATTGGATAACACTTGGCAAACACTTTACAGTTCGTTACAATTGAGTACGAAAACCTTGGGATATAAATCACGCCTGAACTGTCACTCTGTTACGCACGTCTGACTAGCAACACATCTCACTCAACTGCTCCAGACATCCTAATTAAAAGAGTTTCCAATTATAACAAATAAAAACCAAAAGAACACTATTTTTCGTGAAGCGTTATAAAAGGTTTTATTAAAATTAGGTATGACTGGTGATCGTAGGTGATAAAACGGTACATGATAACATCCGATACTCATACAAAAATTTTTGTAGAATTTTCCAAAGGTAAGTACTTATCTTAATATTACTTCAAATTCATTTCGTAATTTTTTTTTAAATAAATAAAATTTACTTATTTTTTCAGATGGCAACACTTTATAAATTTTCCAATTTTAGGTAACTACATACTTTCAATGATATTTCTCCTTATTACTCAATTTAAATAAAAATCTACTTTTTTTTTTGTTCCAGAGGGCAACACTTTTCAATTCCCCCCAAACAAAATAAAATAATAGTATGTATATAAAAAGCACTACTGATAATAGTGAATGATGCTTTCTGTATGTAGATGATTGTGATGATATTAATGATGATGCTGATCAGATCTTCAATTAGTTACACAGGTAAGTCTTTAGGGTTTTATATTTATTGTTCTTTTGATTTTTTTCTCTTCTCATACTTTTTTTTTTCTTTTCTAGGTTTTTCTTTTTTTTTTCTATTTCTTTTTGTAGAACTGGGTGTTAACACACACCCCCAAATCACTTCTACCAATTTTATTTTAATAGGAGGGAAGAATTCTCCTGCACTCGCTTATATTATTATACGACATGCACACTATACGATTCGTTTTATTTTCTTTTAAACTTTTTAATTTAATTTAATGTCTTTTCTATTTGATCTATCTGATTTATTTGAACTTCTTTTTACTTTGTTCACATAAGTATAGTATACTATTTATCAGACACTATAAAAAATGTATGTTTAGAGACTTTGGTCTATTTCTTTATTGCTTTCTTCCTTGCACTATATTTTGATAACACTAACTCCTTGGCAGTGCCGGATTTATCTTTTTAGGGCCCATAGGCGGAATTTTTGTGGCCGTTTCACGTTAATGTAAAGATAATGTCGATAAAGACGGAGAAATTTCAGGTTAGTACAGGATTCTACATTCAGTCCAGAGATAAGAAATTAATTAGATGGCAAACTTCACACACACATTGAAACTGCCTACAAAGCTGATTTCACCTCTACTACTTTGTACAGCTTCCACCACTAAGGCCACGTCTGGCTGACTTTTAGTATTTTGAAAGCGTTTTATAATTTTCAAAACTTTTTGTGAAAAATTTTTTTTTCATTTTCGTATTCTACTTTTTCAATATTATTTTCGTTTAATATGTCAGATCAACAAATGTTCGTTTGATAATAGTAGATTTATTAAGAATAGGGGAGTTTTTTCTGGCACTGCAGTTATCATAGGTTTTTATTGTTTTTTATTTCAAGAAAACTTCTGTTAGAAACAGTGAATTAAATTAATAGTTTTCGATTGGAACTGTGTCAAAAAGGTATGCTTAAACTAAAATAAGAAAAATTACTATTATGATTATTATTATTATTCTTATCATCATTGCCAGTGAACAGTTACAAAAGACGAAAAAGTAGCATTAATCAGAAATCCAAGCAGTATTAGCTTAAATTTGTGACTGAAAAGAATTGACATTAGGGCTGTTTTTTTGGGAGGAAGTCCGGTAACTTGTATTGTAAATCCAAAAAAACGGTTCGCGTTTTTATGTTTGATGGTTGGTATCCGTGACGAGTTGTCAAACAAATGAAAGCAAATTTTTGTTTAGTTCGCACAAGAATACGAAAGATTTTAAAACAAGTTAAAAACTAATTCACCTAAATATGGAATATATTCCAAATGAAGTAATAATAAACAAAGCAAGTTGAGGTACCTATATTTAACTTTTTTCTTTATTTTTCAATCAACTGGGAAATGTCAAAAATAGCGGTGTTCACAAAAGTATGCAAGTATTTTCTTGTGGTTTTTTTTTCTCTGTTTACACGCTTGGGTTCAGTTCACTTGAGAGTGAATGAGAACAAGTGCGAAAAACTTTTAAATGTCGGTAATCCGCTAAAATACATTACTTAGAAGTTTAAAAGTTCAATACTTATATTTTAAAAGTGTCTTAAGAAACTAGAAACAAGCGGATACTTATCTGTATAAGAATCAACTTCCGCTTCATGGTATATATGTAACGAACAACGAAATCGAGTTTACTATTCCTTAATGGTTATTAATTGTAGATTGAATAAGTCTGGAACAGATGGCGCTTTTGTTGTTATTAATCATAGATTGCATAAATCTGGAACAGATGGCGCCTTAAGCGAATTTCTTTACAGAGAACTGTAAAACATTGTCCCTTGCACCTCACAGATGGCGACCTACAGCAACGCGTGGCCGGGTCTGCTAGTAATCAATAAATAAATCTATTTTAAGATAAGACGTAGTAAATACTATTGGAAAAAAATGTCAACATTCACCGAAAAATGTGTTACTGAAATATGCAAAAAAGAACAAAAAAATAGTTTAACAGAGCTTTTTTCGTTTCTTTTACGATATATTATTATATACCTATGAACCTGCAAATTAAATAATCAAAATCAGTAAAATTTCTACAATATTCTATTCTATTCTTGTACAAAATTCATTTCCATTCACTTGTGAACACCCCCTTTTTCTGTTGTTCGAGATACATGAAAGTCTCTAGTCGCACCAACATTTAAAAATGAAACATCGAAAAACTTATTCGATATCGAAAAATCTATCCCTTGTAAAATTTACTCATCCTTTTATCCCCTGTATCTTTTGTTGTTTTTACTTTACATGTATTTACAATACAAGGTACCGGGCTTCCTCCCAAAAAAACAGCCCTATTATGTGCTGACTGTAAACAAACATTTCAAAATTAGTTTAAATCATACTTTTACATACGACCTTTAAATCATAGCTTTGGAATGAGCTTGAAAAGAAAAAGTATGAATAAAAATCTTAATACAGCAATAATAATAAATTCATTACAAAAAAAATCTAAAAATGTAACTACCAGTTTGGAAAAACTACGGGAGCAATTTTTTCAATTATTTACAGAATCTAACTAATGTCTAGCCTTACCCTTAGCTTTCGCTTTTGTGGCCATTTTTTTCGTGGTGAAAGTAAAAAAAAACCTGACCATTTTTCAACGTAGAGCAGTTCACACTAGATTCATCGTTGGAAAGACAAACAAATAGCCCAAGAATACCGAGTAAAGTTCGATTGTCATGTATGTTGTCTTGTTTTCCTTGTTTTGACAAGTAAGATCTTAAGTTCAGATTTTCAGCCAAGTTTTTCCATCTGAAAATCTATGTTCGAAAATCTGAAAATCTGAATGTCTTCTGAATTGTCATCTGAAAATCTGAAACTTTTTACAAGGGAAAGTGACAGAATCTTAAGTTAAGATTTTCGAACATAGGTCCCAACAACAACCAATTTCTTATCTCCGATTCAGTCTGATGCGTTCTTCTGCTAGAAAAAATCATGTCGGCAAGAATGTGGCGGTCGATAAATCAGTTCCCTTAGAATAATCATATTACAGTAGTCACGGTGAACAAACTTAATGTAACAGTGACTTCTCTTAATTAAATAGTGATTTCTCCTTATGATGGTAATTTCTCTCTTATGATGGTTTTAATTCTTTTCGATTTAACAACTTGCAAATTATATAATTAATAATTGAGATTTGAAAATTTGTTGATCTTTGAAAATATTTAATGTGTAACCGACGGCGACGGCGACGTAAACAAAGTGACCCGATTTCTTAAACTTTGAATATTATAATTTAATATGAGTGAAATAATGAGTGAAATATTTGATAGCTGGGCTACTTAGTTTTCTGCATTGGTTTGCAGTTTAATTGTTAATAAATAATCTCGAGCTGGAAACTTAATGTAACAGTGACTTCTCTTAATTAAATAGTGATTTCTCCTTATGATGGTAATTTCTCTCTTATGATGGTTTTAATTCTTTTCGATTTAACAACTTGCAAATTATATAATTAATAATTGAGATTTGAAAATTTGTTGATCTTTGAAAATATTTAATGTGTAACCGACGGCGACAGCGACGTAAACAAAGTGACCCGATTTCTTAAACTTTGAATATTATAATTTAATATGAGTGAAATAATGAGTGAAATATTTGATAGCTGGGCTACTTAGTTTTCTGCATTGGTTTGCAGTTTAATTGTTAATAAATAATCTCGAGCTGGGCTTCGTGGGTTACTACACTCCGGTTTGCAGATCAATTGTTTATAAACGTTCACGCGCTTGGTTACGGGGGTTACTGTACTCTGGTTTGCCGATTATTTATTTATAAACATTTACACTCTGGGCTATTTTTAAATAATTTTTCTAAAACATTTTCAATTTGTGGGGGCCCCATATTTTGTGGGGGCCCCTAGGCGCCGCCTAGTCCGCCTATATGGTAAATCCGGCTCTGATCCTTGGCTCAACTGCCTTATTCGAATTCCCACGATTGACTGTCTCGACTCTCGATCTACCGTCGGTGGTGGCTAAGCTGATCTTGTCATAATGTCATGTACCAACTCGACCGTTGCATATGTACATAGCCGGTACAGTTTGGTTAGTACATGACAAGATCACACCATCGGATAGCGGCCAACTATTGCGGCTTATCGTTATCTTGTGGTAATTTATTTATTCGCGGGTGGAGATAAGCTCGCCTTTTTTTCTATGTTGCTATGCGTGGTATATTTTAGGCAAAGACTTGTGTACTGCGAAAGGACAAGTAGGGTGGGTCAGGTAGGTTATGTGCGTAATGAATACTATGGTAAAAAGAGTGGTTTATTATTATAGATGGTAAGTATTATATTGGATATTTATTATTACAGGTAAGTATTATAATATGTAGTTTTTTTATTTCAATGTTAATTATTATAGATGTTTTATTATTAGTGAAGGGTAAATGTTATGTTTTTGAGTATTATGAAAGGTAAGCAAAGGGTGTTTTTTTAGAGGTATAGAACTTTGAAATGAAATAAAACAAAGACGATTTTTTTTATTGATATGGTATTTACTTCATTCGGAAGACAATCTTCTGGCATTTTAATTTAAGTATGATTTCTGGCATATGACCGCCACGGCTGGCTCGGACGTAGTCTAATCTGGAGGTCTAATTTTCGATGACTTTTTCCAACATTTGTGGTCGTATATCGGCAATAACGCGCCGTATATCGTCCTCCAAGTGTTCAATCGCTTCGGGCTTATCGGCGTAGACTAGCGACTTCACATATCCTCACAGAAAATAGTCAAATAGTCATCATCGCACGAACTTGGAGGCCAATTCACGGGTCCGAAACTTGAAAATATGCGGTCACCAAACGCTTCCTTCAATAATTCAATTGTGGCACGAGCTGTGTGACATGTTGCGCCGTCTTGTTGAAACCACAACTCCTGCACATCATGGTTGTTCAATTGATGTACGAAAAAGTCAGTAATCATCGCTCTATAGTGGTCAATATTGACTGTAACGTTCTGGCCAGTATCGTTTTTAAAGAAGTACGGACCAATTATTCCACCAGCCCAGAAAGCACACCACGCAGTCATAATATAAAAAAATAATAATATTAAAATATTGAATCACTTTTAAATCTGCATAGTGATTTCGGAAGCTTATACCACAAATTTTACAACGAGGTAGCTTATTACGGGTAGGGGTCCACTCGCTGTTTATTTCCCGCAAATAGTTACTTTGGAGAGGTCGATACGCAATTTCTTATTTCGCATATCAACAATTCGCATTTTGTTTTTTCGCAGTTCTTGTTTGGCAAATTCATGTTTGTCATTCATCTCGTTATAAGATGATCTTGCATTCAATATTTCGCTATTACTTAAATTGCTTTACCTTCTCTCGCACTGATTTATTTCGCGTTTTGATATTTCGCTTTATGTTATTTGGCAAATTATTTTTATTATTTCGCGCGAAATTTGTGAACAAATCAAAAACAAAAAATATTTTGCCAAATAACATAAAGCGAAAAACCACCCACTTAAATGAAATAATGAGCATTTTTCGATTTTTATGTACAACTCCATTTTATTTACAAAAAGGAAAACATATCAAAACAAGTAATCGTTAATATTAAACAAGTGGATTAGTAGCGTGTGGCGGGTTAACTGTATGAGAGATAAGGGAATTCGAAAGTTTTTTTGCATCTCAGAGACTAAGTCGCACGAAGCTTAGAGCAAGCTCATTTGTACGTACTTATCTACGCTCTTCATCATAAATGCAAGTGTTAGAGGTTAGAAAACAGCAACACCAGCACAAAACGAACGTATAGAAAATATATGTATGAGAAAAAAAAATAAATACAAATAGTGACATACAATATAGAACACCTAACATGAAAAACAATAATAATTAATTAAACAAAACTACTAAAAATAAAACAAAGTATAAACTACAAATATTTTGAAAAACAATAAACTAAGAAACATTGAACAAAAATCATGCATGTGGAGCACTGGTTTTAAATTTTTGTTTTAAACTAGATTTATTAATGTTGAAATCTAAAAGTAGGGAGTTAGAATTATATAATCTACTCATGCGTGATAGCGGCTCATTCATGCCGTAATTGGTTCTATGATGGGGGCAATGAATCAACTCCAAATTACGCAAGTGGTGAGATCCTCCGCGGTAGTTAAAACCTATGGACGAGAGCAAGTAAGGAGCATCTATAAAGCCAGTCAAAAGCTGATGGAAAAATACTAGGTCGTTGTTGATACGTCTTTGACTAAGGGTTTGCAATTGCAAAAGTTTGATTCGATGTTCATAAGGAGGTAGATTGAATGGATCTTCCCAAGGAAGACCCTTCAAAGCAAAACGTATAAATTTATGTTGCACAGCCTCGATACGATGTTTATGAATTTCATATAGGGGAGACCAAACTTGTGAGGCGTACTCGAGATGAGGACGAACATAACAGTTATACAAAGATAATGTTACATAAGGATCATCAAATTCTTTTGACCACCTTTTTATGAAACCTAGCATAGAATTTGCTTTCCTTACTATTGAGCTTATATGCTCATTAAATTCAAGGTTAATATTGAAGTAAACACCTAGGTCACGAAAACTTGAGACACTACATAATGAATGACCAGACATTAAGTATATAGCATTGCTAGGTTCACGTTTTTTCGAGAATGTCATTGTTTGGCACTTCGAAGGGTTAAGACTAAGACCATTCTTTTCACACCATGTTCCAAAGCTATCGATATCTTTTTGAAGAAGTACGCGATCAGTAGTATTTTGAATGGATTTAAAAATTTTCATATCATCTGCGAAAATCAGAATTTCACTATACGAAATGCATGAAACAACGTCATTGATTGCGATAATGAAAAGCAAAGGCCCAAGGTGACTGCCTTGGGGTACACCCGACAGAGCATTGAAGGGACTGGAAAAGCTGTTACGAAATTTTACTTGGTACGTTCTATTTTCGAGATAAGAGCAAATCCATGCAATAAATATTTTTGGAAATCCAAAAGCTTTGAGCTTATATAATATTACATCATGAGAAAGTTGATCGAATGCTTTGGAAAAATCAGTGTAAATACAGTCGAGCTCATACCCATTTTCAAGGGCATTAGAACATATGTGAAGAAAAGAAAGAAGGTTTGTTACCGTTGATCTTTTCTGCATAAAGCCATGCTGCTGTCTGCAAATAATATTTTTTGTAAAAAATGAGAGGCTGTCACAAACAACCTGTTCAAAGAGTTTGGGGATGCAAGATAGCTTGGATATAGGCCTGTAGTTTTTTATTTCTATCTTATCACCCTTTTTAAAAATAGTGATAAGATAGTGATAAAGGACTTTTTCCAAAGACTAGGAAAAACACCTGTTTTGATTGAAAGCTGAAAGAGATATTGAAGTGGGAACATTATTACGGAACGGCATTTCTTTAACAGAACTGGGGGGATTCCATCCGGACCGGACGAAAAGTCATCTTGCAGAAGTGATAAATATTTTAAAATGTTGTCACTATGAACAGGGATATTATTAAAATTAACTTGAGAGCAGTTACGTAAATACGTAAAGTAGTTTTCATCTATTACTATGGGGGTATCGCAGAAAGAGCTTCGAAAATGATTAGCGAAGGCATTACAAATATCGTTAGTATTCTCTAGAGGAGTATCACCAGAAATAAAGTTAGCTGGGTAGCCATCAGATTTTTTCTTTGAATTAACAAATCGCCAAAAACTTTTTGGGTCATCCCTTAAAGAGAAAGACATCTGTCTTAGGTAGTTGGAGTAAAGAGTTTTGGAGAGCGTGTTAAAGTTTTCAAAAAAACTAATATAAACACTATAGTCATTTGTAGAATGAGTTTTAATGTAGGCTTTCCAGGCCTTATTTCTCTTATTACGCAGAATCTTTAGTTCTTTGGTATACCAAGGCTGATTAAAGCAGGAATTCTTAAGGATTTTTCGGGGAATAATTTTGTTCATACAATCTTCCAAGATCAAGTAAAAGCATTTGACTGCATCGTCGATATTGTCAGAAGCTGATACATTATCTATACCGGCTCTGGTGAGTTCTTCGGAAAGCAAATCGAAATTCGCTCTCCGAAAGTCAAAAGTGTATGAACAGTCAAATGAGTTACTATGAACATATAAATCAGAACTTAAATCCAGAAAAATATCTAAAGGTGGGTGAAGATCATCTAAGTTAGTAATGCCATACTTAGATTTAAGAACAACAGTACTAACTGCGTCAGATGAAAAAACTAAATCGAGCATGCGATTCATAAAGTTTCTAATACAGCTTATTTGCTGTAAGTCTGAGGAAATGATATTGTCAAGTAAACGAAGCTCTTGCTGAGACGAAGTCAGTGATGCTACTTGAAAGGATCCGTCTTTAGAAGGGACCCAATTCACTTCTGGTAAATTAAAATCGCCCAATAATAAAATATAGCTTTTAAGACAAGACAATTCCATTACATAATCTAAAACTAAAGAGAGCTCAGTATAAGCTGAGACAGGACTCTTTGGAGGAATATAGACGTTTACGACATATATACTATTTAACTGTACGGATACTTTGACACATAAGACATCAATTGTAAATGGAAAAGGAAAAGTGATTTGAGAAGACATGTAAGTATTTCTTACAGAAATTAATGCACCACCTCCCACATCTTCAGGCTTATCGTAGTGACGGTCTTTACGATATACTAAGAACTCGTTGCTAAAAAGCTCAGTGTCCAAATGACTTGGATTGAGCCAGGTTTCAGTTAAGGCAAATATATCATGCGAGAAGACATGAGAGTTAAGATAAAGATTCGTAATTTTTGTACGAAGCCCTCTAACATTTTGGTAAAAGAGGGTAATTCTATTTAGTTTTTTGGCTCAGGTGTCCGTTCAGTTCTTACTGGTTTTTTCCTGCGTAATGTAAACTCTTTAATGAGTGTACCATCAGGCCAAGAATTACTATTCAAAATAGAATTAGAGAGGGAAGGAGGAACAACTAACTTGAATGAAGACACAAAGCTATTGTTTTTACTAATTTTGTTACATTTGATTGACGTAATAGAAGGGATACTCTTTTTGTCAACCAGATGCCGTAAAACATCTTCCGTGGTGATTTCTGGTTTAAGTCGTGAAATAAAAAGAGATATAGGTTTGGGAACAGCTTCCATAAGGACATTTATTCCCAGAGAATTTGGATCAATTACAGGCTGCGTATCCATAGAGTCCGAGTTTTCGAACGTTGACGCAGTGGACTGAATTTCATCTTGGGTAACTGTAGGATTTTTAGCTACTGACGCAGTGGACTCAAGACCTTGACCTTTGCTCGCATTGCTCCTCAATGTTTTACGCTTAGGAGGAGGACTAGAGTTTTGATTAATAACTAAGCCATCACGATTTCTTTTTGAGCTTTTGGATGAAGCTAAGGCCGAGCTGGTAGCAGAAGTCATTTGTTGTTGAAGGTCTGCTAATGTTTGGGTCTTGTCAATGATGATAGTCTCCAAATCATTAGTAGAAGTTGAAGTATCCACAGAACTATGTGGAGAAGAAAACGAATTAAGATTGGAAACACTATCCTTGAAAATCTTAAGGAGTTCCTCAAATCCTTTCGATAGTTTTAAAATGTCCAATTTAAAAGCGGACATTTTAATTGCCAGTAGGTAAATTGATATTTTTTTACAATCGGAACAATACCAACATGCAATCTTAGACGCACTTATTTTGTCTAAAAATGCATTGTTTGATCCGATACATTTAGAATGGAATACTTTTCCGCAAGGCCCATAACATTCAAAAAGAGGGGCACTATTGGAGCTTTCCATGCATTTATCCGCAGCACAGGCCATGATAAAATTAAATGATAGTAATAATAAATCAAATTGCAAATGCAATGAAGATAGATAGAAAAAAAGAAAATTAAATAAAATAATACGAAAAATAAAAAAAAAAAAAAAATTTATATGTGACTCCACTGGGATATGAACCTGTGACGCGGAGGTTAAAATATGATAAAAGGCTGACCTGCTAGACGATTGCACCACCAAGCAGATAATTTGAAGCAAGTTATTACTTTAAATATACAAAAATAAACAAAAATATAACTAATTTAGAAAAAGATGATTATTGAATTTACCAATAGGCCAGAATGAGATAAGTATGTTTTTAAAACTACTCAAAATACACTCAAACGGAACCGAAAAATTAAAAAAAATCAATTTCTCACCAAACACTGTGATCAAAAACGAAACACAAATTTAACTAATTCTCTACGAAAAATGCAGGAACTAGACAAAATAGAATGATTTTAATCACTTTAAATCACTAAAACAAATAACAAAGCTATTAAAATCACACTAAATACCACAAAGATGTGAAATTTTCACAGAGCTAAATAAACGCAAAGCTAATAAACACAAACCAGCGCTGCCACAGCCGGTTGTATTATAAGCCAGTTGATTGGAATGCAAAAGAAAAAAATGCGTAATAACTTATGCGAGATAATGTTTCAGCGAGATCAGTGCAAGACGAAATGACAGTTTGCGAGCTGACTGTTGCGAAATAAATAAAAAACTTTTAGACATCCGCGGGATCATCGTTTTCCAAATGAAATCCGCAAGCTGTTCGTCACCCCTTTAATACCTTCTTTGATATCAACAATAGCTTCTAACCAATCATTTAAAATCACGTCCTGAAGCCAACAATCTCTAAATTTTTGCGAGTACATTTACCAAGCATTTTTAAATGAATATTACAGTAATCATGTTCATAAAAAAGTAATTTTTCACTAGACAATTTTCTTTAAAACGAAAATTTATTTTCTCATGATTCTGATATGACATATCATGATGACTTAGATAAATTTTTGTGTAAAAAGTATTACGATTATAAAATAACAATTTTAATGATTTGAAACATAAACAAGTAAATATAAAAGTAAAAAGCTTACAATTCAAAATTTTAACTTATTAATGATATTATTATAAATTATAATTTGACTGTTTTATTTCCGTAAAAAATACCAATTTTAAGTGATTTAACACAAGAAAATTAATTAAATTGCAATAACTGACTCGTTTAAGGAAAATTATTGCGATAAGAGAGCGCGTGCTGGCAATACTGATAGAGACTAAGCTAACCTGCTGCCCCATTGAGTACCGCATATAGATGTTGTAACGTGAGAGTATTTTGTTGGAAATAAAGTCGTCGAATCTCTTGCAAGATAGGGCATATCGCAATGAAGTGATAGACATTTTCCGGATCCTTTCTATTACATAAGTCGCAGATTTGTAGCAGGTCTTCTCTGTGTGGCATGTAGTTCAAATTTAAAACTTCGACTCTCGCTCGGAAAATAACACTGATGACTTCGACGGAAAAATCTCTTCTGAAGTAGTTTTCATCAGACCTCAACTGGTGATTTAAGTTCTTGTATACACTTCTAGATAAAGACGAAGCTGCTCTATCCAAACATTGCATATACATTTTTTAATCCACTTTGGCGATCACATCTGCGAGATTGTTCTGCTAAACATCCGTGTTGTTCTCATTCAACGAAAGAAAGGCATCATGCGAAAACGCGAGCTCATTCCAATCTTTGAATGGCGTAGCATTTGTATGAAGAAGTCGAATCAAAATAGTCCTGTGAAGACTCTCATCACCTCGGTTCATAACTTTAGAAATATAGTCTGCATTTGCTTTGAGGGTTTGAATGTAAACAGGCGGTATTCCAGACTCGACATATATCGCATAGCTCGGAGTTGAGTTCGGCAATCGAAATAAACGTTTGAAAAAAAGCCTTAGAATCGCCCCATAGCACAAACATGTATTGACAGTTGCATGAAAAACACGGTACTTTGAGGCCACATCAATATTCCGGTTGGCAAAGAATTTTGGCCACATCATATTTAAAGCAAGTTTAGCTTCGTTGCTCTTCATTTGGGCGTGCTTAATCATATTGAGGTTGTGAGTAAGCAAAACACCTAGATTTTTAAATTCTCGAACAACTTCAATACGGATGTTGTTTAAAAACCAGCTCTCTTCGGGTCGTCTGTTTGCTCACTAGGGGGAGAGTAAAACCAACATTAACTACACGAAACAACTGATTAACTACATCATAGAAAATAATTTAGAAGAAATATATCGAATTGCTCATATGTATTACCATTAGAATCATGCTTAAAGTTCCCGTCAATATAGCTTCCGCTGAGAGAAGATTCTCAAAGTTAAAATTGATCTAGACGAGGAGCACTATGAGTCAAGAGAGACCATCTGCGCTATCAGTACTATCAATTAAAGCTGAAATAGCGACTACTGTAAGCTAAGACATAATTCTGAAAAAGTTCAGTAAGGCCAAAAGCCGGAAAGTTCGACTCTTTTAATTTCTAAACTGCTTTTAATTTCTATTTGTGTAAATCTGGTCATTTTTTAATCAGCAAATAAAACTCGTTAAGGTACTCATACATTCCCTTTACTGTAATTTAACGTTTCTTAACTGGGAAATATAGGAGGCCTCGCAAGGAGGTCTCCCCTGTGGTCTAGGCGCCACTGCCGCCACTGCTCTTTTGGTTCGTATTTTGCTCTTTTCTGTCATGTTTTCTGTCCACGTGTACCTTAACCGAAATTGTTAAGGCTAGCTAGTCGTTGGCTATGGTTTTTTTTCTAAAAGTATCTAAATACACCCAAAAAACGCCGTGTAGAATGGTGTGGGCTCATTTAACACCACATTTTTTAGCAATCTCTCAAAACATTTGACAGAACCATTTCCACTTGAATTTTAACTAGGTTTAATTCCAAAATAGTTTCATCTAACCAAGTTGTGTTCACATATGAAAATAAGTAACTAAAATGGTTTCATTTCGAATGGCAAACCACTAAATTCTCATGTGGGTTTGGGATAGTTTTAAGTTGAACAAGTTGAAGAGCTAGGTAGTGAAATAGCATAACATTGAATTGCGTAATTTGAGTTGAAAAAAGGTACCTACTGCAATAATATGAGAGAAACTGATATCACAATATCACAATGCCGTTGCCTTTACATATAGAAATACATGCATATCAACTTCGGTTATTCTTACCCCACATCTCAAAATTTGTATTTAACACTTGGAGGACAGGCCCTTTCCACATAGAACCAACACTTTATTTTTATGTATTTGCTTGGTGTTCCAATGTTTATTCCAGGCATCATCAATTCAAAATTATGGCGGAAGGCAAACAGTTTAAATGTTTAATTACCTTCTATGGGTGAATCTACTTCTGGCTTACTTCGTATACATATACATACCCAGAAACCGAACGTGTGCTAAGCATTTCGAGTAATTCCCCTGTTCCGCGGGTAGCCGAATGCAGAACACATAATTCATAGCTAGCTGAAAAGAGGAAGACATGGACTCAAAATGAATAAAACTTGCATCCTTGCTACTTTTCCCCCCTTTGTTGAAATGAAAGTGCATCACGACGATTTGTTTGCGTGCGCTACAACCACATATACATACATGGAACTCATCCTTTTATATTATTTTCCAGTTTTAGTTTTCGAATAAAGTTGAGAGACGCCAGAATATAAATTTGTAATTCTACAGTCAGCATTCTGTGCGATGTGCAATTTCAATTCAATCCAGAATATCAAATCAACCCTGAACTACGCTCATAGAACTGGATAGAAAAAAAAAAAATACAACCATGAACCAACATTGGAAGAAGCGATGTGAACTGGGAGAACTGAGCAAGCACCTCCCAACTACAAATGGGAATGAAGGGAGCCGATTAGTGGCAGTTAGCCTTCCACATTCGGAAAATTGGGTTTTGTTTGCCCTTTTGGAAAAGAGCATTTTTGTTCGACGTTAATAACTTGGTCATTTCTCGTGTGGCAAGCGAGCTTCATCTTAAAAAAAGGCAAATGTTCCCTTACTTATTATTACCGACCAAATAAACTTTCAAATGTCTTAGAAACTCTTTTTTTTTAGCTGTCGAGAATACGAACAAAGGTCCATTGGTGAACTGATAGCTTATCCCCCCAAAAAGGGAGCCTATCGAAATCCCACTTTTAAAAATCTTTATTTTCAAAAATCCCGAAAAAAAAGTTTTAAAATCCTGTCTACTACCATACTGTTTTCTTACAATCCCGCCTTCTAAAATCCCGCTCGATCATGCTTATTTATTCAAATCCCGCTTTTTAAAATTCCACCAATCCCGTTTTTATCAATTTTAATATTTTATAAACTGCAAAAAACTAAAAATACTCGACAAAAAGAAAATTCGTCGGGATGTTTTTGATTTCTGATGTCCATCCACTCTTCCTGTTTATAGTCTCGCGATGTGTAGTTCTGTACTCTTATAGCTATGCCAATGTCGCTGTACAGCTCATACAGCTCGTTGTTGTATCTTCTTCTTCACACATTGGGGGCGTTCGAGAATCGTATCCGGATAGCTTGTTGTTGTTGTTTACGTGTTAAACTTTTAGCAGAGTCACACACCCATTTCAACTAAAAAGCTATCTAAAGGTATCCGAGTATTTTTGGTATACCTTTCTATTGAAGTGATCAGCTGATAGAAAATTTATTTTTATTTCTTTTCATGTCGATTTTTTGTTTTGGTGTTCTTTTATTTCAGCATTAGAATCTTTTAAAACGCATGGGAAATCGAAAAAAATAAATTATAATCGTCTAGCAAAGATATTTTGAATGTTTTTCTATTTTCAAAAGTCGAATTTTAATATTTCACAGCTGTTGTCTGCAGCAATCTGGATCGTTCACAAAGGTATCCAAGATACGGCTATCCGAGATAGGCTATCCGATAGGTTCTCGAAGGCGCCCATTGCCTTCGCATACAGGACCGAACATCACTCGAAGTATTCTTAAGGCCGAAAGGCGTTAGAATAAGGATATTGAGTAATTTAGAGTAACCGCTTAGGAAATTGAATGAATAAAAATGAATTAAAAAAAAAAATCACTCGGAGTATTTTTCTTTTTAAACGACCAAGGGCTTTCTCATCCACTTTCGATAAAGCCCAAGCTTCCGCGCCGCGGCGTTGTTGAGGTTTGTATTTTTAAGGTTCTCATCCTTCTGTTGCCGTGGGAATATGCGGATAAAATATAGTACATGTTATATAGTACATGTTCCCTCCGAAATGTTTCATCTAAAATTCAAAAGAACCTTAAAGTTATTAGACCGATTTCAAAAATTCTTTCAATTCTAGGATGTTACAATATATCTCAGTGACATAGATTTACATTTCATTCACTTACATATTTCCATGGGAACGGAAGATCCCACAGGAACAGGGTTGGGAACGGAAACTACTGGACAGATTTCTAAAATTCTTTCAGATCTGGAATGCCACATAATCCCTCAGTAACTCAGCGTAGACTTCATCCCTATAGTCCCACGGGAACAGAAACAGGAACGAGAACGGGAATTTTAAAGTTACTTGACCGATTTCAAAAATTCTTTCAACTCTAGGATGTAACATTATCTCTTAGTGACATAGACTTATAAATTATTCACATATTTCCATGGGAACGGAAAATTCCCACAGGAACGGGGTTGGGAACGGAAACTTAGAGACTACTAGACTGATTTCAAAAATTCTTTCAGCACTGGGATGCCACATAATTCCTCAGTAACTAAACAAAGATTTCATCCCTATGATCCCATAGGAACAGAAACAGGAACGAGAACGGGAACTTTAAAACTACAGGCCCGAGCAACGCCGGGCGGCTCAGCTAGTATGTATATAAATTAAATAATAAAAACAAGAATCAGCTTATTGTAAGTCATTGGAAAGAAGCTGCTGCGTTACAGCATTCACCATTCAAGGAACTAGCTGACAAACTTTCCACTGAGATACAGCATACAGCAAGCTGATAATTTTCATTCATAGTAGCTAGCTCCTAGCTAGCCAAACTACTACCAGATAAATATTTATTCGAGAGAAAAAAATTGAAAATAAGAATTTTTCTTTCATGTTCAAGCAGTCAGTATAATCAAGGTATAATCCATCCGTATAATACGGCCATCTTACTTAATTTTTTCTTCAAGATATTATGTAAACTATAATTCAAGACTTTAATTGAAAGAAATTCAAATGGTCGTTCAACAATTCCAAAACTAAACAATAATCCGGCAAATTTTTGAATGGGAGGTAAGATGCAGCATGTATGGAATTAACTTTACGGGCACTGGTACCTTCACATGGGATAGAACTTCACTTCATTTGGGATATAATTTCACTTTTTTGGGAGAACGAATTTCACTTTTACGTGAAGCTACATATGTAAGTAAGTAAGTAAGTAAGTATTCATTTAAATTTTTTTTTTTTTTTAAGTAATCCTTCCCGACGATCAGGCACCTTGTTGCGGTGGGGGGGCTTAAGTAGTTTATTTGAACCGAGCTCGATGCCGAAAGATGGTCGAAGGATGGGGAAAATTAATGAAAACCAAGAATTGATAAAAAAACAGTATGGAAGATAACCCAAAGGATTTTTATTCTCCAGGTGGCAGTCGTAAAAGCGAAAACCCACCCGTAGTCTTCACTACGGCAGGGGCACGGATTCTGGAGGCCCCATCTGACATACAAACACACATCTTTACTGGTGGATACACGCGAGTCGAAGGTACCGTAAACGATGACTCCTGCAGTTCTCTCCATGAAGCTCTTCGTGGTCTGAGCTGGAAAGATGAAGAAGGCAGCTCGGAGGTATTACCTTCAAAGCTAATCTCTCATCCGGGCTTAGCTGTTGGCCAGAGCGGTGCTATCACCGGACTAAGTGAAGCTGAACAAGTGGATCCCACTCCAACGATGGCATCCTCTGGAAAACAGCTTTCCAATCGCCAACAGAAGCTGGAGAGAAGACGAGTGGCAAAGGCTCAGTGCAAAGAGGACACCAGGGTGGCCGAAGGCACTGAATTAAGTTGCGAACCTTTGGTGACGGCGGCGAAAAGGGACAGGTCGGAAGAGGTCTCACTAACCAATTCAGGACGGTCTCCTGTAACCGAAGTCACCCCAACTTCTGCAAACGCGAACAGGGTCAAAAGGAAGAAGGTTTCCGGAAGCTCTGCAAATCTTCCTGTTGGTCTAACTGGAGAGTCGGTGAATGAAACTGAAGGCTTGCGAATTCGGTCCACGGACACTGGCTGGAAGGGACGAAGCCGGCATGGTTAAGACTCCTGGAGGTCCAACCGAAACGGTGGTGAATGAAACCGTGACTGCTTGTCGCAGGACTTGCCACTTCCTCCCTAAAGAATATGCTCGGAAAAAATAATGCTATGTTTCTGTGTATTTGAACCGAGAACTTCCACTTAACAGACCGAGATGTTTCGCTTTTTGCAATGAGCAATTATCAGATAATATGAATATGCACTTTCAGCTTTAATTGACCGTCGTCTTCAAAACTCCCTCAGTATTACAGAATACGTAACACTTAAGATTGGAATCAATCATTTTCAAAGGTTCCATTGTGCATATGTTTTTGGGTTCTCAGAAGTTTTCGAGGTGAACCAAATATGAAAGAAGTCATAACAGCAGAAGTTTGTGTCATGGAAACTTATTTAAAAAATATTCTCAGTCGAGCACTAGGGGCCAGTAGCATATCAGTAACTGAATGTGATGACGACCATCAACAAGCTTTTGAACAGTCTACAAATTATTGGAAAAGTCAGTTATCATAACTCACCCACTATGTATGAAAATACACTACGCTACTGAAATTAAAATTTTTTTCTTAAAATGTTCACTGAAAAGTTTAAAGGCGTTAAAATAGGTATTCTGTTTAGTTTTTGTGGAAAGCATAGTTGAAATTATAACTCGCATATATTAGAACTCTCCGATTTACTAATCATCGAACAAAATAAAGTGAATAATATTAACATTTTCTTCTTTTAAACATGAGTACAATTGCCTTGCGTTTGAAAGTAACACTTTTTCGCTTACTAACAACAATTGTTATCAATTCCAAAAAATATTTTAAAGTAAAAATTAAATAAAACTAACTGCAATTTTAGTGAATAAAAAAAAATTAGTATTGCTGTTGCTCCTTTAAATAAAATCTGCCAAACGTTACTTTGCAGCAAAACTTAACTTCACCAACTAAATCATTTTGTTTTTTAATTTTGTACAAATCAAACAATGGCATTAACTTTAACATAATTATTTGATTTTAAATTATAGATACTGAGGAAACCGAAGAACAGCTTTTATCGCAGTGGTTTACACTAGTAAATAAGAAGAACGCTTTACTGAGACGGCAAATGCAACTCAATATCCTGTGAGTATAACAATAATTCGAAATGAATAAAAAAGAAAATAAAATTGCTCATGCAAAATATTTCCTTCTTTTTCCACAGAGAGCAAGAAAGTGATTTGGAATTGAGATACGCCCTTCTCAATCAAGAACTGCGAGCAGCTCAGTCTGTCGAGGATTGGCGTAAATCCGAAGCACAACGTGAAAAGGAAAGATTATTGTTGGAAGAATTGGTGGCTATTGTTGATAAACGTGATCAACTGGTGCAACGCCTGCATAATCAAGAAATAGCGTAAGAATTCTCTTCTTAAAAATTGGTTCTCTATTTACTCATTTACCAATGTATTCTTGTACATTTCGTTTTTCAGAATTGAAGACGATCAGGAAATCGAACGTGACCTGGAACAAGTAGACATCAGTGGTGGAAAAGAAAAATGTGTGATTCAGTAAAACAATAAGACAGAGAGACCCCTATGCTTGACTGCAAAGAACCTAATGAAAATCGTTTCTTTTGGTTTCCAACTCTTTTTCTACTTCACCACTTAAGTTTCTTTTTTCTCAACACTATTTTAAAAAAATGACAATGAGCCAATGGTTGTGGTTTGAAAAAGTCGATTTTAGCACAATAAATATTAGTACTCAATGTACTTCAAATTCCTATGAAAAAAAAAAAAAAAAACAATAACTTTTGTTCACTCTTGGTTTCTAAAACGCTTTTAAAATACGTAGTTCCTTTTTGTGTTTGTACTTTAAAATGTGAGTAAAAACTAGAAAAACTGAATACTGAAGCAATTGATACATTGATAGGGATTTGGACTCAAATTATTTTTTGCTTGATGTTAAAACAGAAAAATATTAATTGGATATTAGAAGTGAGCAATGAAGCTTACAATAAAAACAAATCGAATTTGAAATACATCACGTCCGTTAGTTATAGACACTGACCGGACGGGATAAAGCCTCGAAAGGAGCAAAATCCGTCGCACAGCGAAATAAAAGACGGCTGCCCTATAAAAGAGCGGCTGTCTCGCTTTTCAAAGTGCGTATCTGTAAGGCTGGCAACGACAACAGCATGACCATCACAGAGCGCAAGCACCGTGAAGATCATCTGTGGGAGCTGGCTATGGCAGAGAGTACGCATATCCAGTCTGAGGGATGTTGATTGGAGGACGGAACCTTTTTGGTCGAGTGTTCTAATCAGCAGACCGCTGACTGACTACGTGCCTTTGTGCCTAAAATTCCACCCCTCCTAAATTCCTCTTTTGAAATTTACAGGGTGCCAGTTTTAACAAAAGCCATCTGTTTTATCCCGGGGCAACTCAGGAAAACTGAAGATGTGCTACAACGTCTCGTTACCCAGAATGATGGTATCGACACTACGAAGTGGAAAGTCCATTACTACAAGAAGGCTAGGAATATGGATGGTGAAGACGGTTTTTACCTTGTTGTGGGAGTAGATCAAGCTTCTGTGGCTATCATCAAGGCTAGGTACGACTCCCGTCTGCATTTTCATCTTGGAAGGATTTATTTCCAACTTAATTCCAATCGGTGAAAGTGATGGATGGATTACTAGTATTTATCAATGATAATAACTCAGATAAGCCTTCAACATTCTAAGGCTGCTACTGCACTCCTATGTAGCAGGCTTTCCGTGTTGAATACAAAAACTCACCTCGTATTAATTCAAGAGCCATGGGCCTGGAAGGGCCAAGTTCTTGGTCTTGGAGGTCTACGAGGGTTCAATATTCTCTATGACGAACGGTCTGACTTACCCCGGACCTGTCGCATCATACCGAGCTCTTTTGCAGCAACTAAACTTAATCACTTCTGTGGTCAAGACCTGGTTGCGGCTATGATAAACTACGAAACGAACGGTGAGTGGAAAACTTTCGTCGTTGCGTCAGTTCACTTTCCCTGGAACTCCATTCTACCCCCTCCCGCAAGACAGGTTGTGGATTTGGTGGAGTTTTGTGAAAACCGGAAGTTGGGGCTTATCATGTGCTGTGATGTTAACGCTCAAAACTTAGTTTGGGGCAGCGTCAAATGCAACATGAGAGGCAACCTTCTTCTTAATTACATTCTGTCTTCTGACTTAGACATTAACAATGTTGGTAATAGGCCAACTTTTGTTACGGCTATACGACAGGACGTAATTGACTTGACACTATCTAACAGATATGTCAAGGAGATTACCAACTGGAAAGTGTTGCTGGACGTGTCACTCTCAGACCACAGATACATTCAATTCCATGTAGCAAATGTGATTCCCACTCCTTTAGTTACAAGAAATCCCAGAAAAATTAACTGGACACTTTTCAACGATTAGCTCGGTAATTTCGTCAAAACTTTACCTAAGCTCTCAACATCACAAAAAGTGGAAGATGCAGTTCTAGAAGTGAATTGTGCCCTTACAAGTAGCTTCGAGCTGGCATGTCCAGCTAGACAATTACCTAGTAGATCAATGGTTCCGTGGTGGAACTACCGTTACCGACGAAGCCATCAAATATGCCGTGGCATCTTTTGACAGTTTCAAGTCACCTGGCGCTGACGGTGTTTATACAGCTATGTTGCAGGAAAGTATAAACCTTTTGCTTCCTACTTTGAAAAATATTTTCACTGGTAGCTTAGCCCTAGCGTATATACCAACTCCATGGCAGAGTGTTAGAGTCGCCTTCATACCAAAAATTGGTAAACATGACTACTCACTCGCCAAGAGCTTAAGACCTAATAGTCTTACCTCCTTTCTGCTTAAGACGCTGGAAAGAATGGTTGAGATTTACATTCGTATAACCTCACTCCAATTACACCCTCTGTCTCAGATGCAACATGCTTACCAAAGAGGAAAATCTTGCGAGACCGCACTTCAAAATCTGGTTAGCAGGATTGAATGCGCGCCTGACAGGAAAGAATTTGCGGTAGGCATTTTCATCGACATTCAAGGTGCTTTTGACAATGCTAGCTTTGATGGTATGTGCAATGCTGCCAGAGAACACGGTGTGGACGAGTCATTAGTGTTGTGGATTAAAGCAATGCTAATTAAGAGGACCGTAATCACTGAGGCGGAGTGTGGACAATATGTTGCAACGGGAGTAAATAAGGGCTGTCCACAAGGTGGCGTTTTATCTCCTCTTCTGTGGTGCATGTTGATCGACTCTCTACTTGTAATGCTCAATGGTTTTAACGTTCATGCCCAAGCATATGCAGACGACGTCACCGTGCTCTCGGTTGGCTCCAGCCTCCAAGCTGTCTGTTCCCGAGCACAGGCTGCGCTTTATATGATTGACACCTGGGTGTTAGAAACGGTCTCTCCGTCAATCCTCTTAAAACCGAGGTTGTCCACTTCACGAGACGTAGAAAATTGACTGGTCTGACCCAACTTACACTTAAAGGCGTCAACATCCCCTTTTCAAATGAAGTCAAGCATCTTGGAGTAATCCTGGATAACAAACTTCTTTGGTCGAAACATGTCGAGTCTAAAACAACTCAAGCACGGTCAGTTTTCTGGCAATGTAAAGGAGCCCTTGGCAAGACCTGGGGTCTTTCACCGAAAAGGGTCCTTTGGATCTATACGACTGTGATAAGACCAATCATCTCCTATGCGTCAGTTGTTTGGTGGAATAAGCTCTAGCGTAAATACGTTATTGCCTCGTTTGCCAAACTTCAAAGAACAATTTGTCTGGGTGATACGGGGGCCTTCCCCAGCACACTGGGAGCTGCTGTCGACGCACTGTTGAATCTTCCTCCCCTTGATACCTTCATCATGGGGTGTACTCTCAATACCATTTCTCGTTTAAAGCGATGTGGTCTCTGGCACAATTCGCACTGGAGCTTTGAGCAGCATATCTTTTGACTCACGTCTAATGGATATGCCGTCTGACACGATAATCCCAAGGCTCAAACTGCGTCAAAATTACTCAGTCAACTTTCCTTTGGTTCAGGACTGGTTCGCTCCAGAATCTGAGCCTGGAAGGAACTGTTATCGTATCTTCACAGATGGCTCCAAAACCGACGAGGGTTCTGGTGCTGGTGCCTTTGTTGAGAACGACGACATACGACTGCACTCATCTTTGGGATCATACGCATCCGTTTTCCAAGCGGAGGCTTATGCTATCCTAATGGCCATGACCCACGTAACGAACAATGGATGGACGGGGAGAAGTATCTTTGTTTGCAGCGACAGCCAAGCTGTGCTTAAGGCCCTTCTCAACCCTCTAACCACTTCGAAAGTGATCCAGGAATGCAAGAGCTCTCTGAATGCGATCGGAAGATTAAATTCCTTGAGTCTCATTTGGATTCCGGGCCATCACCGCATAACTGGAAATGAGATCGCCGATGAACTCGCTAGGCAGGGATCTCAGACAGCTTTCTCAGGACCAGAACCGTCGCTAGGTTTGCCAGCGTCCTCAGTGAGGGCTTCAATCAACGATTGGATCTGTGAAGAGCCAAACCGTAGATGGCATGCCTCCATTGGATGCAAACAAACCAAGCGTATGCTCCCCAACGTAAGTAAGAAGACTGCAACATTTTTGCTAGCTCGAAGCAGAAAAGACTGTAGAAAGCTTATTGGCGTTGCCAGTGGGCACTTCTCTTTTGCCAAGCATTTAAACGTGTTAGGCTTAAGTGATACCACACTCTGTGAATCATGTGGAGAGGATGAGGACACCGCAGAGCACTTCCTCTGTGAATGTCCTGCTTTTTCTCGCATGAGGTTACAGATACTCGGCGCAGACATGGTGAGAGCTGGTAACTTAGGCTCCTTACCATGGCAGCGTCTTTTGGCTTTTCACCGATCATCTGGAAAGCTATAACAAATAGAAGGTTGCTATCTGGTAGTACAATGGACCGGTATTTAGGTCTGAGTGCTCCAGCTGGTATTTTAAAAACCTCCAAAAAAAAAAAAAGTATTCATTTTATTTTTTCTAATTAATGATACATTGAATCATTTTTATGAATTTGAAAAGCTATATGGCATTGCCGTCAGCTCGGTTGGCAAAATTACTTCCTACATTTTGTTTTTTATAAATAATTTTACAATAATTAAAATATAAAATTGTACTATTCAAACTCTGTTAATAATAACATTCTATATTTATATATATTTTTCAAATATTGGTATAGTATTTTCCATTCTGTCTCATTAAGCACTTTTACTGTCTCGTTGATCGTCATAGTCCTCTTCTTGAAGTACATAAGACGTTGTTGTACATAGATGGGGCATATGCTAATGATGTGAAAATAATTCGCTTTGGCCTTTAAATTGCAAAGTGTACAAAACATAGAAGCTCACATCTGGTTTTAAATATAAGTGATATTTCTTTGTAATTCATTGAATCGTCGAAGAAGTTCCTTTCCATCAAATTATAATTGAGTTGCGAGTATAGGATTCTTCTTTCAGAATCGCAAGCTTCTTCTATAAATGAGTCTCGTATTCTATCTTCGTGTGCCTGAATTATGCGATAAAACTGCCCTTTTGAATCCCTTAAGTTGTTAGAATCGAGCACCAACATTTCTCCACATGCTTCTCCTAGACTTTTCCACTTCGCCATCCACCAATCCTCGTTCCGTATCTCATAAAGGGCCAATTGTTTTCCAAGACGGGTGTCCTGATTTGACAGTACCTTAATTAAATAATCAGCTTGCGATTTCAGGGTTCTTGTAAAAAGCTTAGGAAGACCAGTTTCGAGGAAAAGCGCATAATTTGGAGTATTCAGTGGCAGGTTAAACAGTTTCTTCAAAATATTACGATGAAATTTTTCTATCGGTTCGTACTCATCAACTCCCTATACTGTGATGCGTAGCAAAGTGTAAATCCAACAGCGGCATTAAATATTTTATACTTTGCCGATAGTATGATCCGTTCGTTTGCAAATACATTTTTCCAAGACACATTAAGAAGGCATTGTGAGGCTTTGGATTTTACAATCAAGTTTTTTGAGAAATCCATGGTCTTATTAAGTTGTACTCCGATATACTTATATTGGTCAACAATTTCTAAGCGAATGCCATTAAATATATGTCCAATTCCAGGTGGACTAATTTCGATTAGATCTCGTGAATATCATAACTTTGGATTTACTGGTGTTAATGATGAGACTCCATTTTATGCAGTACTCAGCTAGGCGATTAATCATCAATTGCAAATTTTCCGGTGATTCTGACAGAAGTACTAGATCGTCACCATACATAAGAACATTAACTCTCTGGTTATCAATAAGGATGTCTCTCGGCAGGTGTGTCACAACGTCGTTAATATATAGTGAAAACAAAAGAGCACTGAGTAAACATCCCTGCTTTACACCAGTGTCAGTTTCAAACCATTCTGAGTAACGTGAGCCATCCCATAATGTTGCTTTCGAATTTGTATACATATTTTTTACGACATTTATGAACTTTGTGGAGAGACCTAGTTGTGAGAGTTTGTAAAACAGTGCGTTACGATTAACATTATCAAAAGCTGCATTGAAATCATTAAATCAATGAAAAAGGCGTACGTTTTCTTGTTCCTGGCTTGCTGAGCTTCAACAATCGAGGTAATGGTAAATATGTGATCTATCGTAGAGAAGCCTTTTCCTTGAAATTCCGAAAGAATGCTGTTGAATTCTATCCATGCTTCCAATCTATTGGCAAGCATACCACAAAAAAGTTTTGCTATTACGTTCATAAATGAGATTCTTCGATAGTTCTCAGGATTATTAATGTCTCCTTTTTTATGTATCGGGAATATGATATATGACACATCTTTTGAAGGCTAATGGAATATCTACACTTTGGTGAATTTTATTAAAAAAGTATGTGAGATTTGAAATAAACTCTGGGGTTGCATTTTTGAAATATTCGTATGGAACACCATCTTCACCTGGTGCTTTTCCGTTCTTGGATTTATGAATTGCAGCTTGTACTTCAGCCAACGATATTGTGCTGTCTAGAATTTCATCAGTAAAAAGGGGTTCAGCATATGAAAAATTAAGATTTGATTGGTCACGAAGCAGATTCTTGAAGTGAATAGCAAGATATTCGGCAGATATTCTTGTTCCTATTGAAAAGTTTATGCCATTAATTTCTCTGGTAATTTTCCAGAACTCCTTCGAATCTTTTGTTTGGCCAAGTATTTTCGCTTGATTGTTTTCAAACTCTGTTTTTTTTCTTGTGCATAATTTTTTATAAAAAATATTTGCTTCAGTATACCAAATTTTGAGATTTGAACAACTGAAATTGGTATTCCTCAGTGAATTAAAGAGTCCGAACGATCTATTTCGTGCATTTAAACATTCTTTGTCAAACCACTTCTGTTTGAATTTCATTATTTTTCTTGGAACTACGTTACTTGTAGAGTTTCTTATACATGAAATAAGTACATTATACTGTTCTTCAGTTGATTCGGGGACCATTATTGCGATCAGTATATTATTATTGAGTTCTCTCTGGTAGATAAGAACGTCATCTTGCTTCCATTTGAGACGCGGTATCGGTTGAAGATTCCGTTGTTGTGTTGTTGGTTGACATATTCATTCGGTGGTAATAGGTAAGTGGTCAGAAAAGTTCTTACACTGTACTTCAAAACTTGTAATCAATTCATTCCAAATATTGTTAACCGCGCAATAGTCGATGACAGATTTGTCTAGACCTCCATAAAACGTGAAGCTACATATGTATTGGAATAAACTTACATTTCGTTGCAATGTAGATCTGTTTCTGAAAATATGTATATAATAATAACTTATGTTTAATGCTGGAGTTACATGCATCTGCTACTACAGAATTGCAGAAAAGTAAAGCGGGACGGATAAAGATTATAAAACACTTCTTCTTTCCATTTCCGGCGTTACGAGTAGTGATCTTGAAGCGATCACAACTCTCCCACTTTTCTGCTTCACACTAGTGATCCGCCTGTGGGGTACGCCGCATAAAGATTATAAAACACAAAAGTTAAAAAGAGAAACGAATACAATTATGGTTAGGTACAGATGAAAAATTATAGGTGCAGATGAACATGTTCACCTGCAACTATAATTTTTCATCCGCATCTTATTACTAGACGTCTGTACTTGGTGTCTTCCCTCTCTATTAGACAAGTATGAATTTTACATCTTTTGTCTAAATTTACTTTTATCATCTGCACTTGCATCAGGTGCATGTAAATCCAGCATAAGGGTACTTAGCTGCGAATATGCGTAGCAAAACACATCAATTAAAATTATAAACATATTTTCAAAAACAGATCTTTCACTGTACATATACATATGTAAGTTTCAGTTTTTATAGCTTGAAACTTATATAGTTTTAATTAATCCAATAGGTCAATAACGACACAAGTTGATGTAGAACAGAACTATTATAATTTAATTATAGATTAATAAAATAATTTAACAATAATTTTTAATTACCTAAATCAACAATTATGTCGGCTTAGGGTTCTGTAACCCAACTTCTTGAACAATTGAAAACGAATGAAAAATTATATATCAAAACAAAATATTAATAATTGAAAAGTAAAATCATTTACACTAGTTATTAATAAAGCAAGTAGTTTTTATCAAAGTACGAGATGTGGCAAATGTAGTCATAATGGTGGCTAAGTTTGTATGTTAGATGGCAACAAACTTACATCCCCCCTCCCCGAGAGAGTTCGTATGGATAAGAAGAATAAGGAATCATCTTGCTTTTATGAAAAATGTTCAAGTCTCTCATTTTTCTGCCAAAGTCAATCTCGTAAATGGAGTTGGATATCTTTTTCTTAATCTTGAAAGGACCTATTCGAACAGGATGTAATTTATTTCTATTCAGTTTGCTACCAGTTTGAATATAAACTAAATCATTTTCTTTGTATTCAATGTCTTTAGTGTGTTTGTCATAATACTTTTTGTTTATATTATGCGATCTGTTAGAATTTTGTATTGCTACAAAATAAAAATTTAAGTTTTCCGGCGCATTTTTATTTAATTCCGTTGGGATAATTGAGTCATCCTTACCTGTTAACAAATAATTGAGAGAGAAACCCGTTGAAGTATGAATGGTATTGTTATAATCGGAAATACACTGTTCAGCAATCACTGACCAAGGCTTATTTTTATTTTCATATATCTTGCAACGAATTCTATTTACTAAAGTTTGGTTGGTTCGCTCATTCTGTCCATTAGAAAATGCACAGTCTATTGCTGTGAAAATCAAATTTATGTTTTTGTGCTTTAAATAATTTTTGAATTCCGAGGAATTAATACCAGGATATTGATCAGTAAAAATCGTTTTAATGTCGCCTTTTTTCTCAGTTAACTTGACAAGATTTATAAAATCTCTCGCTGACTGTGTTTTCGACGTAGAAATAAATGCGAAACGTGTAAATTGATCTACCATCAAATGCAAATACTTTTTTGGGGATCTATTTCCGGTGAAACCTCCTATTGTATCTAATGATACTATCTCTAATGGAACCGATGCTGGACCTAACTGCGATAATGGAGCTTTAAAATTACCAACTCTTGTTTTATTTTTTATACATGTTTCACAAGTCTTACAAATGATTTTAATGTGTTTGTGCATATTTTTGAAATAAAATGTTGGTGTAATTGTTAATATCATTTGCTTAACACCAATATGACCATGCGAATCATGTATTTTCTTGAGTAATGTGATACCATAGTCCTCTGTTAACCATACTTTCTCTCTTTTATTTAAAGTTCTGTATATAATTTAATTTTTTATTTTACAGTATTTATCAAATTTTAACTGTTTTTGATTTTCTAATATGTTTTGTACTGTTAAATAATTCACTATTTTTATTTGTGATTTATAATTATCATTTTCTTCGGAAAGGACTGGATTTCTCGAAAGACAATCAGCTTCTGTATTGTTTATACCCGGATTATATTGAATTTCGAATTCAAATTGTGAGACGAAATTTAAAATGTGTAGTAATTCTATGTCTTTGCAGTTCTTTCTTTATATTAATATTTCGCAATGGTTCATGATCAGTGAATATTTTGAATCTTTGGCCTATTAAAAAATATTGCCAGTACAATATTGCTTCTTTTATTGCAAAGCATTCAATATATATTGCTCTTTTTGCTTTCTGAGATTTATTAAGTTTTCGTGAGAAATAAAACACCGGCTTAACAGATTCATCTTCTTGAGGTTGTTTTAAAATTGCACCAACACCTTCTATGCTAGCATCCGTATAGATGTATATTGGTTTATTTGGGTCGAATATCGCTAAGACAGGCTTTGTGCATAAATATTCTTTAACTTCTTCAAAACTTGTTTTACATTCATCTGACCATACAAATTTTACATTTTTTCGTAAGAGGTTATGTAAAGGTTCTAAAGTCATTGCCGACCTGGGAATGTATTTTAAATAAAAATTCACTTTGCCCAGGAACTGTCTTATATTTTTCCTGGTTTTTGGTTCAGGGAAATCCTTTAAAGCTATTAAATTATCATTAATCGGCTTAATGCTATTATTTGATATTCGATGTCCTAAATAAGTAACTTCTCTTTGTGCAAAACAACATTTATTTGTATTTAACTTTAAACCTTGCTCTTGTAAAACCTGTAACGTTCTTTTAATGTGTTGCAAATGATCAGAATAGTTATTCGAAAAAATCAATATATCATCTATATAATTTATAGCAAAAGAATCCAGGTTGTTATTTCTTATTACACTTGATAAAATTCTTTGAAATATAGCAGGAGCTGATTTTAGGCCGAAAGGTAAGCATGCCCATTGCCAATGTCCATGGTGTGTCACAAAAGCGGTTTTGTATTTATCTTTAGCCCGCAAAGGAATAGACCAGAAGGCTGATTTGATATCTAGTTTGGAAAAGTAAATACACTTTCCTACACGAACAACAAGCTCATCAATTCGAGGGAATGGTTGACCTTCGGGGACAACTATTTTATTTAACTCACGATAGTCAATACACAACCGTGATTTTTACTTGAAAATTTTTCTAGCATCATATTATTTGAAATAGACCGGATGTGATTTTCGATATTTGGTAAAGGGGTATTGGAAGTGCGTTGGGGGGAAAAATCTATTGCCTCTAAATAATAACCACAAAAGACTACATTACCTTCTTCATCCAAGTATGAACTTTGCAACTCTTTCTTTAGTGTAATGGTAATATTTCTAAATTTTCCTCTTGTATTTAGGCTCTTCACTGCTCCTTTGATAATAGACAGTTTCGCCAATTCAATATGCTTTTGGATTGGTTGATTCTCAATTGGAAAAGAAAAAATTTCCTCTTGGCCCAAAATTTGAATGGTTTTCACGTTAACCGTAGTTTTGTTTTCCCAAGCTTCGGAAGACAAACAGAATTTAACCTTGAGGTTTTCCATCTTAATTGGTGATTTGTAAGTTTCAGTTTTTATAGCTTGAAACTTATATGGTTTTAATTAATCCAATAGGTCAATAACGACACAAGTTGATGTAGAACAGAACTATTATAATTTAATTATAGATTAATAAAATAATTTAACAATAATTTTTAATTACCTAAATCAACAATTATGTCGGCTTAGGGTTCTGTAACCCAGCTTCTTGAACAATTGAAAACGAATGAAAAATTATATATCAAAACAAAATACTAATAATTGAAAAGTAAAATCATTTACACTAGTTATTAATAAAGCAAGTAGTTTTTATCAAAGTACGAGATGTGGCAAATGTAGTCATAATGGTGGCTAAGTTTGTATGTTAGATGGCAACAAACTTACACATATATTGCACTCAATTTATTTAATAAATGAAAGATCTGTTTTTGAAATATGTATGTTAAAACAAAATTATGTGTATTTGAAAAACAAATTTTTCGATTTTGTGCATTTTGTCGCTTTAATGCTTTATACAAGGAAATATTCACGCGAAATATCGTCACCACAATAAAGTGAAATTATTTCCCACTTGAGGTGAACTTATTTTGTAGTAGTAGTAGTAGTAGTAGTAAGTTTATATCTTAATAAAAATTCAGGTCTTACAATTTTGTATAAACATAGATAGACCGTTAGACATAAAAATGGCAAAACCTAGGAATCCAGGGCCAGTCCAAGAATTTTCATGAAATTTTCGGAAATGTATTTTAAATAGCGTATAGAAAAAAGTTATAAAAAATTTTTCACCGCTTTCAATTTTTTAATTATTTTTATAATTAATTATTAACTTTAAGAATTTTCTTTTATTTGTGTAGGGTGTTTTAGATACCGTTTGCCAAAGACTCCGTGTAGGCACGAGGGGCAATTTTATAAAAAAATTGACTCAATTTTTTAAAAAATTATTAAAAATAAACTAAACTACTTCCTTTCTCATACTTTAGTGTTTTTGAAAGCCAATGCTTTGTTCTTTAATAAAAATTTTAGTTTGAATTCACTTAGTGAAAAGTTTTTGAGAGATATAGCCTCAAAGTCAAAATTTTGAAAAAAGAAAATATTTTTTCCCTAATTAATTTTTTTTACAAAATTTTGCCCCATAGTTGACTTTTAATAATTTTTAAAAAAATTTTTTCAATTTTTTATAAAATGCCCCTCGTGCCTACACGGAGGGATATATATATCCCATACAATTTTTTTCTTGTCTCGACCCAATCTATCTATCCAGAGTCCTTGGCAAATGGTATCTAAAACAGCAAATTCTAAAAGTTAATAATTAATTATAAAAATAATGAAAAAATTGAGAGTTGTGACAAAATTTTTTTTAACTTTTTTCTATACTCTATTTAAAATACATTTCCGAAAATTTCATGAAAATCTATGGACTGGCCCTGGATTCCTAGGTATAAAACTTACGGTAAGAAATCTTAGTAAGAAATCTTAGTACATTTTAAATTTTTTGAAAAAAAAAAAAAATAGTGTTAAATGCACATAACCCATAGCAAAATTAAAATCCAATAAATAATCTTAGGGTGGGGTGACCCTTAAGTAACTAAAAAGAATTATTATATAATGCTTAAAAAAGAAATCCAAAACAAAAAATAGATCAAATAAAATTTTAAATTATTTTAAATACACAATCATTAGTCAGAGAACTAAGAAATGAGAAACGCAGAGGAGTTTGAGACTTAAACTAATTTATACATATATACATTACATATTATGTTAACAGAAAAAACTGTCTAAACGCGGACACTCAAAAGTGTTTTCACATCATTAAAACACAAATTATATAACCAGGACTTTAATTGCTTCAAAAATATATTTGCCATTCTGAGAGTTCTTAGAGAGAGAGGGATTTTATTAAATAAACGACAAGATGATATTGTGTAAAGGTTTCGAAAAGCTGTGGTGTGAAAAGTATGAATAGAGACTAAATTCAAGACATTACCTCGAAGATAATGATTGTCTAGTATTCTAATTTCTAGTATTTCCCATGTGAAGGTAGTGTCCGTGAAGTTAACTCCTTGCACCATATTGCATTTTACGAATTTTCGATTGGGAGGGTCGTGAATACAGCGAATTTTTGACCTACAAAATTGGCTTACAGAACCAACGGCTTACGTTAGCAGTAAAAGAGAGACCCTGGAGTGAGATACTATGACATATTTGGTTTAAAGATCTTTCCGGGGCTCTCGCTCCTAGCGAGCACACGCAGAGTGGTTCCACTCTCGAAAAAAGGCGGCCATAATTACTTACTCACTTGATAACATATAAAAACTATTTTTCCTAATATGATTTGGGCTCTCTGATTACGAAACTGCCATCAATTTTGTTGTATCTCAATGTCTTGAGATAAGTGCGGTAGAAGGGTTCAAGATCGGTTTACTTCAGTTTAGCTATCGGGACTAGAAAAAATCCTGTAAAAGGTATGTTTTCTACATTTATCGAAATATAATTTTTTCATTCTAAATATGCTTACATAGCACTATATTGTGTAAAAATTAAACTCTTAGCAAAACACGCAGTAACAACTAGCTATGCAAGTATTCAAATTAAATTTATTTTTTTTAAATAAGACTTTTTTCAAAAAGTGTTTTGTGTACAAAATATAGATTAATGCTTATATATGTACATAGGTAGGTACGTAAATATTTTTCAAAAAAGTAGCGACCGTTTCTAGAGATCTATCAATGATGTTTTCTATTCCTTAGACCTTACCTTATTTTAGCGTCAAAATTAATGAATCATTTTGAGTCAAAAAAATTCAACGACGTGAATTTTTGTAGAAAATTAGATTTTCATTTTGAAAATTTTTGACAGGCTAACCGTTTCCAAGTACTCAAGGTTGAAAAACTGGTAAGTATTTTTGATTTTCATCTTTAACTTTGAATTTTTTTAATTAACGAACAAATAAATATACGGTAAATTACAAACACGTTTCTTAGAGAAAATTTGATGTTCTACAAAAAAGGTGTTTTAATATTTTTCAATAAAGTACTTCCTTCAGAAGTTATTCACGATTAATATTGAAAAAATAATAAATTCTTTAGGTCGCTTAAAAATTTATTAAAAATCAATCTGCAAGTTTCTGCAGCTGATTAAACGTGCGCTAAATAGTTAATTTAATAACCTTTCTGGCAATATATAATTTTTTGGGGGCGTTGCGGGGCGTAACAGTTTAAAGTTTAAGGCAAATAACATTAAGATTTAAAATTTTTTTTTTGTTTTTCTATCTAGGCCCGATTAATAAACGTTTATATTGAGTCTAACACTGAATCTTAAAAAAAAAAAAAAAATAGTGGAGGTTTTACCTTCCAATAATATATCCACATCAAAAAAAACAACTCCACAAAAAGATAAGAAAACGTCAAAGCCAACTAATGAAGTCTTACTAACACTTGGAGCACTAAAATTCAAACGGTACGTGTTTGCAATGTTATAACTTCGAAAATAAATAGTTAACGGTATTTAGGTTTTCATTTATTATGATTTTAGGATGTTCTCAGCTTATTTAAACGGTTTTTTATTATGTATAACCTTTGCAAATAATTTTTTGAATTTTGGCCTACGGTGGAACAACTGTGCAACGGCGGCTTTTAGGCCCTTCATGTCTCAAGGCATTCCAAAAGAACTTGAGCCGGTTACGGTTGTGCTGGGGATTACATAAACAACCTATTAAAAATTCCATGGTTCCGAAACAGCCTCGGACTGCTATCATTGTTGAAGACCCTAGGCGAAAAAATAGAACAAAGACCTCCGGATCTAGACGTGGAAAGTAAGATCCCTTAACAGACTACGTGCAGCCGGAGAACCAGCGGTCGCCCTAGACTGCTGCAAATCTAATATAACCGACATCGCACAAGTGTGATGGAATGGACTGGGCTTAAGAAAACTTTTTTCGTAATGGTAACATTAATTACCATTACAATTTGTTAAACCCAACGCAGCACGCGGTATCATTGAATGAACTTTAGTTTTTTTTTTTTTACTAAAATTGTATTGATTGACTCAAGAATTACGTCTTTTGCTTACTTATTTATACCAAAACTTTGTTCTGTTTGAAAAAAGAAATAATTATGAACTTATGTCCTACTTTCCAAAGGACTGCGACATCGACTATGGCGACTGCTCCAGAAAACAGAAACAATGTTTGTTTTGGATTAGTTTTTTTTACCAAGCAAATATTGTTTCTTGTAGTTTTTTCATGTTTTTGTAAATTGTATTAAATTTAACATCAATTGTTCTTGGCATACATTTCAAAATGCATAACAATTTTTACTTTCCAGACACTTGAATTCATTTAGCCATTGATTTCTAAAAGATCTTGGGTTTGTTTGTTGTTATTTCTATTCATCTCATCCTAGTTTTCGGACTGTTTTTTTTTACTCGTCCGCATTTATTGAGAACGACTCTACTTCTGAGCTCAACGTAGATGTGTTACTAACAATTGCAAAAGGTCTGGTCTGATGTCGATGTTAAGTTTCTTGCTGTACAATATCAATTCAGCCGGTATCAATAAATCAAATGTCAAATCACAATATTTGTAGAGTTGAGATATTATAAACTGACTCAAAGCTTTTAGGTACAAAGTTTTTATTTGAAATGTTTTAAGGGGCTCGACTAGTTTCTCATTTTCAAAAATTCGATATTTTTTTTTTTTATTTTTCGATAGGTAAACATCTCAAAAATGATGTCCTAAAATATTGGAATGATATTTTGGATATTTTTGAAATGGCAGAGTATAGAAGAGAAGTATCTCGGGCGCTCGAACTCCTGCTCATAAAAACTTTAAATGCGTTTTTCTCAAAACTGCATTTGTCAAATTTGCCGCTGCTGTAACTCACGCAAATATTAACGAATCGTCTTGAAATTTTAACTGCATACTCTAAATATGCTTTTACATACAGCCTTTTACAACTTTTACGATCGGATGAAAATTGTAGTTTTGGCAGCCATCGAAAGACGATTTTTTTTTGCCGAAATTTGGACTTTTTTTTAAAATTGCTGCCATTTTGTCAATTTTCAATTTTTCACTATAATTATTGATAACTGTATTGGAAAAAGGGTCTACTTTAACGCCATTTTGTTATTTTCCTAATTTCCAGAAAAATTAAAAAAAAAAGCGGCAAATTGACGTCTTCTAATTTCAAGGAGTTCAAGAAATGGTTCATATCTCTCTTGGATTTCAATATTTCAACTCGAAATTTCGTGACAATTTACATGAATATATGTATAATAAACTCCTAAGATTACAGAACATTTGAAGGTATAGTTTTTTTTTACACGCCTTCAAAAAATCACCTCCATTTGAGCTGGAGAAACCAGCCGAGCCCCTTAAGCGAGTCAAATCTAAAAAAAGATGAGTTTGCGTCCATTTAACTGAAAAGTGTCTCATATTCAAGGCATCATAAGTCTCGAGAGAAAAAGTAGGTTTCTGAAAATTTCAAGGAAAGGTAGGTATAGCAAGCATGTCCAATAATCACTCCTTAAACTATAGCATCGATGTCAAAGCCAGAAAAATTAGTAAGAACAATATCACTAAAGTAGACCCGAAGACCATAACAATTTAAAAGTGAATGAAAGCCATTATATTTTCATTGGATGCACGTAGATACAGCTACAATTGAAATAAAAATATAGCCTTGAGTTTTATTTGATAATTCGATTACCATTTATACTCTTAACCCTTGTTGTATCTATGCACAAAAAACAAAATCAAAGTTCAGACGGAAGTCCTTGTTAAACATGCAAACGCCTTCAGGCCGCTTTTCTGTGATGAAGTCGCTGCATGGTTGCCTGGTTGGTACTCTTGGTAGTATTCGATGAACATTGAGCTCACAATCACATTCCAGTTCCAGTATCTCCCTTGCTAACTGACACATGTATCGAGCTGTTACATCGCGAGCAGAATCACAAACATTGTCTGTTAGTGAATAGTGACGTTACGACATACGGAGACACACCATGTCAATGAAAACGAAAAAGCTAAGCGGCCTCCAGTGAGCTTTGGTGTATACATTTATGTATGTAGGTACCTATGGGCTGTGCGTCGTAAAATTGTATGTTCAACAAAATGTCCATCTAAAACAGACTCAAATAGCCCCTAAGGTATATTTTAAAATTCACTGGAGTTAGTTTTTGTATATTTTTTTTTATTTCTTTTCCTGTGACAAATTTATTAAAAAATGATTTCAGGTTGGGGCAAAAAAAACTTTTTTTCAATGAGGGTAACGAAGGAGCAATGAAACTCTTTAAACCAAACAAATTTTATTATGTAAACCTCAGTTTTTCTAATTGCAACCGGCACCCACCTATTCTCTTTTTTTATCTTCCGAATAACAATGCGGGTAAAAATACTATTTTTCCTAGTTCATACATACATGGTGTAACTTAGACTGATCTGTTGTTGTTCTTCTTGGATTATTTTTTCGCTCCATGGGAAGTTCATTTGCTTCTAGGAGACATTTCTTCCGTGAGAAATACCTACAGCCCTAAATTTGGGAATCGAGCAGGTGGAGGACACAGTCACATTTTCACAAGGACAAGAGATGAACACTGCTGGATATGAATATTGCAGGTTTCTTGTGGCTTTGTGTTGTGATCCCTTGCCTATTAGCAAAGTTCCAAGCAAGCCGTTCAAATATGGAAAATGGAAGACGAGTCCATATCTATTCATAAGTCCGGTAGGAGTCTACTCAGAAACTGTGGAGCTTTTTTGTATTTGTTTGTTTTTGATTTGTGTTGGTATACACTGCCTAGTACTACCTAGACAGTAGACACTGATGCTGATGACTTCAAATGAATATATTTGGTGAGAAAGAGAGATAGGTATAGCATTTGGTGAATCGGCTTCAGTGAAACCAAATCCGAAAATCAATTTTCATACACATTTAAATTTTTTTGCGGAAGCGGTTGATTTTTATTCAGTTTAATAATCTTTTTTGAAAAATATAAGAATAGAGTTGTGTAATGCATTTTATTTTTCATTCTCAAGTTGTAATTTTATGATTTTGGGTACTAAGAGTTTTAAATGAAATACCTTTTCCTCTAATCTAACCTATTAGAGAAAAAGGTATCTCATATTTGTTTATTTTCGTTTTTTTTTTTTATTTATTTTTCAACAAGATGTTTTACAGCTAACAGATACATATACATAATTCAATTGTAGGCTCTACAAAAATAACTTAAAATGTAATTAAGTAGGTACAATAATTGGGATTTAAAATGTTCACGGGTAAGGTAAGGTAGGTATAAAAAATCAATATTCAACGACGTTTCATTGAAAGAAGCAATTGATCTGGATAAGGGCGCATTACTTCCATACCTGGTTTTGTGCGTTCTTTCAAATAAAAAAATTCTAGCTCTTAGTGTTCTAGCGGGAACGTAAATTGGAACCAGTGCAAGAAGAGATGGACACTTTATGTGGTAGCACAGCAAATCTTTAATGAACATAACACCATGAATTTTTTTTCTAGATTCTAGAGATTTTATGCCAAGTAATTGGCATCTAGCCTTATAATCAGGAGAAGAACTCCAGCGCATTTGCACAGATATGAATTTGGTGAATTTCCTTTGAATTTTTTCTAGTCGGATAGAATGAGCGTTATAAGCTGGGCTCCAAATAACATAAACAATAATAATATAAACAAAGAAGAACATAAGGATCTCTGAAATCCTTCGCATTTCGCTTAATGAACCCAACCAACGAGTTCGCCTTAGAGATTAGGTATTCAAAATGTAATCTAAAAGAAAAGGCGGAATCAAGTATAATACCTAAATCATTAATTTGTGAAAGACGATTTATGGACTTAGAATCGATAGCATAGTCAAATAATAGATTGAGCGTTTTTCGTGAGAAAGAGATTGCATTACACTTTTTGATATTGAGTTTAAGACCATTTATATGGCACCAATTTGACAAGCCATTAAAGTCAGACTGAATCAACTAGCAATCTTCAAAAGTTTTAATTTTTAAGAAAAGTTTTAATTCGTCTGCGTAAAACAGACAATCACAATGTCTAATGACTGAAACAATATCATTAATAAAGATAATGAAGAGGAGGGGTCCAAGGTGGCTTCCCTGAGCAACACTTGATGAACAAATAATTTTCCTAGAGCAGATAGATATTATTTATTTGCACTTGTTGACTTCTATGAGTGAGGTAAGATGCCAACCAACTTAGCAAATTAGAGTGAAATCCAAATACTTCAAGCTTTTTCAGAAGTGTTTGGTGGTTGACAGAGTCAAGAGCTTTACACAGCATCTACTTGAAATTTTTCCTCCATAGAATTAGTGACATATGATACAAAATGCGCTAAATTTGTAACAATAGACCTACCAGATATAAGGCCATGCTTTTGTGGTGACAAAAATTCGTTTTTCTTTCACTAAACTTTCAACAATTTAGAAATAGCAGAAAGTTTACAGATACCTCTATAATCTTCAATATTATTCTTAGCACCAGATTTATGAATGGGCACGAGATACGAAAGTTTCCATTCCTCTAAGAAGTAACCTTCCTGAAGTGATTTATTGAAAATAGTGAGCAACGGAAGATAAATAGAATTTCAACAATTTTTGAGAACTATGGCAGGTATGCCATCTGGATCAGGGTTTGAGTTTGGCTTGAGAGAATTAATCGCATTTATAATTTCTTCATGGTTCAATTAGATACTTCCTATTCCTAGATCAATTTTATTCACCACATTATTCAATGAGCTACTATTGAATCTAGAAGAAGAATAAACCGATTGGAAAAATTCAGCAAACAAGTCTACTTGAGTTTAAATCAGCAGACTCAACATCTCCATAGAATATAGAATTCGGAATTCCTATAGAATTCCTTTTCGAATTGATATATGACCAAAAGGATTTCCTATTACTTTTTATGTTAATCTCGATATTCAAGATATATGATCTGTATATAAATTTACTGAGAATGACAAAGTTTTTACGAGGTTTACTAAAGTTATTTTTTGTTTTATTTATTTTATTTAGCTGCCTCTAAATAAAAGTTAATGGCGTGACGGAGACGTAGGTAGCTGAAAATGTTTACTAGAGATATACAGACTAGAAAACTGTGGGTTCGGTTGGCTTCTTAAAGATAATCTATTTAGCAGAAGCCAAAGGATCACTAAGGACAGTCAATCCAAACAAGATAGACCTTATATTTTTGTACAAAGAAATCATGTCGAACCCAAACGAAATTGCAGTGAAGCAAACTAAAATCGTCGAAGAATTTCAAAAGCTTTGGGTAAACTTCAAGAAAGATGGAAAGTTTCGATATTCATCAGAATACAGTGAAACCCGCTTAAGAGAAAAGGCAAGTTGTCACAGTTTTTCTTTCACTTAAGTGGGGTTTTCACTTAACCGAACCCTGGTTAAGTGAAACAAATTTCACTTAAGCGGAGTCTTGATAAGTGAAAAAAAAATTGCACTTAAGCGGATTTAAAAGTTCCATTAAGCGGAGCTTTAATTCTTCATATACATGTACACAATAAACAATTTGATGTATTTATCTTTGGAGTTGCCTGGAAAAAAATTTAAATACATATGTAAAAGTGTAGTGAAATAATTTATAGAATAACAAAAATAACATATGTATCTACTAGGGTGAGTCAAAAAATCAAATTTTTTTTTTTGATCTGACACACGAAAACTAGCTCTTAGGTACCCCTAGAAAGTACTTACAAAATTTGAGCTCTTAATATTAACGAGAAGATGATGCTCATCGTAGTTTTCCATATTCAATTTAGCATCATATAAAAATGGTCATGTCTTTTTAACAATAGCTTGCTCAACCAGTCGCTAAAACAATATTTATAGAAAATTTAACGCGCTACAAAATAGTCTTTACACTTTTTTCAATAATCTAACCATTTAAAAGATACTCAAGCTCAAAGATTGAAATATTTTATGGAAAATAACTTTTTTTTTTTT
This sequence comes from Melanostoma scalare, assembly GCA_949752695.1. Lineage (NCBI taxonomy): Eukaryota > Metazoa > Arthropoda > Insecta > Diptera > Syrphidae > Melanostoma > Melanostoma scalare. Next base: position 63,337,783 of record OX456986.1, on the reverse strand, counting down.
TATTTTATAACTCACTAAAACATAGTTATTCTCAAATGAGTTTCAATTATTTCTTTTGGAAATTAAACGTTCTACAAAAAAGGTATTTTATGGTTAATCGATTACTCTAACCATTTAAAAGATATTCGCAGTAGAATTCCAATTCCTACTTATTTTAATAATTTCATAATAAATATTTCCAATTTATCTATTTTTCACATCTATTTACCAATCGGTAGAGCCTTAAACATTATCCCGGATTCATCAGCATTATGTACATCATCTGGGTTGTAGCTTTGACGAATGTTTGGCCAAATTTTTCCAGCCAATGGTTAGCAGCAACTGTGTCAGCAGAATTATTTTCACCACAAATCTTCTTTTTTTTTTTTTTTTTAATTCTTTTATTCGTACTAAATATTTTTATAAAAAGCCTATGACCGCACGTTTTACATTCAGATATTTGATATATTAAATCTTGTTACTGAGACATTATTTGAAAGATACAAAATACATTTTGGGGAAAAGAATTATAATTGAAGGAAAATACGTCAAAACCTTCATGCGAGTAAAAAAGAAGGTGTATGTATATTAATACAAAAGAGATAACAGAAATATAGAATATTGAATAATGCTTGAGTATACAAATCAACAGATTAGTAAAGGAAATGGTTAGATAAACTAGAAAGTAGAAAGATAAATGAAAGAATAAATAAATAAATAATTAAATAAGTAGGCAAGTAAGTAAGTAAGTAAGTAAGTAAGTAAGTAAATAAATAAATAAATAATAAATAAATAAATAAATAAATAAATAAATAAATAAATAAATAAATAAGTATATAAATAAATAAATAAATAAATAATGAACCAAATAAATAAATAAATTAATTAATAAATAGAATAAATAAATAAATCTATATATAGGCAACGAACATTAAGTTATCACAGATTAATAGAGCTCTCGAATAAGCGGATTTTCGGCAATATCACAGCTATTGTTAAAGTTCGTGGACAGTTTGTTGATTCTGTCAAAAATCAATTCAACACTCGCTTCTTCATGCAGATCATGAGTGGAATGATGCCAAGGAAGGTTAAGCATCATTTTGAGGACTTTGTTTTGGGAAATTTGTAGTTTTTTAATATGACATTTTGCCGCGTTTTTCCAAACGGGACATCCATATAAAAGTATTGCCTGAAAAATTACTTTATGAATTAATATCTTGTTATCATTTGTAAGTGTCGATTTCCTATTGATAAAAGGATAAAGCATTTTAATTGCAATACCCATTTTCATCAACGTACTATTTATGTGTTCCCTAAAAGTGAGTTTGGTGTCGAGATGAACTCCTAGGTACTTAAAAGACTGATTCCAGCCTACTGTGTTTCCATTAATTTGAAGCTGACAGCTGGGAAGATAACAAGATTTTCTTTTTCGCGAGAATATTTTTACGCTTTTCAACTAATCTAACCATCTATTTGTTGGCTCAAATTGTTCTGTTCTATAAATTTTTTTTTCACTTAAGAAAGTTTTTTTCAATAAAAAATATGAAATTTGACTGAAAATATGTTTCAGGTATCCGGGTTTTTCATTTAAGCGAGTTTCACTTAAGCGGAGTGTTTAATAGGTAATTGGTCTACAAATACTCGGGGATGAAAAAATTCTATCAGATAAGCGGGTTTTACTGTATTTTAAAAAGAGGCTTTACATCTCGGTGAAACTTTGCACGGAATTTTGTGACAACAATGAATATTTTGAGCTGATGCGGAAAACTTAAATAAAAAAAAATTTAATGATACCGCCTGGGCGGCAGGAGCCGGAAAGAAATCCAAATGATAGACTTCATCAGCTACCAACAAAGGCACACGCACAGCCTACCAGCTACCACAACAGATGCGAAATGTGCGAGGAAACATAGATACATTAAGCTAAAAGAAGCAGAATATCGAAAGCAGCACCAAAACGTATAAGTTCCACAGACTGTGTGAGTTCGAGAGATCGAACTTCCAGCCATTTGTATACCACCTTTCAGCGGGAGGTATGAAGAGTGAACTTCGTTTTGGGAATTGTTTGATTGTTTGGTTTACCAGAAAGTATAGTTGAGCAATAAGGAATGAAACCGATATTTGAAGGGAAATCTAAACGGTGAAGCATCAGAGATTGTAAGCCATTTATCACCTATAGCTTGCAACAATGAAACAGCTATGTATATAACTACTTTCAAAGCGATTTCAAAATCTTGCAATCAACAACTACATACCTACATAAACTGTTCAGCTTGAAATCAGTTCGAAATGAAAATGCATTCGACTTGAAAAACAATATAGATTCGTGAATAGAAATTTTATACAGCATAAAAAATCGGGGGGTTCATGTAAGTTCTTGGGATCCGATACCAAAAGAGGGAGGGAAACCGTGATCATCTTTATTTTGCCCAAACAGACAATTTAACCGACCGAGCAAAGGACGTATCACCAACAAAAATTGTTACTATGTATATGTTATAGGAAGAAGATGGCACTAATAGCAATAGCCCTGGTAAATGTATTCGCTGGAGCAAAAACAAAATCATTATTACCACTGCTTGATCAAGGTCTTCATTCATGTTTTATTACCGAAAAATTAGCTGGAATGTTAAAACACAAGATATATTTAACTCATCAATTCCCGGTGTCACCCGTAGGTGACACTTGGTTTTATATTGTTTTCCATCATACCATCTTTGCCTGACACCTACAGGTGACACCCCCGTAAAAAAAGAGTTGTGGTGAAAGTTTTTTTTTTTGTCCTTACTAAATCCATTTATATTCCTCAATAGCAAATAGTATTTATTTTCTCAAATACAGATATGGGAATTGAAGAGTTAAGCTAAATCGAAAATGTAAGCTGTTGCTGTTACTCGTTTTTAAAGAGGTTGATACAATGAAAGATGTATTTGTTTATTTTAAATTTGACTTTCTTTAGGAATTTGCCCGCGAAGATAAAAGCACGTCTACTCTTGTTGCATGTATGTGAATTAAAGATGAAGCTGAAATACCAATTGTCACACTCCAAGAAATAAAAAGTATGTGTCGAAATCAACTATCGAACAAAAAATCATCTGGGTACGATCTAATAACTGCTCAGGTTATGAAAGAAATGCCATCAAAAGCCTTAAGCAAAGTCATAGAAGAAAGAAATCTAATTCCAAATCATCAGTTTGGATTTAGAAATAAACATTCCACCATAAACCAATTTCATAGAATAACGGATGCAATTTATTGAAAAAGCATTGGAAGAAAAACGAGTATGTTCTTCTATATTTTTAGATGTTGCTCAAGCATTTGACAAGGTATGGCATGAGGGGCTAGAGCACAAACTGCAAAGGGACCTCCCCGGCAAAACTATGAATTACTAAAATCTTATATCCATACCGGCTCTTCAGAGTACGGTATGATCAAGAATATTCAAAACATAGCAAAATACAAGCCTGTGCTCTACAAGGAAGCGTCCTAGGGCCTACCCTGTATTTGCTATATATACAGGATATTCTAGTGGATAACAACACCATTATGGCACCCGATAAGTGCGTCGTCAAGGCTGCTGAGAAATTGCAAAATGCCGTCGACAACGTTAGTGATTGAACCAAAAAATGGCGTATCAAGCTCAATGAAGCTAAATCTGTACATATAAACTTTACAAATAAAAAGTTAAGCTATGTTCGAATATTCATCAACAATCAAGCTGTACCTTACAACAATATACGGCCAAATAAGTACCTTGGGATGGCTAAAATGGAAAGAGCATATCGAAAAGAAAAGAGAAGAGCTCAACTTGAAGTATAAAATGTACTGGTTACTCGGTAGAAATTCTGACTTATCTGTCAAAAATAAAATAATGCTTTATAAACAAGTACTTAGACCTATGGAATCCAGTTATGGGGCTGTACAAAGGAAACAAATACTGAAATCATCCAAAAGTTCCAAAACAAAGTCCTTCGTGGAATAGTAAATGCACCATGGTTCATGGTATATAAGAAATAGAAATGGTTACAGAAGTTGTAAGAAAACACGATGTATCACACAATCAGCGACTGCATGGTCATATCAACTCTGAAATGGAGTCCGTATTAAATACGAGAGGCAATGTTCGGAGATTAAGAAGAACCAAGCCACACGAGCTAATGGTATAAAAGTCATGGGAAACATTAAAAGTTTAAGCTTCCCCTAAAGCGATTAAATTATTGAGAAAGAAAAATCTGTTGTCGATCGTTCATAGATTGGTTCTGATTACGAGGAGTTTTTAGTGAGGTAAGAATCTCACACCACTTGTTGTCGAATACTGCCAAGTGTCTTTTGAAGATTTCCTCCAACTTGTCAACAAAAAAAAATGTTTAAGTTTTAGCAGGGTTAATGAATTAAAAGATGAGTATTCGAAGCAATGCAAATATAAAATCGGAAAACATTGTCTTACACAATATTCAATCAAAATTTGTGAAATTATTCTGCTTTTCATAGCACACATTTTCAACACTTAACCAGCTTAAATTATTTCCAGCTATTAAAAGTCAAGCTCAGGTGCAATTTCAATACTGCCGTTAATCTCGAAAGAAATTACAAAATTTTTAGATTTCAACGACATGTTAACACCTTCCCGATCAGGTTTGAGACCTCACCACAGTTGTCCAGGAGCGCTGCTTAAAATCGTGACTGACATTCTAGTGCAAATAGATAAAAACCTGGTATACGTAAGTCCTACTTGACTTCTCTAAGGCTTTGTTTGGTTGTGAAAGCTCGGCCATTACTGTTATTACTGAAAGATCTCAGTCTGGGTTCCTTTTCACTCACGCTGAAGTCCCCAGGGCTCAATCTATGGATCTCAAATCACGATGTTCATTAATGATTTACACTAGGTGCTCAGTTATTGCGAAATGCATAAATGTAGATACGTATGCCTACCGATATGCAGATATATACAAACTATAATCTTGGAATGGTCGAAGACGCTACCGCTCGGATTAATGACGTTTTGATGTGTCTAAGCCTTAACTCAAGAATATGTCACGCTATTGTTGACACAACTTTTTTCCCTTGTGTTAAGTTAAATGGAACAGTTTTGAAATATGTAAGCATAGATCGAACTGTGACCTGGGTAGCCCACGTTATAAGGGCATTTGGAAGAACACATGCAACTCTGATGATGTAACATATGCCTTGTGACTGTCTTTCAACTGCAACCATAACGATACTACATACTAGCTAAAACTCTTGTCTTTTCCGCTTTGTTTTGCGGTAGTTTCATTTTATGCTATTTAGACTTGCGTCGATTTGATCATGTTCCAATGTATTCAAATATTGTCTTTGGTGTGCCCTTAAACAAATATCTGGATTTTCTCGTTCCTACTTTCCTTTTTAAACTTTTGTGTAGTAAAAACCCTGAATATTTATTTGAAAAACTTAACTTTCCTGTTTCCCAAAGAAGTAATGTTCTTACTTCGATAAACTTCAAATACCGAAACACCAAAAGTAATTCTTTGTATATGCCGCTGCACTGAACCAAATCACGTAGGTGATATTGACGAAAATATTTTGTTAATTTTTGAAGAATCAATTATTCAAAACAACAATTTTTCATAGTTTTTTTCTTCGAATTGAAGACCAAATATTCAAAACGAAAATATTTTCTTCAAATGATGCATGATTTAGATTTTTATTCAATCAAACTAAATTTTGTCATGTTGACGAACTGGAATAGTTAGATCCACCTCATCTTGTAAGTCATATAGACAAAACATTTTCGTTAATATTTTTGAGAATAAAAATTGAATGTTAAAGTGAAGATTTTTTTTCAACTTGAATAAAATATTACGTGAAAATGATGAAAAGTTCGGAAACATTTTGTCAAGTTGAAGAATACATTTTCAATTTAAAGAAATCAAAAAGTAGAAACGAATAAATTTTGTTTCACTTTGAAGAATATTACTTCAAAATAAAGAAAACATTTTGTTAAGTTGAAGAATGATTATTCACTTAATTTCAGTGAAGAATGATGAAATTTATTCAATTTCACAAAGTTTTGTGGAATTAACATAAAAACGAAAAATCTTATGCATTTCTTCAAAACAACAAAATTTATTGAATAGTACAAAAATTTTTTCAAAATAACGGATGGGTTTCATTGACCTTATATTGATCACCCATTCTTCAATTCTACCTACTTTTTATTCAATCTGACTACCAAATTTGGTTCAGTGTGGTTTCTGGAATTCTCTACCAGCCGATTTGAAAAGAGGGTAGGAGTACAACTCGCGGTTTTTTTCCTCGCAAATTGTTACTTCACAGAGGTCAATACTTGTTTGGCAAATACATGTTAGGTTTTGCGATCATCTCGCTGTTAGATGATCTTGCATTCAATATTACGCTATTACTTGATTTACTTCACCTTCTCTCGCACTGATTTATTTCGCGTTTTGTTATTTCGCGCGAAATTTATGAACATGTGATAAAGTGAAAACCAAACAAATTAAAATCAAAAAAACAAAAAATAATTAAAATATTTTGCCAAGTAACATAAAGCGAAAAAACACCCGCTTAAATGAAATAATGAGCATTTTTCGATTTTTATGTACAACACTATTTTATTTACAAAAAGGAAAACATATCAAAACAAATAATCGTCGCATAGACATTATTATTAAACAAGTAGCGTTGGCGAGACTGTTTGCGAGATAAGGGAACTCGAAAGTATTACCAGCCAGTTGCATTATAAGCCAGTTGATTGGAATGCAAAAGAAAAAATGCATAATAACTCAGTTTTTTACTTGAGCGTGCAATGATGGTGATGATGGCTGATGATTTCGAGTTACCCGGTTTTGTAGAAACAACCAAATCATTTCGGTTGTCAAAACTATCGAGAAAACACGCCGCTGAGGAAAATCGCTTAAAAATTTTAACTCTCGAAGTGGAGTTAAAACTCAAGGAAAATACTGCCATTTATAAATAAATAAAATTCCACTTCAGCCAAGCCTACACTTTTTTATGTATGTTTTTATTTTGCAGAAACTACTTATAAAAAAAACTAAAATTACAGCGTCCTTATGCCTCATTCAAGGTTTTTCAATTTCTCAGTTATTGTTTATTATTTATATTCATGGCGGAATTGGCTTCAAGGAGTGCTGGAAAGTAGCTTGTTAATAAGGTCGCTCGAACATTGACAAAGTTATCTGAACCCATCCTGGCGACATCAATTGATTCAACAAGTGCTATGTTTTCTTCATGAACATCTGGTGGAATCTCTTCTTTTAAATCAATAACTATATTGTGCAGAACTGCGGTTGCAACTATAACATCTTGAACAGTCTTTATTTTTGTTCTCATTTGAAGAGACAAAACAGGAAAACGTCTCTTCCAAAGACCATATTGACGCTCCACAACATTTCTACTCCTTATAATCGATTCGTTGTAGTTGTTGTACTGGGTTGGTACATTCAAGTAATGGTGTCGCCATGAATAATGTGTTGGAATAACCGGAATCAGCAACAATAATTAAGTTTTTGTAATCTTTTCTTTGAAGTTTCATTTATAAAACCGAATTGTTAAAAACAGTTTGATCATGGCATGATCCCCGCCATCGCACTACAATATTTAAAAATTTCAAATTGGCCGAAATTACGCTTTGCATATTGAGTGAAAAGAATCCTTTTCTGTTCCGGAAGTGTTTTGCATTTTCACCACCTTAAAAAGATTTTTATGTTTTCAAACAGTCACCATTTTTTTATGTTAACTAACCAGTGCCCCTGTTCTGTAACTATCGCATCGATAACATCGATCGAGAAACATTAAGAACCGGAGCGAAAAAATACTAATTATTATTATCACATGAGTAGTCTACAATCAATTGCTCCAATCGTTCTTGGAAATTTTGCAAGTTTGTAGAATGCGTAGCTTGCTTCCGCAATTCTTCATCGCTTTGTGTCATTTTGATAAATTTTTTTCTTAAGGACGCAATAGCAGAAGAGATTCTTTGCACTATAATCGAGACTGTTGTTTTACAAACCCCAAAAAAATCTCCTACAGATAATAATATTGTATCTAATGCAAAAAATCGAAGCGTTATAATATAAGCAGTTTCGCATTGGAGTTATGTTTCGGCTTCTGAAAAAATTTCATTCAAAACTGTTTCAAAGAAATCTCAGCGACATTATATAAAACTAGCCTTTCTCTTCTATCCTGTAATTTCGGACGTATTAAATCCAAAATAATTGTAACAGTTTGCTTCTGGAATCTGAATCGTTGTAAAAAGTCAATGTGGTCTCATTTATTGAAATGAAACGTTAATGTCACCTTGTACATTGATACTTTTAACAAGCGTCGGCTGAGAATTATAAGGTTCTAACCGCCATTTTTACGAAAAATGAGTTATGGGTACCGTTGAATTCGTATTTCGAAGCACTTTCGAATGAGGCCATATTCATGCACCTTTATTCTTCCTATAAAGCGTAAAACGCAAAAAACCAATGTTCTATTAGCCAAAATGTGGTTATTTTAAGAAGTACAAGGTTCTAAGTAGCAAAATTGGCGGATAGAACCTTGTAATTCTTACTAAGCCCAAATAAATAATTACCCATCTTCTTATTGTCATAGAACCTTTTATTCCTTAATTTTGTACATAGAACCTTATAATTCTTATCCGATTGATGTTAACACAACAAAGTTCTGTGTTGATCAATGTACCGTTGCTTTTTTCTTCGTATTTTTGTTATTGAATACCAAAAATTGTGAACAAAACGTGTGCCTGGTGCAAAAAAAAGTATTGTTTTTATAGAAATAAAAGTGTTAATTATACTTAATATTGTTGGTTTTACTACGGCCATGGATAAAAGCCCACAAAGCGATGAATTTCTCGATTATATCTCACAGCATTTCGAAGAATTTATAGAAGAGTGTGAAAGGTATATAAAATTGAAAGATTCTTCAAATAATTTTTATGAAAGAACTGATGCTTTTTTAAATCAACAATAATTTGTTATTTACAAACAAGTATTTTGTTCCTTAAGCTTCATTTTCAGAAGTAATTATTGAAGACAATGATGAGAATTACATGTGCATCAATGATTTGATTGAGGACTGTATAAGTACCGGTAAGACCTTGAATTTTTTTGTTATTGGTGATATCAAAATATTGATAAAATTGATTCTTAATATACAGCTTTGTCATTAAATGGGACAAATGATGCTCCGATGATTGGGAATTTTGACGAAGAACCTGAAGCCGACGGGTTTGAAAGGCATGAAGAGGAAGATGTTTAGAACCTGAAGCCGACGGGTTTGAAAGGCATGAAGAGGAAGATGTTTATCCAAAAGTTATCACAAGGAAGAGATCAAAAAATGTTTCAAATTGGAAAGCTATCCAAAGAAAGGATCTTCGAGCAAGGGGTAAAGCCTATCTGTCAACTCGTGGTAAAGTGGTTCCTTCGAAAAGTATTCAAACAATTAAAGATTGTTTGGTATAAGTTTAAATGTGCTTCTTTTATCTCCGAAACCGAAAGAAAAACTATTTTTGAAAGTTTTTATAAGTTAGACCTATAAGGCAAGAAACATTATTTGTTAAAAACGACCGAAAAATGTATTCCTGCCAGGCGGCCGGCGGCGGCGGCGACCTGATAAAACAGTTAGTCAGGAGTCAGATCCATTAAGAAAAAATTCATTTAAATACAATTTTTTTGTTAGGGAAACAAAGATTCAAGTCTGCAAAGTATTGTGATTGATTTCATCGGACTCTTTATAAATTAATTATTGTCCTTCTTCTTCTGTGCTGAAGCTCAAAACTAAATCACCCATACAAAACTTATCTTTCAAAATTTTACACGTACCTATTACCGATATTTGTTTACACACTGCTCCAAGTGGTGTTGAATGGTTGCCGAAAGTAAAAAGGGGCTACAACTGACTCCAAAGGTAACTCAAGTCATTCTATAATCCTGATATATCTGATTATTCGAAGACGACATCCAAACAAAACGACGTGAATCACGATCCTCCTTTGCAAGCAAAATCTGCAAGAATGCCTTCACGATATCAGCCACAATCGCAAACGGTCCCATTCTAAAATTGAGACGAATCATCTGGACGTCCATAAGCAAATTTGTTCCAGTCGCCAGAAAACTTAATATAAAAATGGGTCACATTTTTGATGGTATGATGCATCAAATACAATCCGTAAACGGGTTGTCTCACTGTCCTCTTTATACTATTGAATGATGTGGGAGATAAAATATTCTTTTCGATGTCTCACCGCAGCTATTGCTTCATTCACCAACGTTTGAACAGCAGCATCATACTCCTTCAGTCTTTTAGGACCTCTTGAAAGACGTCTCACCAGCGAATTATCTCGCTCTCTGGCTTGATTTCTGTTACCAGTAAAAGGAGACTGTGCATCTTTCCAAGGTAACGATGCTTGATAACGATTCCCAGATCGCGAGATACACTGCCGAGTTAATGTTTCTGTCAAAGAAATCTTTTCCTTTTCCTCACCTTGTATACCAATGGCTTCCAGCGCCCACATTTTGGACAAATCTTCTGTGCACTGTTTTGCTAGGAAAAATTTGGAAGCTAATAGAGTTGTTTCATTTCCTGGATATTTTGCTTCTATTAGCTCGTGACGTCCCTGCATTGTCCAACCAAATAGCATCTCAATTGCCCTTAAGCGATTAGATATCTATCTTTGCTTCCCAGTAAAAATATCCCTGTAATAGTCGGCGCCAATCAACATATTCAATCCTTGTTCTGCTGCTATGTTTTTAACAAAAATTCTATCAGCTTCGATCTCAACTGTCTGGTCTTCGTAAACAGACCAAAACCCAGACCCCTCTTTACCACTGGGACCCAGGCCCAGGGCCCCGTAATCACCAGGGCCCCCTAATTGCTGAAACAACACTCAACCTCTATTGGTATATTTTCAAGAAAAAAATATATTTCGATACATTTAACAACAACCTTTGTTCGATTGAACATTTTAAATCACATTCTTTCCGAAATTATATTCAAATTCAAACAAAAAAAAAGAGGTCACTCAAGTATTGATCAGGACAACGAAACCATACACTCCCTTGTGTTCGTTTCATGGCACTTTCAAAAATCCAAACAGAAAAAACATCATCGAACCGAAAACTTCTTGTGTATCTTTCTGACATTTGCGATGCGTTCGTTGGTCCGAAAGGGTTACTATGGCCCCTGTTCTGATTTTCGTTCGGATACCATATCCACCCGTTTTAGAATTTTTGCGGTTCTCAATTCCGAATCCGTACGTTTTCAATTCGCTTATCATTTTGTTAGCGGAATTGAATCCGGTTAATGAATTCTGTAGAACATTATTTATTGCTAGAAATGAAAAATAATAAACTTGTATTAGCACTAACATGTACTAAAGCTGTAAACAGTTCCAATGAACACAAAAATTTAATTTCCAACACGTTTTTGTGACAAAAAACCAGTAGTGAATCGTTTGGAAATAAGAACACACTATTTAAATCCGTACGGATTCAATTTCGGTTTTCGTTTTGAATCCGTACGAAAATCAGAACAGCCATGTATTAATAATTTTTGCCTGTTCTCACTAATTTGGGTTTTTTTATTTTTTGCTGTCTCAAACAAGATGGTCAGCGCAAGCTGATGACCTAAGCGCCTTATATAATGATCATCAAGAAACTGAAGAAGCTTTGTTTGATGCCTATCGTAAACGATTTACGACAGGCACGAGAGGCCAGACAGGAAGCTCTTAGTTTTTGCAAATAGAATGTTAGATTTGCTGAATGCAATCGATGAATTTATAATTGGGCTCAAGGACAATTTTGATAACTTTGATTCATCATCCAGACATGAAAAAACACGGATTCCGAGTTTAAGAACCTTTCTGAAAGGACTAGGTGTAGAACAGACTTTTTTTTGACGGCTCTGAACCAGTCAGAGAAGAAAAATTAGAACCAGAAATCACCTCAGTAATTTTGACTGGGAAAGAAAGGTTCGAAAATGAGACCTTTCTTTCCATTGTTGATACTCTAAGCGTTGATTTGAAACAGATACTATAGGTTCATATTTTGGTTTCATATATTGCCATCGTTTAGACTTTTTTTTTCGATTAAATAACCTGAATTCAGAAGACTTAACCCTTTACCGCATACGAAGCCAAATATGGCTTTGGCTTTTTGTATCCTTTTTTCTGTTCTCTGTCACAAGGAAAAGATCGAAATACAACACGATCCTCTTCTTTGTATTTCTATGAACACTTAACAGTAGTTTTTTTTGTGTGTGCGACAGCAAAGAAGTATGCATTTCGTGATCAAAGGTCAGCCGGTCGGTCCGGTGTATTGAAAACGGAAGTGTAGAATATATTAATATTTTGAGTGTTAGTTATTGCTATTGCTTGGTAAGTAAAGTGAAATCAAAAATATATTTTTGATTAAGTGTCAAATTGCGCATGCAATGAACCAATTTTTTATTGAAAAAAATGATTGGGCTGCTCTTGGGAGAGCAAAAGTTCCGGAAGCCATATTTGGCTTCGTATGCAGTAAGGGGTTGCAAATTTACATATTTTGTTGATTTTTTATTTATTTTTTGGTTGGGAGATTTTTTGACAACTACTGCTACAGTAGCCCGAATTTGCAGGTCCATTTATTCAAAAATGGACTCTTACCACTGGGTACCGTGACGCTCAACAGAGTTCCATATTCAAAAATGCCGATTGAAGAGTTGAAAAAGGAGGATGTAGAAGCATGGTTGAAAAACCGGCCACAATTGTTGGAGTCAAGCTTGGTTTCTTGGTTTGACAATAAAGTTGTAAGCATGATGTCACCGTATGTGGGCAGCGAACCAATTGTAGAAAGACGCCGTTATTTTAGAAAGGATAAGCAATACAGAAATATTTCCGCTCCTAAATCTGTCGAGGTTTACAACAAGTAGGTACATGGGCGGTGTCGATTTGTTAGATTCGATGCTTGGACTACACCGTATTCCTTTGCGATCCAAGAAATGGTACATACAAAGAATATTTTTTCATGTGATAGACTTATGTATAGTGAGTGCATGGATCATCTGACGACGCCGACGTTGGGAACGACTTCAACTTACCGCTTTTTGATTTCGAACTTGCTGTTGCGGAGAACTTATGCAAGGCTGATAAGATGGCTTTGAAAAGACGCGACCGACCATGCAGCTCACTTAGTCTTGCAAGTTGCAACTTCTGAGACTATTGGAGCTCCAACATCAAGTCGAACCACACCAACCATTACAACACCGACAACCACCCTGAAAAGACGGCATCCTGCAAGGCGTCAAGACTTTCCTCTTTCTTCGGTACGTTGTGATAACTATGGTCATTTTCCACAAAATAAAAAAAATCGTTTAATTTGCCAAAATAATTGTAATGGACGTTCGTTTACATTCTGTCAAAAATGTAGAGTTGCTCTATGTTATAATGAAAAAAGAAATTGCTTTTCTCAGTTCCACGGTTCATAATCTTTGAAATAATACTTTTCAATACAATAAATTATTTTGTTTTGTTTTCAAATGAAAAGTTTTTATCTTTTGTTATTTTTTTCATAACCTTCTTGCAATGAATTGTTTTAATGTGTTTTTGAATTGAAAATATTTATTTCTTGCTATTTTCTTGAATTCTTCTCGTAAAGTGAATAAATAAAATTTGTAAGATTTCTAACACCTTACTGCATACGAAGCCAAATTTGGCTTTTGTTCTTATTTTTTAAACAAGTTAACTTTTTTGTGTTTTTTGAATGCAGAATGTTTTCAAACAGCACTAAGAACCCATAAAAAAAGTTTTTTATTTTTTTTACCGCTGAAATTAGTTGATGCGGTAAAGGGTTTTAAAAGAAAACTGCAAATCTTTTGCTAAATTTTACACTCAAGATTTAAACGGAGATGAATGCCTGAATTTAAAAGAATACTGGAAAACTATTCGACACGAAAATGAAAAAACTGGCAATATTCTAGAACTTTATAGTTTCTTAAAAACAAAAAAAGTTGAAGATGAATTTTTAAATGTTGAAATTGCACTTAGAATTTTCTTAAGTATGATAGTGACCAACTGCAGTGGTGAACGTTCTTTCTCTAAGTTAAAAAACGAACTCAGAACTACAATGGTACAAGAAACATTGACAAATTTGTCGCTGATGTCAATCGAAGCGACATGCTCAGAGGTATCGATTTTGTAGATATAATCAATGATTTTGTTAATGTTAAATGAAGAAAAAGACTCCTTCAATAAACATTCCTCTTTCCATCTTTTTGCATATCAATATTTCGTTCCTTAAACTACATTCCTTAAACTATGAAATAAATAAATAGGGTGGCGCAACAGAGCGAGGAGCCCCTGGGCCTAGCGCATTTCCCACAACCATGCCTTGTGAGGGACAATTTTCTGCCGGTTCCGAACGGCTAATTGAGAAAGCGCATTTCATGGCAATGAATTTACTAACGGAGGACTTTCCAATTCCTCGCGAAAGGCGATACCCGTGGAAATACATTTTTGCCTCTGTTGGGATTCGAACCTCGAACCTCTGGGTTAGCAGGTGGACATGCTAACCATCACGCCACGGGTAACACAACTTAAACGATATCTGAATTTAATTTTCTGCTATTTAAATTTTGTTTATTTTTGAATTCTTATATGAAAAATTTACTATTTTGTTTTTATTTTCACACTAGCTGAACCGCAATGTGTCAATGAGAGGGATAATGTTACATCCCAGAGTTGAAAGAATTTTCGAAATCGGTCAACTAACTTTAAGGTTCCCGTTCTCGTTCCCGTTTCAGTTCCTGTGGGATTACAGGAATGGAATATAGTCTAAGTTACTGATGATGGGAGATAATGTAGCACCCCTAATGCTGAAAGAATTTTTGAAATCTTTGGAGTAGTTTCTAATTTTCCGTTCCAACCCCGTTCCTGGGGGAATATGGGGATCAAACCTTGACAGGAACCATCTCTGGACTAAAGTATGTCTACCCTGAAAATTTCATAAAAAATCGTTGGGTAGTTTGGGTGTCTACACCGGACATACATACATACAAACATATATCCCATTTTATATATATAAGATTTATTTTTAAATCAAACGAAAAACTTTTTAAAAAGGAAATCTAGAGTCGGAGCTCTAGATTGAAGTTAGCTTTATTGGTTCAAAGTTAAAATAAGTCTGACCAGAATGTCCCAGACAACTGGTATTTATCTTTTACATTTCAATATCTTAGAGTAAGCAAAAGTGTTTATCATTTGTTTATGTAAGCAAAAGTGTTTATCATTTCTTATTTCAATGCAAGCAAAAGTGTTTATCATTTCGTTTGTGTGAGCAAAAGTGTTTATCATTTCTTATTTCAATGTAAGCAAAAGTGTTTATCATTTCGTTTGTGTAAGCAAAAGTTAAGTATCTTAGAAAATACTTGTGTTGTTTGTTATTCTTTGTTATAATATAATATATTATATACATAGATAGATATAGATAGATTATTTATGTTTATGTTAACGTTTATGTTAAAACATAAACAAGCTGCAATAATTACATATATACTTTTATAATGATTTATAATGATTGATGAAATATTGATTCAAAGTTATGTGTTTTTTTTCTGTATACCTTTACTACACAACATAACATTTTTATAGAATCATACAGGGGCCCCATTTTCAAAAAGTGCCCAGGGGCCCCAAAAGGGTAAAGACGGCCTTGCCAACACCCTTTTAAGAGTTTTTGGTGGTGAGTTCATAGTTGACCCGAATGGAACAACAGCCATATTAACTTTCCCAATTTCAGTGAGCTCCAATTTTTAAGCAACACTTTCACAGATATACATATGTACGTGTTTTGACTGCCATCATCTATCACAATGTGAAGTAGTAGGTTTGCTTTCTGTCTCTCTCCCTCCGCAACACATCGGAGGAGAAAATCAAACATTTTTGCATGCACAATGGGAATTGCACATTAAACTTGATGTAACGCTTTCCTCTTCTTTTATGAGGTTATCTCCACTATCTTGCATGATGTAATAATGAAATTGCAGTGATATGGTTTCCCTTACACACATTGCATTTTATATATCTAGCTCTTCTACATTTTTGGAAGATTGTCCCCTTTTGGCAAATCGGAAACAACGACCATTTTTAGCTAAGATGTCTCGTTTTTTGGGAAATTGAAAGGTCTGAGTCACAGTCCATAATGTTATATGTGAAGAAGAATTATTGCAAAACACACATTTATTGTTTTCATTAATTGCTACTAGGCTTGCTGCAGTTGATGTTGGGTTCTTTTCAGAATTTCTTTGTGTTAAGCCTTGCGCAAACCAACGCGGTGAGTGCGTGCGATGCGATTGCGTTAAGTCAAATCTCTATGTAATCTTATGGACGTTTGACTTAATGCATAGCTATTTGACTTATCGCAATCGCATCGCACGCACTTACCGCATTGGTTTGCGCAAGGCTTTATTGTGCTAGTTAGCTTACTCCTTTCCATTGCTTCTATTTCAGTTTTTAGAAATTCCATGTACATGTGCATGTGCATCTACTTTTTCGCTGATATCGTACTGGAGTCAGAAGGAGATATTGATTTTTCAGTTGCATTTACCTCTTTCTCAACGGCATCATGTGCCTCTTTTATTCGATGAAAGCTTATTCGAAGTTCTGCAGGCAAGCATCGTAAAAGAATAGACTTAAGCATGACGTCATACTGATGAGATGGAGCATTCAAAGCTGTTAGTGATCGTCTGCATGTGGTTATCGAATTATAGAGGTTTCTCAAGCTGTGAACGTCAGAGCTTAAATGTACTGGTCGAAGCGCGGCAAGCTGTTGAATGTGGCTGTCAATTAACCGTTCGACATCACCGTATTGTTCTTGAAGCAATGAGATAGCGGCATCATAGTATGATTCAGAAGCCGTTAATCCCGCTACAACCTTTTTAGCGGCTCCTAATAGACATGACTCTAAATAACTAAATTTTTCCGTATACCTGAGAGTGCATTATTTTCATGAACTGAGAGATGAAATAATTGTTCCCAAAAGGAAATCCAGTCCTTCATGCTACCATCAAATTTTTTGAGGCTTATTTTTGAAAGATTTGTGTGACTTTAACTTCCTCTTTGATGCGAAAATGGTTCTAGGTTGACAGCAACAGATGCAGGACGACATTTATCTGATAACCGCTTCAATCTGCTTTCCAGGCGTGTAATAATTGTAATCGCAGTGTCTTCGTAATCAGTTACTTTTATCATCTTCTGATCCAAATCTGCTTTAATGAGATCCTTTTCCAAAATTCTTCTATCAAATGTATTTAGGCTATCGTTTACCGCCCGCAACCTCAGTAAAAGCGTTTGAAGCTCTTCTTCTATCGCGTCGTTTTCCGAATCATTAACTAGTTGCGACTCTGGAGAGTTTAGATATTCGGAAACAGCTTTCACGATCTTTGTTAATTGGTCTCGATACGCGGCACGAGTAGAGAGCTCCAGTGCGGCGAATTAG
This sequence comes from Melanostoma scalare, assembly GCA_949752695.1. Taxonomy (NCBI): domain Eukaryota; kingdom Metazoa; phylum Arthropoda; class Insecta; order Diptera; family Syrphidae; genus Melanostoma; species Melanostoma scalare. The sequence continues at coordinate 63,320,312 of OX456986.1, read as the reverse complement.
TTTGCAACTTCTTTAATTTTCTTTAAAAAACGATTTCACTTTAAATATCCCGGGTTTCGGCACCAAATATTAAAAAAACCCGTCCGATATCCAACAAAAAAAAAAAAAGACTCGAATTAATATTGTAACGTGAGCCCAACATTTAATACCAATTTCCTAATCGAAAACGTTCAGCCGAAAAACACATCTGGGAGCACTAGTGTAAGTGTAGAAATTCTAGGAGAGAAAAATGTTTGACAGCCAAAACAGTGGAGAGTTGCAGACCATGTGGAAGTTACTGGAGAGTTCTAGATGAAATGTCATTCGATATAAATAGCCCGTCCGAGACAACCAGAGAGCAGTTCTGATTATAGAGTGATAAAGTTAAGAGTGAATTGTTGTGAACAAGTGATAGTCCAAAAGTCGAGTTGAGTTCGAATAAAGTATTGATACTGAATAAAAGTGGTAGAAATAAATTGAAAAGTGAAGTTTTATTTTTGCGAACTAAGCGCACGTTACATTGGTGTCAGAAGTGTAAATAAAACTTATTTGATAAAAAAAAAAAAAGAAAAAAAAAAACTAGTTAAGTGCAAAAAAAAAAAAAGTTAAATACAGTGAAAATGGGTAAGTTGTTGGAAGAGCTCAACTGCACTGAGCTTAAAAGTGAGTTAGGTAAGCGAAATCTTTCTAGAGCGGGATCGAAGAATGAGCTCGTCCTGCGCTTGCGCAACTATTTGGAACAGCAAGGGGAAGACGTAAGCACTTTTGTTTTTGAAACAGAAGTGGAAAAAGAGGAAGAAAGTGAAAGTGTAGATTTTTCTAGTATGATGAAGCTTTTATTAGAACAACAAAAGAAGCTGATTGAAGAGCAACAGCAGAATATTCTCGGACGTCTGGAAGAGCAACGAAACGATCAAAAGAAGGAACAGCTGAATGTTCTCGAACAACTTGAAACACAACGAAACGAGCAAAAGAAAGAACAGCAGAATGTTCTCGAAGAACTTGAAGCACAACGAAACGAGCAAAAGAAGGAACAGCAGAATGTTCTCGAACAACTTGAAGCACAACGAAGCGAACAAAAGAAGGAACAACAGAATATTCTCGAAAGACTTGAGGCGCAACAGAATGTTTTAGAAGGTCAGAAAAACATTCTAGAAAGCAAATTGGGTAACATTGAGAAAAATGTTTGTGGCCTAGAAAAACGCATTGAATGTGTTGAGAAACGATTTTCCCAGCTTGAGAGTCAATGCGAAAGTCAGCTTGCCACTTTGGAGAAACGAATCGAAAACATGGCTAAGGAACTAGACCAGATGCGGAAAATGGAGCTACGGAAAACTTGTGGAGATTGTCTAAAGCAAAGAGAAGTACAACCACCAACATTCGATGGACAGTCGTCTTGGTCAGTTTACAGGAGACAATTCGAGGCAGCTGCGACAGCAAATGGCTGGGTTGACGAAGACAAATACACAGCACTGACTCTTGCTCTTAGAGGACCAGCAGCTGAATTACTTCAAACTGTTCCAGCTGGTAAGAGCAACGATTTCAGTTCTCTCGTGGCAGCTATAGATAAACGCTTTGGTGATAGCCACTTGAAAGAAGTCTTCCGAGTCCAACTCAATAACAGAGTCCAGAAAAGGGGTGAAAGTCTACAGCAGCTCCAAGCAGACGTCGAAAGACTGGTTCACCTGGCATACCCGGATGCTGGAGAAGAAATCATCAACCATCTGGCTGTTGAGTCCTTCGTTCGTGCCATTTCTGACAAACATCTTCAGAGATCTGTGCGAACTGCTAGAACACGAACTCTTTCTGAAACTCTAGAGTTTGCATTAATGATGGAAGCATCTGAGCAAGCTTCTCAAATGGTACATTGTCAAAGAGAAGCCATATTCGAGGCTGGATCATGCCCAGGAGTTAAGCTACAAAGGAACCAGTGGAACGGACTTGCCAGATGTTGTAATTGTAATAAGACGGGGCACTTACAGCGACAATGCCGGTTTCCACCAATTAAAACTGAAACTTCTTGTCGACGTTGTGAAGTCCAAGAAAATCAATCCGTGAGCTGTAGAGTAAGACCGCAGACTTATCAATACCGAATTGGACATCAGGTAGAAAATCCCCAATGGAATTGCTGGGGGAAAGTAGAGACCAAGACTCAGCGGATGTGAATGGAACCCATATTCGGATGGAACAAGGAAGAATTGAGGTCTGCTCAAACGAAGGATCCAGACATCGGACCGATTCTCAAATGGAAAGAGAACAACACGAAACCTGACTGGGACGACATTTCTGACCAAAGCCCTGTTGTCAAAGCCTATTGGGCACAGTGGGATTCGCTTCGCGTGCAAGAAGGAGTACTCCAGCGCAAATGGGAATCTCCTGGCGGTAAATCTTTTGTAATGCAGCTTATTGTTCCTCAATCGAAAATCAAGGAGGTTTTACAAAAGATGCATAGAAGCCCTACAGGAAGCCACCTGGGAGTCAACAAGACGCTGGAGAACGTGCGGAAACGCTTTTACTGGCTGCATGTTAGAGGTGACGTGGAGAAGTGGTTCCGAAATTGTTATGTCTGTGATTCAAACATAGAGGTGGGTAGGCTTACAGATAGACCTAATAGAACAGGGACATGGGCCACAGTGTATGGCGACCGGATGAAGACCCGGTATGACACAAAAGCGACAAAGGCAGGATTCCAAGCAGTGTGGCTTAATAATCCTCATCGTCAAAAGAGATTGTCACCGAAACTTCAGCAAAACTGGGAAGGTCCCTATACTGTTGTCACGAGGATTAACGACGTGGTTTACCGCATCCAAAGAGGACTAAGAGGCAAGTTAAAAGTAGTTCATTGTGACCGGCTGCATCGATATAGTGGCGAGGCTGCAGATGGAATTATTCGGGATGAACAATCTTAAGGAGGGGGCAGTGTAACGTGAACCCAACATTTAATACCAATTTCCTAATCGAAAACGTTCAGCCGAAAAACACATCTGGGAGCACTAGTGTAAGTGTAGAAATTCTAGGAGAGAAAATGTTTGACAGCCAAAACAGTGGAGAGTTGCAGACCATGTGGAAGTTACTGGAGAGTTCTAGATGAAATGTCATTCGATATAAATAGCCCGTCCGAGACAACCAGAGAGCAGTTCTGATTATAGAGTGATAAAGTTAAGAGTGAATTGTTGTGAACAAGTGATAGTCCAAAAGTCGAGTTGAGTTCGAATAAAGTATTGATACTGAATAAAAGTGGTAGAAATAAATTGAAAAGTGAAGTTTTATTTTTGCGAACTAAGCGCACGTTACAATATTATTTGAAAACTTTATTTAAATTAAAGAAGTAATTTACTAGTTCTTGCTTGTGGTTAAATCTAATTTAAAAGCGGAACTAACTCGTGTGTTGAAAGAGGAGAAAGCAAGTAGTATATCAATATGAAATGTACATATTGAGAAATGTACATAAATGTAAGTGTAATTCATATTATATAAAGGCAGAAAAAAGTATTGGTTAGACTGCAACATAAATGATTATAAGAAGAAACAGTGCGGGAATGAAACCCATATATCTTTTTTCAACAGCCAAATCTTTCAGACAGTTTGAATTGTCACCTTTCTGTTATCAATTCTTGAAACTCCTCTACGGTTTCATCATCATCCCAGGAATCCCAAATGCAATTTCCAGATGCACTGAAATAACAATACAATTTCCTTATTTTGTACATAGAAACATAATGCACTAAATTTATAGAAGAACTTACTCCATTTCAAACAATTCAGTGAAGCTGCTTATTGATTTCACAAAGATATTTTATATGATATAAGAGCCTGACATTTTTTTTGTTTTGAAGGAATAGCTGTGATTTGAACAAAAATCAAACCTGAACAAACTGAGTTTCAGTTTATCGTTATTTAAATGGAGCTAACCCAGAATCAGAGATTCCTTGATTAAAAATTTCGTGAACAAACCGAATCCATGATTATCATCATGATCAGGGGCGGCAGAACACTATTTTTTTAGGTGGGGAGCATGGTAGAATAAAATAAGTAATGGTAGTTTTATTTTAGTTTTATTAAAGAATATATAATATTTTTATTTTTCAACAAAAGAGTAACTTTTGAAAAATATTATTTTTACTATTTTTAATATTATCAGTACCTACAATAATGCGGTAAATATATTAAATATCATACATCTAATTTTCAACAAACATATATGTATAAATACATTTTTTAATTTATTTTACCACTGGTTCAGTGCAAATACTGCACCGCGTTTGGAATTACGTTTTATGAATTTATTAATCAATGGCTCCAAGTGGAGTGCTTTGGTTTGGTCATAGTGTACGTGTAAGGTCGCAATGTTTTTGAGTCGATCTTGCAGCATAGTAGAACGAAGATAATTTTTGAGCCGCCTGAGACTCGAGAAACTCCTTTCATTAGTGTACGTGGAACCAGGTACTGTCAAAATGAGCTGAACGAGTTTGAAAAATTCTGGGATCAGACCTGCACACCAACTTTTTTTTTCGATAAACGTAACTACATCTTTTACATGTTTTAAATTTATTTGTTTCCGGCTTATAATATCGACTATAAGGTGTCCCGATCGCGAATTAACTGGTCTTCTGTGAAATCGTTGCAATAAAATTCTATAATTTTACCCAGTTCATCTTCACTTCACTTCATCTTCATATCACTTCCTGTTACAAAATTTTCAAGCTCATCGAGGTGACAGAGTGTACTTGAATCAAATCTTCGACTTCACAATAATTTTTTTTACAATATTCTTTGGGAGTTTTAAAGACGTGCATTGAATCAGGATTAGAATCTAATTGTTTACTAACCGCCCGGATTCGCCGCAGTGCCGGTTTTCCCAATCGAAGTGCGTCAGATTTAGCTTCAGCTTTTATTCATAGTTTCAAATTTTGAATCTCTCATCGCCTCCAAACTAATTACGCCATATACTTTTTGATGTGATTCAAGAGCGCAAACATTCGTAAAAATTAGTATAACAATATGTATTCATAATTTCGTAAATTATTTTTTTGCCTCATTTAACTAAAAAAAATTGGTATATTTCCAAAGCCAGAATGGGGTGCACCCCACGCACCCCATGCTCAGAAAAGCTAGGTGGGGTCTATACCCCACCCACCCCATACCTTCTGCCGTTCCTGTCATGATTAGAAATAATAAAGCTTGAAAAAAACAGGTCCTAAGTATAACAAAAAAATATATACAATGTCTTAATAAGCTTATGGTTAATACATATCAACAAAAAAAAAGTTATAGTCAATTTAAGAATAAGGAAGGACAATTAAACTGGCTATATTAGAGAAAAGCGACATTTCGGTATCTGTTCTCATAAAATCAAATAAAACTTACATAAGCTTAATACAAGCAATTTCTCACAACCTCATCGCTTACTTAAGGTTTTTTTTTAGATTTCCTTCTTTTCTTGTTTTTTGTGTGATATTTGCAAAAAAGTTTTACCCTGAATTGTGTTTACTTTTTAAAGTTTTACTACGATTTGTGCGAGTGATTGGCAAGTTTGTCTTTATTCTTAATTTAAGTTGTCTGTCTTGGAAGTTTCTATCGGGAAGTAAACGAACGCATTGGGAATGTGAGTGAATTAAGGTCGATTACCTTTGTCCTTGGGTGCGGGTGCGGAGAGTGACTATACTTACTCAGCACAGATTGAAATTCTTTGAAGAAAAGAAGAATAAATCAACATGCTTACGTGATATTTGCTCAAAGTTTGTAAAACTTTTCCAGAAGAGCTGGCGTATACGTACCTGAAAGAAACAAGCAAAAAAAAAATGTTAATAAGTTCCTGTGAGCTTTCGTATTTGTTTAATTCATTCAAAATCAAATAGTTTATTAAGCAACAAATAACAACGAATAAATTCAATAAGTAGGGAAGTATTTATTCGAAAGACTTTCTTTCCAATCAAGAACTACTATTTTCAATAAAATTCAATTTTAAGTTTGAGTTCATTTGAAAAACTTTAGAAAATTATTAAATTATTAGGGATTAACTTGTTTCAGCTGGAGAATTAGCGGACGCCCTGGACTGCTGCAAAGCAGACATAACCGCCATCCAAGAAGTGCGATGGAGTGGACCGGGCATAAAGAAGATGAAAAACTGTGACATCTACTATGGCGACTGCTACAGACAAAAGAAACAACGCTTATTTGGGTGCGGATTTGTCGTTAGAGGAAGACTCAGGGATAAGGTGATTAGCCAAAATCCAGTCAATGAGCGTATAATGACCATCCGCATCAGGGCTAAATTCGCCAACATTAGCCTAATATGCGCCCACGCCCCCACAGAAGAGAAAGACGACGATTCCAAAGACTGTTTCTACGAGCTCCTCGAAGTCAAATATGAGCAGTGCCCTAGACACGACGTGAAAATCGTTCTTGGCGATTTTAACGCAAAGCTAGGGAAGGAGGACATCTTTGGAAACACAATCGGTAAGCATAGCCTGACAAAACCTCCGAAAACGGACTGAGGCTAATCGATTTTGCTGCGGGGCTGAATCTTGTTGTAAGTAGTACGCGCTTCCCGCATCTCAAAATTCATAAAGGTACATGGCGATCCCCAGATCAATTAACCGTCAACCAAATTGACCATGTTGCGATCGACGCAAGGCACTCTTCCAGTGTGTTAGATGTCCGAACTTTCCGAGGGGCCAACTTTGACTCGGACCACTACCTTGTTGTAGCCAAGGTACGAATGAGGATATCTTGTTCACGACCAGCACGAACTAACGCTGTGAAGAGATATGACGTCGGAAAGCTACAATCGCAAGAGATTGCCAGTGCCTTTTCCAATCGAGTGTCCCTTCAATTATCCTTGAATCCCATGCCGCCAGCATTAAGCATTGAAGACCAGTGGCAGCAATGCCAAGAAGCCATCAGAACCGCTGCTTCTGAGGTTCTGGGTTTCACTCGGCCACCAAAACAAAACCCATGGTTTGATGAAGAATGCAGGCAGGCAAATACAGCCAAACAAAAAGCACGTTGAATGCTGATGCAACAACGAACAAGGGCTGCTTACGATCAGTATAACGAGATCTACAAGGAGAAAAGAAGGAAAGAACACCGACTTCTCAAAAAGAAAAAGAAGCAGCATGAGAAGAGCTCGTTTGAGGAAATTGAGAGGTGCCATGACAGGAACGAGATTCGGAAGTTTTACCAAAAGGTAAAAAGATCCTGCCAGAGTGGCAAACCCCGAACTCAAGCCTGTAAAGATCAGCAGGGAAACATAGTTATAGAGTCACAGTCGCTACTGAGGATCTGGAAAGATCATTTCTGCAGACTGCTTAACGGCGATGAGGACACAAATTTCGCTGTCAGGCAGATTGTCCCATTCAGCTTGGACGATGATCAAGAATGCCGTCCTCCCGACCAAGAAGAGGTTAAGCTTGCCATATGCAAACTTAAATCAAAAAAGACTGCAGGTGCAGATGGCCTTGATGCCGAACTTTTCAAGGCAGCTGGAGATCAGTTGGAAAGGAGCATGCACCAGCTGATCTGCATGATATGGTCGGAAGAAAGCATGCCCGATGAATGGAACCTCAGTATCGTATGCCCGATCCTAAAAAAAAGGAAACCCTCACAATTGCGCCAATTATAGAGGGATAAGCCTCCTTAACGTCGCTTATAAGATCTTGTCTGCTGTAATATGTGAACGTCTGAAACCCCACGTCAACAACTTGATAGGTCCTTATCAATGTGGTTTTAGACCAGAGAAGTCCACAATAGACCAAATTTTCACATTAAGGCAGATCTTGGAAAAAACCCGAGAACATAATATCGATATTCACCACCTCTTTATCGATTTCAAGGCCGCGTATGACAGTATTTACAGAGACGAGCTGTACAGAGCCATGTCTAGTTTCGGCATCCCTGCAAAACTCGTACGACTATGCAGGATGCCTTTGGAGAATTCGCGCTGCTCCGTCAAGGTCGGAAAAGAACTCACCGAGACCTTTGATGTCGAAAAAGGCTTTAGGCAAGGCGACAAACTGTCATGCGATTTCTTCAACATCATACTTGAACAGATTGTAAGAAACTTAAACGTCAACACCAGAGGAACAATCTTTCAAAAGTATGTACAATTACTCGCCTATGCAGACGATATTGACGTAATGGGAAGAAAAAAGCGTGATGTCATAGGTGCTTTTGCGAGTATTGAAACAGAAGCGGCAAAAATGGGTTTGATGGTTAATGAGGGCAAGACGAAGTATATGCTGTCATCAAACAAGGACACAGAACATCGACGAATTGGACAAAACGTCACAATAGACAGACATAACTTCGAGGTAGTACCTAACTTCGTCTACCTAGGATCCGCTGTAGACACGGACAACAACATCAGTGCGGAGATCAAACGGAGAATAACTCTTGCCAACCGTTGCTTCTTTGGGTTAAGTAGGCAATTGAGAAACAAAACCCTCTCTAGAAAAACCAAGGTGACCTTGTATAAGACCTTGATCATCCCAGTCCTGCTGTACGGCGCGGAAGCATGGACCTTATCGAAAGCGGATGAGGAAACTCTTGGTCGTTTCGAAAGAAAAATTCTCCGAATGATCTTTGGTCCCGTATGCGAAGACAATGTGTGGAGAAGAAGATACAACAACGAGCTGTATGAGCTGTACCGCGACATGGGCATAGCCAGAAGAGTACGCATCGCGAGGCTACGATGGTTGGGCCATGTAGAGCGGATGGACCCAAACGTTCCGGCTCGTCGGGTTTTCGAAAGCACATTGCAGGGAAATCGCGGAAGGGGAAGACCTCGTCTTAGGTGGCGCAATCAAGTGGATGAAGACCTCAACCGACTTGGAGTGCGAAACTGGAGAGAGCTTGCCCGAGATCGAAATCGTTATAGAAGGATGTTGGTTGAGGCCCAGGTTCAGCCCGATCTGTAATGCCCACCTAAGTAAGTAAGTAACTTGTTTCCTCAAAATTCTGGCCCAACAAATTTAGTGAAAAAGTAGAAAGAGAGATTTTGTTTTGAAACTAGCTCTAGAGTTACTCTTTTTTGTTATGAAATAATGAAAATTGAGAACTAATAAATCTTTCGCATTTAGAGTAACTCTTTTCGTCAGGTTGCGTTTAGTGACGATTTTTAAAATTTTAAGTGAATAATTCAAATTTTAAATATTCAGTGTTAATGAATCACAACGATCTATAATAAGAAGCTTATCACAGCTCAATGTCCTACTTTGTATTCAAAACCGAACTAGGTAGAGTTTGAATTGGGGTGCCTATTGATTCGTACATTTTATTACGCATTCCATTATTTTGTTTTTGACACAATTATTTTTGTTTACTTCGCATTGCCTGTTTAGTTTTTCTGTTACTTAGATTTTCAATCATTTCGCTGCACACTTACTTTGAATTTCTTATCTTGCTTACCATTTTTTTCGCATTTCCATTGAACTTACAAATGATTATTTAGAATTTATTTATCTCGATAACTGTTTTTTCGCATTTTGTCTCTACGGTAATCTATTGTTTTGGCATTCAATTACTTCGCTCATTATCAGATTATTATTGCTTGTGAAATCGCGCGACTCGGTTTTTCAGAAATTTAATAAATATTTCGAAATTTGATATTATTTCTGACTAATTGGTTCTGAAAATGCTTCTAAGATATGATATATCTTTGATGGTTCTAATCAATTTTCAATAAAGTTTGATGAGATGCTGAGCAAACTGTTAAAATACCAAAGTAACCGGTACAGTTCAATTTTTGATTATTTCGCCATTGTTTGATTGGTATTTTGCAAATGCAAAATACCAATCAAACAATGGTGAAATAATCAAAATCTATATAAACAAAAGCGAACTAATCGAAAAACGAAACAATAGAAAACGAAACGAGCCAAATATAAAGTAGTCAAAGGCCAAATGATCTTAAAACGAAACGAATGCAAAGCGAAGCGAGAAATATCGAAAAATAAATAAACTAAGCAAACGAAAAATTTAAAAACAAAATGCGAAACAACAAAATGCGAAACAATTTAGGCGAAACAACAATAAACGAGATAAAAATGACGAAACGTACCATACCCCTTGAATTGATATAAGTGCCTCATTTCTTACTTCGATAATTGAAAATATTTTAACAAAATGTCATATCCAATTGATGGAAAGTAGTGTTCCTTAAATGTTTTAGCTTTTGGTAAATCCGAAATCCGCGATCCTGTTCTGTAGTTAAGGCGTGAAGGCGTTGGAAAAAAACTTACTTTCACATTCATAATATAAGTCAGGATTTTTAAAAACTTTGACTACGGAATATCATATTGATTCATATCTAATCAAGAGTTGTTAATGTTCGTGGTTCGGATCCCAATAGAATCGAAAATGTTTTTCACAAGTATCACCTTTCTTACTTACTTAGATGATTCGACGATTTCGGTCGAGCTCTCTCCAGTTTCGCAATCTAAGTCGGTTGAGGTCTTCATCAACTTAATTGCGCCACCTAAGACGAGGTCTTCCCCTTGAGCGATTTCCCTGCAATGTGCTTTCGAAAACCCGTCGAGCCGGAGCGTTTGGGTCCATCCGCTCTACATGGCCCAACCATCGTAGCCTCGCGATGCGCACTCTTCTGGCTATGCCCATGTCGCGGTACAGCTCATACAGCTCGTTGTTGTGTCTTTTTCTCCACACATTGTCTTCGCATACAGGACCAAAGATCATTCGGAGAATTTTTCTTTTGAAACGTTGTTGTCCGTGTCTACAGCGGATCCTAGGTAGAAGAAGTCCTGTACCACCTCGAAGCTATGTCTGTCTATTGTGACGTTTTGTCCAATTCGTCGATGTTCTGTGTCCTTGTTTGATGACAACATATACTTCTTTTTGCCCTCATTAACCATCAAACCCATTTTTGCCGCTTCTGATTCAATACTCGCAAAAGCACCTATGACATCACGCTTATTTCTTCCCATTACGTCAATATCGTCTGCATAGACGAGTAATTGTACAGACTTTTGAAAGATGGTTCCTCTGGTGTTGACGTTTGAGTTTCTTACAATCTTTTCAAGTATGATGTTGAAGAAATCACATGACAGTTTGTCGTCTTGAATTAAGCCTTTTTCGACATCAAAGGTTTCGGTGAGTTCTTAAACGACCTTGACGAAGCAGCGTGAAGTCTCCAAAGTCATCCTGCATAGTCGTACGAGTTTTGCAGGGATGCCGAAACTAGACATGGCTCTGTACAGCTCGTCTCTGTAAATACTGTCATACGCGGCCTTGAAATCGATAAAGAGGTGGTGAATATCGTTATTAAGTTCTCGGGTTTTTTCCAAGATCTGCCTTAATGAAAATTTGGTCTATTGTGGACTTCTCTAGTCTAAAACCACATGGCTAAGGACCTATCAAGTTGTTGACGTGGGGTTTCAGACGTTCACATATTACAGCAGACAAGATCTTATAAGCGACGTTAAGGAGGCTTATCCCTCTGTAATTGGCGCAATTGTGAGGGTCTCCCTTCTTTAGGATCGGACGTACGATACTGAGGTTCCATTCATCGGGTATGCTTTCTTCTGACCATATCATGCAGATCAGCTGGTGCATGCTCCTTTCCAACTGGTCTCCAGCTGCCTTGAAGAGTTCGGCATCAAGGCCATCTGCACCTGCAGTCTTATTAAATTTAAGTTTGCATATGGCAAGCTCAACTTCCTCTAGGTCGGGAGGACGGCATTCTTGATCATCGTCCAAACTGAATGGGGCAATCTGCCTGACAGCGGAATTTGTGTCCTCATCGCCGTTAAGCAGTCTGCAGAAATGATCTTTCCAGATCCTCAGTAGCGACTGTGACTCTATAACTATGTTTCCCTGCTGATCTTTACAGGCTTGAGTTTGGGGTTTGCCACCCTGGCAGGATCTTTTTACCTTTTGGTAAAACTTCCGAATCTCGTTCCTGTCATGGCACCTCTCAATTTCCTCAAACGAGCTCTTCTCATACTGCTTCTTTTTCTTTTTGAGAAGTCGGTGTTCTTTCCTTCTTTTCTCCTTGTAGATCTCGTTATACTGATCGTAAGCAGCCCTTGTTCGTTGTTGCATCAGCATTTGTCGTGCTTTTTGTTTGGCTGCATTTGCCTGCCTGAATTCTTCATCGAACCATTTGTTTCGTTTTGGTGGCCGAGTGAAACCCATAACCTCTGAGGCAGCGGTTCTGATGGCTTTTTGGCATTGCTGCCACTGGTCTTCAATGTTTAATGCTGACGGCATAGGATTCACTAGATTGGAAAAGGCATTGGCAATCTCTTGCGATTGTAGATTTCAAACCTCATATCTCTTTCACAGCGTTAGTTCGTGCAGGTCGTGAACAAGATATCCTCATTCGTACCTTGGCTACAACAAGGTAGTGGTCCGAGTCAAAGTTGGCCCCTCGGAAAGTTCGGACATCTAGCACACTGGAAGATTGCCTTGCGTCGATCGCAACACGGTCAATTTGGTTGACGGTTAATTGATCTGGGGATCGCCATGTACCTTTATGAATTTTGAGATGCGGGAAGCGTGTACTACTTACAACAAGATTCAGCCCCTCAGCAAAATCGATCAGCCTCAGTCCGTTTTCGGAGGTTTTGTCATTTAGGCTATGCTTACCGATTGTATTTCCAAAGATGTCCTCCTTCCCTAGTTTTGCGGTAAAATCGCCAAGAACGATTTTCACGTCGTGTCTAGGGCACTGCTCATATGTTTCTTCGAGGAGCTCGTAGAAACAGTCTTTGGAATTGTCGTCTTTCCCTTCTATGGGGGCATGGGCGCATATTAGGCTAATGTTGACGAATTTAGCCCTGATGCGGATGGTCATTATACGCTCATTAACTGGATTTTGGCTAATCACCTTATCCCTGAGTCTTCTTCTAACGACAAATCCGCATCCAAATAAGCGTTGTTTCTGTTGTCTGTAGCAGTCGCCATAGTAGATGTCAGTTTTTCATCTTCTTTACGCCCGGTCCACTCCATCCCACTTCTTGGATGGCGGTTATGTCTGCTTTGCAGCAGTTCAGGGCGTCCGCTAATTCTCCAGCTGCACGTAATCCATTAAGTGATCTAACGTTCCACGTGCAGATCCGGAAGTCATTGTCCTTTATTCGTTTGCTTGAGTCGTCAACTTTGAAATCATTATCGTTATCCGAGGCTTTTGGTTGTTTCGGAACCATATTTTTTTTCCCTGGTTGGGTAGTTAACCCTACGCACAACCCCCAACCTGGAGGGCCAGGTCCTTTTGGATCCCTTCGGACACAAAGGGCTGGAATATCCAGTGTCAGTACCCTGCTACAGGGGTGTGAGTGCTGCCGTTGGCTCACCAGGAGCTCATCCGCCACCATCTCTACTTCAATACCCTTTCCTAGTATTGAAAGACAATGAAAGACTTTTAAACCAAATATGTTGGAGTAGCTCCTTCAGGGGTTTCTGCTTTTTTGACTGCTGAAGTCCACCGTTGATTCTGTCATTCGAATTCATCCGCTGGGATATATACGCGAAAGCTCTCGTAGACCACTGAGATTCGTGCAGTCAGTCATTGTTCGCAGAGCAATTATAGTGTTGATCATAATTCTTTTATCCGCATTCCTTTGTCAACACTCGCACTTACTAGTTTAGCAGGTCAGCTCTGGAGGGAGCATCCCAGGGCCCAGTGGTTACCGCTTGGAGGTATAGTAAGCACAATTGACGTGTACTATAAGTTGCAACATCTGGGCGCCGCCAAGTTGGCACCAGCCAGAGCCTACAAGGATAGTACAGCGCCCATCCACCCGTATCGCCTTTCGCGAGGAATTAATTTCATTTCCATGAAAAATGCTTTCTCGGAATTGGCAAAAAATTGAAGGTCTGCTCCATTCCCTCACAAAGGCAATGGCTGTGAGAAATGCGCAAGGCCCCGGAGCCCCTCGTTCTTTCTCACAACCCTATTTATCTATTTATTTATTCATTTAAGTTTTTAGCCTTTTTATACAAACGAGTAATTAAAAAACTAAAATTATTTCATGTTAAAATAAAAAACATAAAATAAAAGCATCACATGTTGAGCAATTCAAATTTTTTTAAATTGTATGAATTCAAATTCAAATACAAAAACAAAAATAACACAGGTCAAATCAAAATAATATAAAATAAAAAACCATAAATAAGTTTAGGAACTCAAATCTATTAAGAGTTCCTTTTATTTACCCATTGCGATGTTAGATGAGACTTGTTATTTGTATTTGTAATTCTTAAAGTCAAAATTTCAAAAATTTTTTATACATCTTGAAAGCTGCTGAAGTGGTTGGAGTAGGAATTTTGAACTCAATTTAACTTTTTAAAACAACCGATTTGTCTTTATTTGGAGGGTCAAAAAAATCTGTTGCTGAATAAAATACTTTTCGAAGAAAGCTTACTTTTGGAGCAATGACACTAAATTTTTTTTACGAAGCCCACATAAGAAATTTCTTGCTTTAGTATAGTCTTTAATTTACCTAAGACATAGTCTCCGACTTCAAAGGAATCAACTTTTAACGCGTTTGAATGGCTTTCGAATGCTCCGCATCCGCATCAAGACTTGAAGAACTATAAATTTCAAAGAAACCTCCTACCGATTCATGTTATTCCGCAAAGTTTATCGCTTTTATCAGATGAAGAAACACGAGAGGTATGGCTTTTTCTTTGCTTTATCGAAAATTTTGTGACTCTTTTAGCGGATTTTAGTTTTTTAATAGTCCGGGGTACATTTGGCACCTGCTGAATGTGCCTCAATCCAAATACCGAATCTGCCCGGACTTCTTAAAATGTTTTTGTTTTGCACTAGTTCTTACCACAATTGAAAACCGGCTTTTTCTAAATAAGATTGCATGCACTGGACTTGGAAATCAACGAAGCTTGCATTTCCTGCCATTAATTTTTCACCTTGATAATCACTTACTTATCTACTAGCCAAAATTACATCGGAGTTCACATAAACACACAACAACATACACCTCTTTTGAGCGCGTAAATACAAATGTCAAACTAAGAGCATGTGCATGATTTGAGTAAAGGGTTATTTTCATTTCTTAATTCAGAGTGCATCCCATCGAAAATAGCTTTGAAGAATGTGCCCCGATAATAAATGTGCCCCAGTTTACCATACTTAGACTTTGGTTATCTTGATAACTGTTTTTTTCTCATTTTGTCTCTACGCTTATCTATTGTTTTGGTAATCAATTACTTCGTTCTGTTCAATTGTTGATTATTTCGCCATCGATTGACTGGTATTTTGTGGAAATTCACGCGAACTTTGACACCTTTAGCCTCTTTTCATCCACAAAAAAAAAAAACAAAATACCAATTAAACATTGGCGAAATAATCGCAAAACAAAACAGTAGAAAACGAAACGAGCCAAATATAAAGTAATCAAAGGCAGAAGCGTAGCTAGCATGGGTGGCACCTGGGGCGGCAATTACGGTGTCACCCCCAGAATGTAAAACAGTAAAATAAATGAAATTCCGCTAACCCATATAGTGCGATTTCTTTATTTAAATTCAAATAGAAAATTTAAAAAAAGAAGAACAAAAATTAATGTATCTTCATTAGGGTGGTCCTTAGGAAAAAAAATTGGGGAAGCCACCCTGATTGGTTCTAAATCAGGAAAAAAATGCCCTAATTTTTTTTAAATTTTTATTCCTATCCCTTCCTGACCCTATTTCATTAAGAAGTTTTTTGCATTTAAAGGAAAAAAATAACAGTTTATAGCCTCTAAGAAACAGTGGCTCCCTCTTTGCTTTTATACTTTCATACGGTATCAGACGCATAAAACTATCATACCTATTATTCGCATGAATGATCAAACATCCGCCATTTACCCAACATTGGACACAAAATATCGCCCCTACTCTAGTAACAACCAGTATCAAAATAGGGTCATGAAGGGTTATAGATAAAAATATGAAAAAAAAGGAATTTTTTTTTATCATTTTTAAGAATCGATTTAGGGGGCGTCACACTCAATTTTCGCCAAAAAGTAAAATAAGGACCACCCTAATCTTAGAGGGCGGCCGTGGTGCAGTGGTAGAGTGTTTAGTAGATAGGCCGGACGCGTGGGTTCGAATCCCGCTCTGGGCATCTACTTTTCTTTCAGCCTCCCAGTTTCATATGGACGCCGCCCTTGAGGTTATATATGTAAAATTACTAACAACTTATTTCCAACTACTGCAACACAAAAAAAAGGGAAGGCTGCTACTCTGGTAGTACAATGGACTGGATATTAGGTCTGAGTTCTCCAGATTAGCATAAGCCTCCTCTTTTTTTTAATTAAAAAAAAAAAAAAACCACCCTAATCTTCAAATTCACATTGTTTGGAAAATAAAAAAAACAGAAAACATTAATAAAACGTCTTCTTCCTAGCGTTTAAAGCAGAAAATTCGCTGATAGCGTCATCAAAACTTATTTGCTGGGTCGCCTAATGTTCAATTGTTAAAATTCCCAGATTGTTGAGCCTCTTTTCCGTCATTGTTGCCCGCAAGTAGTTTTTAATTAATTTAAGGGGTTAAAGGTAGTAGATTTTTGTTTTTTTGCATTTTTTATAGTATAGTATCTTCTAAAATATTCTCTGAAAGTTTGAAGTGAATCCGATAAATATCTTTCGAGTTATTCAGCTTTATTTTCAGCTTTCATTACTGTTCATAAGGCGACTGTAAAACTTTGAATGCGGTTTTCTCAAATCTATATTTTTATAACTGGTGCCAACTGTAACTCAAAAACTGCTCGATAGATTTGAATGAAACTTATACAGTTTTTAGAAATCATAAAAAGCTAGTCCCTGATCGAAGAATTTTTTGTTTTTTTAAAAATTCGATTTTTTATAAACAATTAATTGTTGATTTTTTTCCGAAAGTCAAAGAAAATTTCCTGAGGCCGCCATTTTGTTAATTTAGAAAGAAAAATAAGTCCTTCGATCAAGCACTAGCTTTTTATGTTTTCTAAGAACTGTATAAGTTTCATTCAAATCTATCAAGCGGATTTTGAGTTACAGTTGGCACCGTAAGGACCCATTTTTAAAATCTGTTGAACTTTGACCACCATAACTTGCAAAATAGTTAGTATTTTTTTTTTTAATTTTAGTGAAGTAATTTTAAAGTAAAATGAAACGAAATGATACTATGTTTTTGCTTTAGTGAAAAAAAAATTAATTAGTAGTAAAAAAAAATTATTGAAAAATGGCATTTGTTCACGCTCCTGACTACCCCTAACCCCATAAGCTAACTAAAACTCCTTTCACATGACGCAACTGTCACACATATTCCCATAAACATTTTTAATGCGACAATGAGATTCGGAAGAGATTCTGCATACTCCTTTTCAAGGATGAATTTCATAAAGTCTAAAGATAAACAATTAGATGTTTGCACTTTAGCCTCTTTCGACGGATTTCTCAACGCTGGTATCTCTGAGAGAAGTTCTGACTCTGAAACCTCTACATAAGCACTAGCAAATTTTGAAACAGCTATTTTCAAAACATTAATGTTTGCTAGAAGTAAAGTCTTCGCCTGTACAATTTCAAACAATGAAGCCACCTCCTTAATAGACTCTGTTCTTGTTCGAAGTTCAGTGATGAATCGATCAAGCCACTCGAACATGTCTTTCCGTAGTTCAGCGCTCAGAGAAAGTCCTGCATCAGTTGCCAACTCACCCAGGCGCGGATCCAGGATTTTGATAGGGGGGGAGGACAGTTTTCTTTCCTTTTCAATGATTTGCAGTTATTGAATATAAACTCAATCAAATATAAGAATACATTTTTTATTTAAAAGAATTAGAAAAATTGTTAAAAAAATAAAAAAAAAATAGGTTAAATTAGTTTAAAACAGTTAATTAAATGCTAAATTCTAACTTTTTGTTGGAGCAGGTTTTTGAAAACCTTGTTATTACATTTCAACATCGATCGGGATTTGTCTGTGGATGTGCATAAGTGCCAGACCGCAAAGGCGATTTTCACTCATTATGGACCATAAATATAGGCTTTAAAGCGCCGCAATGAAAAAAAAGACCGCTCTGCCGAAGAATTCGTAACCGGAAGCGTTGCAAGGATTAAAAGAAAACTATGTGTATAATGCCAAACACATCCTTATTGCATTTATCCATCAACTCAAGAGCAGTAACGGGAAGATGGTTGCTCTGCTCCTTTACCGTTAATCATCTCTCCCGCCACAACACCAGCTCATCTTTGAGCAAAAAACAGGCTGTTTCTGTATTTTACTCTTAGAGTTGACCAAAGCGATTTTTTAGCTACTTAACGGTGGTATCCAACTCATCAATATTATATCGAATTGCATTTCCGGAATGAAAATTGTAAGTTTAAATATAACTAAGGTTTCCGGTCGAAATTTTTCATGCAAATCGGTCAGGACAAAGTCAATTAGAGGTGCATATAACGAGATTCTGTAGTATACCTCAGCTGAATTAGTGTCAAAATTAGCTCGGTGAATTTGGCGTCCAACATGACGTGGAATACGAGGAATTCTCAACTCGACATTCAACTGATCGCATAAATTCGTTGGAAACTGGTACCTAAGTTCTCCCGGCGACCTTGAAGAACGGAAATCGTGTTCTTCACCAGCATTGCGCTGCTATTCAGGTCAAGAGATTTAGATTATAGTAACTTGCTCAAGGAATGTGTTAAAGAAACACATCACTCAAACACAAAACTGATACAATAAACTGTGAATTGCATAAAGATGTTATAAGTAAGGAAGCCTTGCCAGCCGTGCTTGGGTCACGCCACTGCGATATCGTTTCGAATACATCCACAATTTTGATGAGGTCCATAGAAAATTGAAGTACACCTTCATGTCATTCTACCCACCTTGTTTCGCAAAGTGATGTGAGGGCACACCCCAAGGTGTTCATGAGGACAGTTTTTCGTTTGGGATGCGATTTGAAGAAGAAGATAACCTCTTTCATTATTGCAACAGCGTCTCGAATGGCAGGTACTTTTGAACTTTGTAAAATGGAGTTATTTATCTTATTACTGTAGCATGGAGTCCTGACAGCATTTTTCGCTTCTCTCTGAATTTCCAAAACAGAACCTCGAACTTCTGAAAGCATAACAGCACATCCGTCTGTCCCTATTCCTACTCAGCATACAAGACGAAGTTTCAGCTTTAACTTCAGTTGCAACAATACAATTTGGCCGATGGCTGTGCCAGTTAGAGATAACTCCTTAGATTTAAAATTTCCATCAAATTTCTCTTCGGCAGCTTGTTTTTTTCTAGTTTCCCTCCTGCTTTCCTCATCAGATTCGTATTCTTCATCAGTTCTGGAATAAGCTAGTCCCTCAAATGCATCCACGAAAGAGACAAAATCCTCACGAATGCTACCATTGTGAACGTAGCGTAATATAATACTCAGTTGGGAGAGGTGAGATGTATCAGTTGTTTCATCAAAAAGTATTGAATAATATTGTGAATCCCGAACTTTCGAATTACGAATTACGAATTGTTCTTTCTGTTTGAATGTAGTACTCCTCCGATGTTTTTATGCCAAGTTTAATTGCATCTTCTACGATCTATAACGCCATAGTATATATACTCCTTGGTAGCTTTGGGGTGTTACTCCCAAATGGGTGACACCCGGGGCGGTCCGCCCCCCCTTTGCTACGCCACTGATCAAAGGCCAAACTATGTTTAAACGAAACGAATGCAAAGCGAAGCGAGAATTATCGAAAAATAAATAAACTAAACAAAAGAAAAATTTAATGACACAATGCGAGACAACAAAACGCGAGACAACAAAAAACGAGATAAAAATCACGAAACGTACAACCTGTCTTATATTTCATATTTCAACTTTTAAGTCAACATTTTCTTTTTGGTGCTTTAATTAGATCTGTTCCAAGGTAAGAGAAACATATGTACTAGAAAAAATACCTTCATCCTACTAAACAAAAATTTACCACATAGCAGTCTACCGGAAAGCAACAATCAGAGAATCACAAAGCTTAAATCTCAAATTGTACAAAGCAATGTGTTTTTCCTTTTTTTGTTTGTAAGTATCTATGTGTTGGTCATACGAGTAGTGTGTTTCCGGAATCCTGTTGAGTTTTATTTTATTTAGTCTTGGGTTTTGTTGAAAACGACAGAGATATCCACAGAAAAATTCAGTTTTTGCTTGGGAATATCCCACATCTTTATGCTGTGATAAGTTTAGTTTTTCAGAAACAACAGGAAGAAAATTGGTAGGTAATTGTCGATGTTAGTTGGGCAAGGATTTGTAACGTTAACAACTTCTGCTGCGACCAGCCAATAAGCATTGCACTAAACTTTCCGTCACGACTCGCGACATATACATGACATTATGTTGCGCACATATTTCAAAGTATTTTGGGTATATTTTAAAATAACTTACAAATAAAGGCCGTTAAGTTTCTGCAAGTTAGTGCATGATTAGCTCTTTTGTTTTCGAATTCGTTAAGTTTAACTAAGTTGCTTTGAACTTATACAATTCATAGAATACAAAATATGCTACGTGGGTCAGCAATAATTTAGTTCAAGAAAGTAATCTATCTATTTTATCAAAGTTTTCTTCGTACTCATTCTAAATCTGTGCTCACAATAAATTGGCATAACCACTCACGATTCAAAAAAATTGGTTTTATTTTTAGCCCTTTTATGAGGCTATGTTTTCAGCCAGAAATATGCCCTTGTTTTCCGATGGTTTCCCATGCACTATGCACGGTCCAAACCTGGCTTCATAACAGCTCCATTACATCAGATTACTAGAAGATTCAATTCTATAATTCTAAAAACACAGTTGTGTCTCCTTTCTAAGCCTGTGCAAAGTCTATGATGAAAAAGATTTGAATTTGATATTATGTTGCTAAAGCAAAGGTGTTGGTGATGATCAAATCTCAAAACCGGTATCAAATTGCTCTTTAACGCTAGCTTTAAGAGGAATAAAGCATTGCTTACTTCAAAGCGATAGAATCATAAAATTGAAGTCACCCTAAATGAATATAATTTGCGTCAAAGTTAAAGTAACCATAAAACTCAAAGAATACAAGTACTATATTTCAAATTTCAGGTTAAAGAAAAAGTTGAAGTAAAGTTCAGATTCCTCCGTTTTGCCCATAAAGGTTAACCTGGGAAGATCCTTTTAATCTCCCCCCTTATGAAAACCCAATTCGACTTTTACAGACCAGTAATAATTTAGCATTTGATTTACATTTTACATCAAACCCACTCCGCACAAAAATCTACTGAGTAAGGGGCTGTAGGCGGGCGACAAGGACCATTTGGTTGATACACCACAAGACTAACTACACAAGTACTACATAGAACAAATAACACATAATAACAGCACGCATTAGTACAAGGCGTTCATTCCGATTTAATTACGGTGTTCTAATGGCAACGGGAACGGACGCTTTTCGGTTGACAATGACGCTGTCGTGATTTAGTGTTTTTTCATGAACTAATAACAGGTTCAATTGATGTTCCTTGCTTGCTCTATTTATTTACGTTTTATTTTGCATTTTAGAAAATATGAGCGAGATTCTTCTAGATGTAGTTCCTTATAAAAACGAGCAGGGCTTCGAATTTGATGTTTAAATAGTAGACACGTGCACCCAAGAGGACCCTAGCGTTCATAGGTTTTTCTTAAAACCCACCTCTGTCTATCAACTCCTACTCACACCTCCACGTGGTGAACATCGGGTGCCTAGTACCTCAACTGGAGATTGGGTCTCAACCCTAGTGGAAGGTTGTTGGTGGCAGCAAACGAGAGAGGGGGAGAGGTGCTCCCACTAAGGCAGCTCTTCTTTCATCCAGACGGCAGCGGAGGAATTCCCTAGATGGAATCAACGGTGGCGTCTACAGTTCCAGTCAGGTTGAACTACTTAGTGAACACCTTATAGGGCTACTACAACATATTTGGAGCTCAGGCCTATAAGGAACGGTTTATCCGGCTCCCCATCTTTGGAGTTATACAAGGATCTGGCACTCCAGGTTGGGGGTCGTGCTGTCGGGGTGACTTCCCGGCCACGTAAAGCGAAGTTAGTTGCGAAGCACCAACAAGCCTCGGATACGGACGGATTTACTGATGACGAACCTAGCAAACGAAAAACGGACAACGAACTTCGGATCTGTACGTGGAATGTTAGGTCCCTTAATAGACCACGTGCAGCCGAACAATTAGCGGAAGCCCTCAACTGCTACAAAGCAGATATTACCGCTATTCAAGAAATGCCATGGGATGGACCAGGTAGACGCAAATTAAAAGACTGCGACATCTACTACGGCGATTGCTACCGAGAACAAAAGCAGCGACTGTTTGGATGTGGATTTGTTGTTGGAACTAGACTCAGGCAAAAAGTCTTGAATTTCAACTATGTGAACGAGCGCATAGCAACAATCCGCATCAAGGCTGAATTCGTCAACATAAGCCTCATTTGCGCACATGCCCCTACAGAGGAAAAGGATGAAGACACCAAAGACGTATTCTACGAGCTCGTGGACAAAACATATGAGCAGTGCCCTAGCTATGACATTAAGATTGTTCTAGGAAATTTTAATGTCAAGCTAGGAAGAGTAGATATCTTTGGTGGAATAATCGGAAGATACAGCCTGCACGACAACATTTCCGATAACGGATTCAGGCTGATCGATTTCGCTGCGGGGCGAGATGTTCTGGTAGCTAGTACGCGGTTCCAGCACCTCAATATCCACAAAGGGACATGGAAATCTCCTGATCAATCAACCGTCAACCAGATTGACCACATTGCGATCGACGCACGACACTTCTCCAGTATAGAGGATGTCCGAACATTCCGAGGGGCCAACATTGACTCGGACCACTACCTTGTTGTAGCCAAGGTACGACTGCGGATATCCCAATCCAAGCCAAAACAAGGAAATACTGTGAGAAAATTCGACGTTGGACGACTACAATCGCAAGAGATCGCCAAGTGTTTTTCCGATCGAGTCTCTTACAACCTCTAAAGAAGTCCTATGCCGCCAGCATCAAGTATAGAGAACCAGTGGCAGCAGTGCCAATCAGCCATCAGAGATGCCGCCTCTGAAGTGCTGGGTTTCACACGGCCACCACAACGAAACCCCTGGTTTGACGACGAATGCCGGCAAGCACATGCAGCTAAACAGGAAGCATACAAAGCGGCGCTGCAAAAAAAGACTAGAAGTGCTTATGAGCTCTACAAGCAGAAGAGGAGAGACGAACACCGGCTTCTCAGACGGAAAAAGAGAGAGCATGAGAAGCGCGCGATCGAGGAGATAGAAGGGTGCCACAGTAGGAATGAGGTTCGGAAGTTTTACCAGAAGGTAAAAACAACAGCCTCGGGCTACAAGCCCCGAGCCGAAGCCTGCAAAGACGAACAAGGGAACATCGTGGTGGAACTGCAGTCAATGCTGAGGATATGGAAAGACCAATTCTCCAAGCTCTATAACGACGTAGACCAACAGTTCCGCCAACCCGACCTGAACGAAATGAAGACAGCAGTATCCAAGCTAAAGTCCAACAAAGCTGCTGGAGCTGATGGCCTCACTGCCGCATTGTTTAAATCGGCAGGCGATGACCTGGTCAGGACTATGCACCAGCTCATTTGCAAAATATGGTCGGAAGAAATCGCAGTTTCTTCGGACTAAGAAGGCAATTGAGTAGTAAAGTCCTCTCTCGAGCAACTAAAGTGTCCCTGTGTAAGACACTTATCATCCCCGTTCTTATATATGGTGCAGAGGCATGGACCTTGTCAAAGGCAGACGAGAACGCTTTAGGATGCTTCGAGAGAAAAATTCTTCGGGTGATTTTTGGTCCCGTCTGCATAGATGGAGAGTGGAAAAGAAGATTTAAGGACGAATTGTACGGGCTGTACAGTGACACTGACCTTGTCAAAGGAGTCAAGGTCCAGCGGCTTAGATGGCTGGGTCAAGTAGAGCGAATGGACACCAACGCTCCGGCCAGGAAAGTCTTCGAATCCAATCCCGAGCGACGGCGCAGTAGAGGAAGACCGCGACTCAGGTGGCGCACGCAAGTAGGAGAGGACCTCAACCAACTTGGCGTGCAAAACTGGAGGCAGCTAGCTAGGAACCGAGCTGGCTGAAGAAGCATGTTGGTTGAGGCCCTAGTCCGTCCCGGACTGTAGCGCCACCTTAAGTAAGTAAGTAAGGGCTTCGAATTTTCCTCCTTCACATACACCGACAGTAACTTTGAAAAATCGCAGGACGCAAGACATGTGTTAAAGTCTACCTAACGTTGTGAATGGTTAAACGCGAAAACATTGCACCTGTCTGTATGTCCGTATATTGATCTGCAGCCTGAATTGCTTAACCGATTTTCTTCAAAATTTTCAGTTAGGGTCTGTAAGGCAGCCTACAGAGGGATTTTTGGAATTGGGTCCCTAGGTCTTGAAATAACGGTACCTGCCATACAACCTATATGATAATACTTATTTTTCTCGAAAAAGACTCTAACGATTTCTATAAAATTTCATGTGAAGGATTATTTTCAAATTTTCTTCCTTATAATATAAAATTATTTTTTTTTGGAAAGAGTCGAACAACGTTACCTCCCATAGTACCGTTTTTTTCAAAGCCGACTTTCTAGTCAATGGCTGACACGGTTTTGACGAAATTTAGTATTTAAAAAGTCGTAAATGATTTAAGAAAAACTGCATATTAACATATGAAAAAATTTAAAATTTTTAAATTTTTATTAATTTTTTTGAAAGAATTTGATTTTTTTGAATATTTTCAAAACGGTATTGCTGTTTTTTTTTAAATTTTTTGTAAAAGCATCTTCAGCCAAGATCTTAAAACTTACATACCTTCTTAAAAAACTTTTTTTTTGAAAATGAATATTAAAAAAAAACGTTTTTTGAAAAAACAGCTTCAACGATTTCGGTTAAACTTTCACTGTTTATAAGTATTCAAGCAATTGCAAAAGTTTGGCGTTTTTAGATTTTCGCTTGAAATCTTTGGAATATTTAATTTAAATTTTTTTCAATATTCTGCGTGATTTAATTCAAATTTCATAATTAATGTGTAGTTGGCAGCCCTGAAACTACCAAATATATTTAGAGCGAAGGCTAAAACATTTAACTTATAGCCTTAATATTTTGGTATTGTACTTAGCACACAATCGCAAGTTCGTGCGACCCAGTCGTGCCCATTTTTATTCTTCTAATTTAAATCAAAGTAAGAAAAATAACGAACAAAGCTAAAACTTATCAAATCGCTATACCAAAATTTTTTCTACTTAAATACTTAAATACATGCATAAGTTATTCGTTAAGTAAATTAATTGCGTTAGCTTCAGAAACATTCAAACAAAAGAGATTACTTAAAGTTTCAAATGCGAAATTCGATATTGATACAAAACGGCGCTGTGCCCGGTCGACGTTGCGGTTGCCTTCGCTTGCAACAATTATAAATAGTTAAGTAATTATTTTGCGTTGCAAAACCATGTGCAAGATTGTATGTAAGCAAAGAGTGAAGTGAATGCAATGCTGCTGCATAGCGAAATAGAGGGTACAAGACACATTACACAGAGAAATGGAAACCTTTAATGCTGCAAGTAGGTTATTAGATCTTATAAACTTATGAAAACTTGAAATTGAACTCAAGATTTTTTCAGACTCTACCAAACATGAGAAACAAATCTAAATTTTTTGCCGAGATTTAATTGGATGAATGAAGAAATTTTTG
The DNA here is from genome assembly GCA_949752695.1 of Melanostoma scalare. Classification (NCBI taxonomy): domain Eukaryota; kingdom Metazoa; phylum Arthropoda; class Insecta; order Diptera; family Syrphidae; genus Melanostoma; species Melanostoma scalare. Next base: position 63,294,662 of record OX456986.1, on the reverse strand, counting down.
TATATCTGTGTATTTTGAACTAAATACTTTTAACAAAAAATACAGCTGAATATGCCGAGGAACAGTCTAGCTTACTAACAGGATATATTCGCAATGCTAAGGGTCATGTTGACTGAAATTATTCTTATTTTGGAAATTGGTACCTACTTTGAAGCTTTTACACATTAAAATTTATAAATGAAGAAGTTCTAACTTTTTAAGATCAAAATAAAATAAATAATGCTCGAAGATAGGAGAAGGAGGACATTTTGGAAAGCTAAGTATAATGGTAGATATACACACTGTGCTTCAGAGTATTAAACTCCAAAGGAAAACTGATAACAAAAGCTCAATTTTGACAGAGGATGATGCCATTTAGGTTATCATCCAAAATGGCATCATCCTCTGTCAAAATTGAGCTTTTGTTATCAGTTTTCCTTTGGAGTTTAATACTCTGAAGCACAGTGTGTATATCTACCACAGTGGAAAATGCTCAAGAGAAGGTGAAGACGGTGGGTACTGCTTTCGAACAAGTACCTATAAGGCGAATGAGTGCATTTGCCCAAATTACGACCTCGAGAACAGAGCCTTTGCCGAACACCTCTATCTTAGAGGCGAGATCTCGCATTGGTTCAATGACGATGACGACCCACTGGCAAATGCAGTCATCGCCGAACGAAGCGGAGGTAACACCCTTTTCGTTTCTAAAATGGACCTTGAAGACAGCATTCACAATATAAAGAAAAAAAAATCAGCAGGAGTCGACGCGACGGCATACCCAATATTGTGCTGCGAAACCTCTTCGAAGGCGGTGGACATATACACCACGTTGTTCAATGCTCTGAATAATGCATATTATCCAGTGGGTTGGAAGACGGCAGTGGCCCATCCTCTCCTTAAAAAAGGGAAGGATGGTTCCAATCCAGAAAATCTCAGGTCAATTAGTCTTCTTCGGAGTATCAGCAAGGTATTCGAGAAAGTTCTCAATAGAGCACTGTCCACATGGGCTGAGGACAAACATATTATTCCAGAAAATCAGTTCGGTTTTAAGGCGGGACATATACATGCAGCGTCTAAACTAGTATCTGATACCCAATGGAGCAAAGCTTAAAAGCAGTGTTCGGGTGCATGTTTGGTTGACTTGGAGAAGGCATTCGATACCGTTTGGTTAGACGGTCTTTTCTATGAGTTGATCAGGTATGGCATGAGTAAACCACTGCACAGACCAAAATACAGAACGGTCTGCAACAGGGAGCGGTGAATTCGCCTATTTTGTTCAGCATTTTCACCGGCGATATAATTGGTTCACTTCACCATGCTTTAGCGTATGCCGACGACCTCATTGCGTACAGAACATGTTCAAAGATTGAAGTCATCAGAAGTCTCTTGCAAAGTGACTTCGATAAGATTGCAAATATGGCGATAACTGGAAGTTGAAAATCAACTTTCAGAAATCGGAAACAATTGTGTTTAGAACTTCGTTGGCTCGGGCCTCATGGAATACAAGAAAGAACTGGCGAAAGCTGGTGATCGTTGATCTACATGGCCACTCACTGCCAAGCAAAGTAGTAGTCAATTACCTCTGCCTTTGGCTAGATCAGTATCTATATTTTAAAAAACATATGGATGTGGCTCTGGCCAGGGCTAGAGGAACTTTTGCTCTGACATGGTGACTGTTTCACAGCAGACAACTTGATAGCAGAGTGAAAGTGATTTGCTATATGGCCCTAATAAGGCCCATCTTTGGGTGCCATTTTCACAGCCAGCCAGCGTCTCGAAAAGATTCGGGTGTTTCAGAGACAGTGTCTTCGTACCTGGCTTAGATTACAAAACACCAGAGTCGGAGTACAACGGGGTTCAAATAAACAGAATTAACAACTTCGTTTTAAAACTGATGGCCTGATATTTGGGACTTTCTAACCTAACATTAAGTATATATGGAGAATAATATCTCACCGGAGGCTTTTCTCTATTTTGACATGGAAGGGTGGATACAGGATAGATTGGCGGTTCCGTTGATCTACCGCGCCTGCCGAAAGTCCCCGGAACGACGCACGGCTCCTTTAAAGCCGAAATGTCACCGCAGTTTGCGGATACTTTGAAGAGCTCATTCGGCTCACTAGGGCGGTCTCTGATCGCGATCGTCGTGACGTTGTTAAAACGTCAAAACTGTTCTGATGGTGGTCAGATGAAAAACGACGATAAATGTCAGTGATTGAGTAGTAATATTTCGGTGAATTTCAAGAGAAGAAAGTTCTCGATATAGCAGAAAAAAAAATTTATTTGCTTTCTTTTTTATGAAGCAATGTCTATACCTATCTTACAATCTGCCATTCTTTTTGAGGATTACCAATGTTCTCAGCCAGGCTATTGGCATAATACGTATCCCCACAACGGGGAATATCTGTTTTTAACTCGAATGTGCAATAAATTTTTATGTTTCCAACTTTTTGCTAACCATTATTTGTTCGCCAAAATATGAATTAAAAATGAATATATTCTTTATATTATAATATTGGTAATAATTTTTGAATTTGAACTCGAGCTAACTCGTCGTATCAAATCAATTAGAATATTGCAATCCATCCTAAAACGCGGTGGTAAATGACTTCAAAAACTCGGCGTGTATTACAAAAAAATAAAAATTTTCTGCAGATTCCTAAAAGAACAGAGCTTGTACATCAACGCCTTACTATTTACTTTGTCAAAAGCAGCTTTAAAGTCCACAAAACATGCGTAAGTTTTTTTCTTTTTATCAATGGACTTTCTTGCAATACTAAAGATAATGCGAAGACATAATCTAGCATTGGTGAGTCTCTCGTGTAAAATTGAGGTAAATTGAGTGGTACAGTATACCGCAAACAAATATACGAATGAGCTGTATAAGTGATCATCAACGTCAGATTTCAATCATGTCTCGCAAATACAAATAACATCAACCCTAGAACCCTTTAAGATGTAGTTCAAGTAATCCAATTTCGCTAAACTTAAGCTACGGGCATTGAAATAGTATACCTACTTTCAACACCCTGTGAGAGCTGGATAGAATGTTTATGACCGATCGCAAAGCGTCTCCATCAAAAACAGGAAAGCTATAAATAATCATCATCCTTAAATATTCGTTGTTGAAAAAAACAAAAATCAACTTCTGAAATATATTTAAAACAGCAACAAAAAAGTCTAATGTCGGGTTCTTGTGTAAGTAATTAAAGCCAGATTGCGGACAATGTAATTTGACAGTTGTTGCATTGTATGTTTACCCTATTAAATTTTTATTCTTACTGTACCCATTATATTATGTATCAAGTACTTTTCCACCTAAAGAATAAGAAGAAGAACTCACATCATGTAAAAAAGAATGAACGGAATTTTCCCCCAGACGACAGACAACTGTAGTCCGCTATTTGAACCACACCTAGTTTTTTATTAAGACTGAATTACCATTAGAATAAAGAATTATAATGTATTGAATATACTATTGTGTTTCATTGGGAAAATACAACAGGTCTGGCGACGAGGAAAAACTAAATTATAAGTCGTGTAAAAAAAAAAAAAATTTTGTAATGTCAAATCGGTTGATTGGCCATATCGAGCCATTTTAGCCGGAGAGCTAGTGACCGATTTGCTTACCTCATTTTACCATTGCTCATAGAAAGATTTAGGCCCGACAAGTATAAAAGTGCCCGTCTTACACTCCGGTTCGGTCCATGTGGCCTTAAGATTATGGCTTGAAGTTGTAAAAAATAAGTCCCCATTTACCTCATTTTACCAAGGCTCATCTTTTAATATATTCTTCATTGATTCAATATATACACGTAAATAGCATTGTAAGACGTTTTAGCTGTCCATGACATGCTGTAAGACGCTCGTATATATGTAAAAAAAATGACCCCATTTACCTCATTTTACCAAGGCTGGTTTTTACACACAACTAAGACGACAAAAACAAACACACATTTCAAGTGTAAGACGTTTATTCGGTCAATAACCCTCCGTAAGACGCTGAAAATTAAATTAAGATAGAAACAATTATAGTCTATTGATTATGTAATTTCTTAAGGTACTCGACATTGAATGAACTTTTATTGCATGAATCGATTAATGGGTTAATATTAGAGAAAAAAACCAAAGTCCTATTAAATTAGAGGGTGCGAATCGGAGATATGGGTTCTAAACCATCTTCATTCATTTTTTCAATATATCTCGAGAACGAAGCAAAATTTTCATGCAATTCCAAGGACGTTTTTTGTAGAGAGCAAATTTTCCCATCGAAATGTATCTTTCTTAAAATTATAAATAAAAATTTTTTATCCAAATTAGTAAAATTCCCGAAAAAAAAAGTCAATTTCTTGCAGTATTTAGTTTTGTCAGTTTTTTTTAATGGCATTTCTTTCTGGTTGCTGATAGGTATAGGCAATGCTTTATAAAAAAGGAAGTAAATAAAATTTTTTTTAAAATGCTATATCAGAAAACTTTCTGCGTTTCATATTCACCGAAATATTACCACTTAATCATAGACATTTATCGTTATTTTTCATCCTTTTTATATTGACTGCAGTTTCTTTGTATGAAACTAGGTTGAACCAGACCCTAAGCAACAGTCGTTTCCAATATTTTTGCAAATTGTCAAAAAGTGCAAATTTTTCGCTGGCACTGTTCCGACTAGGTTTTAATTTAAACTTGAAAAAAACTAGGAAAAAAGTATTTTGAAATGAAACACACAACTTCACTTTTTAACTTGCAAATTGGTTGTAATTTAATTCTTCTCAACTTTTAGTCATATGACTTTTTGTACATTAACTTCATTACTTTTTCATAAACATTCTATGTTTTTGTTTACGTTTACAATTTGTGGAACGTACATATGTTTAGTATTGTTTATTTTCTTTGTAAATGTATCCATCCAGTTCCAAACAGGCACAAATACCACCAACACGTGACACCATTAAACATCATGGCCTAAGAACTTTTTTCCAAATCCAACAGTGGCATGGAAACCGCTTAGATCCTTTGACAACAAATTTGATGAAATTTAACTTTTAGTCTCCCCTATACCTTATCTAAACTTTTTAAATGTATATATCAACAAATGTTCTTTTGTCTTCAATATTCAATATCTTTGCATATATATTTGATATTAATGTTATCTTAAAAAGACGGCATCGTTTATGGCTTTTATTGCCCTGATGCCTTAACAAAATAATTTGTAAATTTATTTGTAAATTATTTCAATAAATAAATAAATAAAATAAATTAGATCCTTTAAACTTTGGTTTTGATCCTAAATGTGGACTCATTCCGATTCGCACAATTACACATTCTACACCAGAGATATAACTAAAAAATGGCTTGTGGTTGCACTACAGGTTGCCATGGAAGCTGTAGTTGCAGAAAACTACAAATGAAAATGAAACAAAATAAAGAATGAATGGGAGCCAATTGCGATAATGTGGAAGTAGCCGCCGATATTGCAGAAGATGACATTTTTGAAGATGTAGATGTTGATGTCGATATAGACCTTCGAAATTTTATTCAAGAATTACAATAGCACCAGGATTAAACACTGTAATTGTAAAGTAAAAAAAAAAAAAATATATAGTTAGCATTTTTTTACATATAAAATACTTTTCCATCGAGTAAAAAATATTTCTTTTCCTAATAAATGAAAAGATTAGTAAAAAGTTTTTAACAGTTAAAACACTTTTTACATTTCCTCAAAAGAAGAATAAATGCAGTCAATATAAAAAGGATGAAAAATAACGATAAATGTCTATGATTAAGTGGTAATATTTCGGTGAATATGAAACGCAGAAAGTTTTCTGATATAGCATTTTAAAGAAAATTTTATTTACTTTCTTTTTTATAAAGCATTGCCTATACCTATCAGCAACCAGAAAGAAATGCCATTAACAAAAAACTGACAAAACTAAAAACTGCAAGAAATTGACTTTTTTTTGTCGGGAATTTTACTAATTTGGATAAAAATTTTTTATTTATAATTTTAAGAAAGATACATTTCGATGGGAAAATTTGCTCTCTACAAAAAACGTCCTTGGAATTGCATGAAAATTTTGCTTCGTTCTCGAGATATATTGAAAAAATGAATGAAGATGGTTTAGAACCCATATCTCCGATTCGCACCCTCTAATTTAATAGGACTTTGGTTTTTTTCTCTAATATTAACCCATTAATCGATTCATGCAATAAAAGTTCATTCAATGTCGAGTACCTTAAGAAATGACATAATCAATAGACTATAATTGTTTCTATCTTAATTTAATTTTCAGCGTCTTACGGAGGGTTATTGACCGAATAAACGTCTTACACTTGAAATGTGTGTTTGTTTTTATGTCATCTTAGTTGTGTGTAAAAACCAGCCTTGGTAAAATGAGGTAAATGGGGTCATTTTTTTTACATATATATCTACGAGCGTCTTACAGCATGTCATGGACAGCTAAAACGTCTTACAATGCTATTTTCGTGTATATACAGGGTGTCCCGTAATTCGTTTTACATACTTTGGGATATGATTCTTGGTCATATTCTAAGAAAAAATTGTTCTACAGTAAAGTCCGTTTCTCAAGTTTGACATCACTTTTTGACAATTTAAAAAAAGGCTAACTTTGGTGCACCCTGACCTTTGTTAAATTCGATATCTCTGTCGAAACTGATGATAGGAACCTAATCTTAGACTCAATTTTTTGTAGAAATAACAACCTTTAAGATTGTTTTTAAATTAGGCTTCCATAGGTTTAGGGTTGCCAGATTTTCAATTTTAAGTGGTGTTCAAATTTTCTTCCCAAAACAAAGTTTTGACTTTGAGGTCATTTTTTTGGAGAAAAGGCCTGATAAACATAGAGTTTCTTTATTTTTTACAGATGAACAAAACAATAATAAAGAAAAAACTTAGCATTAAGTTAGCTCAAAAACCCATACATTTTATGATACTTGAAAAAAAACGAAATGGGAAAAATTTAAAAAAAAATGAAAAAAAGTTCTTGCTTTGAGGTTTGTTTGAATAAAACAATAATATGATCACTTTTAGTAGTTTTTTTATGTATTTAATACAAATACAATTATAACAAGTGCTCAAAGCCCCATCCTTCGTTTTGAATCCATGCCAGAGCCCGTTTTTGGATTTCATTGTGGGTGTTTGCTGTCGATAACTCTTGTCTTACTTGTAGTCTTGTAATCTTTGAAGCTGTAATTAAATTTGACTCCTATAGGCTAAGGGTTACCAGATTTTCAGTTAGTAGAAAGTTCCTGGTATCCTTTGTTGTGCTTTTCTTCAATTTCCATTTAAAAACTGATATAAGAAAAAAAATGTCTGCGTATTCTTCTCTCGTAAATGAAAGCATTTCAAAAAACTCTCTGATCAAACTGCAATCGTGACTTAATTTGACAAACTAATGAACAAATTTGTTTTCTTATTCTTTTATACGACTTATTTACCTATTGAACATTCATACCCCAAATTTAAAGCAAACATCCACAATGAAATCCAAAAACGGGCTCTGGCATGGATTCAAAACGAAGGATGGGGCTTTGAGCACTTGTTATAATTGTATTTGTATTAAATACATAAAAAAACTACTAAAAGTGATCATATTATTGTTTTATTCAAACAAACCTCAAAGCAAGAACTTTTTTTCATTTTTTTTTTAATTTTTCCCATTTCGTTTTTTTTCAAGTATCATAAAATGTATGGGTTTTTGAGCTAACTTAATGCTGAGTTTTTTCTTTATTATTGTTTTGTTCATCTGTAAAAAATAAAGAAACTCTATGTTTATCAGGCCTTTTCTCCAAAAAAATGACCTCAAAGTCAAAACTTTGTTTTGGGAAGAAAATTTGAACACCACTTAAAATTGAAAATCTGGCAACCCTAAACCTATGGAAGCCTAATTTAAATACAGTCTTAAAGGCTGTTATTTCATACAAAAATTGAGTCTAAGATTAGGTTCCTATCATCGGTTTCGACAGAGATATCGAATTTAACAAAGGTCAGGGTACACCAAAGTTAGCCTTTTTTTAAATTGTCAAAAAGTGATGTCAAACTTGAGAAACGGACTTTACTGTAGAACAATTTTTTTCTTAGAATATGACCAAAAATCATATCCCAATGTATGTAAAACGAATTACGGGACACCCTGTATATTGAATCAATGAAGAATATATCAAAAGATGAGCCTTGGTAAAATGAGGTAAATGGGGACTTATTTTTTACAACTTCAAGCCCTAATCTTAAGGCCTCATGGACCGAACCGGAGTGTAAGACGGGCACTTTTATACTTGTCGGGCCTAAATCCTTCTATGAGCAAAGTTTGAGCCTAGGTAAAATGAGGTAAGCAAATCGGTCGTTAGCTCTTGGTCTATTTGTGCCGGGTACGAATTTTAAGGCATACGAAGACAGAGTTCAACAATTTTTTATTGTAAATGATCTTCAAGAAGAAGCTAAGACTCCACTTTTCATCACCATTGTTGGAGCTGGAATTTATGAAGTTTTGATGTCTCTCACTATGCCTGACCTTACAAGTACCTACAAAGGATTTTTCAACCTTGATGTCTTTGCTGCGTAATCATTTCTCACCTAAGAAAAATAAACAAGCTGAAAGGTGTGCATTTTACAAAGCTAAACAGGAGGAAGGTGAGCCAATAAACGATTATATAGTGAGATTAAAATCTTTGGCACAAACATGTGATTTTGGTGGGTTTCTGAAAACCAATACCACAGACAAAATGGTGGCTGATCACATGCTTAAAATTTTGGATGAAAATCTCACAGATCGTTTTATTATTGGTCTTCGCGATGAAAAAATTCAACAACTGCTCCTGAATGACGATTCTCTCACATTCGAAAAATACTGTGAAAAAGCATTAAATATGGAATTGTCACAAAAAACGTCAAAGTCATTGCAAGCTGTGCCTCAACAAGCAATTTATCGTCAACAAAGAATTAACAAGTTCAATCGTCAAAGTCATCAAAGTGCCGCGAGAAAAATAAAATCGCATACCCCAGCAGCCCCGTCAAATCAGTCCAGTCAGTCCAGCCAGTGCAGTCAGTCAAATCGGCGCGGCGTGTCAAATACAGCAACTCATCTTGTTATCGTTGCGGAAGAAATCATAACCCAAACACATGCCCCGCAAAAAATTGGGAATGCTTTCTCTGTCAGTCAAAAGGTCACACATCTACTGTTTGTAAAAACAAAAAACGGACACATGTAAATTCTATCAACACATGTGAGAAAGAAGTTCCAGCGATGAGCATAAATACCATCAAGTCAAATACAACCTGTACACAAGGACCACTCCAGCGTGAACTATTTGTAAATAGTCAACCTGTCACAATGGAAATCGACACGGGTGCCACGGCATCAATCATTAACGAAGCTGAGTTTATTTTAAGATTTCCTAAAGAAAAATTAAATAGTTCTGAAAATAATCTTTGTTCTGTTACAGGTAGCATTATAAAAGAACTTGGAAGTATGAATGCTGAAGTCAGCCTTGGTGAAGGAAGTTCAATTTTAACATTAATCGTGGTCGAAGGTCAGTGGCCCAAAAAGCCGCTTCTTGGTCGGACGTGGTTAGATAGCCCATTTCCTAATTGGAGACAACATTTTTGTTTGGGTAGAAGTATTCAAGTTGTAAGTAAAAACAAAATGAACGTAGTTAGTGAAATAAAACAAATGTATCCGGGTATTTTAGATAAAAATTTAACAAGTCCAATTGTAGGGTTCAAAGCTAGTTTTAAAAGAAGATTCCATACCTATATTTCACGCCGCGTATATAGCGTTCCATATAAACTACGCGAGAAAGTCGAAGCCGAGTTAATTAAAATGTGTAATGATAAAGTCATAGAGCCAGTCGAATATAGTCGTTGGGCGAGTCCAGTAGTTGTTGTGCCTAAACCAAATGGTGATATTCGCCTTTGCGTTGATTTTAAGGTTACCATACCATCAACAAATTTATAGAAACCGCGTTTTATCCTTTGCCTAATCCACAAGATATTTATGCAAACTTAGCAAATTGTTCGGTATTTTGCGTAATTGACCTTACAGGTGCATACCAACAACTAGCCATCGATCCAGCTTGTGAAGATTTGTTAGTTATTAACACGTTAAAAGGGTTATATCGTTGTCTTCGATTGCCTTTAGGTGTCGGGAGTGGTCCGGCGATATTTCAGTCCGTAATGGATCGTGTGCTCCTTGGGTTGAAAAGGGTATTCTGTTATATCGATGATATTCTCATTGGCGGTGCTTCAGAGGATGAGTGTAAGAAAACCTTGTTTGAAGTGTTAGGGAGATTGAATAGACATAATATTCGTATAAACATTGACAAATGTAAGTTTCTAGAAGAGTCAGTCACATATCTGGGTCATAATATTTCTGTCCGACCCCAAAAGATGATAAAGTTAAAGCTATTTATGAGGCACCAGCACCTCAAAATGTAACTCAGTTACAATCATTTTTAGGTCTTATTAACTATTATGGTAAATTTATACCACATTTGTCTACCAAATTAAAGCCTCTGTATAATTTGCTGCGTAAGGATGTTGATTTTATTTGGAGTGCCGAGGCACAAAATGCTTTCCACAATTGCAAGACATTGCTTTTAACAAACAACATTCTTGAACTTTTCGACCCCTCAAAAGACATAATTGTAGCAACTGATGCCAGTCCGTATGGTGTAGGAGCAGTGCTTTCACATTTGGTCAATGGCGTCGAGAAGCCTGTCATTTTCGCTTCGAGTACTTTGTCTGAGTCTGAAAAGCATTACTCCCAGCTTCACAGGGAGGCGTTAGCAATCGTGTTCGCAGTCAAAAAGTTCCATAACTATTTATATGATCAAAAATTCGTCATTTATACGGACCACCAAGCGCTCCGCGAGATTTTCAATCCAAAAAAAGGTACTCCCCCTGTAGCTGCATCCCGTCTTCAGCGTTGGGCAGTTATACTGTCCATGTATGATTATACAATCTCGTATAAACGCGGATCACTCATGTCAAACGCTGACGGTCTCTCTCGTTTGCCAATAAAAGAATCTACAGACGTAGATTCAGTTGGCATAAATTTTTTTTCTTCTGAAAAAGATTTTTTTCTGCAGCCTGCACTCATTAAAGAGCATGTAGTACATGACGATGCTCTTAATTGTGTTTATTCGTTTTTAATGAATGGTTGGCCAAAACAAATTTCACAGTTTTGTTCACCATTTTTCAAAATTAAAAATACGCTTTCCACAGAGGGTTGCATTTATAGAGGGAATCGCATTGTTTTACCAAAGTGCTTAGTCAAGTCATGTTTGAATATTTTGCATACAAACCACACGGGCATTGAACGTATGAAAATGATTGCTCGTTCCTATGTGTGGTGGATTAATTGTGATAAAGATATCGAAAACTTATCAAAGTCTTGTGAAATTTGTCAAAAGACTCAAAACATAAAAAAAGAAATAGTGACAACTAAGTGGCCGCAGACTAGTTCACCTTTAGAACGCGTTCATATTGATTTTTTTTTATTTTTCCGGGAAAAGTTTTCTTATTATTGTCGATTCTTATAGAAAATATTGTGAAATAAAATTAATGAAAAATACAAACGCAGAAAATACAATTTCGCAACTCGAAGAATTTTTTGGCGTCTTTGGCTTTCCCGTAGAAATCGTTTGTGATAATGGACCACCGTTTGGTTCTTTTAAATTTCAAAACTACTGTTCTAAATTCAAAATTAAGTTGACTCATTCGCCTCCTTACCACCCCCAATCAAATGGACTTGCAGTACAAAATGTTAAAAGAGTTTTGAAAAAATTTTGTCTCGAAAAGGAAACGTCTTGCCAAGAAAATATACAAAAATTTTTATTCACGTACAGAAATTCGCCTACAACTTCAACTTCCAAGACACCTTCAGAATTAATATTTTCTTATAAGCCTAAATTTTATTTTGATATATTGAATAGTAAAGTTAAAGCGAACCTAGATTATAATAAAATGTTTTGTGTTAATAATAATTCAAATGAAATTTTAAAAAATGTAAAAAGTCAAAAAACTTAAAATTCAAAAGTAGCAACAAATTTAAGGTAAGAGAGTTTGTAATGTATAAAAGCGATTTTTAAATACTGGCAAGCACGAAATAATAGGCTTCTATTAGCCTTAAATTCTAATAGAAGCGAGCTTAGGTATTGAACAAGGCTGTGAAATGAAAATGACATATTTTTCTTCAAATGACAAGGATATAAAGTTCAACGAAAGAGCCTAATGAAGCATTCTTAAGTGGCATCACAAATGTGAACCATTTTTTTTTATCCCAAACATTTAAGTCAAAGCTTAACAAATTTGCTCCTAAAGTTAAAGGGGCTTAAAAGTCAAATGGTTTCTTAACAAATGTCGAGGGAATTTTGTGGGGAATATTGCTGACATAAAACGAGGAAAAGGGGATTTGAAGACTTATATATGGAAATTAAAATTGCAGCATCTGGCAACACTGTGAACAAGAATTCAGCTAGGTAAACGGTCTGCTGTCATCGCTTTTTATAAATGACGAAATGAAATAGGGATTGTTAATATAACTACGTATAAATGTTTCGGGCGGAGTCACAGGGCGACTTCAAAGCACTACAAATGCGCCGCGAAAGTACTACACATTTTTAACTAAGGCGTTTAACGCCGCTGGTACTTAGAATTGTGCTGGGAACAGTCAAGCTGTTGTAGTTTGCATTTAGAGATGTGAAATAAAAATCAAATTTTCGATTTCGATTGGCGGAAGTACCCCACTAAGAAATTACCCCTTTCTACCCTTTGAAATTATGTATGTATCCTTATAAAACGTACATATGTATGTATGTTGAGAACATGCATTTTTGTTAGATTTAAAGCTTCATAAGACAAGAATTTACAATTTGAGAATTATAATGGATTCTCTTACGAGCTTACGAGGATGCCTTTGCAATTTTCTAGGAAAAGGCTAAAATCAATATGGAGAACTGCTGTGGTAGGAACCCATCCGCAAACTATTTGCATTCAATTTATGGATTTATTATCGGCAAACTTTCTTGAGAGAGTAGTCGATTTGATAGGGTACCATAAAGATGGTAATTAATAACTTTGGCTTTGAGCAGGAGGTTGTGTGTTCATAGCAGTCCTATGTTACTAACATTGATTTCACACAAAGGGAAAAACTTCATGAATGGATAAAAATATATTTTGATAATCGATTTTCATATTAAGTATGTGCAGGCATGAATGTACCTTACCTGAAAGCTGAAACTTCATGCATTTTAATAAACTGCTCGGCCTGCGTGCGAGAGTACAGCAAACTGCAATTTTAAAAAAATTATCGTTGATTCCTAAAATTACATTTCAACGATTTGTTCTTTCCGTTTAGACGAGAGGGGCAACTTAAAAATTAATTTCTTAAAAAAATTATTTAAAATCAACTAAGCCATTTAAGACTACATTGTAAAGTGTCCGCCCTCTAACGTTTTTTTCATTTAGTGCTTATTTCGTGAACGGTAACACCTAGCTCTCATGTCTGATTTGACAGATAATAATTAGTTTTATCCTTCCGCTGAACGAACATGGTTGTGTATACGCTTGAACAACGCTGGGAAATATTGCGACATTACTTTGAAAATCATCGTAGTGTTGCAGAATGTGTGCGAAAATTGCCTACGGATTTTGGAAGAAGAGAAGCACCATCAGCTCCGTATGTTCGTTATCTTGTGAAAAAAGTGAAAGAAACTGGCATCCTCATCGATAAACCAAAGCGTGAAAAGCCAAAAACAGTGGGTACACCCGAGAATATTGCTGCTGTGGCAGAAAGTGTGCGTGAAGCGCCATCAACATCAATTCACCGTCGTTCTCAACAATTAAACATTTCGGAGACATTATTGAGACGAATTTTGCATTTGAGAAAATATTCAGTCGTATTTTTTTATAGCTTTTAAAAGAAGAAGTTATTTTGCGGAGCCTTTTTAATGTTTTTGAAAGCTAACACTTTGTTCTTTAAGTAGCATTTGAGTTCAAGTTAATTTAGTGAACAGCTCTTTGGTAATCTTTATAAAATTTTCCGATTTTAAGGGTCACTTTTCTAAACAATAATCAATTTTCTTATTAGTTAAAAACAAAAAAAATACAAAACCTCTTTTCGAATAAAGTCTAATCAGCGGAAAAGCTACCAGATTCTTTTTTTTTTTTAAGTAGCTTTTGTTTTTCTTTGATTTCCTACAAACTAAGATTTTCACATTCGATTTTCTGTGTTTGATTCAAAACGATTAAGAGCATTTAATATTAAAAAAAGTCGGGTTGGGGTCAAAATCCCGAATTAAAAACTCCTGAATCTCAAAATCCAGAATCCCGAATTCCAAAATCCTGAATCCCAAAATCCCGAATTCCTAAATCCCAAATTCCATAATCCCGACACCCAAAATCAAGAAAAGTACTATATTTTACACTACTTTATGTTTTCCATATGATTTTTGGATATCAAACGATGAGAATCAACGAGAACTAGGCTTTAGTGCTTTTTCATTAAATAAGACCTCACTTGTCGTAATTTCCTAGTAATATTTAGTATGGTTCCTCGAAATGATAAGAAGCAACAGAAGGCGGTAAAAGGACTATCTTACTAACAGGGCAGGGAGCGTTTTGAGAAATATCTTACCAATAGGGCTGGGAGCGTTTGAAATTTTTTTTTTTTTTTAAATTAAATGGGAAGAAATAAGTGAGCAATATTAATTATATAGCTTATTGACAGGCAGGGAGTGTTTTTTTGGAGAACTTGTTTTTAAAGCGGAAATGATCATACCCCTAAAAATATTTTTTATAGCTCTGAAAAGAGCAGGGAGCGAGTCAGTAGTTAATGCCGAATAGCTTAACTGTACTGTTCAGCGAGTCAGAAAACCTTCTGTGACTAGCTTAGCAGCACTGACAACCACTACCAGTCAGTAGAAATTGACCATACATAACCCTTCGCAGTTCTTATAAGAACTAATCACCGGCAACCACTGCCAGCTCTTAATTGATCGACCTACCTCTTTGGATTACGTACAATTATTATCAAAGTCCTTCTTTACGGCGCGGAAGCGTGGACCTGATCGAAAGCGGATGAGGAAACCCTTGGTCGTTTCGAAATAAAAATTCTCCGAATGATCTTTGGTCCTGTATGCGAAGACAATGTGTGGAGAAGAAGATACAACCGCGACTTGGGCATAGCAAGAAAAGTACGCATCGCGAGGCTACGATGGTTGGGCCATGTAGAGCGGATGGACCCAAACGCTCCGGCTCGTCGGGTGTTCGAAAGCACATTGCAGGGAAATCGCGGAAGGGGAAGACCACGTCTTAGGTGGCGCAATCAAGTGGAAGAAGACTTCAACCGACTTAGAGTGGAAAACGTTTCCAATTAGGATTGAATCACATTTCAGATCGAGTAAGTGTCAGCTTATGCCTTTTTAAGATGCGTTTTATGATACATTAAGCACAAAACAATAAACTTTTTGGTATTTCCAAGGAAAGAACATGAATTCATTTATTTTTCTCCCTCGCTCTTATATTTTAAGCTATTACTACAGGATTTAAATAACACAACTTAAGTATTATTTTCCTGTCGTTATTTATCAAAAAGAAAACAGGTATGGTTTTACTATGGATAAAAAGTTTGTAGTGTTAAAAACTGATAGTTTTGCTACTAACAAAAGGTTTGTATAATGTTGAAATGAAGATGGCTCCATCATATATTTTGAAAATGTTTTTTGAACTCTAATACCTTACCAGTTACTGGCTTGAAAAAATAAACACAACTATAAAGCTACACCGTCGCGTCGACGCTGCATTTTTGCTGTTGTCGCCATATTTCGTCATGTTTGTGTGGATACTTACATATTCTCCAGCCTAGATAAAATCTGTGTATAAAACTGATTCTTACTTTACTTTAGATGGCGCTTAATATGCAGGGTGGATCACGGCCTCAACCAACAAACATCTCCAGCTAGCCCGGTCCCTAGCTGCAACCAGTTGCGCAACACAAGTTGGTTGAGGTCATTAACCACTTGATCGCGCCACCTAAGATGAGGCCTTCCTCTGTCACGTTGACCATGGGGGTTGGAATCGAAGACTCGTCGCGCTGGTGCGTCGATGTCCATGCGCTTCCACGTAGCCTAGCCATCTTAGTCGCTGTATTTTCAGCTTTTTGACTAGGTCGATATCACTGTAGAGCCCGTGAAGTTCGTGGTTAAATTTTCTCCTCCACTCTCCACACTGGGCCAAACATCACGCGAAGAATCTTCCTCTCAAAGCAGCCCAGCTGGTATTCATCCGATTTTGTCAGTGTCCATGCTTCTGCCCCATACAGCAGGACTGGGATGATTAAGGTTTTATATAGGGTATCTTTGGTTCTTTGAGAGAGGGCTTTACTACTTAAATGCTTTCTTAGCCCGAAGAAACAGCCATTAGCAAATGTGATTCTTCGTTTGATCTCAGCACTGATGTTGTTGTGCGACGTAATAGTGGATCCCAGACAAACAAAGTCTCTGACTTATAATTGCCCATGGTGGCGTTTTGTCCCAGTCGATGGTGTTGGGCTTCTCTTCTCGATGACAGCATACACTTCGTTTTCATCTCGTTAACAGTTAAACCCATCTTCGCCGCTTCCGCTTCAATGCTTGCGCCTCCATTCTCTACATCAAAGTCATCGGCGATGTTCTTACCGACTTTAACGGAGCAGCGAGAACCCTCCATTGTCACTCTGCACAAGCGGACAAGTTTGGCAGGGATATCGAGATGTGACATGGCTCTATATAGCTCGTCTCTATCAACGCTTTCATAGACGGTTTTAAAGTCGATGAAGAGATGTTGTGTATCGACTTGGAATTCTTGGGTTTTTTCCAGTATCTGTCGAAGTGTGAAAATCTGATCGTTTGTTGATTTTCCTCGCCTAAAACCACACTGATATGGTTCAATCAGGTCGTTGGCAAAAGGTTCTAGGCGGATGCACAAAATAGTCGACAGAGTTTTGTAAGCGATGTTGAGAAGACTAATACCTCTGTAGTTGGCGCAGTTTTGAGCATCTCCTTTCTTGTAGATAGGGCACACTATGCCAAGCTTCCATTCATTGGGCATACTTTCCTCCGACCAAATTCTAGAGATGAGTTGGTGTATGCTCCAGACCAAGACATCTCCCGCTGCCTTAAAAAGACCATCTGAGCCAGCAGCATTGTGCGAATTATGTTAGGTTATCGCTGTTCTTACTTCTTCTAAGTCGGGTGAACGGAATGAGTGAACGGATATTTTGACCATCATCGTCCAAGCTGAATGGGTTGTCCTGCAAAGCAACGGATTGTTGGCTGTCTCCGCCGTCTAGCAGTTTGGCAAAGTGGTCTTTCCAAATTCTCAGCACCGTTTGCGTGTCTCCTACGATGTTCCCATTCTTATCACGACAGGCATCTGTTCTGGGCAGGTATTCTTGGGTAGATTGTTTCACCCTTTGATATAACTTTCGCGTATTACTTATGCCGTAACATCCCTCAATAGACTCGACCGCTTGCTTTTCATGTTCCCTCTTCTTCCTTCTTAGGAGTCGTTGTTCTTCTCTTCTTTTCTGCACATAAATTTCGCGGGCTGCTCTCTCACCAGTTCTGGTCCTATCCTGAAGTATTGACTCATAAACCTCGTTCTTGGCTGCATGTGCTTGCCGGCACTCTTCATCGAACCAGGGGAATCGTTTTTGTTGTCGATTGAAACCCAGCACTTCAGAGGCAGCACTTCGTATGGCAAGCTGGCAATGGTTCCACTGTTCGTCTATAATTGGTGCTGCTGGTATGCTTTCCGAGAGATTGAGGGAGACGCGGTTGGCAAAAGATCTGTCAGTTAGAACTAAAAATAGGTTCTATTCCATCATACATTTGCTGTGGGTTTTATCATAAACGTCTTAAATACATCTCGTTTATGAAACCACATGGTTCAAGAAAAATGTATGTGAAAATTTGTTAGGATTTGGGAATTTTTGTCTCAGTGGGAATAAACTATAAGCCTAAAAAAAAACATTGTATTTTGTTGATATTTTATTAAATTACCTATGTGTAAATATTAGCACTCGACTTCAAAGAATTAATTTTTTTTTGAACTAATGAAACGTAAGCATTTAAAATTGTGACTACAGTCAAATATAACAAAAAATACGCTTTTGAATACTTTTTCTTAATGTTGTCAAGCTTCACAACGCTTATGTTTTATTACTTTCAAAAAAAAAAATTATCTTTATAGCTTAAGCATCATACTCGTATCTTCAGGAAATAAACTGTATTTTTCAACTAAAATAGTTTGACAATAAAATCTGATTGAAAATGCAATTGAGTCACATCTCTGAGTTATCAGTTTGTCCTATCTCACCACTAGCAACAAGAAAGATCTTCAAATCGGTTTTGACAGCTAATGTCACCGCGCGTGCGCCGCGGCAAAGTAGAAAGTTGCGCTACTTGGCGCGTTGCTCGCGGTGCTTATGGATTGCTTCTCATAAGAACGTGTGTCAGTTGGAAGTCACGCCGCACACACGTAACGCGTTCTATGGGCCTTAGATTTATTTATAAATTTAACGGACATATATTTTAGTTTTAAGAGTTGCATTTGTTAGTTGAACGTGGTACTCAGCGAAAGTAACATGGAGTGTTAAATTTTCTTGAAACTTTGAACGCGTTCAATTCGAAACTTTTTTTTTGTCTTACGGGTGCCAAAAACAAACTACTCGACCGATTGGTCTGAAGTCTTCATTTACATTTTTTTAGACAAAAGTCCCAAAAAGACTTTTGGCAAGAAAAGTTCACGAATTTTAAATAGAAACCAACATTTTTTTTTCATTTTTAGATAACCGTACGGTAGTAAAAAAAAGTGGCAACAAAACTTATGCCGATTTTTGAGCGAAGACGAAAAATTTTGCCCAGGGGAGTATTCGAGCGAATACTGTGTGGCACTTTTTTCCCGATGAAACGAATCCAAACGAATCTAAACGAATCCACAACTTGAATAAAAGCAAACTAATATATTAATTAATCGCAGCAAATGATTTATTAATTATTTATAACGCAAGAAGATAAAACATGCACACCTTATGTACCGCGGCGATGTTGACCTAATTTAATTTTAGGATGAACTGTCAAATAACAGCTGGGTGGATTTTAATGGGAAAAGAATGCGACAGGTAGCAAGATAATATGCTGCCAGTGCCAGCTGCTCAGCAAGGGGTGGTCCGTAGGTTGTTTTATTACTAAATATCGAAGAATTGATATGAAAAGGAATTAATGATATAAGCAATGTTCTATCAAAACACAAGTAGGGTGATTCACAAATTTAAGGGCGCCAGGAAATTTTTGTTTGGAATTTCCAAATCAACTTCAACACTGAAAATAGTCTTCAATCAGATTAAAAAAAACGCGCTTATTTTCCAAAAGGAATAAAATTATATTTTATTCAGGAAACCTTTACAAGTATAGGTATAAAACCACAATTGGGGGTGTACAATGAATGGGAAATCTGGCAGAGGGCCAGTTAACAATATAGATGGTATGAAATTGAAGAACGAAGGTGGGTTTTTACCCATGTTAAAATTGAAAACAACAATTTATGTGCACAGTGCACCTGCGAGGAAACGCCTCTTTGGGAATTTTCCCGAACGCACAAAAGGTGAATTGGAGGTCGCACGTAATGCAATCTCAGGATGAATTACGGAGAGCGAAGGGTTACCGACACAAACAATTTGAATCAATAGTCAAACCAAAACAAATGCACTTCACACTTTTTCTCACAAGTAGAAAATACTTATCTTTCTTCTGACGAATCCTGCCTGAGTTCTCTTTCCTGTACTGGCACTAATCTTCTGAACTCCTGCCTGATCGGAGCTTTCCTGCACAAATGTTGAGTTTGGCCTTCCTGCCACCACAAACACTATAAAAATTTAAATTTGCACAACTTGCAAATATCTAACACTCGATTATAAAATTTCCGAATAATTTTTCAACTCTCAAAAACCCTTTGGCACTTTTAGAGGTCAACCAAGAAGTGCCATCTTCTTGGCGGTCTCTTCGTGGTTGCGTCGTAGGCAAAACGCATCCATTTATGTTGCTGAATCTCTCGATCGTTAGAGACTCGCAACAACTTGCCTGAATAAACGAGTTGCATTCCATTCCAGTATAGAAAATTGAAAAACTATTACTTTAAACAAATTCCCTCGGCCCAACCGACCCTGTGCAAGAAAACTATTTAAGCTTGGATCCAGTTAGAGAGGATTCGTAATTTTTCGCGAAAACTACTTCGGTTAACTTCGCGCAGATTTGGGGAATGGGGATAATCCTATAAAGAGTCATTTCCTTGCTAAGGTAAAGCACTTTAGGTTGGGCACCCGGCCTTTAAGGTGGGCGCTCAGCCATTAAAGGGTAAAGATGGGAATAGGAAGAAAACTAAAGGTTTAACTTGTGGTAACATTTACAGCAACAACTGTTTTAGTTCAAGAAGAGAATAAATAAATGTTAAAGCGACTGATTGAATATTTTAATTTTTTATTTTGGTGCACGGCAATAAGTCGTTTACAGCGCAGCACGTCAACGATCACAGGGCAATCTGGTACTGGTACTGAACGTACAAACTAATATATGGAAACGCATACATATCTTCTCATCTCATAAAAAATCCCTGCCCTACATTTTCTTTAAAGTATTTCCAAAATGTTGCGGTATTAAGGGTCACTTTTTCTTTCAATAATAATCAATGGTCTTATTAGTTTTGAGTCAAACACACAAAACTGAACGAAAAAATCTTTCTAAGATTTAGAGAGATCTAAAAAAGATCAAAGGTACTTTCCTCCATAAAGTAAATTTTATTTAAAGAAAATATAGATTTTAGATCGTTAGAGCCGCGGTTCAGGCGGTATATAATTATACGGAAAGACAAACAGACAGACAGAATTGCGGGACTCCTTTTTTTATAGGTAATCGTAATGTCATATTTTTAATAATTGTTTTTATATTAAATTGGGCTTTTTTGGTCACTTTCATTTGAATATGCAAATAAAAAACTTTATTTCATATTTTTCCCTACGTTTCGTCGTAACTTCTCGACTTCTTCAGGGGAATTTTTATTAAATATGATCATATTTAATAAAAATTCCCCTGAAGAAGTCGAGAAGTTACGACGAAACGTAGGGAAAAATATGAAATAAAGTTTTTTATTTGCATATTCAAATGAAAGTGACCAAAAAAGCCCAATTTAATATAAAAACAAACATAATTTAAACAATTGGTCAAAGCGTTATTTATTCATTTTTAATAATTGTTTTTTTTTGCGCTTTGTTCCTTAAATTTTAAGATTTCAGCACTTATACTTTTCCAATTTTTTTTTATGCGTTTTATATTTTAGAAAATAGAATTTTTACTCTGGACTCCGGGAAGTATGAAGCCTCTTGCGTTGTATCTACAGTAGCAATTTCCAATTCAAGCGAGTTGGTATGCACATAACATAAGTATTCTCTAAGTGGCATATTAAGACAAGCTCATCTGATATTTCATTGCCATTCTTCGCACATAAAACTAATTCCTCTTAATTTCCATTTTCACACCACCGACAACCATCCCTTTGCAGAATTCGGAAGTGGAATCTTTTTTGCGATATATGAGGAGTTAGCAGCTCGTTTTGTAAGGGACACCACCGAGTTCCTTGAAAATTAAGGAAAAGTACCAGAAAAATAAGAAGAGGTATTTGCTTTTTATCATAAAATTCTTACGTTTACCATCTCCTCGTCTATAAGTTTCTTGCATAGAAAGTTCTCAACTGTTATTTGCATGTCTGATAAAATAAATTATCCTTGCAAGAGTAGCATATCTCATTGAAGAAGAAGCAGACAAGGAGGAAATAACTTGGTCTAAGCCATCACTTTGGCAAAAACAACACAGGTATAAACCGAAGAATTATATATGTTATACCTATAAAAGGAATGAGTATCTGTATCTCATTTCAAGAGAAAGGAATTTCACACTGCAAAAAGCAGTGAAACCGTTCGCGTGAGCAATTCCAACGGTGGCATGGATTTTCACTTCACATGAAACAGCAGGAAAGAGAAATTCGTGCGCACCCCTTAACGAGAATTTATTATCAGACAACAATCAAGAAGTCATCAAATATACATTTTACGCTATAATTTCCACCTTTCACGTACAAACCGAGCTGGATGGAGCCTGCAGAGGTGACTGGCTGGCAATGGTGATGGTGACGGCACAGCGACAGCCTGATGACGACAAAGAGCGACCTTCTTTTTTGTTTCGAATTTCCCTCTGCAAACATTCTCGCTTTTTCGACCGCAATAGTCTTTGTTTTCCCGTGACGTGAATAAGACTTAAAGAGCTATTTTTTTACTTTGCTCTTTATAATATTTGCACACACTCAAGGAGAAACAGTTAAACTGTTTGTCTGTAGCAATAAAAGATTATATAGAAATATAAATATATTTCTCTGTTTCAAAACTCAGTACCTTAGACTTTAAAACAGAACCTTATGTAGGTACCTACCTTAAATTTCTCTTTTCCAAATCTTTTGTGTGTTGCTTTGTGTTTGCTTTCATTTTTCCGATTTTATGTAAACCAATTAGCTTAATATTTATTGAAAAAACTCGACTTGATTCGATTAATTTGTAGGGCAGAAAAAACTATGATAATTTTAGTAGGTCCTCTAAACTTGCTGACCTAGACCAAACCATGGCAGATGAAGTCTATAATAAATTAATATCTATCAATTCGATTATTTAGATGTGAACGAAGTTATTTTGAACCATACTTATTTGACTTTTGAATAACATTTGTAGATTCAAACTACATACATATGTAGATAGATAGATAGATTCTTTATTTGATGGTAAATTACAATTCTTTTGTCTTAAGAATACGAACATGGCAATTTTGCCGTCTGCCAGAAAGACATTCCATAAAAAAGATACAAAACTTAAAGTATAAAATAGTATTAACTTGTAAAAGTAAATTATATACATAAAAGAATTTTTTTTTATAGAACTACACAAATTTAAATTAACTAACAATTTTAATGATAATTTCATCAGCTATTTAGACAAAAAACTTTCAATTGAAGAGAAAAAAAAAAACTAGAGATAGGTACATTTATTATGATTAAAATAAAAAAAGAGTTATTATTTAATGTACATTATGAAAAAATTACGTTGAACAGTAAAGTAACTGAAATTAAAAAAGCAAGTACAATTTCTAAAATTGTCAGAAATGAGAAAGCGAGGTTGTGACGATACGTCACACTTTTTCTTACCGCCGCCGAACCGCCTACATTTCACCCTATGGTTTACATCAATTACCCGACCCGACATGGGCACAGAGAAACAACCAATGCAACAACATAGAACTTCCCACATCTAGCAGTGACCACCTAAAGTTAACACTATGTGCATTCACGCTACTCGGTTTTTGTGCATCGTAATTTTTGCTCCATACAAAAATAAAATCGAACAAGCAGGCAGCGGTGGGTAAGCTGCCATTGACCGTCGAATTTACTTCTCCTGTGCTAAGCTTACCGTGTATGGTATGTATGATGGCCTTGAAACATAAACACAAGATGCGAGTGTGTATGCAGTGATTCAGAGGTAAACATTTCACTCGCCCTTTACACCTCACAATCAGTTACGGCCGAAAAATTTATAAGTAAAAATAAAAATTTCCGTAAAAAATTTCCGCAAACAACACATTATTTAAAGTTAGGCCCCTTCTGTGCCAACAAAACAAAAAAAAAAAAATATATCTAAATGTAATGTAATTCTAGAATTAAGAACCAATTGTATATAATACCTGTTCAATAAAAATTAGTTAAACAGCTAAACGTAAAAACTAGAGAAGAAACCTCAGAAATATATTGGCTGCGGGAATACCACTCTGATATTTGAGAATTCTCTTCTACATCCGCTAAACTCCCGAACAACTTTTTGAATTATTGATAAGAAAGGTACTCATTTTCCTGACCTATTAAACTTTCAGTCGCAGGTCGGAACACGTGTCCACTGAACAATTCCCCAGAATTTCTAATCCGGTTAAGTGGTCATCTTGTGACCATCTTATTTTCGACTACAGTCATAACCGCCCTTTTTGAACTGATTAGAGTGGTGATCATTTTCCTGACCTATTAGACTTTCAGTAGCAGGTCGGAGTCCGGTCCGCTGATCAGTTCGTCTGCAGTATAGCCACCACTCCCCTGTATTTTTTATAAGCGTCGGTCCATACTCTGGGCATAGTTCCTAATTATTTATACTTAGCTATTTACTGTAACGCATCGAGGGCAGAAGCACCCGGCCGGTGTCAGCTAAATAGCCACGTCAGACCGCCGAAATGCCGACTCGGACCGCGCCGTCAGAGTATCAGGGATTCAGTCCCCATCCGAAAAACAGAAGAAGAAGACCGGGGAAGTGCCTCCTTCACTCAAAGTCACGACCGCACCAGGCCACTCATGCCAACCGGTGCAACCCTTGCTTTTGTAACCTTGCGTTTGGGAAATTTATATAAAGTCATAAGTCAAAACAATTTAATTCTTACAATTGTAAACACTTGTCTCTCGTCTCATAAGTTTAAGAATAAAGAATACTTGAAGCTATTTTGCTATTTTGCTATTTTTTTAGAAGTTGGACTGCCGCTGCCCAAGTTTTCGACCTTCCTTGGGAAAGACCCTGGATCCGCTGAGTCCTACCCCAGCCGGAAACAAAGAAGCCTCACAAGGTTGTGAGATCTTCTACAATTTGAATAATTTGCAACCAACATATGGGCTTGATTTCAAACTTGAAGGCTGATTTAACACAATACCTGGTAGAGAAGTTTTTTTTTTTAGAAACTATTGCGATAAGCTAATGCATGTTTACAATACTTGAACAAACACAACCATCCACTCTTTCCATTCAAGTCTTCGTAGAGGCTATTTAAGGACAGACAACTTTCCCGGAAATACAAACGACGAATTTCTTGTAAAATTGGACACACTGCAATAAAATGAAAAATATTTTCAGATTCTCTTCTGTTGCATAATTTACAATATTGCTGAAGATCATTTCTATGTGGAATGAAGTTCAGATTTAGAATTTCAACCCCAGATGGTGCTTGTAACTTCTGAAGAGTATTTGAAGGCGAAATAGCTTTCTTCGGTTAATAATCCATGATTAAGATTCTTATAAATTAATCAAGAATCTGACGCACTTTCACTTTCGCACTCCAAGTCGGTTGAGGTCTTCATCCACTTGATTGCGCCACCTAAGACGAGGTCTTCCCCTTCCGCGATTTCCCTACAATGTGCTTTCGAACACCCGACGAGCCGGAGCGTTTGGGTCCATCCGCTCTACATGGCCCAACCATCGTAGCCTCGCGATGCGTACTCTTCTAGCTATGCTCATGTCGCGGTACAGCTCATGCAGCTCGTTGTTGTATCTTCTTCTCCACACATTGTTTTCGCATACGGGACCAAAGATCATTCGGAGAATTTTTCTTTCGAAACGACCAAGGGTTTCCTCATCCGCTTTTGATAAAGTCCATGCTTCCGCGCCGTAAAGTAGGACTGGGATGATCAAGGTCTTATACAAGATCACCTTGGTTTTTCTAGAGAGGGTTTTGTTTCTCAATTGCCTTTCTAACCCAAAGAAGCAACGGTTGGCAAGAGTTATTCTCCGTTTGATCTCCGCACTGATGTTGTTGTCCATGTCTACAGCGGATCCTAGGTAGACGAAGTCCTGTACTACCTCGAAGTTTTGTCTGTCTATTGTGTGACGTTTTGTCCAATTCGTCGATGTTCTGTTTCCTTGTTTGATGACAGCATATACTTCGTTTTGCCCTCATTAACCCTCATTAACCTCAAACCCATTTTTGCCGCTTATGTTTCAATACTCGCAAAAGCATCTATGACATCACGCTTTTTTTCCCATTACGTCAATATCGTCTGCGTAGGCGAGTAATTGTACAGACTTTTGAAATATTGTTCCTCTGGTGTTGAAGTTTGAGTTTCTTACAATCTGTTCAAGTATGATGTTGAAGAAATCGCATGACAGTTTGTCCCCTTGCCTAAAACCTTTTTCGACATCAAAGGTCTCGGTGAGTTCTTTACCGACCTTGACGGTGCAGCGTGAATTCTCCAAAGTCATCCTGCATAGTCGTATGAGGTTTTGCAGGGATGCCAAACTAGACATGGCTCTGTACGGCTCGTCTCTGTAAATACTGTCATACGCGGCCTTGAAATCGATACAGAGATGGTGAATATCGATATTGTGTTCTCGGGGTTTTTTTCCAAGATCTGCCGTAATGTGAAAATTTGGTCGATTGTGGACTTCTCTGGTCTAAAACCACATTGATAAGGACCTATCAAGTTGTTGACGTGGGGTTTCAGACGTTCACATATTACAGCAGACAAGATCTTATAAGCGACGTTAAGGAGGCTTATTCCTCTATAATTGGCGCAATTGTGAGGGTCTCCTTTCTTTAGGATCGGGCATACGATACTGAGGTTCCATTCATCGGGCATGCTTTCTTCCGACCATATCATGCAGATCAGCTGGTGCATGCTCCTTTCCAACTGGTCTCCAGCTGCCTTGAAGAGTTCGGCATCAAGACCATCTGCACCTGCAGTCTTATTTGATTTAAGTTTGCATATGGCAAGCTTAACTTCCTCTAGGTCAGGAGGACGGCATTCTTGATCATCGTCCAAGCTGAATGGGGCAATCTGCCTGACAGCGGAATTTGTGTCCTCATCGCAGTTAAGCAGTCTGCAGAAATGATCTTTCCAGATCCTCAGTAGCGACTGTGACTCTATAACTATGTTTCCCTGCTGGTCTTTACAGGCTTGAGTTGGGGGCTTGCCACCATGGCAGGATCTTTTTACCTTTTCGTAAAACTTCCGAATCTCGTTCCTGTCATGGCACCTCTATATTTCCTCAAACGAGCGCTTCTCATGTTGCTTCTTATTCTAGATATCATCCTTGCAAATATATCCGTCCAATCACAAACGATGTTCTCTGTCTAGATCATCGATAATGCTAGATCATGAGATAACGCTAGCTGGTCCCATTCTCTGAATGGGAAAGCGTTTGTAAGCAATAATCTAAGCATTAGCACTTAGTTGTCAGCGTATAGTAGAACTTTTATGACACTTTCAACAAAAGTTACACTACCACGAAGAGCATCACATATACCATCGACGAACAAAGCGAATAGAATAGGGCTCAAAATGCATCCTTGTGGAACATCAGCAGACGTATCAAACCATTCCGACAGCTTGGATCCATCCCAAACGGTTGCTGTTGTTGACAAATTTGAAGTACATTAATGAAAATTTCTCGACACTCCAAACATTTCAAGTTAATATGAGTATTAGGAAATCCCTTTGAACTCCGCACATTTCATCTAGATTAGTTGTATGTATTGCAAATACAAATAATGATCTTTCTTGATGGATCTGAAAAGCCTTTTGTGTGTGCTTTTAAGACTCTAGCCATTGTCCTTCATTTGTAGCCCAGATAAGGGTACCTAATGACAGCCAGTTATCTGTGTCGAAGGGCGATGATGAATGAGCAAATGAATGAATTGGGGTTTTATATGTATTACATTTTGGCCTTGAAGTCTTCTACAATATCGCTTCTTAAGTGGTAGTCCTTAATTAAAGTTCTTCATCCAGGTAAGTTGTATTTAATGAAACTAGGTATCTAGGTCATGTTCAGCAGTTTTAATTCCCTCTCTTCTATGCAGTAAGATCCTAAGCACTTTTTCTTTTGACGTAAGAGACCTTCACAGTCTCCTAAGAGGGGTCCCGAGATTCTTCCTACTCGTTACAGTATCTGCATTGGTCATTACTCTCCATGCCTAGTACATATCGGTGTTTCTTAAGCCTGCAATGTCCCGTTAGGAAACCGGCTAACATTCTTATATTGTTCCTACTAAGGTTTATTACGTCTTTTAAACGATTTGGGTTGAAGGTACCAAGTGAAAGCTTGGCTTGACGCATTTTTGGGAGTTCATTCCAGTGTTTAACTTTGTTCTCTTCCTCCGATTTCAATTTTATTTCGCTCTTTATGTGGCTCTCCGTAACTCCACAAAAAAGTTCTGGTTCTATATGAGAGGTGATCCGGCTCATGTCTTGGCCAGTTCGTCTGCCTGTTCATTACCTCTTATTCCTACATACCCAGTAAATTGTTACCTTGGTGTTACTGTCCAGCTTGTTCAATTTGTTAATGGTATTCGCTGACAAGTTTTGAAGAGATTGTGTAGGAGTTTATGGCCTGAATTGCAGCTTGACTGTGCGTCATTATTGCAATGTGTTCGTTTTTCTATTTTCTATCAATGTTTAACCCCTCGCATTTGCGTATTGCATTGACATAAGCTTGGAATACGCTTGATATCCTTCCCACATTTACTAAAATATTTGCTCTTGGCCCAAGGAATCCTGCTCCAGTTCCTTCCGTTGTTCTTGAGCCGTCTGTATACGTTTTTATTGCATGGGTCTTAATTGAGTCGGTGCTTTCCTCACTTTGCCATACGAACCTTTGTTACTTTGTTCAATGTTGAAGAACTTATCGAATTTGAATTCCTTGGCATGAGGATGATTATGATTCGCTGGAATTAAGGACACAATCTGTTTCTTTAGCGAACATAGCCAACATTGCATTTGTAATGCTTCCTAACTAGTTGCAGAGGTGTCAGGTGTAAAAATACTTCTAATGCCGTGGTTGGACTGCTTCTCATTGCTCCAGATATGCATATGCATGCAAGTCCTTGTATTTTTCCTAATACTTTTATGGTGGTTACCTGGTCGGTTCTCTTATTCCAGACTACCGCTCCATGGGTAAGGGTCAGTCTCGCCGTCATTAAATACATACAGAACAATGCTCGGCTTACATCCGAATGATTTATCTGCAATGCTCTTGCATCTCATTAGGGTTTTCTTAGCTTTTTCAATTGCTGCTTCTACTTGCACTATCAACAAAAGTTTACTATCAAGAATTACGCCTGAATACTTTATCTCTTTTGATTAGATTTCTTAGATTGGATTTAGATTTATTGTTTGCTTTTTTGTTTTAAAAACAGTTGCAAAAATCTTTAAGCATGGCTTTGCCGTCTGCCTGATTGACATAAAATTAATCATTTAATAACAAGTTTGTTTTAATAGTACATAGGTACATTATATTCAATTCTTGAATTTAAAAATATTTAAAGTTAAAAGCTTTCAGTAATAATTTTACTACGGTAGTTGATAGCTGTTTTATAGAAGTAAAAAAGTTGTTTAATCTCACTTTCGCAGTTTAAATAGTCTATAACTTCTTCCTTAGATTCTGTGTCGGTTCCTAGAAAACATCTTCTTATTTCTTTAAGGATGGGGCATCTTCCGATGAAATGTATAACATCTTCTCTCTCAGATAAATTGCAAAGACTACAATAAATTGGTAGATCGGGACGATGTGGGGTATAATTCAGGCGTATTAGCTCGCCTCTTATTTTAAAAACGGCCGAAATTAGTTCCTTGCTGTTGTCATTGCGGAAATAATTTTTTTCACACAGATTGTAGCTCGGTGTATCGACGATGAAGCCATATTCAAGTAATCCGCTCTGTATTGATCATCTAGTTTGGCAATAGATTGACAAGCACATCCTTACGGTATCTTTCGTTTCCAAAAGCCAAATTGCCTTCTAATCCGCAGTACTTTGCTAGCTCTTCGAGTTTTTTATACCATAGCGTATTCCTTTCAACTACCATCTTCGCGATTATTTTCGGAAGTCTATCGTCCGGCATATCTAAAACTTTCACTACATAATCTATACATGCAACTTTAAAGATTTAATATGAAGCGGTGACAGTCCTGTTTCAATATGGACCATATAGTTTGGTCTTTGGTGTTGTGCTTGGTAAGCTAAAGCAACGTTTTATGTAGTATGTAAGGAATATCCCCACGATTGCGCTGCGTACATCGTAACAGATTCTGCTACAGCTTGGAAAACCTTGTATTTTACGCTGTGGTTAATCAATTGATTTAAAAAACATTTTTTCCATGTAGCCGATATGGCACTTTTCAGTTTTATCAGTCTTTCCTTTAGATGAGGTTCCATACTGAGATTACTGGCTATTGTTACCCCGAGATATTTATATGTTTTCACAACTTCAATGGACTTTCTGCTGAGATGCCATTTTTCATTTCTGCACTCTCTACCAGCTCCCTTCTTAAAAATCATAATTTTTGATTTTTTAAGGTTTACCGTAAGATTCCATAATCGGCAGTACAAATCAAGACGGTTAATCATTAATTGTAAGGACTCTGGTGAATAGGCAAATAGAACCACATCGTCTGCAAATAATAGTGCTTTTATTAAATGTCCTGCAATCTCTATTCCTCCTGGTAAAAAGTCGATGAGGTCATCGATGTACAAAGCAAAGAGATATGGGCTTAGTGTACATCCCCGTCTTACTCCCATATTTGTTTCAAACCATTCTGATGCTTCGGTCCCGCTCCACACACTCGATTGGTTATCCTCGTACATATATGTTTCCGATAACTCTCCCAAACTTTTGGCTCATTCCAGCGTTATAGAGTTTGAATATTAAAGCTTTTCGATCAACATTATCGAAGGCTGAATTGAAATCAACGAAAAAGGCGAATAATTTCTTTTTTTGTTCGAGGAATGTTCCAGCAATGTTTTACAGTACGAAGATGTTGTCTACAGTTGAATATCCATTCCGAAAACCTGCTTGGACTTGGAATTCTTTGATCAGATTGTTGTTCTTGATCCAAATTGACATACGCTCCATTAAAAGTTTTGTAAAAATCTTGTTAAGGAAAGATATTCCACCATAGTTTGCGGGATCATCTATATTAGCTTTTTTGTGGATCGGATACATTAGGGCTTGTTTTAACTGAGGCAGTATGTTGGCTGTTTCCAGCATTCCATTGAAAATCTCCGCTATCGTGACAATAAAATTTCTTGTCGCATGCTTAAAAAATTCAATTGGTATACGAAGTGCCTTCCCATCCTGAAGTTTTTTCAAAACATTACATGTTTCTTTCTCCATAATAGGTGCATCTAATATTTTATTTTGAATTAATGGCTTTGCGTAGTGAAAAGGCAGTATACTACTTTGTGGGTTTAATATTGATTGAAAGCGGTTTCGAAGTGTCCTTGTGTCGAGCTGAGTGCTGATTTGTGTCACCAGAACTCCTTGGTATTTTTGTAGTTCACCAACTTTTGAGCTTCGTTTTCAAAAATTTTTTTTTCTTCTTCATACATATTTGCTTAGGCTGTGTTCGTTTGGCTTTCTCTTTTGTAGGTTCGATAGTTACTCCGTCCAGTGTTATGTCTTTCATGCGTGTTTGGGGTCTTCTTTTGATCAATGTATAATTGTAGTTTTAATCTGGTTGATGTTTAGTCCTGCAGATGTGTACCATTTCGTGATTACCAAGACATTCTGTATAATATCACATAGGGTTTCTCAAATTTCCCACAGGCTAATAACGTGATATCATCGGCATAGCCAACGCACCTTACGTCTTGTGTAGTTAGTTCCTCTAAAGGATTTGATTTTTTGGGTAGTTGGAGGTGGAACAGGTCGCGAATTATTCGGGCACTAAGCGCGGTGCGTACGGCTACGGTGAATAGCTGATCGACACTGGTATGGTAGTATAGGACAGTTTCCGTAGTTTTTCCTGCCCTATATGCATGCTGTCTTGTGTTTTGTGGATAACTGATTTTAAGAAATTATCAATTACCTTTTCTATAGTTTTCACTACAAAGGACGTTAGGCTTATCTGTCTGCAGGATTTAGGATGAGTCGTGTCCTTTTTACCTTTTTTTTGGTATAAAGATGATTTTAATCCATGGACTGGGTAAATACACTAGAGCTAGGCTGCTTCAAGTGTAATAAGCGGCGCGGCGTTACCCCGCCTCTCGGAGAGCCTGATCATAATTTTGACAATGAAATCCCTCTGCAATTAAAATACGGAAATTCAAACAACCTTGAAAGATTTTTCAATATTCGCCACAACCGTTGCAGCTCATACAATGTAAGATCCTATTTTGAAATGCGTCAGGATGAAATGTAACAAAGATAACAATGATAATGAGAGAAATGTGGCACATTTTTTCAATTGCAGACTTTCTGTAAGTATTGAAAACGCTATCGTATCATAGCCCCCCAAAACCGAGTTTTGAAAATTCTACAAGAAGGCTTTTGAGGTGTCAATCGCACGAAACAACTAGCCCGACGCTGTTTTGGGGGCCAGTTATGAATAAAAGCATTGAATCTAAATCGAAAACACACGCGAAAATTGCCTGCAACATAGTTCTATTCCAAAACAAAATTTCAGTTCATCGCCGCAGCCGCAAGTTGTAAGTTCATTTACCTGCTTCTATGGCTGTGCAACTTAGTAAAAGCTAATTCTTGTTCTGGCTGAGTGTAAGGGTCAGTTTTTGGTTATAAATTCAACAGGCAGTATTCCTGGGGTTTCTATAAGGGATACAATTTTCAGATATGTGTTCTATTTCGAGTGTTATCAGTCTGTCGTCAGAGAAGGAGTTTGTGGAACAGTGGAACATGTAGCTACCTCTATTTATAATTATCAGGTTGTTTTCAATAATATGTTCAAATAACGAAGTTATCACCACTTTCATTCATGTTTGTACTACCTGCGGTGAGGTGATTGGCATTGGTACCACAGCCCATTAGAAGGTCCCAGCAGCGGCGACCAATTCTGACGGAGCGGCTGCCTAGGGATTAAAGGTTGCGTCGCCTGGTATGCAGGCGCAGACTAGAATCGGGGGTGGCACCCCTTTTCATTCAAAATTTATTGTTGTCAGATCCTAACTTCTATGAAATGTTAGACGGAATAAATCTAAGTTTATCTTTCATAAAATGCACGAACAATAGTGGACTTCGGTAGGTCCTTCGTTGAAAAAAATAATGTGATCCTTGGACTTGAGTCGACAGATCTAAGAAAACAAATAAATAGGGTGACGCACAAAGCGGAGTGCCCCAGGGTCTAGCGCATTTCTCACAACCATGTCTTTTGAGGTAATAAAGAGGGCCTATAACTTTCTGCCGAACGGCTTATCGATGGCAATGAATTAACTGCCGGAGGACTGGATAATTCCTCTCGAAATGCAATAGCCGTGGAAAAACATCTTTGGTTTCTGTTGGGAATCGAACCACGAATTTCCCGCGTAACAGGCAGACATATCAACCATCACCCTTCACGCCACGGGTCTTGAGTCACGGCTAACCAAAATCAACTTAGATAATAGATATTCGGCATTTTTTTTTTTTTTTTGTTGGAGGTTTTTAAAATACCAGCTGGAGCACTCACACCTAAATACCGGTCCATTGTACTACCAGATAGAAACCTTCTATTTGTTATAGCTTTCCAGATGTTCGGAGAAAAGCCAAAAGACGCTGCCATGATAAGGAGCCTAAGTTACCAGCTCTCACCATGTCTGCGCCGAGTATCTGTAACCTCATGCGAGAAAAAGCAGGACATTCACAGAGGAAGTGCTCTGCGGTGTCCTCATCTTCTCCACAAGATTCACAGAGTGTGGTATCACTTAAGCCTAACACGTTTAAATGTTTTACAAAAGAGAAGTGCCCGCTGGCAACGCCAATAAGCTTTCTACAGTCTTTTCTGCTACGAGCTAGCAAAAATGTTGCAGTCTTCTTACTAACGTTGGGGAGCATACGCTTGGTCTGTCTGCATCCAATGGAGGCATGCCATCTACGGTAGTGCTCTTCACAAATCCAATCGTTGATTGAAGCCCTCACTGAGGACGCTGGCAGACCTAGCGACGGCGACGGTTCAGGTCCTGAGAAAGCTGTCTGAGATCCCTGCCTAGCGAGTTCATCGGCGATCTCATTTCCAGTTATGCCGTGATGGCCTGGAACCCAAATGAGACTCAAGGAATTTAATCTTCCGATCGCATTCAGAGAGCTCTTGCATTCCTGGATCACTTTCGAAGTGGTTAGAGGGTTGAGAAGGGCCTTAAGCACAGCTTGGCTGTCGCTGCAAACAAAGATACTTCTCCCCGTCCATCCATTGTTCGTTACGTGGCTCAAGGCCAATAGGATAGCATAAGCCTCCGCTTGGAAAACGGATGCGTATGATCCCAAAGATGAGTGCAGTCGTATGTCGTCGTTCTCAACAAAGGCACCAGCACCAGAACCCTCGTCGGTTTTGGAGTCATCTCTCATCTGTGAAGATACGATAACAGTTCTTTCCAGGCTCAGATTCTGGAGCGAACCAGTCCTGAACCAAAGGAAAGTTGACTGAGTAATTTTGACGCAGTTTGAGCCTTGGGATCATCGTGTCAGACGGCATATCCATTAGACGTGAGTCAAAAGATATGCTGCTTGCGAGTTCCTCAAAGCTCCAGTGCGAATTGTTCCAGAGACCACATCACTTTAAACGAGAAATGGTCTTGAGAGTACACCCCATGTTGTAGGTATCAAGGGGAGGAAGATTCAACAGTGCGTCGAGAGCAGCTCCAGGTGTGCTGGGGAAGGCCCCCGTATCACCCAGACAAATTGTTCTTTGAAGTTTGGCAAACGAGGCAATAACGTATTTACGCTAGAGCTTATTCCACCAAACAACTGACGCATAGGAGATGATTGGTCCTATCATAGCCGTATAGATCCAAAGAACCCTTTTCGGTGAAAGACCCCATGTCTTGACAAAGGTTCCTTTACATTACCAGAAAACTGACAGTGCTTTAGTAGTTTTAGACTCGACATGTTTCGACCAAAGAAGTTTGTTATCCAGGATTACTCCAAGATGCTTGACTTCATTTGAAAAGGGGATGTTGACGCCTTTAAGCGTAAGTTGGGTCAGACCAGTCAATTTTCTACGTCTCGTGAAGAGGACAACCTCGGTTTTAAGAGGATTGACGGAGAGACCGTTTCACACCAGGCGTCAATCATACAAAGCGCAGCCTGTGCTCGGGAACAGACAGCTTGGAGGCTGGAGCCAACCGAGAGCACGGCGACGTCGTCTGCATATGCTTGGGCATGAACGTTAAAACCATTGAGCATTACAAGTAGAGAGTCGATCAACATGCACCACAGAAGAGGAGATAAAACGCCACCTTGTGGACAGCCCTTATTTACTCCCGTTGCAACATATTGTCCACACTCCGCCTCAGCGATTACGGTTCTCTTAATTAGCATTGCTTTAATCCACAACACTAATGACTCGTCCACACCGTGTTCTCTGGCAGCATTGCACATACCATCAAAGCTAGCATTGTCAAAAGCACCTTGAATGTCGATGAAAATGCATACCGCAAATTCTTTCCTGTCAGGCGCGCATTCAATCCTGCTAACCAGATTTTGAAGTGCGGTCTCGCAAGATTTTCCTCTTTGGTAAGCATGTTGCATCTGAGACAGAGGGCGTAATTGGAGTGAGGTTATATGAATGTAAATCTCAACCATTCTTTCCAGCGTCTTAAGCAGAAAGGAGGTAAGACTAATGGGTCTAAAGCTCTTGGCGAGTGAGTAGTCTTGTTTACCAATTTTTGGTATGAAGGCGACACTAACACTTTGCCATGGAGTTGGTATATACGCTAGGGCTAAACTACCAGTGAAAATATTTTTCAAAGTAGGAAGCAAAAGGTTTATACTTTCCTGCAACATAGCTGGGTAAACACCGTCAGTGCCAGGTGACTTGAAACTGTCAAAAGATGCCACGGCATATTTGATGGTAGATATTCGGCATAGCTAAGTAATGAATACCACTTTACTCACCAAATTTCTTCAATGAACAGACTGTGTCTTGGCTGTCAACATCATATGCTAAAAAAATCATCTTTTCAGATGAAGCTCATTTTGCTCTTGGCGGGTATGCAAACAAGCAAAATTGTAGCACTTGGGGCACAGAAAACCCGCCCGCATAGATTGAAAAGCCGATACCAACAAAACGACTCACTAATCGGTGCGAATATTGGTCCAGAGGCATAATTGGGCCATTTTTCTTCGAAAATGAGCAAGGAGTGCCCGTTACAGTCAATGGCGATCGTTATCGGGCCACAGACCCCTCTTTTCTACTGGGCCCAGGCCCAGGGCCCCGCAATCACCAGGGGCCCCTGCTCAACCATCACTAAACCTCTATTGTTCTGTTTCCGAGAAAAAAATATTTGGATACAATTTTGGATGCATAAGGAATGATCAGAATTGGTAGCTACTTTCTTTGTTGAACAGCAGCCTTTGCTGAACATTTTAAACCACATTCCCTGTGAAATTATATTCAAATGAAAACAGAAATATGAAGCACCTATGAGCAATTTTTCGCTGTGAGTAACTATCTAGTTAAGTGGCAATGCAGTTTGCTTTCTGACAGAAACAAAACAAAAACACCCACACACACATTTTGAATATCACTGTATGGAAAAATAAAGATAATGGTGTTTCTACGCAGTAATTCATACATAGGCGATCTAACTATCCTTCGGATGAACGGCACTCTGTTTTTAAGATTTCAAACTAAAGAGGAAAAAGAAAAGAGTTTTTGTTTTTATGCATTCAATGATTCAATTCGATGTAAATTTGTCACTTTTGTACCATATATGCAGGGCACTCATCAAACCTGTTAGGAGTGCATGCAGCATGCCGCTGGGTGTGTCTTAGAAGCAACCAAATTCTTTGACATTATTCAAAACTTGTATAACTTTTATTCTATGTACATATATCTTCTCATCGATGGAGTGTGTACTGTACACTGCTCATTTAGATCCAAAAAAATGTTGTAAGAAGTCTTTCTCAGCGCGAGCTGATGCACTACCCGCCTTATAACGGCCATCAAGAAACTGAAGAAGCTTTGATGTCCATCTCCAATGATTAAGGATAGGCACCAAAGGCCAAAGAGGAAGCACTTAGTCCTTACCGTACTTACAGAGCCTTGGAACTATGTATTGCAAAGAATTAATAAAATACATATGTAGATTACTTCAAAAGCAAAATATTACCCTGGATGTTGCAATCATTTTGCTGAGTGCAATCGATGAATTTATAACTCAGACAAACTAACCCGGATTCCGATTATAAGCACCTTTCTGAAAGTACGAGGTGTACAAGCTCATGCCAGACTTTTTTTTGACGGCTTTGGACCCTGACTAATTCTGACTGGGAAAGAACGATTCAAAATTGAAACTTTCCTTCCCATTGGCGACACTCTAAGCGTTCATTTGAAACAGCGACTAGGTTCGTATACGAAGATTGGCCAACGTTGTCATGATTTCAGTCTTAAAAAAAACTTCAAATATTTTGCTAAATTTTACACTAAAGATGTGGACAGAGATTAAATACATGCTGAATGTCTGAATTTAAAAGAATACTATAAAATTAGTCGACACTAAAATTAAAAAACTGACCATATTCTAGAACTTTACACATTTTCAAAGCAAATAAAATTGAAGATGAATTTCCAAATGCTGAAAATGCATTTAGAATTTTCTTAAGTATGATGATGACCAATCGCATTAAGGAACGTTCCTTCTCTTAGTATTAAAAAGAATAAAAAACGAATTCAGAAATACAATGATTGAAGAAAGATTGACAAGTTTGTCGCTGAGGTCAATCGAAAGCGACATCCTCAGAGGCATCGATTTTAAAGATGTGATCATTGATTTTGCTTATCTCAAATGAAGAAAAAGACTTCAATAAACATTCCTTTCTTTCACCAGAAATAATAATTATAGTCTATCACTATTTGCATATCAATATATTGTTTTTAAATTGCATTCTGAATTGCTTTTCAAGTTGTCTGTTATTTAAATTTTGTTTATTTTTGAATTTATATATGAAATATTTATTTTTTTGTTTTTATTTTTATGTGTATGTTTTAAAAGCTGCAATAACTGTTTATCTTTTTGATGAATATGAAAAAATATTATTTATTTTAAAATTAAAAGAAAATATATTAATTCAAAGTTGTGTGATTTTCTCTGTATACCTTTATTAAACAACATAAGATTTTTATATTATCATACATGGAGCCCCATTTTAGAAAAGTGCCCAGGGCCCCAAAAGGGTAAAGACGGCCTTGTCGGGCCATGTTGAACGAATTTTTGTTCACAAAAATTGAAGAGGAGGATATTGGCAACATTATTGGCCACACAACCGAAGCTTCACTCGATGTTTTGCGCCCTGTTTTTGAAAAACAAGTTATTTGGCGGACCCTTTATAAGAGACCGCCATATCTACATAAGTAAGTAGATGTATCAATCTCGTGTAAGTAGCGAAAAGTTTCCCTTTCGCATAAATTTTTTTCGTTGACATACAAATTATTGCCTGCACCTTTCACCGTCTATGAACGCCTATTATTCCGTATCAAGTGACTAGGTATACAAAAAATACAAATGGAAGAGTTATTCTTCATCTTCATATCCTTATTTATCGATTGAGACCAATACACTATTGAAATTTTTCACTTCACGATTGTGCTAGCCAATCAGTCCATGACATCGCACATACTGATACAATTTGTTTCACAATTACACTCAGCTTTAACGGTGTTTCTTCTCAATGATTCCTCTCTTCTTCGCAAGGCATAAGCGTTAAAGCTATATTAAATGCATCCTTTACCTTTCTCTTGACAGCCACTATATTATACGCTATGCTGCTTGCTGCATCAACCATTCCTCATTCCATGTTCCATGTGGTACGCAACATTGGCGTCCGTATAGGAATAATAGCACCATTCAAGCGTTTCGATGAGTTGAATTGATAGAACTTAGGAGTGCAGTTCGGACGGTACCATGACCACCATGAAGTAGAACCAACTTACACCCGACCAGCCTGTTTGCTGTCAAATATCCTCTGATCGTTGGTTGCCTCTGCCGCAATTCGTTTGTAAAAAAAACTGGATTGGACTTATTTTATCAACGTCGTCGTCAGCGTATCGGATTTACGGATTTCATAAACATTTGTGTAGGTACCTATCTTTTTTCGTAACTTCGTTTTAGAAAAGTAGAATAGGCATTGCTTGGTCATCGTCGAAAGAAATAATTTTAGAAAGGATATGATAGATATGAGTCCGTTTTTGTTTTGTATCTGAAAGATTTTAATTTTACTTTAAAGGAAGTGTCTTTTTAAAGACGAATGTATTAATAATTTTGTAAAAGAAGAGCTTAACCGGACTCATACCCACACCATGTACTTGATGTAGATGTTATGTTTGCAAAAGCTGTCTATCCAAGTAGGTGTGTAGGTATTTGCTTTTTTTGATTTATATGCTTTTAATTGACAGTGAAATACTGCACATGCAAGCATGATGCAATTAGCCGTCCAGCCATTCTTTCTATGATGCAGCATGCAGAGCTATAAAGTGGGAGTATGGCTGGACTGTATATCAACAATGACAAATAGTTGCAAAAGCTGGGAGCGGTAAAGGCAGCAGGTAAGTTTCCAGAACCAATAATATCGTATCCATTGTCATCGTTAAATTCTCATCACATTCACGTATTTGTGTCAAAATTAGGAGTGATATGTTTTAATGCTGAAGAGCTGACGTTATATAATGGTACCAAATTTTGACGCGTCTAACACTAATGGTGATGGATTTCGCGCAGAAGGATAATGTATTAGAAGAGGGTTTACGGCAACTTAACAGCGTGATGAATAATTTGAATTTCAATGAACCAAAGACTGTGGATAAAACTGCAAAAATTGTTGTTGGGCGGTAAGGAAATTAAATGAAAAATGTTTGCACTCAGAGTTACTAATATCGATCTTAAGTTTTATTTTATTGGGCTTGATTCGCAATCGCTTCACACTCCCCTCCTTAGACTTATTCCCCTTACTACCTAATAAAATATTACAAAAGTTGTGAAGCATTGAAGGAAAATTAAGAGTTGGGAGACGATTTCAACAATGACGACCCACTCAAACGAACAATGGACCGAGGCACTAGGAGAAAAGAAGGAAAGGACACCAAATTCTCAAAAATAAAACGAAGCGGCATGACAAGCGCTCGCTTGAGCAAATTGAGAGACGACATGAAAAGAATGAAACTCGGAAGTTTTACCAAAAGGTAAAAAGATCTTGCCAGGGTTGCAAACCCTGAACGCAAGCCTGTAGGCAAGCACTAGCCGGAAAACACAGTAACAGAGTCGTGCTCAACATGCCCGATGAATGGAACTTCAGTATCGTATGCCCGATCCTAAGAAAGGGAAGCATTCACAACTTCGCCAGTTATAGAGGAATGAGATCTTAGCTGGTGTAATTTATGTGAACGTCTGAAACCCCACTTCAACAATTTGATAGGTCTTTTTCAATATGGTCTTAGAAGAGAAAAGTCCACAATAGACCAAATTCTCACATTACGACAGATCTTGGAAAAAAACCCGAGAATATAATATCGATTTCGATATACACCATTTTTTATCGATTTCAAGGCCGCGTATTACAGTATTAACAGAGACGAGTTGTGAAGAGCATTGTCTAGTTTGGATATCTTTGCAAAATTCGTACAACTATGATGGATGAATAACTTAACTTTTAATTTTTGAGAATTTGACAAAATAAAATTAAAAAATCGCCCGATTTCTTAAATTTTTTTTTTATAAAATCCTCAAAAATTAAAATTTTTGAAATTTCTTTTCTAAGCAAAGAAATTTTACTAACTTCTAAAAATAAAATGATATCTCCAAATTCCGGAAAACCATATCTCTTCTTTCTAATGAATAGAAAGTCGGAGGAACTATATGTACCTACTACACATACTTCAACTAATTGAAGTAAGCATTTTCCATCGCCCGCTGCCCTTACAATTTATTTCTAACAGAACCTTCGAAACGGAATTCAATTAAAAATATAATGATTCTGAGATTAGATGGAGATGTTATTTTATTTTTAGATGTTAGTAAAATCGCGCGATTTTTTAATTTTGTTTTCTCAAATTCTCAAAAATATAAACTTCTTTTTTAAACAAAGGAATTTTACTAACTTCTAAAGACAAAGTCCAGAAAACCATATGTCTACTTTCTAATGAGTATTAAGGTTTGCTTTTTGAAAAATGATGGTTCAAGAATTTGAGAAAAACTCAGAGAATTTTTCAGAAGGGCTTCTTAAAAAAATGTCCCATGGACTTATGTCCCTGCGCCGAAATACCAAAATATCACCGCTAACCTCAAGCACTGTGATCTTGAGCAAGTTTCTGACCTTCTGCACGTACCACCACGGTCAGGAGAAAACATACAACGCAATAAAAGCGAGGCTCATTAAAAGTGAAACCACAATAGAGCCGCGTCGACCTCACGTAGGCCTCACGTTACATGAGAAATCCTCAAAGCGCCCTACTGTCATTCATTCGCCTAAGCTTGTGCGAAATTAAG
Source organism: Melanostoma scalare (assembly GCA_949752695.1). Taxonomy (NCBI): domain Eukaryota; kingdom Metazoa; phylum Arthropoda; class Insecta; order Diptera; family Syrphidae; genus Melanostoma; species Melanostoma scalare. The sequence continues at coordinate 63,253,331 of OX456986.1, read as the reverse complement.
AAAATATATCGATTGAAAGATCGAACGACCATCATCGTTATCAGTAGCTATCGATAGCAAAAATCGATTTTTAAATAGTTTTTCTTTTGTATTAAGTACACCGTAAACTATCGAAATCGATTGCTAGTTTGTTAATTACATTTGATAAAGAGATGAATGAGGAGCTTAGTAAAATGTTTAATGTTATCTATCCAGCTTAGTATAATGTGCGTAGTTGCATTTCCATACTGTGTTATCGCATGCAATATAGTTTGTGATAACATTTGCTGTTTAAAATGAAAGCCTTGTGGATTTTTCAACATATTGAAGCGGATTTCTATCACCTTCAAATGATTTACATTCAAATTCATTCCAGTTGATATAATTTTTGACTTTCCACCTACAAAAATTAAATATTCATGCAGCAACATTTCATTGATTAATTAGTCACTATATAAATACGGTATGAAATTATTGCATAAGTTATTGGTCGAGCACTTTACTTCTATTATTATATATTTAACAAACTATAGTAGTTTAAGTGATTAAACATCACCTGCGTTGAAAAATCTGGCAAAAGTCAAGTTTAATACAGGTTTAACAATGAGAATTGAAATATCTATTTAATAGTTACATCGATAAAGTTCTGCTCCACCTACTTCATGCACAAATATGAAGTACAATTTGATTGATTGGATTGATGGTTAGCCAAAAAAATTTATAATCGACTTTATACTCACTCATATATCGAAAATTCATCGAAATCTTCGATATGAAAAATATTACATAAAGTATAAGTCGATTTTTCAATACCTATGTACATCATTGCAAATTCATAGTAGTTTAAATACTTCAACAGCACCTACGTTGAATAATCTAACAAAAGTCAAGTTTAAAACAACTGTAACAACGAGAACTTAAATATTTGTGTAGTATTTACATCGATAACTTTCAGCTGAAAAACATTTCAACATCGATACCGACATATCGATAATTTGTTCCGTAAATCCATGTTTTGCTTACATCGATTTTATTACTCTCCCTATTGTAAAACTGAAAAGGAGGTATATGTCAGAAAGCGAGCAAAAGTTCAACATAGCTGAACTTTTTTTTGAAGGTTGGTCGCTTCGTCCCATTTGCTTACGTCTGTCAAACGACGCGTTTGAGGACAAAGCGTGATTGTGTGAGACTCTACAGATTTCCTATGGTTGAACTTTTGATTTTTCTGTCAAATGAGGTCGACGTGCCGGCCGCCGCCGACGCGCTATTGTGTGTAGGCTTTAAAGTGTATGACGAAAATCAGGATCGTAGACTTCAGCGTCTGGTCGAAGGTATCCACTTGGGAGACATCACAGTTACTGAGACCCTTAACCCTTATTTACGAACCGGCAAAAGTCGTGTCCACCCGAACTGGGGTCCAAATGGACCCCACGATTTTTTCTTCGAAATTTTTTTGATTTCTGACTTATATTGTTCAGTTATAGTTCTTCTGGCTATTGTATGAATTGATTCTAAGTATTTCAAATAGCAGTGATAAAGAAATTTAAGCAGATATGTCATTATGCATGTATGTAGGAGGTCATCAATAAAATTTTTCAATTTCAAAAACGATGGAAATGGCCTAACCTCGCAAATCTGGGATTCCCGCTTATCCCTTTCGATATGTCTGTTTTACGTAATTACTGATAGTAATATTCATGTATATCAATGTTTTTGTCAGTATGCCTATCAAAAAAAAATAGTCATTATTTCAGTTTGTTCAGGTCATCAAACAATTGTATGACCTAAAATGGATTGAATTTCCCCAATACATGTCAAGCAAGCCTGCCGAATATGGCTTGAAGTTTAGGTGGCTGAATGAAAGCTCAACGGGCTATCCACTGAAGTTTTCTATCTGCACTGGTAGCTCTAACAAAAGTACAGGACTTGGTCGTGGATATGATGTGCTGATGTCGTTGATGACATTATATTTCAATTCTGGACGCAACCTCACTATTGATAATTTCTTTACGTCGGCGTTGGTGGATTTGGTATTGAAGTTGCTGGATATTGGCACGATTCGGAAAAACAAAAGAGATTTGCCTCAACCTTTTGTAGCGAAGGAGGTTCTTGATGACCAGAATGAGCATGTAAATGTCAATAACAGAAAGCAGTATCGTCCTGTCCACTCATCCATCTTTGGATTTTCTGGAAAAATGGAAATGGCTTTGTTGAGTTATGTTCCGAAGCCAAACAAACAAGTGGTATTGCTATCAGCACAACATAACTGTGAGAAAGCCACTTCCGGTCATCAAAGTAAACCTGCCATGATACTGGATTATAGCTGCACCAAAGGTGGAGTCGATGTATTCGACCAAATGGTCTCAATATATTCATGTACACGTCAAACAAATCGCTGGTCGATGGTTGTATTCTACAACTTACTGGACGTAGCAGCACTAGCAACTGTCATCATTTTCCGATACTACAATCCACCTAGAAGAAATAACAATTTGTTCAGAAGTGATAAACTCATCGAACTAGCGGAGGAACAGGTTGAGTCAGAATTGAATAACCGTTCACAACCTGCAACACAATCTGGCATTGGAAAATCTGCATTGGATGCTTTCTTTTTTTTTGGGGAGAGTTCAGGAAAAATTACTAACAGTCCCCGAAAGGCTCTCTTGTAAAAGAAGCAGATGTAACCTTTGCCCAAGAGCAGACGACAAGAAAACCAGAACAGGATGTGGCAGGTGTTGTTGCCCATGCCACACTAGAACCTTATGTGTTAAATGTCTGCCGGAACTGCCAACAACTTCAAACTAAATCCTTATAAACATAAACTATGCTACTTTTGAAATAAAGTAATTATTTATTAGAAAAAATATGTTTTTTCATAGAATTTCAGTAGTGGGGTCCAAATGGACCCCAGTTCGGGTGGACACACACAAAAAAATCGCAGAAAAATCTGTAAACATCTGATAATCGTTTTGACTTAAGAAATGAATAAAAAATTGAATTTTGTTCACTGAGTAAAAATCCCATTTAAAAAAAATGAAAAACAAAAAAGTTATGAGTGTTCAAACATGCTCTGGGGTCCAAATGGACCCCAGTTTGTAAAGTAGGGTTAAGAGATCTGTCTGGCAGTTCAGGTAAACCAGATGCAGTGCTTCAAGTCCTTTGGGTGTCAAAATTTTGTAGTGTTGAAATAAAGATGGCACCACGATTGATTTTGGTGTTACGTACTTGCAGTGTTAAGGACTATTCACATGAGCACGACCAACGAACGACGAATAAGTCAATAAATGTTTTAAGTACCTTACAAGCATAAATTCCTCACGAATTTTCTAGGAAGCGATGGAAATACAGTTCATTTTTATTTGTAGGTGAATAAACTTTTATTTTTGTGCTTAAAATTTAAAAACAATAGAGAAAAAAATGTATTCGTTACGAATAAATATCTAGTAGGTACGAACTGTCAGACTTTATTTTCGTTCCACACACAATCCAATACGCGAATAAATTTTTCGCTCGTGTTTAACCCAAAAATTATTCTTTAATTTTTTTTTTGATATAAATTGTGTTCGTTATTCGTAACAAATGTAAAACACAAATGTGAATGAGATTTCAAAATTAACGAATATTCGTTCATTCGTCGTTCGTTGGTCGTTCTCATGTGAATAACACTTTACTCCTCCCTTACGAAATATTTAAGCGAATGGGAATTTTTTTAATTCGACCTCACTTCGTAACCTGTAAAGGCTCCTGATTTGTTGATGATGATGGCGATGGCACTAGCGTCGGTGCTAGTTCTAGTTCTTGTTCCTTTAGTTGGAAGGCTGGTATAAGGCTTTCAACAGACACATAAGCTTCTTTGTTAGGTATGGCTAAATCGTAGGCGTGCGGGCGATGATCTAGCACTAAATACCGCCCAGTGTACGCTGATGGTTGCAACGGTCGTTAAGAATAGTCTGTGCGTACGTAAACAAGCGAAACGGTTTTGAGGTCCTTTGGGATAAAAAATTGGCATAGTTTGATACGTTGCAAAATTGGGTGATATTTGCTGGAGCGCCCCCATCAGCTTCGGAAAGAAAAGCAATGGGTTCTTGGATGTTGGCCGGTGCTGCAAAGAAGTCTACAGGTAGTCGCAATTCTGTGCCGTAAACCAACTGGGCTGGTAATGTTCCCGAGTTGGTAATCATTGAACGTAATCCTAACAGGACGGAGGGAATAGCATGAGACCAGTTTTCTGTTTAGGGTACAACGGTCCACTATTTCGTTGGCCTGTGGATGGTAGGCAGTTGTGTGAATACGATTGCATCCCACAAGTTGAGCGAACCTTTGCAATAAAGCCGACTTTCGACCCTGATCAGTAGTCAGGCGATGCGGGCAGCCGAAATGGGCAACTTTATGACGGAAAATTCATCGGCGTCGCGGTAATATTCTTTACCGCTAGTACTCGGTCAATAACGGTGACTGCGAGTAACTGCATCCTGAACGTTGCGGTAATGACCCAACTATGTTCATGTGGACATGGGCGAAGCGTTCAGCGGCTGGAAAATTATGTGTGTGTCTAGTGTGTCCAATGGCTGCGTTCATCGACGGCCAAAAGAAACGAAGGGTAGCTACCTAACAGCCCGTGGAAGTTTCAAAAGTGAGCGGTTTCTGTAATCCAGGAAGGATAAGATCAGCAAATATAAGGATCTCACCGATTTAGTTTTTTGTAGCTTCAGGTCGGTGCCTTGCTCTTTTGCGATGGTGAAGTAGTCCAGGACTACTGAAAGTGCGATCGCTTCGATTCGCGACAGGGCATCTGCAGGTGGGTTTTCCCGTCCTTTGAAATGACGAATATCAGTAGAAAACGCAGCCATAATTTTTATGGTATCACAATGGACCTAATATTGGTCTAAGTGTGTCAGTTGTTTTCCTGACCGCCATTTTAACATAACCTAACCTAACTGAATTACATTTACAACATGAAACCTATACTTTAATATCTAACATCACGGGTTCATTCGATTATGCTACTAAAAGGTGGAATTCTGCCTCTTTTCACACTCGGTAATGAAAGGGAAGGCATCCCTACCCCTTAATATACACTGTTGACCTTACACTTGTGTAAGATGCGCTTTCTCCGCCAAACTCCTTTTAACATCTTACCAAAAAAATGAGATGTGGGACTTTCTTGTGCCACTCACTCTTCAGCTTATATTATCTACTATAGACCTCAGAACTTGAAGTATCTTCATTCTCAGCACAATCTTGAAGGATAAGCTCAGGCACTGTTTATAGTACCCTATTTCGAGACACACCTTGATTGGACCGATGTCAAAAAAAACGTATTTATGTTTTTTTTTTTATAAGAATCTATTATATAAAAATAAAAAAGAATTATTTAAACTAAACACCTTTAGCAAGTATATATTTGGACTCAAGCTATAAAGGCGAACATTTTTTTTTAAATTTGCCCCATTAATCCAACTGAGTTGGTAAATTTTTTTCAAATAAGTCTCAATTATATTCATATTATTCGCTGACTTGTTGAACTTGATTTATTCAACGTATACCTCCCTTAACCAACTACACGCAGTTACCTATCACCATACGTTTGCCTTTACACAACCCTAGTATCAGTATAAATCCATGGAAATAAATCCTTATGTGAATGCAATAAATTTATTACGAGTGTGCTTTTATTATTGAGCACTTCAAAAGTCATCATCAATCTTTTGAGTAATAGTAATGTTATTTAGAAGTACCGTAGACTTGAATTTTTTTTTTTTTCTAAACAACCCATCTATACCTAGGTATACATATTTCCTATCACCCTGTGGCACTTCATATCATGCCGTCATCAGAAGAAACGCAACATCATCATCATCAATCATAAATCAGCTACCAAAAATTGACAGCAGAATCATCTATTTCGGTTGGTAAGCTTTGGATTTCACTCAGTGATCCCCCTTTGAAAGTACTTGCAAGTATGATAGCAATTTTGTCATGTTCCAGTTTTAGATTTTTCTATGTATCTGAATAAATGTGTAATCCCCAGCGGCTTAACTACTGTTTCATCGCTTGGAATGTGGGAACATTGAACGTATTTGATGTGTGTGGTAAGGAATATTGCGATTTAAGGAATTAAGTTGAAGTGCAAAATAAGAGGTAAAACACAAATCTTTCACAAACAGCGTGATATTGATGTATCATGTGTGTGTTTACGTTTATATAAATTATGGCTATTTATACGATTTATGAATTACCTGCAGTCAATGATGGGAAAACTTCACTCAAAGTTCCAACTTATGTACGTGAACTACTTTTCTGCTTAGGTAGTCAAAATCGAAACAACTGAAAACTTGCTTCTGATTTGATTTTCGATTTATCACATACAACGGTAGTTGTATTCTGGATTTTGTCAATAATGCGTTTTTTGTCCTCATGTATCAATGAGATTTGGTTCATTGAAATACATAAAATACAACACAACATGACCTAGCTTTCATTGAATTCAAACTTCGTTTCTTCTCTCCAAATTATGAGCATAATAAAGCACCTAGAGATTTTTTTAATCTCCAAAACTTATGCTGGTGCTGCTCAGAAATGAATATTTGCTACTTATGTAGCAAATCTACTTCTTTTTTTTCATTTTCTTCTCTACTTAGCAAATTTTTTCTACTTTATTTATTTTCTGTTCAAAATACCACTCTTGACTCTATCTTTTTTATTAAGATACGCTTGTACATTCTTACAACAAAAATGTTATAAAAATAACTTCTTATAGTTGCAAACGTTACGTTTTACTTTTATTTAATAAAAAACATTGTTACCTAACAAAATTATGTCATTATCTTATTATCTTTTGAAAATCCACTTCGACTTTTTAAGGATTTTGCTAAATATTTTGGGTTGGTCATATTCATCCCTGCCCCTTGGGTGTAGGTGTGGTCATATCAAAGCAAATAAAATTGACTGACTGAAGGTTTTAAAAGTATAAATGTAATTACTGTTACTGTTGAATCTTGATTCACTTATTTAATAAAAGAATTAATATTTTAACAGTTTCAATTTGTAATTTCTTTATTTTTCAATTTCAATTTACTATTTTAACTAGTACTTTTAATTTCAGTCTTGCAAATAATTTTTACTTTCATCTATCTCTATGACTCTAATGACTCTATGACTAAAAAATTCGTCTTGAGCTGTCAGTTGCTCGTTTTCATCTCTTTTATGATTTCGAAAATGACGAATTGGACACCGCATGTTGTTTTTGACAATTCGTGTCGACGTAGAGGTTTCGAAGTTCGTTCGCTGCGTGTTGTTTTTGACAATTCTTGTCGACGCGGAGGTTTCGAAGTTCGTTAGTTTAGGCATTGTCAGGTTTGGCAACACTTCCCCCTGGTAGGCTGATGTTGTCTTTCGGATTACCATAATCGCCAAACCTCCTTACATCGAGCAACGCCAGCTTTGTTACCGGACGTGTGTATATGCCCCCAGATGTTTTAACCACGGCTGACCTCGTCTGACCATCCTTGCTTTGTATTGCTTGCAAAACTCTTCCCTTTGGCCAGGTGTTCCTAGAGTTGTTCTCGTCGACTATTAAAACAATGTCCCCTTCTGAAAGTGGCCTGACTGGTTCAAACCATTTAGTTCTTCTGGTGAGGGTGGGTAGATACTCCTTTACCCAGCGTTTATAAAAAAGGTTACTATATTGCTCGGATGTCAGCCAATTTTTTCTGGTTGTGAATTTGTCCTCTAAAATCTCTTCAGATAGTTTGATGCCGTTTGATGAACCCAACAAAAAATGATTTGGGGTAAGGGCCTCGTTGTTGCCAGTATCTATGGGTATATAAGTAAGTGGTCTAGAATTTACAATGAACTCAACCTCCGCCATTAACGTGATCAAAACATCGTCTTTCGGATTACGACCGATATGCATTTGAGTCATAAATTGCAATGAAGGTTTTTTCATGTAGCTTTTCCTTCTAAAATAATTTAAATCTGTGATAATACTATTTTTTTAAATATTATACATCTTTTTCAGTAGTAAGGTAGGAATATACCATTTCTCTGTAAATTGTGCAATCTAGTTATATGAAAATATGTATTTAAATTCAGCTACAATAAAAATTAATATTATAATCTTTGATATGCATTTGAGTCAGGGTTTGCTTTACTGATCGTATAAGTTGCTCCCAACAACCCCCCATGTGAGGTGCAGAGGGAGGCATACACTAAATTAAATTTTATCAACTGCTAATTTTTTTGAAATTTCTTCTCGAAAAAGTTTATCTTCAGCTATTTTCATTTCCTGACTTGCCGCTCGGAAATTTGACCCGTTATCACTCCAAAACTCATTCGGCTTTCCTCTTCTGGCACAAAATCGTTTAATCGCCAAGATGCACGAATCACTTGTTAGGCTATGTGCGATTTCTATGTGAATCGCCCTCACTGTCAGGCATGTAAACAAGACACCTCACCGTTTTTCAGTACGTCTTCCAACAGTCACCAGCATTGGACCGAAGTAGTCTAAGCTAACGTATGAGAATGGTTGTGTAAAGGCTTTCAGACGAGCTTCTGGTAGTTCGGCCATAATTAGAGCAACGGGTGATGCTCTTTTTTTTACACTCTTGACATTCGTTTTGAGCCTTTCCAGCTCTTAATTGTGGTACATAGTAGAATTGGCGAACTTTGTTTATTGTGGTTTCAAAAAATATGTGCTTGTATTTTCTATGGAAGCTTGTTACGATCAGTTTGGTGATATACTGGTCATTTGGCAAGATTATTGGTCTTTTGGTGTTAAATGAGACATCGTTTGAGGCGTTTATGCGGCCCTTCACTCGCATTACTTCTTCTGGGTCCAAATAGGGATTGGCTTTTTAGATTTGGCTTGTTCTTTCTACTGTTTTATGTCTTCGTAGGGCATTTATTTCGTCGGTGGAACCTTCCGCTTGACACAACTGATGGAGATAGATTTCAGCTCTTCTGACGTAATCGGTTTTTCCTCTTTCATTTTGACATAACGAAAACACGTAGTTTTTGGTGCTTTTAGCATTTCCAAGCACTATTGATTTCGTGCCATCCTCAACAGGTAACAACATGATCGGTAAACTATTGACATGGTGTTTACTAATTATTCCCCTGAAGAAAACCTTTGGTAATTTATCACGGCCTCCATTTGATTGTCGACATGTAAGAAAACTTCCAATACCATAGATGTATCTTTTGGATTTGACGGCCATGACTCTTTAGGGCTGTAAAGAAAATCAGGTCCTTTATACCGACGGCTTTCTGAAGAAAAGTCTACTTTATGATTCCATTTTGTTTCATCGTCCGCTACGTTTTGTTCACTCGGGACCCATCGCCATTCGTCTTCGTTGGAATTATGCAATATCTCTCCGACTCTAAACAAAATGAACTATTTTAGCTTTCGACTATCGTTTCTTATCCAGCAGAGAACCGATTGGGAGTCGGACCAGAAGTACCGTCTGTCTATTTGAATTGAATGTCCCTTCGTCACAGTTTTGGCTAGTCTTACATCTAACACGGCCACTTCTAATTCCATGCGTGGAACCGAGATCTGTTTCAGAGACCCGACTTTGGTTTTTGAACAAACTAGGCTGCATTCGACCGAAGATCCTTTCTTCACTCTAAGGAAGCAAACAGCTGCATACCCTGACATACTTGCATCCACAAAAACATGTAGCTCTACCGATGAACCAGGATCAAACTTCAATGAATCTGGATAACGACGTCTGATTTTAATTTGTCTGATTTTCGGCAACAGTTTAAGCCACTCCTTCCAAAGTGTAAACTGATCTTCATGTATAGGTTCATCCCAACTCAAACGTTCACGCCAACAGGACTGCAGTAATAGTTTAAGTAACAACAAGAAGTGTGCAATAAGACCTAGAGGATCAAAGGTACTCATGAGCACGCGCAGAACAATTCTTTTAGATGGAGGGAGCACTCCTTCTAGAATCTCTTTTTCGAGATTTTTGTAGTTAAAAAGAAATGCAACTTCATCAGACATCGGTGACCACCACATTCCTAAAACTTTTTCTAATTCGAAAGGACTAGGACAGTTCTTAAAAATTTTGTTAGAAAGTGATGCCTTTGTTCCGAAGGCAGTTATGACTTTTTCTGAATTGCTCATGAAGTTTCGTAACTCGAAACCACCCTGTTGGTGAATGTGTATGACCTCGTTTTCTACTTTCAGTGCTTCTTCTTCTGTGTCGAAACTATCAATGAAGTCATCGACATAATGGTTTCTTAAGATCGCTTCAACTGCTCTTGGAAACTGAGCAGAATGTTCCATGACATTTCTATTTCTTACGTAGTCCGCACAATATGGTGAACAGGTTGAACCAAACGTGAGTACCTTCATAGCATAGTCTTCTATTATCCCGGTCTCATTATTTCTCCAAAGGAATCTCTGCATTTGTTGTACCTGGTGAAACATCTCACGAATATCACCGCAAATCGCTACATTTTTCTGTCGAAAACGGAATAATTTTCTATGAGTTGTACAAGATAATCAGGACCAGAGAGTAACAACGAGTTCAGGGAAATTCCCTTAACCTGTGCCGCTGCATCCCAGACAGTTCGTACCTTAGATGGTTTATTTGGATTAGTAAGCGGAAAGATTGGAAGATACCAGGTCATATTTCTTGGAATGTTGTGTATCTCAAGTTTAATTAATTTGCGCACATAACCTTGACAAAGATATTCGGAGACTTGCCTGTTTAGATTTGTAGCCATATCAGGTTCTTTTGTAGTCGCCTTTCAAGGTCTAAAAGTCTGCGTTCTGCTGATGGTCGGTTATCAGGAAGTTCAGCAAGCTTATCTTTCCATATAAGTGGAACACTGCATAATTGGTAATGAAATGGCGGATAAGCTGGCTAAAATCGGGTCAGCACTCGAATCCAGCGAAACGAACACATCAGTTCTAAGGCCACTTGAGCAAGAAAAAAACAGAATCAAACACAATTTTCTAAAAACCGCCAATGACAGGTGGTCATCTTTAGAAACATGCCGAGTTTCTAGAAACCTTTGGCCAGATATTTCCAAAAAAAAAACAGAATTTCTACTCCAGCTAAGCAGACCTCGGCTCTCTCTGTTGATTGACATTCTCACGGGACACAACTCGTTGGGTACCCACATGATGAGAATGGGCATTAGCACATCCGACTTATGTAGAGGATGCCAAGATGAGGAGGCAGAGGAGGGATCATTCCACTTCCTCTGTGAGTGTCCTAGCTTGGCCCACACTCGGAAAAAAACCCTCGGAGAATAATTTTTCGACGAACTGGGCGACATCTCAAATCTCCCACTGAGCAACGTCCTGAAATTTACTCAGGGCTCCAAATGGTTCAGAGGGAGTTCCCTACCACAATAACCATTTACCTCTCCAATCCTCCCATTTCCTCATCCTCTGATTTCCCGGGGAGCACAGTGGATCCTTGAGATCCGAGTGAGGTGTTGCCACTTGTGGCTGCACCCCCCATTCAACCTAACCTAACCTAAGTGGAACACTGTAATAAATGAAAAGATTAGTAAAGTTTTTAACAGTTAAAAACTTTACTAATCTTTTCATTTATTAGATTAAAAAACACGTGGAATATCTCAACTAAAAAATGGAACACTGTACCTATTTCCCACGCGTTTCGCAAAATTGTCTAGCTGTGTCTGAGCTCTTAAGTCCCATCCTCTTGAAATCTTTTTTAAATCCTTTAAACCGAAATTTTCTATCAAAAAAAATTCTCGAACAAGCTCGTGAAGTTTCTCGCCAGCTTCTCTTTGCACTCGCACAGGTGATTGCTTGAATATTCATTTTGCATTTCGTTTCTCTCATCACAAGGTCCAAAAACAGTCCAACCAAGTCGTGTTTTGATTGCTGTTGGTTGATTACTTTTGCCTTCACGATGTTTTAGAGAATTCAACAAACATTACCTAAAGGGGAGCGCCCTTTAGGTAATGAAAGCGGGACGAAAATGACTCGAAATCGACTGTTTGCGTGGGAAGGCATAGAGACTCTACAGTCCGAACATTTCTTATTTTCTTATTTCTTATGATCAGATCTACCATTTTCTAATTTTCTTCTGTGCGGAAAGTGCCGGATGTCCATTTTAAACGAAGTTCCTGGTGTTCGCCTTTCACGTCAAGGAGGTCTGCTAGCTCACTGTCCATCAAGGTGACCGAAGATCCATCGTCAGGGAAAGCGAAGGTTTCAATCTTGACTTCGTCATTGTAGAGTGTCACGGGAAGAACTTTAAACAACATGCTTCCTTTGTGTTTGTGGGTGAGGTGGTAGCTTGACGGAACTTGAAATGAAGTATCTGGTTGTTCATACTTGTGAAGCAGCTTATGGTGTCTAAATGTACAGCCTGTTATTCCACATCTGTTATCAGACATACAACTCCGCTGTGAATGACTTACAAGGCATGTGCGGCATAAAGAATGTCTTTTCACGGCTTTCCATTTGCCATTTAAATCAAGGTTCGCGAATTCACTACAGTTTGATACGGATTTACAAGCTCCTTTGCAGATGATACACGGCTTTGCATTATTTGCCTGTTCATGATGTGTGATGTCCATTCAGGAAAGTACTTGGCGTTGTTTTCTTGTTTCTATCAATTTTAGTTTCTTTCAAATACAAACTGACATCACTCACCTCACAAACAGCTTCAACAACTTGAAATAGCCAGGAGCTAAATGTTGAAAGATCTGCAGATTGCATTCCTTTTTTAAAAACACCCCAGTTTAATCTGGTCCGGAATGGCAGTTTGTCGGTTAGTTCTTGCAAAAGGCAGAGGTTATTTAAATGCGATGTCAGTCCAGCAGCAGACACTATTTGTCGTATGGCTAACTGCTGTTTGCTCAGTTTTAATTGTGTGTTTATTTTTTCATAAACACTTTTGGAACAGCTCTCATTGCTTTGAGTTGAAATACCTTTGCTTGCGCTTAAATTTAGATGCGCTGCTTGAGCAGTTGAAACATTTGCAATAATCCATTTTTCACTAAAATTCGCTTCCGTTCTCGACTGCGGAATGTTCGGCTCTGATGGCTGCTTGCTTTGGCTTTGATTTTATACATTAGGTAAAACATCAACCTTGCCTCTACCTTGTTGGCTGACCCATTCCTCCACTCTTGATGATGTAAGTGATGAGTCTGATTCACTGTCGCTATCCGTTTGCTGTTCCAAAAGCTTATACTTCGCGTCGAGATATTCTTGATCTCTTTTCTTCATAAGCTCCTTTTCTTCCTCTATTTGTTTTATTTGTTTTCTTTTTTGTTTTCTCATTAGGCTTACCTATAGGTTGTGGAAAGTCTTCGTTAGTTGCCGGCTGTTGATGTTGTTCGTTGTTCGAAACCTTTCCTGCAGAACTTGCAAGTGTAAGCTTAACCGTAGATTTATGTATAGGCGATTGGCTTGAAACGAGATTCGGAAGTTTTACGAAAAGGTAAAAAGATCCTGCCAGGGTGGCAAGCCCCCAACTCAAGCCTGTAAAAACCAGCAGGGAAACATAGTTGTAGAGTCACAGTCGCTACTGAGGATCTGGAAAGATCATTTCTGCAGACTGCTTAACGGCGATGAGGACACAAATTTCGCTGTCAGGCAGATTGCCCCATTCAGCTTGGACGATGATCAAGAATGCCGTCCTCCCGACCTAGAGTTAAGCTTGCCATATGCAAACTTAAATCAAATAAGACTGCAGGTGCAGATGGCCTTGATGCCGAACTCTTCAAGGCAGCTGGAGACCAGTTGGAAAGGAGCATGCACCAGCTGATTTGCATGACATGGTCGGAAGAAAGCATGCCCGATGAATGGAACCTCAGTATCGTATGCCCGATCCTAAAGAAGGGAGACCCTCACAATTGCTCCAATTATAGAGGGATAAGCCTCCTTAACGTCGCTTATAAGATCTTGTCTGCTGTAATTTGTGAACGTCTGAAACCCCACGTCAACAACTTGATAGGTCCTTATCAATGTGGTTTAAGACCAGAGAAGTCCACAATAGACCAAATTTTCACATTACGACAGATCTTGGAAAAAACCCGAGAACGTAATATCGATATTCACCATCTTTTTATCGATTTCAAGGCCGCTTATGGCAGCATTTACAGAAACGAGCTGTACAGAGCCATGTCTAGTTTCGGCATCCCTGCAAATCTCGTACGACTATGCAGGATGACTTTGGAGAATTCACGCTGCTCCGTCAAGGTCGGTAAGGAACTCACCGAGACCTTTGATGTCGAAAAAGCTTTTAGGCAAGGCGACAAGCTGTCATGCGATTTCTTCAACATCATACTTGAACAGATTGTAAGAAACTCAAACGTCAACACCAGAGGAACAATCTTTCAAAAGTCTACAATTACTCGCCTATGCAGACGATATTGACGTAATGGGAAGAAAAAAGCGTGATGTCATAGGTGCTTTTGCGAGTATTGAAACAGAAGCGGCAAAAATTGGTTTGATGGTTAATGAGGGCAAAACGAAGTATATGCTGTCATCAAACAGGGACACAGAACATCGACGAATTGGACAAATCGTCACAATAGACAGACATAACTTCGAGGTAGTACCTAACTTCGTCTACCTAGGATCCGCTGTAGACACGGACAACAACATCAGTGCGGAGATCAAACGGAGAATAACTCTTGCCAACCGTTGCTTCTTTGGGTTAAGAAGACAATTGAGAAACAAAACCCTCTCTAGAAAAACCAAGGTGACCTTGTATAAGACCTTGATCATCCCAGTCCTGCTTTACGGCGCGGAAGCATGGACTTTATCGAAAGCGGATGAGGAAACCCTTGGTCGTTTCGAAAGAAAAATTCTCCGAATGATCTTTGGTCCCGTATGCGAAAACAATGTGTGCAGAAGAAGATACAACAACGAGCTGTATGAGCTGTACCGCGACATGGGCATAGGCATAGCCAGAAGAGTACGCATGGCGAGGCTACGATGGTTGGGTTATTTAGAGCGGATGGACCCAAACGCTCCGGGCATTGCAGGGAAATCGCGGAAGGGGAAGACCTCGTCTTAGGTGGTGCAATCAAGTGGATAAATACCTCAACCGACTTGGAGTGCGAAACTGGAGAGAGCTCGCCCGAAATCGAAGTCGTTATAGAAGGATGTTGGTTGAGGCCCAGGTTCACCCCGAACTGTAGTTCCCACCTAAGTAAGTAAGTAAGTAAGCCTCCTCGTCGCCTATAAGATCTTGTCTGCTGTCATATGTGAACGTCTGAAACCCCACGTCAACACCTTAATAGGTATTATCAATGTGATTTTAGACCAGAGAAGTTCACAATAGACCAAATTTTCACACTATGACAGGTCTTGGAAAATACTCGGGAATATAATATCGATATACACCATCTATTAATAGATTTGAATGCCGCGTATGACAGTATTTACAGAGACGAGCTGTACAGAGACATGTCCAGTTTCGGCATTCGTGCAAAACTCTTACGACTATGCAGGATGACTTTGGAGAATTCAAGCTGCTAGGTCAAGGTCGGTAAAATACTCATCGAGACCTATGATATCGAAAAAGGCTTTAGGCAAAGCGCCAAATTTTCATACGATTTCTTTAACAATCTTTCAAAAGTCTGTTAAGTTACTTGCTTACGCAGACGATATTCACGTAATGGGAAGAAGGAAGCGAGCATTGAAACAGAAGCGGCAGAAATGAGTTTGATTGTTTATGAGGGTAAAACGAAGTATACCTATGTTGTCATCAAACTGAACATCGACGAATTGGACAAAACGCCACAATAGACAGACATAACTTCGAGGTAGTACAGGACTTCGTCTAACTAGGATCCGCTATAGACACTGAAAACAACATCAGTGCGGAGAAGAAGACAATTAAAAAACAAAACGCTCTCTAGAAAAACCAAGATAACCATTTTTAAGACCTTAATCATGCCAGTCATGCTTTACAGCGCTAAGTGATCCTGGGTCCCGTATGCGGAACAATATGTGGACAAGAAGATACAACAACGAGCTGTATGAGCTATACTGCGACATGAGCATAGCTAGAAGAGTACTCATCGCGAGGCTACGATGATTGTGCCATGTAGAGCGGATGGATCCATACGCTCGACGAGTTTTTGAAAGCACATTGCAAAGAAATCGGAGGAGTCCTCGTCTTAGGTAGCGCAATCAAGTGGAAGAAGACCTTAACTGACTTTAGAGTGCAAAACTGGAGAGAGCTCGCCCGAAATTGTTGGCGTAGGATGTTGGTTGTGGTTCAGGTATTCACCCCGAACTGTAATTCCCACCTAAACAAGTAAGTTAAGTAAATATTATATTTAAATCTTTCAACATACCTACTCTCCGAACATACCAGAAGGTGATTTCAACAGAAAAGCTGACTTTGACTACTTCTTGCATTGGAAGAGTTTTCTTCACTGCTGGACGATGACTCCAAAAATTGTAAAAAGAGCTGTAACAAACTATCTTATGTGTTGAAGATAATTAAAAATTATATTATTATATTTTTTTGTTTTAATTTTACAGTTACCTTTGAAAAGTGACAGCAAGTTTTAACATTGAACACTACTGGAAGCTTGAAACTAAATACTTTGGAAGAGCTTTTCTTTTTTTCAATTCAAATACTGTACTAGCTACAGGCTTGGAAAAAAACACGCCTTATATAATTTGAGTTTTTGGTATGAGAAAGGAATATAAAATCCCCTAAAAAAAGAATAATTTGAAAAAATAGTCTAGCCATCTGTAAATGAACGCATACAAACTAAAAAAAGGTTTCCAATGTAGAACAATAGTGCACTGCCTTACGCCAAATTTTTATCAAGTTGTTAAGCTAATGCTCTGGGGTAAAACTAGTAACAAATATACCTAGGTATACAAACGAAACTGCGATGTCTGTAAAACAAATTAAATAAGAAAAAAATATGTTCTTTTTTCAAAATTTTGACTTTAATCCTTGATTTCTCAAAAACATTTCATTAAGTGAACTCAAATTAAAATTTTTATTGAAGAACAAAGCAATAGCTTTCTTCTTCTTCTTCTTCTTCATTTCCGGCGTTACGAGTAGTGATCTTGAAGCGATCACAACTCTCCCACTTTTCTGCTTCACACTAGTGATCCGCCTGTGGGGTACGCCGCGTTGATCTCAGAAAGCGTCGGCAAGCCTCCCGGTTTTGGATTGTTCCATGTTTGAGGCCAACCAAATGCTGCTGTTTTTGCATTTGCTTGTACCAGGAGTGTTTTGGCCTGCCTTTTCTTTTTCGTCGCGAATTTGTTGAAACGTTGTACGATATTGCCTTTTGGACGGGGTTCTGCGGATCTCTCCTTTGAACATGACAATACCAACTGAGCCGGTCGTGCTGAATTTTGTCCAAGATGGTACTTTTGACATGAAGGCTTCCACGGATCTTAGTACTTCTAATTCGATCAAGCTTTATTACTCCTGCTGTCATCCGAAGCATCTTCATTTCGGCTGCCGTCAATTTGCTCTCATACTTTTTGTACATTGTCCAACATTGTGAACCGTATGTCAGAGCTGGACGGACAACTGCTGTGTAGAGTCTTCCCTTCAGCTTAGGGGGCATTTTTCGATCACAGAAGATAGCGAAGTTTTCTCGCCACTTCATCCACCCTACGCTTACTCGATGATTGATGTCGTCATCACAAGTTGCTTTACTATTGATCATAGATCCCAGATATTTAAACTTTTCACACTTGGGAAGCACATTTCCATTCAAATAAATGTCTGGAATAGGCTTGTCTGGATCAGAAAAAGGGCAGCACAGGTATTCAGTCTTTTTTGCGCTAATACGGTACCCATTTCCTTCCAGAACATCAATCCAAACGTCAAGTGCTCGTTGCAGGGATGTAGGATCCTCGCTTATGATGGCTCCATCGTCAGCAAAGAATAATTGTTGTACTTTATTGTCCGTTACTTTTCCTTCGAGCAAATAATCCAGAACAGCAATAAAGAGCAGTGGACTCAAGACACTTCCCTGATGTACACCTACTGTTATTTGGAATTCTTCGGTGACTCCAGCTGGGCATCTCACTTTTGTAACTGCTCCATCGTACATGTCCATAATTATTCGCACATAGGCTTCAGGAACTCCTCGGTGTCTGAGGGCCACCCATATCAGATCTCGTGGTTGTCGATCGAATGCTTTTTCGAAGTCAACCAACACAATATGCAAATCCTCTAAGGCATCTCGGTGTTTTTCCATAATGATCCTTATACTTTGGATTGCGTCTGTAGTTGACTTACCCGCGACAAACCCGCATTGGTCATCAGACAGCCTTATTATTTTCCGCAGTCGGCTATCCAAAACCCGCTCAACGATCTTCATAGTGTGGGACATCAACTTGATCGAACGATAGTTGTCACAGCTTCTGGTATCTCCCTTTCCCTTGTACATTGGAAGAAGAAAACTTTCCCTCCATTGATTAGGCAAACTGTCTCCTCTTATAAGTTTGGAGATGAGAATCGTGAGCCATCTCAACCCGATGTCTCCCATATTTTTCCAAAACTCATATGGTACCTCGTCTGGCCCAATCGCTTTGCCTTTTTTGGAGTTCTTAACTGCCTCCCTAACTTCTTCGACTGTGACGTCGGATACTTCCGTAAAGTTAGGTGCAGCTGTTGGAAAGTGGCGCCGAGGAAACTGTTCATTCAAAAGATCATCACAATACTGTCGCCACCTGTGAAGAATTTTGTCGTCATCCACAAGTAGCAGTCCTTGAGCATCATTTATGAACTTTGGCGAACGAATCTCCTGCGCATTTCTCCTTTTCTGAGCAGCTATTTTGAAAATGGTTGCTCCCTTATTCAAGTTACTTTGTCTTAGCTCTTGGATTGCCTGATTTGCTTCAGCAGCTGGGGCAGAAATCTCTTCCAGCTCTCGATACAGGCCCTCCGTGCTTCGTGCTTGAAGTTGGGCGCACTTTTTCTTCGCTTCTTTTCTGCAGCTCTTGTATTCCATTTTGAGACGCGCTTTTTCATTTGTATTTCTTGAGGGGCACTTCGACCAAGCTTGGAAAGCTGCTTTCTTCTTTCTAATCACTGCTTTAGCTTCATCATCCCACCACCAGGTTTCTTTTGCTTGTTGGTAGTGTCCTTTTGAGAATCCTAGAAGTGATTTGGCTCTCTCTAAGCAGGTTCGTTGTAGGCGATCCCACATATTTTGTGCCGTGATTGCATTTGAAACTGCGTCGATGGTATTACACAGCTGACTTCGCATATACGAAATGAATTGCTGTGCTGTCCTTTGGTTTTCTCCAGATGGTACCACTTGATTCTCCTAGGAGCCTTTGTTTGTTTGACTTCCTTCACCGCATCCGTAAAAAATTCTGTTAAAAGAAGACGGTGTTGTTGAGCGGCAGCTTCTCCTAGAATCACTTTGCAGTCTTTCACCCGAGATTTCATGTAATTGGTTACCAAATGGTAATCAATCTGGGTTTCATTTCCTCCACTGCTGTAAGTGATAAGGTGTCGGTCTTGTTTGATGAACATGGTATTTAGTACGATTAGACCGTATGACTTGCACATATTTAGAATATCTTCACCAGGAGTGTTCCTGGTGCCGAATCCAAAACCTCCATGGCAGTCTTCATTATCCTCGTTTGTCAACAAAGCAATAGCTTTCATAACATTAAAGTATGAGAAGGTAAGTGGCTTAGTTGATTTTCAATAATTTTTTTAAAAATAGAGTAAATTTCACATAAAATTGCCACTTGCGCACACTAAAGTATGAGATAGTAAGTGGCTTAGTTGATTTTTAATAATTTTTTTAAAAATAGAGTAAATTTCATATAAAAATGTCCCTTACGCCTACACGGAGGGATATAGACCCCCTCTCACATACAACTTTTTGTTTGTTTTGACCAAACCTATCCATCCTGAGCCTTTGGGAAACCGTATCTAAAATACCCTACATAAATAAAATAAAATTCTAAAAACTAATAACTAATTTTAAAAATAATTAAAAAATTGAGAGCGGTGAAATCTTTTTTTTTAACTTTTTTCTATACGCCATTCAAAACATATTTCCGAAAATTTCATGAAAATCCGTGGACTGGCCCAGAATTCCTAGGTTTTGCCTTTTTTATGTCTAACGGCCCTCCACTATATGTTATTTGTCAAAAAAAAAAAACATAACACAATAAAAAGTGTTTAATTGTTGAAAATTTATTTACTTTTTTATTCCTAAAAAGGCAAAATACATCGAATGTTCCATACCTAAAAAAATATAAACAAAAACAAATTTTTGTAGTCATTGAGGAACCAAGTGAGGGAGTTTCCTTATGATATTGTCATAAGGTATGAATAACTATAATGGCTGATGAAAAGGATTATAAATAAGGATTTTTTATTCATAAAGTCTTATAAGTTCTTATCCACTGCATAACTATTATGCGTTTTAAGCGTGCTATAGCGAAATCTAATAAATACGGCTGTAAGAGTTGGTGTTTTTTCTATCTTCAAACATCTTGTAAGTAGGTATGTCTTTGTCTATGTATGTGCAAAAGTGCCGATCTCAATGTTATCATTTTCATCGACTTTGTTGTTTTTTTTTTGTAAGTAATCGCCGTGAGGCAAAGATCGCATAGACACATCGCAAAACATATACTACCACTAACTAACTGGACATCAATTTTCGCCGTGTCAAAATTTTTAAACGTTAAAATAGTGTTATCTTTTCCTAGTCGGATTGTGAAAAAAAATATATCAAGTAAAAGCTTGTTCGTTGTGTGTTCTTTTTACCTTTTTGTTTTATGAAACCGTTGAACTGTGAAACAAATAAACGTTGATAATTTGCGAAAGTCAGTTTTGTTGCTGTTTGTTTTTTTATTTAATAAATATTGTGTTTCTATTTGCAAAAATTTGTAAGAACTGTTCAAAAAAGGTAAAGCACTGAAACTTTTCCTCTGTTGTAAAAAAAATGTTTGGCTAGGTATTTATTTTATTAGGAACAATGGCAAAAAGAAAATATTGTGAAGATTATTTAAAATTCGGTTTCCCTTCATTGATCTCGAATTGCATCGAAAAGTCTCAATGTGTTCTTTGTAATAAATCGTTTCTTCGAACTAAGAAAAGAAATTTAAATGTTTTTTGACATGCCAAAAAAACGAATTTTCAGGTATAGTGAAAAGTTATGACTGGTTGATTAAGGTTGCATATTTGGCAGATATTATATTCGAAGAATTCAACAAATTGAACCTTGACATATCACTATAATTCAATTTAAGGATCATTTGCAGTGTTTTGTTGAAAAACTTATAAACTGGGCATAACATAGCAATGTTTTTACAAACTCAGCGAGACCCTGGAAGCCGAAAATGAATATGCTAAGGAAGAATTAGAAAACTTTATCATCAATCACCTGACTTATTTAAAACAGGAGATTACTACATACGTCCAAGATTTGAATAATGTTCAACTCACACCAATCCGAGATCCTTTCTCTACAAATCTAATTGTTTCTGAAATTCCGGATACTCTCCAAAATGAATTTATTGAATCAAGAAATATGTAATTCATTTGCTAAAGATAATTTCGAGACAACGTCATTGATTGACTTTTGGTGCAGTGTGAAAGAAGTTTGCCCAAAAAACTTTAAAACTGTTAATATCATTCGTTTCGACATATCTTTCCGAAGCTGAATTTTCTCAGTTTGTAAATATTAAAACCAAACCAAAGAATAAATTTTATGTACAACACGATATGAGACTGGCCCTGACAACAACACTCCCTAGAATTGATGAATTGGTATCTAAATGTCAATATCAAGTTTCTCACTAGGAAACTAACTGCAAATATAATTATTTTTTTAATTATTATTAATTTTCAAATACGCTATGTATATGTACATAATTATATATGTATACATATACAATTGTATAAATATATTGTATGTATGTATGACATATTCTCTTTTCAATTGAATAAATTTGGCACTTTATATATTTAGATTTGTTATGAAATTATTGTCATTGCGAACAGATTTCTAGGAAGCTCTTAAGTATGTACCTAATATTTAATAAGGTTTATAATTCAACATTTATTCAAATACAGAATTTTTCCAAAACTCCAATTAGGGTCGCTAGTTCTAAAAGGTTGGGAACCACTGCTCTAGAAAGTACCTACAAAATTTGAGCTCTTAATATTAACGGGAAGATGATGCTCATCGTAGTTTTCCATTTTCAATTTAGTATCATATAAAAATGGTCATATCTTTTTAAAAATAGATCGTTCAACCAGTCGCAAAAACAATATTTAGGAATAGGAAATAGAACGGTCTACAAAAATGGTCTCTTATACTTTTTTCTTTAATCTAACCAATTTAAGGTCAAAAATTGAAGTATTTTAAATAAAATAATTTTTTTGTTTTGAATTTCGTAACTCCTTTCAAAATAGTTATTATCAAATGAACATCAATTAATGCAATAGGAAATTGAACGTTCTAAAAAAAAGGTCTTTTGTTGTTAATCGATTACTCTAACCATTTAAAAGATATTCGCAGTAGAATTTTAATTCCTACTAATTTTAATAATTTCTTAATAAACATTGTGCCTAGTGATTCTTCAAAAAGTCATGAGCTTTACATTTTCGGCATCAAAACAACTATATACAGTTAACACCGATCTCATAACAGCATTCAGTCACGTGGAAACCTAATGTTATTAATGCTTTGCGACTTTTGAGAAATAAAATTGACAAAGAGTACGGTCATCTATATGAAGAAGCAAAGCTGGTGCTCGAGGAAAATGGTGGTATATTGCAAATGCCACGTATCGTTGGAAGGCAACTTAATTTCTCTAACACTAATGCGTCGGATATATGTATATACGTATTACAAAATAAATTTACTCATCCCATTTCTAGAGCACACAATTCACCAATTAACCGAGAGGTTTCCGAAACACCGCAAAGTAGTATTGGCACTATCTGGTGTGCTACCTTCAAATTTTGCAGTCAGTTCTGAAATTGAAGACCCAATTTTTATGTATTCGGCAGTGCTACTCGAAAGAAGTACATTCGTCGTCAAAGCACAACTTGAAGGGTGGAAAGCAGCAATGATTATCTTCTCCCCTAGTCCAAAATCTGCTTTGGAATGCTTGGATAAGTGCGATAAAAATTATGTCCAATTATTTACACGTTCGTTACTACAGATATTGGCTACCATACCTGTTTCCACTGCTTCACCAGAATTGAATTTTTCAAGCCTACGGAGACTTAAAAACTACTTGCGGAACATAACGAGTGAAAACAGACTGAACGGCTTGGCTCTTATGAATATTAACTACGGGATAGATATTGACGTAGATGAAGTAGCGGATATATTTAAAAAGAAAAACAGAAGATTGATTATTATATAATGCATATGTAATCAAATGAACCTTGTTTTTCGTATAATATAAAGGTTATTTATTTCATGCACTTCCATTAGTTTTATTTTCTTGAACTACCCCCCAAACTGAAACCTGGCTTCGCCCGTGTCAATGACAGCAGTCTAATTCATGTCCGGCATTTCCAATTTGTTTTCTTTTGAATTGAAATAAAATTGTTTTCGTTTGATATTTGGGTCTGTTGTTTTTTTTTTGTCGTGTTGCTCATTTGAATTAATTTTTTAAATCCTTTTAAAGTTTGATTTTTCAAATAAAATGCATTTAAAGTGGATTGAATTTCATTTTTATATTATTTTATATTTTGTAAAATCTACTGCGCTTTTTTCAGATTTCACAAGACAACTTTGTATTCGATGTTAATGAAACAAAAATAGCTTAGAACAATAAAAAAGCGATGAGTACAGAGTGGTACCTAGGTGGTTGCTAATTACAATTACATAATAAATAAATTTTGTTTATTCATTTTAAATACACTTTTTGTTTCTTTATCTTATAACTGCTTACTTGCTAACAAAAATGTGTAAAACTCGCTTATACCTATAATAACTTAATTAACTTACTGACCCTAAGCGGGTACTCTAAATTACTCAATATCTTAATGATAATGCTTTTCGGCCTTATGATAACTTATTGATCAACAACTAGAGTTAATAAATCTTGTTCCATCTACACTCAATTCCATTCTTAACCAAAAGAACAAAACAAAAAAATAATGGAACTGCACACACGAAGAAACTTGATACTTATGCACATAGAAAATTTAAGATGAATGTGTATTCGACAACCTACTCAAGTTCTTGTTGTTTTTTGTCTGGTCCCAGACAAGACAAGGAAATTTACAAAACATGGATACCAAAACTTTGCTCAGCAGTATGCTAGTAGCTATAGGTATATTTTTATATTATAAAAAATCTAGTTTGTAACAACAGCAAAAGCATTTGTAAAGTTACATGAGTTTTGTTCTTCTTGGACAAAAGTTGGTACCAGCTAACTTAGTGCATCACTCACCAGCGACCGTAACCTTACTGTGCACATATAAATTTTATTTGCATGTGTTCCCCAAAACTGGGAAACATTTCTAAAGAGAAAAGGTGAAAGGGAGGATAGTACTTTAATGGAAGCTTCATAGCGTTTAATCTGTGGTGTTGTTCCAGAGGATAGTTTGCAACTATCATTTTAGTTGATATTTTTTCGTTTGGTGTTGGGCTTACGTTCATCCTACATGAGTCAAACATCAAACTATCGCAAGCTTAAGTAAAAGTATCACAATCCTGCAACCAGATATTTTGCGTGGTTGCACAAAAACCCGTTCTTTTTCTTTGTTGTTATAGTTTTTTATTCATTTTGCAAAAGGACGGTTTTGTTTCGTGGTACATGGAAATTTTTCGCTTTGCTTAAGATTCAGAATCCAGCTAGCTACAGCCCTGGATCTAGAGGGGTGCAAGCCGGGGCCCATACCCCGCGCGGCAAGTTTAGGGGCGGCAAAGAAAAGTTCAAAATTCGCTCCCGCTCGCTTACAGGAATCACAGCGCGCTGCAGCACTCGTGTGCGCGACAGCGAGTCATAGCTCCCCAAAACAAACATCACACAAAAAGAGCATTTTTTTTTTTTTTTGTTGGAGGTTTTTAAAATACCAGCTGGAGCACTCAGACCTAAATACCGGTCCATTGTACTACCAGATAGCAACCTTCTATTTGTTATAGCTTTCCAGATGTTCGGAGAAAAGCCAAAAGACGCTGCCATGGTAAGGAGCCTAAGCTACCAGCTCTCACCATGTCTGCGCCGAGTATCTGTAACCTCATGCGAGAAAAAGCAGGACATTCACAGAGGAAGTGCTCTGCGGTGTCCTCATCTTCTCCACAAGATTCACAGAGTGTGGTATCACTTAAGCCTAACACGTTTAAATGCTTGGCAAAAGAGAAGTGCCCGCTGGCAACGCCAATAAGCTTCCTACAGTCTTTTCTGCTACGAGCTAGCAAAAATGTTGCAGTCTTCTTACTAACGTTGGGGAGCATACGCTTGGTTTGTCTGCATCCAATGGAGGCATGCCATCTACGGTTGTGCTCTTCACAGATCCAATCGTTGATTGAAGCCCTCACTGAGGACGCTGGCAGACCTAGCGACGGTTCAGGTCCTGAGAAAGCTGTCTGAGATCCCTGCCTAGCGAGTTCATCGGCGATCTCATTTCCAGTTATGCCGTGATGGCCAGGAACCCAAATGAGACTCAAGGAATTTAATCTTCCGATCGCATTCAGAGAGCTCTTGCATTCCTGGATCACTTTCGAAGTGGTTAGAGGGTTGAGAAGGGCCTTAAGCACAGCTTGGCTATCGCTGCAAACAAAGATACTTCTCCCCGTCCATCCATTGTTCGTTACGTGGCTCAAGGCCATTAGGATAGCATAAGCCTCCGCTTGGAAAACGGATGCGTATGATGATGAGTGCAGTCGTATGTCGTCGTTCTCAACAAAGGCACCAGCACCAGAACCCTCGTCGGTTTTGGAGCCATCTGTGAAGATACGATAACAATTCTTTCCAGGCTCAGATTCTGGAGCGAACCAGTCCTGAACCGAAGGAAAGCTGACTGAGTAATTTTGACGCAGTTTGAGCCTTGGGATCATCGTGTCAGACGGCATATCCATTAAACGTGGGTCATAAGATATGCTGCTTGCGAGTTCCTCAAAGCTCCAGTGCGAATTGTGCCAGAGACCACATCGTTTTAAACGAGAAATGGTCTTGAGAGTACACCCCATGATGAAGGTATCAAGGGGAGGAAGGTTCAACAGTGCGTCGAGAGCAGCACCCGGTGTGCTGGGGAAGGCCCCCGTAACACCCAGACAAATTGTTCTTTGAAGTTTGGCAAACGAGGCAATAACGTATTTACGCGAGAGCTTATTCCACCAAACAACTGACGCATAGGAGATGATTGGTCTTATCATAGCCGTATAGATCCAAAGAACCCTTTTCGGTGAAAGACCCCATGTCTTGCCAAAAGCTCCTTTACATTGCCAGAAAACTGACAGTGCTTTAGTAGTTTTAGACTCGACATGTTTCGACCAAAGAAGTTTGTTATCCAGGATTACTCCAAGATGCTTGACTTCATTTGAAAAGGGGATGTTGACGCCTTTAAGCGTAAGATGGGTCAGACCAGTCAATTTTCTACGTCTCGTGAAGAGGACAACCTCGGTTTTAAGAGGATTGACGGAGAGACCGTTTCTAACACACCAGGTGTCAATCATACAAAGCGCAGCCTGTGCTCGGGAGCAGACAGCTTGGAGGCTGGAGCCAACCGAGAGCACAGCGTCGTCGTCTGCATATGCTTGGGCATGAACGTTAAAACCATTGAGCATTATAAGTAGAGAGTCGATCAACATGCACCACAGAAGAGGAGATAAAACGCCACCTTGTGGGCAGCCCTTATTTACTCCCGTTGCAACATATTGTCCACAGTTAGCCTCCGCGATTACGGTTCGCTTCATTAGCATTGCTTTAATCCACAACACTAATGACTCGTTCACACCGTGTTCTCTGGCAGCATTACACATACCATCGAAGCTAGCATTGTCAAAAGCACCTTGAATGTCGATGAAAATGCCTACCTCAAATTCTTTCCTGTCAAGCGCGCATTCAATCCTGCTAACAAGATTTTGAAGTGCGGTCTCGCAAGATTTTCCTCTTTGGTAAGCATGTTGCATCTGAGACAGAGGGTGTAATCGGAGTGAGGTTTTACGAATGTAAATCTCAACCATTCTTTCCAGCGTCTTAAGCAGAAAGGAGGTAAGACTGATGGGTCTAAAGCTCTTGGCGAGTGAGTAGTCTTGTTTACCAATTTTTGGTATGAAGGCGACTCTAACACTCTGCCATGAAGTTGGTATATACGCTAGGGCTAAACTACCAATGAAAATATTTTTCAAAGTAGGAAGCAAAAGGTTTATACTTTCCTGCAACATAGCTGGGTAAACACCGTCAGTGCCAGGTGACTTGAAACTGTCAAAAGATGCCACGGCATATTTGATGGCTTCGTCGGTAACAACTAACGATGACGTGTACCAGCTAAGTCGAGTGGATTTATCGGATTCACATGATCTAAAGGAAATAGATTGCTGTGGTCCGATTGATAGCTGGTTTCCTGGAAAATGAGTTTCCAGCATAAGACTGAGTGTCTCTGCTTTGGACTCGGTATAGGAACCATCTGATTTCCTGAGCGTTTCTAGTTAGTTACCTTGCTCCTTTTAAGGGCTTTAGTAAGTCGACTAGTTTCACTGAGTGTTTCTATACTTTCACAGAATTCTTTGTAAGAGGCATTCTTTGATCTTCGAATTAACCTTTTAAAGTCCTTCTGTTTAGATCGATACAGGTTCCAGTCGGCATCTGATTTGGTCTTGAGGGACCTATTCAGAATACTTCTGGTTTCCCTGCGAAGTTTCTGTAGTTCATTGTTCACACACAAAAAGAGCATCATATCAAAACCATTTCACACTATTCATTACAGGACCCAGCGTACCTCGTGCAGGTAACGGGGATCGCAAGCGAAAAAAGGATAAGCTACTTTTCGGTTTCAAAACAGCAACTGTGGTTGCGAAGGGAAGCACAGTCAAATGGAAGTCAAAAGTCAAAGTATCGCATTTTATATCATTATTATTTTTTGCACTTTCTTGTCGGTCATCACACTGATTGTGCTATTGTGATATCAATAAATCTATCGCAGTTCATCGATCGCTTTTCAAGGTTATTTGTTTTTTATAACTACCTATTTTTTTATAACTACCTATAGTGGTACCCGTGGCGTGATGGTTAGTATGTCCACCTGCTAACCCAGATGCTCCACGGATATCGCCTTTCGCGAGGAATTGGCAAGTCCTCCGTTAGTAAATTCTTTGCCATGAAAAGCGATTTCTCAATTAGCCGTTCGGAACCGGCAAAAAATAGTAAGTCCCCTCCATTCCCTCACAAGGCATGGTTGTGAGTAATGCGCTAGGCCCAGGGGCTTCTCGCTTTGTTGCGCCCGCCCTATTTATTTATTTATCCGTGTCCGTCCGTGATTAAGTCCTGTTCTAGTTACACCTAAAAAATCATTATCATCTCTCCGCTTTTAAATTGTGGTATTAGTGAAATTGTAGTCAAATCGTACTACTTTGCGTTGAGTTGAATATTTTATTATTCCATGCAATGATCTTGTTTTCCTGTCGATTCATTATAAAAATATTTTTTAGATTGAAATGCTTCATCAGTGAAATTGAATATTTTCGTTCACAGCTTGTAATTATGAGCGCGCTAAGAAAAAGCTATCGGGAGCGGAATATAGGAAAAATGCTTAATATAAGAAGATGTAATAAAAACAATGTGCAGATAATATGAAAAATTGGCTTCGAAAGGGGGGTGATCTTGAAATAGAGGATGTTTCTCGCATGTTCTCGGGCAAAATTAAAAAGATGAAGATTTTTTACAGTTTGATTTCATGTTGATGATTTAGATATTGGACAATGTCGTGGCCAATCTTATGATAATGGTTAATGGGTCCAAAATGGCCGGCATTCATAAAGGATTACAAGACAGGATTGCAGAAAGAAATGAACTATCCGTGTTCGTACCGCGCTTGGCTCACTCCTTAAATCTTGTAAGTCTTCATTCTGCCTCATCATACCAGGAAGCTATAAACCCTTTTGGACTGGTTCAAAAAGCATATTGCTTTTTTGTTGGCTCCACCACTAAGTGGGACATTATGAAAAAATACGTTGAGGAAAATTTTAAAGGAAGTAGTCAGACGAGATGGTCGGCGAAACATGTTGCTGTGAATGCCCTATTAAATAATTTGCACAGAGTCCAATGGAGTATTGGATAAATGAGGCTAGAGAAGCTGTTGAAAAAAGTGGTGTTCACCCACTGCAAAACAAACGAATTCCGAACAAACACTACAACCTGTTCAACTATTTTCTTTCTAAAGAATAATGTACTCGTTTTTAAAGAGCGAGCTCCGCTTTTATTTGGTGATATGGGTGATTTTTGTATAACTGTGATTTTTTATGTCTAGTACTGTGCTTATTGTTTGGCATGTTTTTTTTTTTTTATTAAAAAATGATAATTATGATGAATTTGATAGTATTTTACTGTCGACAATGTATATTGAAGCATAAGTATTGATGGATCACGAATAATTTGCAAAATTATATTCAAAATGTCAGTACCGTGGCATGTCTGAATCTCGTTTTTCGAACTAAATAAATAAATTTCTATAAATAGTCGTACTATAATCTAAAGTTTTGCTTTTATTACTAAAATCTATTGTACATTTCCTCAAATTATGCAACAATTGTATCCTAATATTGACTAGTTGAAAGCAATAATGGTCACTGATTCATGTCCTGGAATTTTCTTCAATTTTTAAATTTAAAATATTTCCCACTTAAGCGCCATCTTTTATTCAGATTCTGTCGCTCGCTCTAGTGGCATTATGAAGAATGACTATTTGTGTACAAGTGACAGCGGTGTGGTTGTTTGTAGACTCGATGTTATGACAGAAAAAATTTGTTGTGTTTTTAAAAGGTATGTGTCACAAAATTACCGGTCAGTACCATGGTATTGAAATCCACGTGCGATACTACAATGTTTAGGTCAATTGTACTGAATAATTATTTAATTTCACGTGTGAATTCAAAATTATTTGGCCAATCATTTTAATTACGTGTGAGAATTTAAGTTAGGTTAATTATACATTCACGATACTGAAATTTTTCAGTACCATCGATGTCAGTACCATGGTAAACAAAGCAAATAATATTTAAATGAATATTTCCTTGATGTTTTAATTTATTATCATGTTTAATTGATCTAGTGTTATAAGATTTAAGTTTTTATTTGCTAAAACTTCAATGAATTTCAATATTTAACTAATGTTAAACTTTGTTTTATTCTAAGTCTATTATAAAAATTGTTATTTTAATTCTACTGTTAATAAATTTCAAGGATTGTTAAAATCAAGTAAGAAAATACCATGAATGTCTGTCTCTGTATAATTTTCAAAATCCTACAATTTATCAATTGTTTTATTATTCTAAGAGATTTAGCCAAATATTCTGAATATTTCAATTTGATATCAGTACCGTGGTAGTATGACATTTCTAGTTATTGTTCTAGCTTCTTTTCTATTGCAGTTGTAGTAGAGCTACGTTACAGGCTTAATTTTGAGCAAAATAAAAGACCAATACCACACAGATGTCAAGTTAAAGCATTTTTGATTTTAAAAAATTTTGAGTTGTAAAAATCACAGTTATATAAGAATCACCCATATATCGTTTTTCATTGATGAAAGGAGTTAAATTTTGGAGTTAATAATTTGATAATTTTAAATTTGTTGTGTCAGCGTTAGGTTCAAAAAATTGTTGGAAATTATGAACAAGCGAGTAAATAAGTTAGAAATCAGTAAATCATCAAGACATGAAGGACCAAGAGTTTCATTGACCTCAACTCCAAAAATTGGCGTCTCGCCCAGGTACTGTAAAAAATAAAAGAGAAAAATACCTAATGTGAGTCTGTTTACATCCCTACATTCGTACTTATATACCTATAATTCTCTGCAAATGTACAAATGTCAAAAAGCTATTATAGTCGTATTCAACTATACCAGAGTGACCGGACCACTGGGACTCATTAGGGAATAGTTTTTTTAAACCTTACAAATAAACAATTTAAGGCCGAAATTTTGGTCAAAAATCGATTTTTTTTTTTAAAACCGCAAAAAAAAAAAATTGCCGTGAAAAATTGCTCATAATAAGGGAATATTTTTGAACATGGAAAATTTTACCCCCGAAACTCATAATAAGGGAAAAGTGGAATGGGATCTTTTCGAAGGGAATGATGTTCACGTGAAACTCATAATAAGGCTGGCTAAGTTTCAACAGTGCATGTTAATTTGACATTGTATTGGAAAACACCTCTTCAATTGCCCTTCCTTACTTCTTTGTCCACAAAAGTATTAAAGAAATTGACCAGTACAAACATTCCCATTTAGGGAGGAGGGAGGGAAAATTTGCCAAAAAAAGTTCATTTTGGTGAAATTTTTCATAACGTCATCAATATTTCTCGGATGGACTTGAAATTTTAACAAAATATTTTTGAAAAAAAAATGCAAAAAATATAAATACATTTTTGCAGCGGCCGGCGGTGACTCATATAGAAATAAATTGGCGGTCACACTGTCAACTAATAAAAGAAACACTGTTCAGCTTAATAAAGAACCGAAATAACTTTATACGTTTATCTTGAAGTAATGTTTTTTATACATGTAGGACTACAGACTACGCCACTGTATATGCAGTTTGCAACTCTCCACTTTCTAAGCTGTCATCGAGATCGATTTATCGTAGAAGAAGAAAATATTGTGCGACGAACAGTGACCAACGATTGACCTGTACTTGCGACGTAATTAAACTTTATACCTACAATAATTCCTGAATTAAATTGTTTGAAGTTCTTTTTCTTTTTATTCACCACAATTGGGGGCTCAATACCTGGTACCTACCTATAATCGCAAGTAAAAAGTATCTTTTTTGTATTAAATATGTAGGTGTATCCACTTGGAACGCAATTACTTTTGTATTTCATTTGAAGAGAATTCTAATACAATAGGTGAATTAGCCATCTTTGGTATCATTATCATTTCTGATTTCATTGACTGAAAAATTTTTGTTGAGATTATTTAGTTAAGAAATGATTTTAAAAAATAATAATAAGAAGAAGATCCATAAACTAGAAAGGTCGAAGGTAGACCACCTTTACAAGCACGTCGCCGTCGACCTGAAAGATCTTTTGCGCTGTTCCCTTTGGTTTGAACAAGTAAAGTGTAAAGTTGTTCATTCGAAGTTGAAGTCGTGTAAGAATCAAAGAATATTCGAAGAAGAGGTGTTTCTGATGGCAAGGGGACTAGTGAATCCTTTTAGGAATCGTTTAAGAATGGATCTGGTTATGGCAGGGCATTCACATAAAATGTGTTCAGCTGCTTCTATGTATTCGAGGCAGAGACGGCATGCGTCATCTTGGCTGATTCCCATATTTTTAAGGTGATATTTGAAAGAGCAGTGACCAGTGAAGAAGTCTGTAAGTAACTTTGCGTCACATTTGCTCATGTCAAGAATTTCTTTGATACGTCTTTGAGATAAGTCGACAAATAGTTTTGATTGGCGGTGCCCAGTAAAGTTGTTCCAGGGTTGGAAAAATGCACCTAGAAATATCTTTCTGGAATATTTTCCGAGAAAACAAAGACTCTTTCAAATCTTTCAACGTTCTTCAAAACGTTCACTTTGTCGTGCTATTACTAACAACCGAGTGATACATGTCTAGTGATTGCACAAGCGATTAATATTGGTGATATTAAAAGTGATTTGATATTTGAAATTTATAGTAAACAAAATTCTCAGTGGTACAGGGCGCTACCATGTTTATTTGGCGTTCATTTGAATACAGCCAAATGCATCAGTACACCGAAAGAAAAACCTTGGTAAAATCAAACATGAAGCTTGTTTGTTTTTGCGTCAAGCACAAACATACTTAAATTGAACAAGGTGGCATTTTCATTTTATTTATTTAAATGCTACAATTTTCATTGCTCGAATCAACAACGTCATTTTCAATTTCATTGTTAACCAACAACAGTTGTGATACTAGAAACATACATGTCCATGATACTTTAACAACGTTTGTGTTTCGTCAACAATTCTGAATTGTTGGTAAAATATGAACATTGTTGATCAAGTATGTTCGTGAGAATTCAGCCACGTTTTTATTTGCTCAACAGTTTTAATGTAAAATTTCTATGATAAATGCCTGAATTGAAGTTTGACCTATACATTTGATAGGTCAAACTTCAATTCAGGCGTTTATCATAGAAATTTTACATTAAAACTGTTGAGCAAATAAAAACGTGGCTGAATTCTCACGATCATACATGATCAACAATAAAGAATAATTAATTATCCCTTTAGATAAAATGGTCACGAAACTTATCATATTGAATTGAAGTTCCGTTATGCGACTACACGTTTTCTGTGGGCTTAAGTATGAAAAATATTGGAATTCAAAATGTTACTGATACTTTAATTATATTCTTTATTGATTAAAGAAGTATGAACATTGTTGATCAAACATATTGGTAATAGTTCAACAGTGTATTTGGTATTTCAATCACAAACGTGATGGTTTTTGTAATTTCAGCCTTAATTGTTTGTTAAATATGTTTGTTGTTGATCAAGTATGAAATCAACAATCACGTTGTTGGTTAAAAATTAGAACATATTCAAATCAACTACGAACATACTTAATTCAAACATTTTTATGATACTTACCTTAAAAAAAAATTGATCACGGCAGCATACTTGATTGAATGCGTTCGAATTTGAAAATGCGTTCTTATTTGAATTCATCACGAAACTTGGTTAATTTCACAACTTTAGATGAATTGTTGATTAACAATGAAACATGTTTAAATCAAACAAGGTTTTTTCTTTCGGTGTACTTGAGCCAAAATAATATGGATTGAGATGAGGAATTACTTTTTATAGTGTACAAAATGATATTTTTTCCCACAACCGAGTTGAATACAACACAACGTTTCTTACTCTTTTTCTTTTCAATTTTTCAGCTATCTTCTAAAAAAAGTACCACACACAAACTTCTTTCTCTTATAGAAATTTATAACTCGTGCTCATTGTGCAGACAATAACGCTCCCTAAAGAGAGAAATGTGTATTTATTGCACGGTAATTACATGTAATTAAAGTCATCGTACAAATATTTACTGCTCGGAGCAACAGTAGGTAGGTATAGGTACTTACTAAACTGTAACGTGTCTGTGGGAGGACATGCAACCGCCCGCCGAAAATGCGTCCTTGTGGGTTCTTTTTTGTTGCACACATTTAATATAACACACGTATAATTGCACTTTGCCGAGCTGACATACGTATCTCACTCCCACCGCATAAAAGTGCAATGACATTAAATTGCAATAAAAGGATGGCAGAAAAGAGCTCACGAACAGCTAAAACGAGACCTCCAGATTTTTATTGGTTCCGTGATACGCAAACATACACAGCATTATGAAGAGTTCTTCTAAGCGGATGATAAGAAATTTAAAATTTATTATATTATGAGCAACCAGTGGGTTGTGTCTTTAGGGCTCACTTTTTTAGACTCGATTAGATATTATAATATTTTGAAAATATAAATATCTTTCTGCTTTAAGGTTCCCCAAACCAAAGCTTTTTTTGCAGTTGCGGCAGCTGTAGAAGCACTTCTGTCATCATTTCTGCAGTCGCGACAATACAATTGTATGAAAACGCTGCGTTTTCTTTAGTCGCGTCGGTGTGAGTATTCTCATATGTCGTTGCATATCTTAATTTTGACAACTGCAATTGCCGCTGCCATGACTATACAAAAACGCTTTATTTTAGGAGGTCTTTAAACTATAGTTTTAAAAGAATAAAATTTCATTAGAAAAACTTAGACTGTACGAAACAATATTTAACTTATCCCTTTATTATCCCGAAGATAGCGAGTGCGATTGTGCAAGAGTAAAAACGAAAAGAACAAAGGAATTTAATTATTTAATAAATTTTAATTTGGTTGCAGACATCGCAGTTTCGTTTGTATACCTAGGTATATTTGTGACTAGTTTTACCCCAGAGCATTAGCTTAACAACTTGATAAAAATTTGGCGTAAGGCAGTGCACTATTGTTCTACATCGGAAACCTTTTTTTAGTTTGTATGCGTTCATTTACAGATGGCGAGACTATTTTTTCAAATTATTCTTTTTTTAGGGGATTTTATATTCCTTTCTCATACCAAAAACTCAAATTACATAAGGTGTGTTTTTTTCCAAGCCTGTAGCTAGTACAGTATTGGAATTGAAAAAAAGAAAAGCTCTTCCAAAGTATTTATAGTTTCAAGCTACCAGTAGTGTTCAATGTTAAAACTTGCTGTCACTTTTCAAAGGTGACTGTAAAATTAAAACAAAAAAATATAATAATATAATTTTTAATTATCTTCAACACATAAGATAGTTTGTTACAGCTCTTTTTACAAATTTTGGAGTCATCGTCCAGCAGTGAAGAAAACTCTTCCAATGCAAGAAGTAGTCAAAGTCAGCTGTTCTGTTGAAATCACCTTCTGGTATGTTCGGAGAGTAGGTATGTTGAAAGTTTTAAATATAATATTTACTTAACTTACTTGTTTAGGTGGGAATTACAGTTCGGGGTGAACCTGAACCACAACCAACATCCTACGCCAACAATTTCGGGCGAGCTCTCTCCAGTTTTGCACTCTAAAGTCAGTTAAGGTCTTCTTCCACTTGATTGCGCTACCTAAGACGAGGACTCCTCCGATTTCTTTGCAATGTGCTTTCAAAAACTCGTCGAGCGTATGGATCCATCCGCTCTACATGGCACAATCATCGTAGCCTCGCGATGAGTACTCTTCTAGCTATGCTCATGTCGCAGTATAGCTCATACAGCTCGTTGTTGTATCTTCTTGTCCACATATTGTTCCGCATACGGGACCCAGGATCACTTCGCGCTGTAAAGCATGACTGGCATGATTAAGGTCTTAAAAATGGTTATCTTGGTTTTTCTAGAGAGCGTTTTGTTTTTTAATTGTCTTCTTCTCCGCACTGATGTTGTTTTCAGTGTCTATGGCGGATCCTAGTTAGACGAAGTCCTGTACTACCTCGAAGTTATGTCTGTCTATTGTGGCGTTTTGTCCAATTCGTCGATGTTCAGTGTCCTTGTTTGATGACAGCATAGGTATACTTCGTTTTACCCTCATAAACAATCAAACTCATTTCTGCCGCTTCTGTTTCAATGCTCGCTTCCTTCTTCCCATTACGTGAATATCGTCTGCGTAAGCAAGTAACTTAACAGACTTTTGAAAGATTGTTAAAGAAATCGCATGACAATTTGGCGCTTTGCCTAAAGCCTTTTTCGATATCATAGGTCTCGATGAGTATTTTACCGACCTTGACCTAGCAGCTTGAATTCTCCAAAGTCATCCTGCATAGTCGTAAGAGTTTTGCACGAATGCTGAAACTGGACATGTCTCTGTACAGCTCGTCTCTGTAAATACTGTCATACGCGGCATTCAAATCTATTAATAGATGGTGTATATCGATATTATATTCCCGAGTATTTTCCAAGACCTGTCATAGTGTGAAAATTTGGTCTATTGTGAACTTCTCTGGTCTAAAATCACATTGATAATACCTATTAAGGTGTTGACGTGGGGTTTCAGACGTTCACATATGACAGCAGACAAGATCTTATAGGCGACGTTAAGGAGGCTTACTTACTTACTTACTTACTTAGGTGGGAATTACAGTTCGGGGTGAACCTGGGCCTCAACCAACATCCTTCTATAACGACTTCGATTTCGGGCGAGCTCTCTCCAGTTTCGCACTCCAAGTCGGTTGAGGTCTTTATCCACTTGATTGCACCACCTAAGACGAGGTCTTAACCTTCCGCGATTTCCCTGCAATGCCCGGAGCGTTTGGGTCCATCCGCTCTAAATAACCCAACCATCGTAGCCTCGCCATGCGTACTCTTCTGGCTATGCCTATGCCCAGGTCGCGGTACAGCTCATACAGCTCGTTGTTGTATCTTCTTCTGCACACATTGTTTTCGCATACGGGACCAAAGATCATTCGTAGAATTTTTCTTTCGAAACGACCAAGGGTTTCCTCATCCGCTTTCGATAAAGTCCATGCTTCCGCGCCGTAAAGCAGGACTGGGATGATCAAGGTCTTATACAAGGTCACCTTGGTTTTTCTAGAGAGGGTTTTGTTTCTCAATTGTCTTCTTAACCCAAAGAAGCAACGGTTGGCAAGAGTTATTCTCCGTTTGATCTCCGCACTGATGTTGTTGTCCGTGTCTACAGCGGATCCTAGGTAGACGAAGTTAGGTACTACCTCGAAGTTATGTCTGTCTATTGTGACGATTTGTCCAATTCGTCGATGTTCTGTGTCCCTGTTTGATGACAGCATATACTTCGTTGTGCCCTCATTAACCATCAAACCAATTTTTTCCGCTTCTGTTTCAATACTCGCAAAAGCACCTATGACATCACGCTTTTTTCTTCCCATTACGTCAATATCGTCTGCATAGGCGAGTAATTGTAGACTTTTGAAAGATTGTTCCTCTGGTGTTGACGTTTGAGTTTCTTACAATCTGTTCAAGTATGATGTTGAAGAAATCGCATGACAGCTTGTCGCCTTGCCTAAAAGCTTTTTCGACATCAAAGGTCTCGGTGAGTTCCTTACCGACCTTGACGGAGCAGCGTGAATTCTCCAAAGTCATCCTGCATAGTCGTACGAGATTTGCAGGGATGCCGAAACTAGACATGGCTCTGTACAGCTCGTTTCTGTAAATGCTGTCATACGCGGCCTTGAAATCGATAAAAAGATGGTGAATATCGATATTACGTTCTCGGGTTTTTTCCAAGATCTGTCATAATGTGAAAATTTGGTCTATTGTGGACTTCTCTGGTCTTAAACCACATTGATAAGGACCTATCAAGTTGTTGACGTGGGGTTTCAGACGTTCACAAATTACAGCAGACAAGATCTTATAAGCGACGTTAAGGAGGCTTATCCCTCTATAATTGGCGCAATTGTGAGGGTCTCCCTTCTTTAGGATCGGGCATACGATACTGAGGTTCCATTCATCGGGCATGCTTTCTTCCGACCATATCATGCAAATCAGCTGGTGCATGCTCCTTTCCAACTGGTCTCCAGCTGCCTTGAAGAGTTCGGCATCAAGGCCATCTGCACCTGCAGTCTTATTTGATTTAAGTTTGCATATGGCAAGCTTAACTCTAGGTCGGGAGGACGCCATTCTTGATCATCGTCAAAGCTGAATGGGACAATCTGCCTGACATCGGAATTTGTGTCCTCATCGCCGTTAAGCAGTCTGCAGAAATGATCTTTCCAGATCCTCAGTAGCGACTGTGACTCTATAACTATGTTTCCCTGCTGGTCTTTACAGGCTTGAGTTCGGGGCTTGCTACCCTGGCGGGATCTAAGTTAAGGAGGCTTATCCCCTTATAACTGGCGCAATTGTAAGGGTC
Source organism: Melanostoma scalare (assembly GCA_949752695.1). NCBI lineage: Eukaryota > Metazoa > Arthropoda > Insecta > Diptera > Syrphidae > Melanostoma > Melanostoma scalare. Next base: position 63,214,876 of record OX456986.1, on the reverse strand, counting down.
TCCCATCCTTAGGATCGGGCATACGATACTGAGGTCCCATTCGTTGGGCATGCTTTCTTCCGACCATATCATGCATGCTCCTTTCCAACTGGTCTCCAGCTGTCTTGAAAAGTTCGGCATCAAGGCCATCTGTACCTGCAATCTAACTTGGTTTAAGTTTGCATATGGCAAGTTTAACTTCTTCTAGGTCAGGAGGACGGCATTCTTGATCTTCTGACAACTCTTACAAAACAAAAAGTATTTTGATGGTTTATTGAACGAACAGTTATATCCGTTAGTTGAGTCTAACTTATCGGAAATACCTGTCGATGAAACTAGTGAGGCAGTTAAGAACTCCGAAAAGAGACAAGGCCCTGGGACGGACGAGATATGGGAGACCTAAAGCAAAGAGGGGCCTACTTTCAGAGGTAAGAAGAAAGATACACGAAGTTGTAATAATAATAATTAACGTTTGATCTGATGACCAATGCTAGGTTGTCTTTGTAGCGCATAATTTATTCACAGATGCAATCCAAAGTAAAAGAAGCCTAAACCATTAAAACCGAGGCTCCGACATTAAAAGAAGGACAAGGAAAATGTCCTTCCAAAGCATAAATTGCAAGAAAAGGGTAAACTTTTTTATATGTACATTATTTTTTTCATCCGATGGTAATTATTCAAAAGTAAGTAAGACAATAAGTAATAATCGGTACCGAGGAGCGCGGGATGCTTACCCACTAAAACAATCGGTAAATCAGTACCGTGGTACCCGTGTAGGGATGTCAAAAATATATCGATATAAAAAAATATCGATATATTTCGTTCGATATATCAATATATATCGACGATATTTTTTTCACCGATATATCGATATATCGATATAAATATTCATGTATCGAAAAGGTATAAAAAACGATACTTTTTTCGGGTACTAGAAACTAACCTGCAAACATACGAAATTTATTGCAAAAAAAACTTTCCTCTAATTCAAAAATTCGTTTCTATATCTGTCACTGTTAGTTTTGTTTTACAGGAACAACCCATAAAATTCATGCAACGTTCATTGATCACTGGGCACTGGGGTTGAAAATCATTTTTTTTTTTGTTGTTTAATATTTTGGGTTTTTTACGACACATTGTAAAATATGCCAGAAGTTAAAAGTAAAAAGGATTTGCAAACCCCTGTGCCCAGTGGTAAATGAAACGTTGCATGAATTTTATGGGTTGTTCCTGTAAAACAAAACTAACAGCGACAGATATAGAAACGAATTTTTGAATTAGAGGAAATCCATGCAAAGTGCCCCTACTCCTTACCCACTGTAAGTAGGTAGATGTAGATACATATAAACTCTGGAGTCTGGACCGCGACTGGCTTGTATATATAAACCGCAATTCGCAAAAAAAAATTCCTTATGTTTGTTTTTCTTACTACTTTTTTTTTATTATTTTTTCTCATTTTTAAGATCGCACATTTCATTATTTAAAATATATCGATATATCGATATATCGATATTTTTCTGATTCGATATATCGATACTTGATATTTTTTTTGATATATATCGATACGATATATATCGATATATTTTTCCATTTCCAACATCCCTATACCCGTGGAGTGATGGTTAGCATGACTGCATGTTAACCGGGAGGTTCGTGGTTCGAATCCCTATAGAAGCAAGGTATTGGCAAGTCCTTCGATACTAAATTTATCGACATCCCCTTAACATCCCCCATTGCCATTATCCATGAATTGTTCCTGCATCCAAGAAACCGAAAAGTTGTCAGTACTTGGATGATCTTCGTTGGAACGACCACATATTTGAAGACTCCTAAAACGCTGCTAAATGCTTAGGTTTTTTAAGACGATGCAGGAAATTCTTCACCCCTTCTGATCAGGCTACAATTTATAAGGTTTTCATCCACCCAAAACTATAGTATAACTCCCATATCTTATCAGGTGCTCCTCAAACATCTTTGCGCCTACTTGATAGGGTACAAAATAGAGCATTAAAATTGAAAGGTGATGGTTAAATAGCAGATCGGTTGATGTTCTTGAACATCGTCCAAACGTAGCCTGTCTCAATCTCTTTTATCGCTATTTTCACAAACGGTGCTCTAGTGAAATAGCCAGCTGCATTCATCCCCTGATTTAGCCGCAACACCCGCCTCGCTAGGAACACGCGTCAGTTTTACCTTGAGCCGAACTTCGGACGTACAGTCAAGTATAGACATTAACTTTTTAGTCGCACGAATGTGAAATGCTCTACCTGGCTCTGTTTTTCCCCTGCATTACTTTTCATAAAAATTCAAAAACAACGTGCATCGGTCTCTCTTTTCAAATCCCCTCCTAATGCCCTAATTGCTCGCACTGTGTTCTATAATATTTTAAGGGTATTCATAACCCATTGATGTATGTGTTAATTATAAAAAAAAATGAAAAGTGCTTACTTGATTAGCCGTTTGGAATCGAAAGAAAATTGTAGTTTGTAGGTACCCTACATACCCTCACAAAGGCAATGGTTATGAGAAATGCGCTAGGCGTTTGGCCTTCTTGCTCTGTTGCGCCATCCTTTTTTTTTTTTTTTAATAAGCAATAATCCATGAAAGATCGAAAAATCATTTTTCTTTCGTAACTAATAGTTAATATAAAGGAGAAGTTTATAGTTACTATTATAACTTATAGACCATCATCAGCTAGCTCATGGGGCTTGGTTCTTTTTAATTTACGAACATTGTCTCGCACATTTAATAGATCATCGTACAAACTTATTTTTTGGTTATTAAATAAAATAAAAAACAGTTCGATGCTCTTAACTGTGGAATTCATCAACTAGTTACCTCGTTCAGGCAGCAGACAAATGCAGACCGAAACAAATGTAGTCAATCAAAAGCAAGGCATCGAAGAAGTGTTTGGTAATGAGTTTAATGATATGACAACTCAAATGAGTCGCTAACAATACCGTACACCAAAAGAGAGTATTTTCACGTAGAAAATGATTGTTCAAATGCGCCATAAACATTAATCTAAAATCAGCATACGTAAAACTTGTATGTCGTTTGCTGATGCTATACATTCTAGCCGTAGCCACTCAGCTTTATCGTCAGGAACTCATAACAATCACACAGACGAGTTCGAATTGACTTAATGTGCTATAAATCTTACAGATAATCAGAGCATAAGAAAAAGGCTAGAGCCCTTTGAACGGATCCTATATTAAATTCCAAAACAGCAAACAACAAGGACTACTGTTGCTTATTGGGGCATAGCGAATCTTAGGATTTTATTAGTTTTGTGATTAAAAAATGAAACTTTCTTATGATATTTAGTCACAGAAAAATTTATTATTAACGTCAAATTCGCTGGAGTTTTAGGCTATTAACAGTTTTATGATTGAAAATTGAAGTTTTTTTTATGGTTTAGCTATTATGTATTAGTTTATATATTAACCAAGTAAAAACTAAATTTTCAAGTGTCGATATCTCGAAAAAAATCTGTAAATGAATTAAGCCAAGTTCAGACATGTTTGTGATAACAGATTGCGGAGTTATCCAATATTACATATACATATATGTATAAAAAAAAAAATTTCGACATCAAGTATAGATATCTCGAATAATTTTCAAGATATCGATTAATTTTTTTTTTACATTTTCGACTTATTATTCAAATCGTACACTTGTCGCTTATTGAGAGCTGTGAAATTATTTTGATTTTTTGTAGACACGGATTTCCAATTGGGACTTATTCTCAGAGAACCTCACACAGGTTCTATATCCCTCACAATTGATATTACAACTCTAATACAAACAATATGGGCTGGACAATCAGCCATAATGTTCTATGTTCTGTTTATAGTTCCAAATAACACCGGTAGAGGGAGCGTTTCAACCGATATTTTTTAAAGGAATTCATCGTGTGTTTACAGTGCCGATGGTTGAAAGCAATATCAGCCAAATGGCCACCACCGGCTACGCTTGCAGGACGATTATCCTTTCATGAATATTTCTATCATGCTTTCACACACTCTCCTCTGCATTTTCTAGATATTTTTACGAATTCACAAGATCGCATTATCGCTTATTTGAAAGATCACAAGGTCGGGAAACTTTTAACACAAACGAGCGAAAGGTATCGTGGCTTTGGTGGTATTGAACGTGGCAGTGTTTTATTGATTAGTCGGTCAAAATAGGAAAACTATAGCATTTTGTATCATGATAACAAAGCAACATGCTGAAATTAGAAAATATGGCTAATATTGGCTGAAAAATTAAGTCTGCTTCTCTAAAAGTGGTACAAATGCTAAATCGAAATAAATAAATAATTAAATAAATGCTAAGTCAAACGGCTTAAGGCCCCTATTGAATTCATTTTGTGTTGCAACTGAACGCAAACTGATGTGAAACATTTTTTGTGAGCACTTTTCCTTTTATGTTGCAAATCATTTTTTTGTGTTTCAAATCACGTCAAAATTGAGAATGAACTACGGTTTATTATATACAATCAATAAAAATGAACTTTTTGCGATTCAAATCAAGTGAAATTTTTAAATCACTGTCATATTTTTACAATTATATTTTTCCATTACTTTTCAGTAGACAATTGTTCAATATTTAACTTTGCTCAAATTATTATCTATGATTATCTATGCATATTTTAATTCAAATGAAATGTTATTTCAGGCAGACGGCAGTAAAGCCATGTTTCTAATTCTTAAGAAAACTAACTGTTAAAAATATTGATGAAACAAAGAATATATCTATCTATTTGTCTATCTGATGCTGGTACCCGTGGCGTGATGGTTAGCATGTTCACTGGTTCGAATCCCAGCAGAGGCAAAAATGTTTTTCCACGGGTATTGCCTTTCGCGAGGAATTGGCAAGTCCTCCGTTAGTAAATTCATTGCCATGAAAAGCGCTTTCTCAATTAGCCGTTCGGAACCGGCAGAAAATTGTAGGTCCCCTCCATTCCTTCACAATGCATGGTTGTGAGAAATGCGCTAGGCCCAGGGGCTCCCCGCTCTGTTGCGCCACCCTACTTATTTATTTATTTTTTATCTGTCTATCTGATGTATAAATCAAAATTAGGGTATTTTACTATCAACTGATGGTTTTTTGTGAAAGTTAAGTTATTACCTACATAGAATATTATTGTGTACTATATATAGTAAGTCAAAAAGGTGATTTAATAATCTTATGGATCGGAGGAAACCGGTGTCGCAGCAATCGATTTGATATATACAGTGGTAAAACCAATGGCTTGGAATGGAGACTTCTAAGATGTACCTTAGACAATAGGTTCGCCCCCGTCCAAAAGACTACAAAATCCTACTGTAGTTTATATACAATGCTGTTATGACGTAAGCCATACGTGTCAATTAATTTGAGAACAAATTCATGAAGCGACAAGTAGAACATTGACATTGATTGATCCAGCAAAACAATTTCACTAAAGCTAAATCATAACAGAATTAAGTTTTAAAAAAATGGCTAGAAAGTGCATCGGTGTGCCGTTTTCACACTTTGACCTACATCTTTAGCATAAAAGAAGTACTGATTTCTTAAATTTATATATTTATGCTTGCTGAGTACTTCCGGGAAGAAATTGGTTGTACAAGGAAATGACATAGCTATGTAATTATGTATAGGACTTCGGTTCCTATTGTTGTAAAACGGGCAAGTAGTAACAGGCATTTTTTACCAACATAATAAGAGCTTTAGTCTTTTGAATTTGTGCATAAATAATGACCTTGTAGCTTTCCTTTCTTATGGAATCGAAATTTTAGGCAAAGCACTTTTATTTGCCGACGATGTGGTAATGTAGTGGTAGTCCTACTCTCCCCAAACACTGCAACTGATGATAAACTGCTGGCAAACATACTGCCGACTATGTAATTTAAGGGTAAACTTATCCAAATCAAAAGTGATGATTTTTCGCGTCGACGCGACGTCGTACATTGCAGTTATTATTTTTAGCAATCTAAGAATGGAACTTCACCTTAAAAATAAACTCGTCATAGCATAGCAGATTGTGCGCCTGCTTGATAGGGTACAATACAGAGCTTTAAAATTGAAAGGTGATGGTTGGATTGTAGGATGGATTCAATCTCTTGAACATCGTCGAGACGTTACCTTCCTCACTCTATTTTATCGCTTATTCTACTAACCGTGCCTTAGTGAAGAAGCCAATCGCATTTCTCCCTTAAAACAATTTAGCCCAACAACCGCGGTACATTCAAGTATGGATTCTTAATTTTAGTCGCTAAAACCGAATGTAGAAGCCTTAATTTGACTCTGCTTTTGCCCTGAATTACGATCTGCAAAGATTTAATATCAATGTTCAACGGTATCTCCTTCTTGGTCCTCTCCTACATATTTTTTGTTCGCAATATGTTTCATATCATTGTAAGGGTATTGAAAACCTCTTGATGGGAGCGTGGATTGTAAAAAATAAGTAAGCGAGTTTTAAAGAAGTTATAGAAAAAACTTCGCAGTTTGGTACGTTGCATTGTAACACTTACGGGGCAAGTTGTAACCGTGATTAATGTAAAAGAAAATTTTATGTCTTCACAAGCATGCCAGAAAATAGCAAGTTACAAAAAATTTAAATAAGGCAAGGCAAATAGAAAGGACTATGAAAGGCAAGGGAAAGAGTAAAATGCGATGACAATAGATAGAGAGGAAAAAGATAGGATAGTTAAAAGACAAGGGATAGAAAAAGTAATAAAGAAAGTATTAAATTCAGATCCGCAATCGGAGTCCAGCCGATCTGAATCCAGTCTTCTTTTTTTGTAGTTTTGAAATAGTTCTCCCAACATTCAGCCCACACATTGAGATCGACCGTGGGCTCAACCTTTCTTTTCGTTTATTTTCTTTCTTTTTTTTTCGTTTCGGCGGCTTCAAGTTTTTTTTACAATTTAAATAAAAGAAGTTAACACATCTGCCAATTAGAAAAAACGATTAGAAAAAAAAAATTGTTTGCAGTGGTTTTAATGGCGTTAGTTTGTTGAAACATGATGGATGAGGTGTGCGTTTCATTTTCGGAATGACTGCATGATGTACCTATGACTGGTAGTTAGAATTATTCGTTCCAGGACTGTTTCAGAAAATTAAACGGCCATTTCGGAAGAAAAAGCTGTTACTCAGACTTCGCTGCTTTTCGGAGAGACATTCTTTTGTCAATATTTTCTCGGGCTTCTTTCAGCGCCTCTTATGTTCAACTAGCCTTGGTTCACGTACAAATGTATTTTAGGGGCATACTGAAGCTTAATACTCTACTAAAAGAAAATACAAAAGCCAATTCAGCATGCGGCATCTTCTACAAACAAAAGTGCGGCATCTCTCCCAAAACCAAGGAGAGATGCCGCACCCCATTGAAAAACTCAAGAAAAAGGGGAAACAAAAAACAATTCTAATTCAATTTATTGACTGTACAAAACACTTACCCTGCACAAAACAAACGAAAACTTCTTTTCAGATCGACTACTAGCAACGAACTAAAAAATTTCCATAGGAAAAAAGAGTGCGTAAAACAAAATAACCTGCAAAAAATCCCGTTACATGTCGGATGTTTCTAATTTTTTGTTTAACGTTTTTAGTTGAATACCTAAGGAACAAAATGCAAAATAAACTTTTTTGTGGGGACGACTAGATATGTGAGTTTGGTTGAATGCGGCATCTCTTCCGACGCGGCATCTCTCCCGCAACTACCCTATATGAATTTTTTGTAACTCAACAAAAAGATCAATCGAAAATTTGTGGAAAAGGTTTTATAATTTAGGTTTTAATATACCTATGTACAAATACAAATTTTTTCGTGTTAATCAAATTCAAAATGTCGGCTGTCCAGCATTTCTTCAGAGGCACTTCATTTTTTAGACGGGTCCATGCACCATGGCCGAAGATGTTACCTTCTTAATTTTGGTTCTGGAACAGAATCCCGAAAATTTTTAGTTTCTATATAACAACAGCAAGAACCGCACGTATTTTTTCGATATTTTGTTTTTTCGCGAAATGGTGCACTTGAACAAAAAATTAAAATTTTCACTAAAAAAAAATCGACAAAATTGTTGTTGAAAAAAAAAATGCAATATAAAAAAAATCTTACGTACGTCTCCGGAGGAAGGTATTTCGAATGTACTGTCAAAATTTCGTATAGGTCGGTGAAGATTTGCTCGAGTTATGTCTTCGGCCAGTTCAAAAATAGTGATTTCGAGAAAAACGCGTTTAAAGTTTTAAGTACTATAAAATCATACAAAATGCAACTTGCAATACCTCGTATTTACAAAAGTCGCAAAAATTCGTTATTGCGCCATCGACTTCTGAGTGTCTGTTGGCACCTAATGGAACTCACGCCATTTAAATTAGCAATATCATACAAAAGAATCACGAAAAAGTTTAGTCAAACAGATCAATTCTGTTGACCAAGATAATCAGTTATTTCTTCCTCCTGTAAAATTGATAAAATACTGATACGCGGTATTGCAAACTGCCCTTACGCGCTATTGCAGTCGCGCCGACGAGTCTGCGATGCCTGTGTTTGGGCATAAAGACATTTTTGCCGCCATCTGTCCTACAAAAATAAAGTCTACATAATGGCATCAAACGTACTCTCACAGGAATAAAGAATTTCATTGATATCCAAAACCGTTTTTGTTTTGTTTAAAAAACTTTTGTAGCGCCCTTATTGAAAAACCCGGGGGAGGAATGTGGTTACATTTATGCACCTAGAGAATGCTTGCTCGTGGTCTGGCCGATATGGGTATGTTGGTATGTTATTTTTAAGACCCTAAAGTACCTTTTAAGACAAAAAAAAAAAAATTCGGTTTTTTTTCAAAATTCTAGACCAGCTTCCCCCCTTAAATAACATTTACTCCTATGGATGTCCTTAAATGTTTTGTAATTTAACTTTTAGAACTACATAAAAGCTTCTGTCTAGAAGGTTAAAGATTAGAGCTTTAAAGAATGACTGCTTCCAAACGAAGTACATACTTACTCTTCTTACTTTCATTATCCTTACTTAATAAAACCTCAACAAGCGTGGTACAGTGCTTAATCCTGCAATAAACAGTGCTCTCGCGGAAACAGGAAGCAATTTAAATTTAATTTAACTAAGCAAAAAAATCACAGAGAGCCAAATGAAAAAAGAAAAAAAAATTGCACTGTAGCATTGTGTGCAAAAAATAAAAAAATTACGAAAAAAAGAAAACGTGAAAACAGCCATCTGGAGGCAAACTGGGAATTATAATTACCCACAATAAAGCACCTAATGAACCGTATAACGTACTGCAGCAACGGATACACAAACCTTAATGCACCATTGCTCTTGTGAAAATTCGTGTAATGACAAGTTCTGCACCGCTTTTTGGAATATAACGCATTTCCTTAACATGGAACAAAAATGTTTGACCATATTTTCCAAGCCGAATAATCAAGTAAAAGCAAGTATAATATACCTAAAAGCTTTGTACCGACAGTTCATTTCTGTATGTATTATATGTACCTATGTAGAAATATAATAATTAATTCTAGCTGTACCCGCGACTTCGTCCGTGTGGGATAGTGACTTTCGGCAGCACTAATTTTTTATGCTAATTATTTTGCAAACAAAATACATACATACATACATCAAAGTAACCTATTACTATATAATTTTATTTAAAGTACATTTTTGCACACGACTCGACGATCTTACTTTTTCCATATTTTACCAAATAAAAAGGGTTTGCGGTTTGATACACGTAACCGTACCACATACAGTTTCCATGTGATTTTTTTTAAACGAACACCTGCAACTTTTAGCGTCTGAGCTTCATTTATACTAATATCAAATACATACTGGTTTTAGAGGAAACTGCACTCTTTTAATCTAAAATGAAAAATCAGTGGGAATTAAAGGAATATATAGAATCAAAACGTTTTCACCTTTTGCCATATCAGTCATTATTAAAACTTTTATAGTGCCGCATCCCAGAAGTGTAATCTGTAACTGTGAACAATTCTAGATTTCTCATTATTGTCACTGGAACACCAAATTGCAGCCTCAACTTATTGGAAGGTACTCCTGACAGTTCTAAGGAATTGCGTATGATGTGACTTGCTCAGTGTCCATAATATTGTCTTACTGATAGACATTCGATAATAACCCCCACCAACCACCACGTCTGACATAATATATTAGTTTTGATGGTTAACTATCTCATTAATTGGCAACGAAATCGACCTCTCACACAGCTATTCCCGATTGCCAATATTTACTTGAAGATCAAGATAGACATTTCGTCTCAGTTCAACTACGTTGTCGACAGTTTGACAGAAATCACCTCAAGGTGAAAGATTTTTTGAAATCGATCTAGTAGTTTCATGGTTCCTGTTTACGCTGCCGTTCCCGTAGAAATATAGGACATACATAGCCCATCTATCTCAGAACAAAATTTCATTTAAATCGGATCAGTGGTTTAGGTGGCAGATGGTAACAAAGAAACACGGACAGACAGAGTTATATTCGGATTTGTAAAATCAGTAAGGATGTCCATGTCCATCTTCAGGTTCTAGACTATCTATACAAAAGTTCATATAAATAGGTTCAATAGTTTGGGCGGTAGATGGTAGCAAAGAAAAACAGACAGACAGAGTTAGCAAAGACTGCCGTTCCAGTGGGAATATGGGGAGGATGACATAAGGTTTATATTACTCGGGAATGGTGTAGCATTCTAACGGTGGGAGAATTTTTGAAATCGATGCTGTAGTTTCCAAGTTTCCTTCCCATGGGAATATAAAATATGTATAAAACATATCTTTTATGTATATCCTCAGGTTCTCGAATATCTCTGTACAAAATTTTTTAATTAAATCGGTTTAGTAGTTTGGGCGGGAGATGGTAACATAGAAAGACGGACAGATAGAGCTGCTTATGCATTTATAATATTAGTTAGGACCGGTTCCCGTGGGAATATTCGAATGAAATATAGCCTATGTTCTTCCTCAGGTTCTAGATCATCTCTGTATAAAATTTCATTTAAATTGGTTTTTAATTAAATCGGTAAAAGAAATCCCAGTCTCGTTCTTCTCTTTGTACATCATCTCAAATCATATACTAATTTCAGTTCATTAAGACGGTGTTAGGAGTTGCCAAATACTAATTTCCTACAACTCAGCCATTTTGTTTTAGTTTTATAATCTGAAAATAGATGTTAAGTTTTTTAAAATTTATTGATATCATTTTTTAGGATGTCAACATCGGGTAAAAGTCGTAGCTGATGGTATGTTCTTTTCAGGTCAGTATTCATCTCAGATAAGTAAATCATCTCAAGTAAATGGGTTATCTCAAGTAAATAGGTCATCTTAAGTCATCTCAGATCTCAGCAAAGTCATCAGCATCTCTTCTAATCGGGACTGGTAACAACAACGTCGTTGTCAAAAATTTCGTCCTCATCAGAAGTATCGCCGTGGAACCCATGGTCTCATATTGTCGGCACTGCCACTGGTCTTCCCTTCCACTGGTAGGCCCCTCAGATTCATCAACTTTCTCCACGTCATAACGATCATGTAGGCTTTATACTTCCGGGCAGTTTTCCTTTTCTTATTTAAACTCCGCTTATTTTCACACTAGATAGACTAAATTCGTTTTTTCGGTTCTTCACGCATAGCATCTCGCTAAACAATTCCAAAAGCTCCTCAGAAACTGCTTCAGCAATGCGAACGTCTTCCTTGTTCCTCATATGAACTCCAAACATCAGTTCGAATGGACATCTCCCCGTGCTCCTACTAACGCTGGAATTTAAAAACTTTTGGACTTTATCTGTGAACTAATACCAATATTGAGGCATTTCCAAAGCAAGTTTTGTTAGAATAAGAATAATGGCTCTACTGACTCCTTCCACCTGCCCACTACAACTTGGAACCTCTGTCGTTACTTTTATCTGCTTGATACCTTTCTCTTGGCAATATTCATCGAAGTTATTTGAAGTAAAGGCTGTCCATGATAAATCGGTGGAGATTTCAAAAAAGATTAGATTAGATCTAATCATTATAAATTAAATATAAACAATTTTTCTTTTTTAAATTTTTACATCATGAACAGCTAGAAGCATGTCAAAAATGATGTCGTCTGCCTGAATGGCATTAATTAAACTTGAAAATTGCTCAGTAGTTTTGTTAAGATTCAATCAAACAATCTAAAAATAAATTTCAGAAGATAAATTAAATATAAAGAGTTTCTTTATGATATCAACAAATTTAAACAAAAAAGAAAAAATATAGGACTTTGAGTTTGTTGGAAAAAGTTGTGCGAATCGCTTAAAATGACTATTTGGTTACTTTAGCTTAGTTTTTAGGCTTTGAGTTTAGCTAAAACGAAAACAATTGTGCGGAAAGCTTAGATTAACTATTGATTTTGTTTTTTTTTTTTAATTTTTAGTAAATTTTAGATAAAACACATTTTTAGAAGCACTCATCAATTATTCTAGTTCGGTATGATATCGCCTTCTTACAGTACGCCACTAGATGCATCCAGTTTTCACTATTAAGAATTCTCAGAACTTCATTCTCTTCCAACAAATGTTTACTAAAAACTGCTCTTCTTATCTCCCCAAGTACTGGGCAAACTCCCAGAAAATGGCCAACATCTTCTTTCACGTTCGGATTGCAGAGACTGCAAATCTTTGCTAACTCACTTCGATGAGAAACAAAGTTGAGTAGCAGCATCTCCCCTCTTACTTTGAAAATAGTGCTGATGGTATCCACTGAAAAATTCGGGGTGAAGTAGTTCCGTTCATTCAGGTTGTAAGTGAGTTTCGAGTAAAACGACCTTTCCGTTGATGCTCGTGCTCTTTCTTTGAAAGCATACCTTTCGTCTTCATCCGCTAGCTGAATAATTTCGTAAAGTGATTTCTTCAGTGCTAAATTATTCAATCCTGCCTGGTTGAAGGTAATACCACAGTCCGCTGCCAGCTTTTTCCAATCTTGGTACCAACATTTCTGGAACAGCACCGCATACTGCCTGACCAACTTTGGATGTCTTGTATCTTTCATATTAGTTGTCCTAATCAGGTAATCTACATTAAGCTTGAGGGTTGATATGAATAGCATAGACAGACCGCTTTCTATGTAGAACATACATTTTTGTGTAGTAATTGGCAGCGAGAAAATTTTCCTAAGAAAAAAACATAGTATGTTTTCCACAGCATCGAATTTATAGGCCCCCCAGACTTGTGCTCCATAAAATAAGACTGATTGTGCTGTTGCATTGAAGACCCTATATTTGGAACTTAGAGCAATATTCTTATTATAAAAAATCTTTTGCCAATTTGCACATATAGCAGTTTTAGCTTTATCAGCTTTCGATTTGAAGTGTTTTTCCATATTAAGATTAAAAGTTAACTCCATGTCTAAATAACAGTACTGCTTAACAACTTCTAAGTCTCTTCCATCGAACTTCCATTGTTCTACTCTTGAAGTTTTTCCAATGCATTAATAAATTTAGTTGACACTCCTAAATTATACAATTTAAAGAACAGCGCATTTCTGTCAAGGCTGCTCTAAAATCGACGAAAAAGGCGTAAAGTTTTTTGTTGTTGCTGATTTTGATTCTAGCCAGACCAGTCAGAACGAATATGTTGTACCGTTGAGTAACTCTTGCGAAATCCAGCTTGGTACTCGCTTAAAATGTTATGGTTTTCTACCCAGCTTGTAAGCCTTTCACATAAAAGAGAAGTGTATATTTTCAAAAAATGTTATCTTGTTGACTTAGTTTTTGACGTACTTCCGCAGTACTTAGGGTTTTAGTCGAATATTTACACACAAATTTACTGAAATCATCTACAACAACCAGAATATATTGTAGGTAGGTACTGCTTCCCAGTTGCTGAGAGTGGTCCTCCTTGATCCAAGTGATAAGTGTGCAACGGACGATTTTCTTTTGGTATCGGGTACCAATACCAAAATATGCACTCAATACAGCTATATCTACATTTTTATATTTTTGCTATTATATTAGGAATAGAATAATCTCTCTTAATAATGTCTTATTTAAATCGGATCAGTGGTTTAGGTGGCAGATGGTAACAAAGAAACACGGACAGACAGAGTTATATTCGGATTTGTAAAATCAGTAAGGATGTCCATGTCCATCTTCAGGTTCTAGACTATCTATACAAAAGTTCATATAAATAGGTTCAATAGTTTGGGCGGTAGATGGTAGCAAAGAAAAACAGACAGACAGAGTTAGCAAAGACTGCCGTTCCAGTGGGAATATGGGGAGGATGACATAAGGTTTATATTACTCGGGAATGGTGTAGCATTCTAACGGTGGGAGAATTTTTGAAATCGATGCTGTAGTTTCCAAGTTTCCTTCCCATGGGAATATAAAATATGTATAAAACATATCTTTTATGTATATCCTCAGGTTCTCGAATATCTCTGTACAAAATTTTTTAATTAAATCGGTTTAGTAGTTTGGGCGGGAGATGGTAACATAGAAAGACGGACAGATAGAGCTGCTTATGCATTTATAATATTAGTTAGGACCGGTTCCCGTGGGAATATTCGAATGAAATATAGCCTATGTTCTTCCTCAGGTTCTAGATCATCTCTGTATAAAATTTCATTTAAATTGGTTTTTAATTAAATCGGTAAAAGAAATCCCAGTCTCGTTCTTCTCTTTGTACATCATCTCAAATCATATACTAATTTCAGTTCATTAAGACGGTGTTAGGAGTTGCCAAATACTAATTTCCTACAACTCAGCCATTTTGTTTTAGTTTTATAATCTGAAAATAGATGTTAAGTTTTTTAAAATTTATTGATATCATTTTTTAGGATGTCAACATCGGGTAAAAGTCGTAGCTGATGATATGTTCTTTTCAGGTCAGTATTCATCTCAGATAAGTAAATCATCTCAAGTAAATGGGTTATCTCAAGTAAATAGGTCATCTTAAGTCATCTCAGATCTCAGCAAAGTCATCAGCATCTCTTCTAATCGGGACTGGTAACAACAACGTCGTTGTCAAAAATTTCGTCCTCATCAGAAGTATCGCCGTGGAACCCATGGTCTCATATTGTCGGCACTGCCACTGGTCTTCCCTTCCACTGGTAGGCCCCTCAGATTCATCAACTTTCTCCACGTCATAACGATCATGTAGGCTTTATACTTCCGGGCAGTTTTCCTTTTCTTATTTAAACTCCGCTTATTTTCACACTAGATAGACTAAATTCGTTTTTTCGGTTCTTCACGCATAGCATCTCGCTAAACAATTCCAAAAGCTCCTCAGAAACTGCTTCAGCAATGCGAACGTCTTCCTTGTTCCTCATATGAACTCCAAACATCAGTTCGAATGGACATCTCCCCGTGCTCCTACTAACGCTGGAATTTAAAAACTTTTGGACTTTATCTGTGAACTAATACCAATATTGAGGCATTTCCAAAGCAAGTTTTGTTAGAATTCTTTATAGCAAAGTGGCCTTGGTCATGGACGTTTTTAATAAGCTCCTTTTTCATACCTTATGGAATGCATAACAACCGGTCTCCTTGGCTGTTAACCTCATAAAGAGTTTCATTTTCATAAACGAAATTGTTATAAAAGCCTTGTTTTAAAAGTTAGATAATAGGTCTGTTCGTTGAAGTTTCCCCAGGGTTGAACCAGGTTTTTTTGACAACCCTATGAGTTGTCAAAAAAACCTGGGTTTTCCAGTCCTCAAAAAACGATAAACCACAAATGACAACACATCCCTGTCATTAAAAAAAAATACATGCCATTTGACAGCCCTCAACTCGCCACAGTAAAAAGCTAGGGCGAAATGGAATGATGGAAAACCTAGGTTAACCCTAGGGCTCAAAAAACACTCAATTTGGCTTCAGCGAACAAACCTAATGACAGCAATTCTTTCATCTTTTCTTGATCTTCTTTTAACCTCTAGGCTAGTTCACAATGAACACCCCGCGATTCTCGAATTAACAACTTCTCAATTGAATGACTTCTTTCTCTACCCATTCTTCGATTGTGCCATCAACAACCTTCTTCTCAAGAGGTGAAAGACGACGTGGGTTTTGGAAAAATAGGAGTATCATTCTTCAAAATAATTTTCATTTCGAAATCATATTGAATTCCTTCCTCTGAACTATACTCTGCTACCAGCTCCTCAACCAATCCCTTGTATTTTGAGTTTCCCACTTGCAAATCAAGCTAACGCTCTTGACTAACCATACAACACTCTAAAAAATTATCAAGCTTCTTTACCTGCATTGCATTTGGGCTTATGGATATTTGAGTATTATTCAAAATACTTTGGCTTAAAATCATACTTATTGAAACATACATAGCTGTCCGATATAATTTCAAATAAATATGAAAAGAAAAAGCTTTTTAAATATATAAAAATCTTTAATAAAGTAAATAGATAACTAAATTTTATTCTTAGCGTTTGGCAACTCATTTTTTGAGGATGCGACGCATTTCGGAATCAAGTTACATCGTCTGGCGCTTGGTGTCTGAGCTTTGTTAGAGGTGTTGTTCATTGTTTTTTGATGTTTTTTCTTTTTTCCTTTCTTCTTTTTGTTTTTGCTATATCTATGTTATGTTCGTCTTCATTTACATATCTTGTTATGTTTTAGTACTGTATCATACAATGCATTCGTTTTAAACGCTAGTTTATCGTTCAGGAGTTTGTCTTGTTCTTTTTTGTTTGATCTATACGGGTGTTCCGTATTTCGTGTATTATCCTTTAAATTGAGATTCTTGGTCATATTCTAAGAAAACAGTTTTTTTTACAGCAAAGCTCGTTTCTCAACTTTGACATCACTTTTTGACAATTTAAGAAAAGGCTAACTTTGGGGTACCCTGACCTGTGTTAAACTCGATATCTCTGTCAAAACTGATGATAGAGACCTAATCGTAGACTTAACTTGAAGAAATAACAACCTTTAAGACTGTAATTAAGTTGAGCTTCCATAGCTTTAGGGTTGCCAGATTTTAAATTTTAAGTGCTGTTCAAATTTTCTTCCCGAAACAAAGTTTTGACTTTGAGGTCATTTTTTTTCAGAAAATCCTATTCACAGATTGTTAAAAACGTGCGGAAGAATGAAGAAACTTCCATTAAAGAAATTCTAGAACTTATTCTTAAAAGAATTGACAGACAAGGTTTGTACATCAAACGGCTAAGTGAAAAAGTCGCTCTTAAAAAACAATGATGGACAGAACACTAAAAATTGGGATATGGAATGCAAACGGTCTGTTACACCATTTATCAAAATTAAAAATCTTCTTAGAAATCGAACACATAGATATTTGTCTGGTGTCCGAAACTCATTTCTCAAGTGGACTGGTTCTTGATTATCTAATATCAAACTATATATGCTACCACGCTCCTCATTCAGCTGATAAGACTAGAGGTGGATCGGCAATCCTGATAAAAAAGAGCTTAAGACACCATGAAAAAGCTATGTTTACAAACAAGAATATGCAAGTAACAATAATTAGTATTGGTATGAAAAAGAAAGACTTCGGCGGCGTACCCCACAGGCGGATCACTAGTGTGAAGCAGAAAAGTGGGAGAGTTGTGATCGCTTCAAGATCACTACTCGTAACTCCGGAAATGAAAAGGAAATTAAAAGATGAAAAAGAAAGACTTCAAGTTGGCATCAATATACTGCCCGCCAAGGCGTTCCCCGACTGAAGATGATTATACAGAACTTCTAAATCTACTAGGACATGACTTCCTTGTTGGCGGTGACTTCAATGCTAAGCACACCCATTGGGGATCCAGACTTATAACAACAAAAGGCAGAAGGCTTTACTTACAAAGCATGCCTCAAATACAATTGCGAGTTTTATTCTTCCAGATCACCAACTTACTGGCCATCGGATACTAGTAAAATACCAGACCTTGTTGACTTTTCAATAGTTAAAGGCATCAAACGAAAACATATAAGAGTCGAAGGTAATTATGACTTATCATCAGATCATACACCGGTGATTTTATCACTTAATGAATCAGAGATAATGGAAAAAAGTAATGCTAAACTTGCAAATAATAAAACAAACAGGATTAAATTCAGAGAAAAGCTTGAAAGCTATATAAATCTCAGATCCCCTTTGGAAAAAAAAAAAAAAATCAAAAGAGCAAATCGACCTTGAAGTAGAACAATTCATAGCCGATGTTCAACAAGCTGCAGAAGAAAGTACACCAACTTACTCGAGTAGGAAGCAAACTGAAAAAAAAAATACCCTGTCGAGATAAGAGAGTTGATATTGGAGAAAGGAAGAGCTCGAAGAAAATAGCAAAATACTAGATTTCCTGGACAAAACAGCGTTTGACCGTCTAAGCAACGAACTGAAAAAACAAATCTACGAATTCAAAAATGATTCATTAAGTAGATTCTAGAAAAATTTAACGACTGATGCTTCAACCGATTATTCGCTCTGGAAAGCAGCTAAGCGCCTGAAAAGACCGCAGTTACAAAACCCGCCAATAAAATCTCTAATTGAATTGGATCAGAAATACGAAAGAAAAAGCTAACCTGTTTGCAGAACATCTTGCGAATGTTTTTAAGCCATTCCCAGCAAACACATCTGAAAACAGCTTACAGTTTATTGATAAGATAGATGAAGTTGCAATAAAAGCGATTTCTGCCACTCTTGTCAAATCAAAGCTTGTTTCTTGCTGTCGCGAAGAGCTAAGGGTTCTTGGCACGCAGCATAACGTTAGACTCTGCTGGGTTCCTGGTATAGTGGTATACCGGGAAACGAAAAAGCGGACGATCTAGCGAGGAAAGGATCAGCACTTGACCCTTCTCTCATTGATAAATCAATCAGGATTCCACCCTGTGAAATGAAACAGATCATTGGTAACAAAATAATGCGAAAATCCAATGAAAGATGGGAATGCCTAGATTTCTGTGTTACTTCCAGGAAACTATGGCCGAAATATGATAAGAAAGAATCTGAAAAGCTGCTATCATTGAATAGACCTTCATTGCGAATGCTTATCAGTATCATAACTGGACATAACCTACTAGGTTATCACAAAAAGAAAATGGGTCTTTGCACCGATGACCTATGCAGAGGATGCAATGATGAAGATGAACATGAGGACACAAGTCACTTCCATTGTCAATACCCAGCACTCTGAGATACTAGGAAAAAATTTCTAGGCAATTACTTTTTAAATGAACTAGAAGAATTATCAGACGCTCCAAAAAGCAGCCTGTTAAACTTCACTAAGGCCACAAAATGGTTAAATACTGAACAGACATAAAATCATAGGTTTCTAGGACGTTACAATACTCCAGGGTATCACAATGGATCTACATTGATCTAAGTGTGACGGAAATAAGATCAACCGTCAGCCCATTTTACCTAACCTAACCTAACCTAGATGAAGTTGACATACCAATTGTCACACTCAAAGAAATAAAAAGTATGTGTCGAAATCAACTATCGAACAAAAAATCACCTGGGTACGATCTAATAACTGCTCAGGGTATGAAAGAAATGCCATCAAAAGCTTTCATAAAACTCCAATTCATAATAAATGTATGCCTAAAGATAAAGACCCAATATGTCCCACATCATTGGAAAATTGCTGAAGTAATTGTTATACAAAAGCAAGGTAAGCCACTTAAGTTGTTGTATCTTCTTCTCCACACAATGTCTTCGCATACGGGACCAAAGATCATTCGGAGAATTTTTTTTTCGAAACGACCAAGGGTTTCCTCATCCGCTTTCGATAAAGTCCATGCTTCCGCGCCGTAAAGCAGGACTGGGATGATCAAGGTCTTATACAAGGTCACCTTGGTTTTTCTAGAGAGGGTTTTGTTTCTCAATTGCCTTCTTAACCCAAAGAAGCAACGGTTGGCAAGAGTTATTCTCCGTTTGATCTCCGCACTGATGTTGTTGTCCGTGTCTACAGCGGATCCTAGGTAGACGAAGTTAGGTACTACCTCGAAGTTATGTCTGTCTATTGTGACGATTTGTCCAATTCGTCGATGTTCTGTCCCTGTTTGATGACAGCATATACTTCGTTTTGCCCTCATTAACCATCAAACCTATTTTTGCCGCTTCTGTTTCAATACTCGCAAAAGCACATATGACATCACGCTTTTTTCTTCCCATTGCGTCAATATCATCTGCATAGGCGAGTAATTGCACAGACTTTTGAAAGACTGTTCCTCTGGTGTTGACGTTTGAGTTTCTTACAATCTGTTCAAGTATGATGTTGAAGCAATCGCATGACAGCTTGTCGCCTTGCCTAAAACATTTTTCGACATCAAAGGTCTCGGTGAGTTCTTTCCCGACCTTGACGGAGCAGCGTGAATTCTCCAAAGTCATCCTGCATAGTCGTACGAGTTTTGCAGGGATGACGAAACTAGACATGGCTCTGTACAGCTCATCTCTATAAATGCTGTCATACGCGGCCTTGAAATCGATAAAAAGATGGTGAATATCGATATTACGTTCTCGGTTTTTTTCCAAGATCTGTCGTAATGTGAAAATTTGGTCTATTATGGACTTCTCTGGTCTAAAACCACATTGATAAGGACCTATCAAGTTGTTGACGTGGGGTTTCAGACGTTCACATATTACAGCAGACAAGATCTTATAAGCGACGTTAAGGAGGTTTATCCCTCTATAATTGGCGCAATTGTGAGGGTCTCCTTTCTTTAGGATCGGGCATACGATACTGAGGTTCCATTCATCGGGCATGCTTTCTTCCGACCATATCATGCAGATCAGCTGGTGCATGCTCCTTTCCAACTGGTCTCCAGCTGCCTTGAAGAGTTTGGCATCAAGGCCATCTGCACCTGCAGTCTTATTTGATTTAAGTTTGCATATTGCAAGGTTAACTTCTTCTAGGTCAAGAGGACGGCATTTTTGATCATCGTCCAGACTGAATGGGGCAATCTGCCTGACAGCGGAATTTGTGTCCTCTTCGCCGTTAAGCAGTCTGCAGAAGTGATGTTTCCAGATCCTCAGTAGTGACTGTGACTCTACAACTATGTTTGCCTGCTGGTCTTTACAGGCTTGAGTTCGGGGTTTGCCACCCTGGTAGGATCTTTTTACCTTTTGGTAAAACTTCCGAATCTCGTTCCTGTCATGGTAGCTCTCAATTTCCTCGAACGAGCGCTTCTCATGCTGCTCCTTTTTCTTTTTGAGAAGTCGGTGTTCTTTCCTTTTTTTCTCCTTGTAGATCTCAATATACTGATCGTAAGCAGCCCTTGTTCGTTTTTGCATCAGCATTTGTCGTGCTTTTTGCTTGGCTGCATTTGCCTGCCTGCATTCTTCATCGAACCATGGGTTTCGTTTTGGTGGCCGAGTGAAACCCAGAACCTCAGAGGCAGCGGTTCTGATGGCTTCTTGGCATTGCTGCCACTTTCTCTTTCACGTTTTCACGTCGGCGTCGTGGCTAGGGCACTGCTCATAAGTTTCTTCGAGTAGCTCGTAGAAAAGTCTTTGGAATTGTCGTCTTTCTCTTCTGTGGGGACGTGGGCGCATACTAGGCTAATGTTGGCGAATTTAGCCCTGATGCGGATGGTCATTATCCGCTCATTAACTGGATTTTGGCTAATCACCATATCCCTGAGTCCTCCTCTAACGACAAATCCACACCCAAATAAGCGCTGTTTCTGTTGTCTGTAGCAGTCGCCATAGTAAATGTCACAGTTTTTCATCTTCTTTATGCCCGGTCCACTCCATTGCACTTCTTGGAAGGCGGTTATGTCTGCTTTGCAGCAGTCCAGGGCATCCGCTTATTCCCCAGTAGCACATAATCCATTAAGAGATCTTACGTTCCACGTGCAGATCCGGAAGTCATTGTCCTTTTACGTTGGCTTGGGTCGTCAACTTTCAAATCATTATTGTTATCCGACGCTATTGGTTGTTTCGGAACCAGATGTTTTTTACGTGGTTGGGTAGTTAACCCCACGCACAACCCCCAACCTGGAGGGCCAGGTCCTTTTGGATCCCTTCGGACATAGAGGGTTGGAATATCCAGTGTCAGTACCGTGCTGCAGGGGTGTCAGTGCTGCAGTTGGCTCACCAGGAGCTCATCCGCCACCATCTCTACTTCAATACCCTGTCCTAGTATTTAAAGACCCTTACAGACCTTTAAGCCAAATATGTTGGAGTAGCTCCTTCAGGGGTTTCTCCTTTTTTTGACTGCTGAAGTCCACCGTTGATTCTGTCATTCGAATTCATCCACTGGGATCACGACGTCCAGTAGATACCGCGTGGAGTTATAGTAAGCACAATTCACGTGTACTATAAGTTGCAACATCTGGGCGCAGCGCGGCCAAGTTGACACCAGTCAGAGCCTTCCCGAATAGTACAACGCCCATCCCCCTAATACTAAAAAAAAAAGCGGCGTCAAAATAAACAAAAACAAAAAAAATTAAAAAACACGAGAATCCCAAAAAAAGCATAAAAAGCCACTGTGGTTGCTCTAGTTTAAAGTAGTTTTAAGTAGTTTCAATTAGATTTAAGTACCTATTTATAAGAACAACCACAAAATATGACTAAGTTTTTTTTTAAATTTTTTTTAGTTTTAAATTATAGTTGTAGTTTGTTATACATAAGTTATCTTTAGGCCGATAGGCATTAGAATAAGGTTATTGAGTAATTTAGAGTGCACGCTAAGAGTCAGTTAGTTAGTTTTTACACATTTTTGTTGGCATGTAAGATTGTAAGTAGATAATTATAAGAAACTAAATGAATAAAAATGAATTAAAACATAAAAAAATAAAAACAATTTCAACAGTATTTCTCTTACACTTTTTTCCTCAAAATTACAGTTAGACCTTACGCGCGCCTACTCCTATGAACCAGTTTTAGCTTACTCCCTCTCTAAAACTGGTGTATTTTTTTTTTTTTTATAAATAAGGTTTCCATTATTAAAGGAGTTTTAAATTCGAAGTAACTTTAATCCGCCGATAATACGAGTTTATAAATAAGGATGTAAAAGAAGAAATTATATAAATTATCTTGGTAGAAAAATCCAAGCACGTGAAATCCACTGATATCAAAACAAAATCAAGTTATATAGTTCTTGAAATCAGGTGACTATATGGAAGCTGTTATACAGGGAGATATAATATGGTGAGTATCTAACAGAAATAATTTAAAATTTCTGTTTCCAAATCTAAATGATAGTTAGCAATTCCTTGTTAACTTAGATAGGAGGCAAATTATTTGACGTTGAATAATATTATTTCAAAGTTATACAGCCGTATTTATAATCGCATAATAAACTCCGCACAACTTTAAAACACGCTTATTCATTGAATAAAACAAAAATCGTATTTATAATCATTTTTCGTCAGTGAATAAGGGCTGAATAGCTTAAACGCCGATATGCGTGTTCTAAGCAGGTTTTAGCGCATATATGTCATTTGATTTTGAGTTTTGAGTTGTCATTCAGTGGTTTATTTACAACTTTGCGAATTTTAAAAATAACTAAAATGGAAATGTACTCAAATTACATTAACTTTATAAATAATTTGGATGTAGTAAATTGAAAGAAATATGAATTGTTTTCTGTTTTTGTAAATTGGTTTCTTACAAGTTTTCCAGTTGGGAAACGTTTTTGATTTTCCCTTTTTGGACAAAACGGCAAGAAATTTAAGCCAAAGAATAATATAGAATAAAGAATAACGTATATTGTGCTACCTACATTTCATGATCCATTGCTAAGAAAATATAAACAAAAACAAATTTCTGTTGTCAGTTTTAACCATTGAGATACCAAATTAGGGGGTTTCTTTATGATTTTGACATAAGGTATAAATAACTATAATGGGTGATGAAAAGGATTATAAAAAAGGATTTTTTATTCACTGAATAAAGTCTTAATAAGTTCTTATTCACTTCATAACTATTATGCGTTTTAAGCGTGTAATAGCGAAATCTAATAAATACGGCTGATAAAGTATATATATTTTCATACTTTTGCAATATATTTCGTCATATATATAAAACGTTAAAGTAATATGGTGTAGGCATTTGAAATAGTTGCCTTAAGAATCTTCAACTAGCTTTTATCACAATTCTGTTGATAGTCATTATTTTCTAGTACATTCACTACCTTCACTCATTGTTTCTTAAAAATGGTTCTGGTTGAATGTGTGTGCTTATGACCAGACATGGGTGGATACAAAGAAAAAATTCATCATTGTGTTTTCGGTTGAGTGATTTGTTGGCATCCTGCCAATAAATGGCAACATTTCTGCTGAACAACGTAAGTTCTTTCATACAAAAATATGGGCTGGCAATATAAGCCTTTACCAATGCTGTATCTAGTCCTCCTCTATCTATGGATTGTTTCATTTTTGGTTTTCTATTAGCTTTGTTGTTCGATTTTTTCAAGGAATTTAAATTGAAAACTGTGAGTTGTGATAAGATATGAGAATAAATTGGTACTTTAAGAAGTAAAAAGTAATATTTTTGTTTTAATGGGTTTTGAATTTTTGAGTCTTCTCACTCTTAAGTGCTCTGAAATATGTGTCACTGTCACCATTTAGCGATGTGTAAGTTGTTAGTAAACAAAAAAAAAATATAAAAAAACCAAAAAAAATATAAAACACACTCTAAACAACAGAATGTAAAAATATTTCAAAATTATTGACAAAATTACAAAACATCCAAAACACAGTTGCACAACTGCTTTAATAAATGTGATTGAAGATATAAGGAACGCCGCTGACAATGATCAAGTAACTTTTCTTATCTTACTTGACTTCTCTAAGGCATTTGATTTGGTAAACCACAATATTCTTTGCAGGAAACTTCAAAACCAATTTAATTTCTCTTCGTCATCCACTAATCTAATATCTTCTTACTTAAGTCTTAGATCTCAGGCAGTTGTTTCAAATAATTCCGTGTCAGATTTTCTTCCAATTTGCTCAGGCGTTCCCCAAGGCTCGATTCTTGGCCCAATATTTTTCACTATGTACATCAATGACTTGCCTAAGTTGTTATTAAGCTCTTCAATTGATATGTACGCAGATGATGTGCAGATGCGGAAAAGTTTTCCTTTGGGTCTTGTAGAAAATGCTGCCTGTGAAGTAAATGAAGATCTCGACAAGATTTTGCAATGGTCACGATCGAACGGTCTCCTTTTAAACCCATCTAAATCAAAATGCTTAGTTATTTGCAGAAAACTGTTAGATACATCAGATTTTCCAAATATTTGTCTAAATAACAGTCTTATCGATTTTGTTGACTCCGCAAGAAATCTCGGAATAACGTTCAATAAAACTCTTTCATGGAATAACCATATCAGGATAACATTGGGTAAGGTTTATGCAGGTCTCCACACACTGTGGGCAACACAGAAGGTTACACCTTTAAAAACCAGATTACTTTTAGCTAAAACACTAATTATACCCATAATCATGTTTGGGTGTGAGCTATTTAACAACTGTGACTTTGAACACAAGCGGAAACTCAATGTGGCCTACAATAGCATCGCACGTTATGTTTATGGACTAAAAAGATATGATCACATTTCAGCTTATTCAAGATCAATATTTGGTATCAGCCTTGATGATCTGTTTAAATTTAAAACTTTATCCCTACTTCACAACGTAATCCAAACACATCAACCAGGGTATCTATATAAAAGGATCCGTTTCACCCAATCAATGAGAACTCTTGATCTTATACCATTCCGATATAGTTGTTTGATTTCAGAACGAAAATTCTTTATTCATGCGATACGTCTTTGGAATTCCCTTCCCCGAGCCATTAGGCTAACGAGTAGTATAACCTTGTTCAGGATTAAGCTCAGACAATATCTGGAAGCACCTAGATGATGATTGGATATTTATTTATTTCTTATCTCTTATTTTCTTCTTTTAGTTTCTCCTTTTCTCTTACTATCATTTCTTTTCTTCTCTATCTATAAAATTTTCTTTTTTTTTATTTTCTAAAAGAAAAGCATCCTTGCTATTTAATTGAATAATAACAGTTCTTTGTAAGTCAAAATAATAGTTTTTAATAATATTTACTTATATCTGAAATTGTAACACAAACACTTAAATATTACAAATAGAATTGTCATTGAAGCTTGCACTATCAAATGAAATATGTATCTTACTGTGTAAGTTATAAAATAAAGTTTTGAATTGAATTGAATTATAGATTAAATTAGAAACTCTTAGCTACATAAGTAGAATTAAGTGTTAAAAAAGACATATTTTAAAAAATAATAAACAATGAAAAAAAAAAAATATATAGCCAAGATATTGCAGCTCTGGTTCGAATATAGGACTTTAAGCTAGCCTAACTTACATAAAAATCTGTTGAACTAGAGTTTAGATTTAAGATGCGAAAGCAGCTGCAGCACCTGCAATTTTCGCTGTATACTTTCTATCTTTAGATTGTGTTCTGCTTAAAAAGGAGAGCTAATTTTAGAAGCATGTTTAAGGTAGGATAGAGTACCTATGACAGTTATACTGCGAAAGAGTGACATAGGGAGCCTTAAACTCTTTAGCCCATCTTTTAATAAAGCCTAGCGTTGAATTTCCTTCACTAAGATTAAAGCTGATATGTTGCGTAAAATCTAAATTAGAGCACCGAGGTCCTTAAGACTGAACACCATACATACATAATATTAGGTGAGGAATCGAGTAATTGTTCAAAGCAGGTTCCTTGAAAAGGTTAAGAAACATTCCATTTTTACCACACCATGTGGCAAAATTGTCAATATCAAATTGTAAAATAAGGCGATCGGCTGAGCAGGCTATTTTAAAATTTTCATATCATATCATATCAGCGAAGATCAAAATTTAACGTGATGACAAGTTAAAAATAACATCATTAAGGACTAGAATACAAAGGATAGGTCAAAGGAGACTGCCCTGTGGTAAACTTGGGCCTGTAATACAAAGCCACAAGTCTACAAGCCAAAAGTCACTTGTAGGACTTCGTTAAGCTGACAAGTGTGAACTTTTTCTGCAACACAAAACAAAACCTTACAGTTTGTGAAAACAAACATTTCCCTGCACTTGTAGGTACTCTGATTGCAAGTAGATATTCAAAGAGAGAAAAGCAATGCGGATGTATTAACAAAAAATGGGCACGGCTGGGACGCACGAACTAGCGATTGTATGCTTGCTAAGTACTAAGGAAGCGCCCAATCCAATCCAATTGGGTGTCTATTGGGTCCCAAAAGGGAACGATCAATAGGGGAATCCTAGGCTCCAATTGGGTCTCAATCAGGAAATCCCACAGCAAATATTAAAATTTGTAGTCAGTTTTTTCCAATTGGGACTGGATTGGGGCTGAAGGGGGAAGCAAATTTCAATTCAATTGAGCACAGTAACCTTGTTAAAGCTTTCCAGGTTTTCATAGAAAGGCCAACAGGGATTGTCAATACCGTAATAAACATTCAAAACTTTCAGCTGTGACCATGTCTGCACCGAGAGCCAGGTGCAACCTAGAAATCTAATGACTGATATCCTTATTTTATTATTATTCATGCCTATTATGGAATTCGCAGGATTTTGCTCCCGGGGAGTTAACCAGGATTCGCGGTAAATTCGTGATCTCTTTATTTGTTATTGTTATGAATTCGACGAATGAGCTGTATTATCAATACCAGAACTACCTTATTGCTTTTCACTGCAGATGTCATTTTTATGTCAACAAAACGAAAAAATTCATTTAACTTGGATATGCACAAAAATTTGAAATAAAAATAAAGCAAGTTCGGTTGTAAGTATACAAATAAGTTAAAAGAGAGTGGATTATATAATTGCATATTATTTTGATGTAAGAGAAAACTAATCGAGATATACTCGAATAGAAGGACGCTACTAAAATACGAGTATTTTAGATGTTTCTGATGAGAAATTACATTCAAATAAAAAACTTTTTTTAAATACTTTTTTCCATTTGAAAATCGCCATAAATGGTAGACCCATGCTATTAAGTGGAGTTTGCAGCCTTTCCCAAAATTGTTGCTACTCCGAATACTTTTTTGTTAAGTTTTATGCAACATCGGGCTCATTTTTCATCAGCTTAAGCCAGGATTAAGTTTGGGACTCTTTTGCGTCCTTTTGACTCTTTTTTCAGCCAGACCTGAAAACTCAAGGACGCCACTATTTAAAAATCATCGAAATCGGACTCCTTTTAGAAATTCAGGACTCTTTAAGAACTGAAATAATTTTTTCAGTACAATATTTTCGTCGAATACTTTTTTTCTGCTTTTGTTTACATCCTATTCTGAATTCAGTCACTTAAATCAATGTCAATGTGGTAAGAGCATATGTATTCTTTGCTTGTAAAAGATATGACATATGAAAAATGAGATACCTACTTATGTCGTTTTCCATTGGTAATCCGGAAAAACTCTCCGATCCGGGATGCCAAAGTAACACTTTTATTTGTTTTGATGTTTCGATGCTTGTATTGTGTATCGGTGTGAAACGTCGAGCGCTATTTTTTTTTTTCATTCACTTTTTTCATTTTTTTCATAATTCACTTAAAACCACAGCCCACAGGAATATGTCTTAAAATGTTTTTAGAACTCATCTCACAAAATTAAGTTCCCTATTTGTGGGCCGCTTTCTTAAAAAGAAGTAAAATAAATACTTGAACATTCCTTATCATAAATTTTAACTAACATATTTGCACTTTCCATGTTTTGTTTGTTGTTTTCTAGAAAGTTTTTGTCTTCCGAATTTCGATTCGCTACAAAAATGGCGCGAATGTGAAATGGAAAAAATTATATGGAGTACGAATGGTTTGCGAATTCAATAAGTTCAAGTTCAAGTTTCAAATGATTTTTATTTCATAAAAGTTACAATAATTTAGTATATCTTTAATTTTTTTAACATGGCTTACGCCGTCTGTCAGTTGACTATTATTATTAATATTTTTTTGTTTAATTGTTTAATACATAAATTGAAACTTTAAAATAGTTCATCTACGATTCGTTTCCTGTAGTTAAGTGCTAGCTTGATGTAATTGTAAAGGGCTTGCCAGTCCATGGCGCCATTTAAAACTCCTATGCTTTCCTCTTCATTGAGGTAGTTTACACCAAGTGTACTCCTTCTTGTTTCCACTAAAACAGGACACTTTCCCAAGAAATGGAACACGTTTTCACGTTCATTTAAATTACAGAGTCCACATGTTACATCCAAATCATTCCTGTGAGGGATATAGTTCAGGGGAAGTATCTCTCCTCGTGCTTTTAGAACCAGTGACATTAGATCGGTAGGATATTCCTCCCTGAAATAATTGTTTGTTAGCAGGTTATAATTGAGCCTTGCGTATATGCCCCTGTGTAATGAACTTCTGGCTTTTAGTATGTAGTCCTCTCTCTTTCTTTCATCGACTAACGTTATTAGGCTATAGAGTTCGCTTTTCCACGTGTCCATTCTGTCGTTCCGGAGTAGAAGTGTATGTCCACAGTACTCGGCTAGCTCCCTCCACGATTCGAACCACGATATTTGTTTTTGAATCACAAGCATTGTGATTTTCTTCGGTAGTCTCCTATCATCCATTGAAATAGTTCTTAAAATGTAGTCCACCTGTGCTTTTAGAGTTGAGATGAATAAAGCTGGAAGACCTGTCTCTAACATTAGTATGTGATTCGCAGTACTATTGGGTAGCTTTAAACTTCTTTTTAAGAAATAACGCAGAAGCTGCTCCACTTCATCGAACTCCTTATGGCCCCAAACTTGAGCTGCATAGCACATGATTGCTTTAGCTGTGGTTTCAAAAATCCGATATTTGGAATTGTATTCAACGTCTTTACAATGAATCACAGTCCTCCATGTGGCGTTCAATGCGTATTTAGATTTTGCCAACTTATCAAGCATGTGGCTTTTCCAGTTCAGATTCCTAGATATCCGCATACCAAGATAGTTGTATTCATTTACAACTTCTATGCTTTGGGCTCCAAACTTCCAGGTCTCAGTACGGCAGTTTCGCCCTCCACCGTTACGGAAAATCATAATTTTGGACTAGGTTAACCTGGAGCCTCCACTTGTTGCAGTACTCAAACAACCTATTGATCATTAGCTGGAGACTAGCAGGCGACTCTGATAGCACCACAAATTCGTCCGCAAACATGAGAACCTTAATTAAAAGATTTGCTGAGACACGAACTCCACCTTGCAAAATCTCTTCTAAGTCATCAACAAATAGGGCAAATAATAGGGGACTCAAATTACATCCCTGCCTCAGACCTATTTCTATTTCGAATTGCTGGGATACTTTGCTTCCAAAAGCGACTGCAGAAGTTGTTGCGCTATAAAGATGCTCCAAAACGTTTACAAACTTTGACGATACTCCTTTATTACACAGCTTCAACATAAGTGCATTCCTGTCTATAGTATCGAAGGCCGACTTGAAATCAAAAAAATCCGTAGAGTTTTCTTTTGGATCCAATGAAGATTTCAGCTATATTGGTTGCTTGAAGCGTGTATCGTATGCATCCCTCTCCAACAGGGGAGGCGGTTGTATGTGGTCGCGATCTATGCGCCGGAGGCTTCTCAAAATTCATGTTTTATAACAGAGCTTGAAACACTTTTTCGATGTCTGAAACTGAACTCAGAAGAAAACTATTTCCTTTTGGCCGGTGATTACAATGCTAAACACCAAGATTGGGGAAATCAATTATCCAATCCAAGGGGGACCCAGCTATTCAATTGGCTGGGGCTCCACAGCATTGAGTATAAAGTCGATCTGTTGGCTACTGACAGGCCTTCATATCCTCGAAGTGGCTCTTATTTGGATCTATTGCTTTTAGACTCAAGACTGAAACTGACCGACGACATTCTTCGACGGACGAAAAATTGTTTGACGACGGTTGAGCACGACAGTGACCACTGTGGACTCGCCGCAGTCATAATGCTTCCGAACAACCTTGTGGAACTGGACGACGCACTCTTACAACTACGGTAAGACACGTTGGCCGCGCTTTTCCGGTGCCGTCTCAAGGGAACTTCGTTCGAACGGTATAGCGCCTCCATGCAACAGGAATCTGTCGAACGTTGAGATCGATGGGTACCTGCAACGTATGGAGGATGCAATCCGTAGCACAATGGACAGGACAATTCCTAAATATAGGCAACATGACTCTACAAACATGTACAGAAACGCGACAATCGACGCACTTTACAAACAAAAAAGTAGACTCCTGTCGAGACTCAAACTCTTGCACAGGAGGTTTACTGACCGACACGATTTGGAGATTAGAACTCTGAAGTCACAGATCAAAAATCTCCAACAGTTAATAAAAGAAAATTACAGAATATCTATTTCTCTTTTCTGGAACAACAAAATTCGGGCTGTACAGTCCAACAACCCAAGTATGTTTCCGGAAATAAATAAAATTTTTAGGAGAAAAGATCAAAATGACCTTCAGGGTATTAAACTCCAAAGGACGACAGAGAACAAAAATTTACTTATGACAATAGGGATAGATCCGGATGAGGCCATCTTGGATGATGACCAATTTATAGTGGAAGATGCTCAAGAGAAGGTAGAGACGGTGGGTGCTGTTTTCGAGCGAGTATATAAGGTGAATGAGTGCATTCGCCCGAATTACGACCTTGAGAATAGAGCCTTCGTTGGACACTTCTATCTTAGAGACGAGATCTCGCATCCGATCCGAGAATCCTGGTTTCACTAGGTTCAATGACGACCGACTTGCAAATGCAGTCATCGCCCAGTGAAACGGGGATAACACCCTGTTTGTTTCTAAGATGGACCTCTTGGACATCTTTCACAAAATAAAGAAAAAGAAGTCAGCAGGAGTCGACGGCATACCCAATGTTGTGCTGCGAAACCTCCCTTCGGAAGCGGTGGACATATACACCACGTTGTTCAACAATGCGCTGAATAATGCATATTATCCAGTGCGTTGGAAGACGGCAGTGGTCCATCCTCTCCTTAAAAAAGGTAAGGATGGTTCCAATCCAGCAAATCTCCGGTCAATTAGTCTTCTTCCGAGTATCAGCAAAGTATTCGAGAAAGTTCTCAATAGAGCTCTGTCCACATGGGCTGAGGATAAACACATTATTCCAGAAAATCAGTTTGGTTTTAAGGCGGGCCATGATGCCACACATGCCGCGTCTAAACTAGTATCAGATATTCAATGGAACAAAGCTAAAAATCAGTGTACGGGTGCATGTCTGGTTGACTTGGAGAAGGCATTCGATACCGTTTGGTTAGACGGTCTTTTCTATAAGTTGATCAGATATGGCATGAGTAAACCACTGCTTTATATTCTAAATGACATGCTTCATGGTAGAACGTTTGTTGTGAAAAGTTGCAACACAACTTCTACCAGAACTTTTAAAATACAGAACGGTCTACAACAGGGGGCGGTGAATTCTATTTATTTAGAATTCTATTATTTAGCATTTTCACCGGCGATCTAATTGGTTCTCTTCACCATGCTATAGCGTACGCCGACGACCTTATTGCGTACAGAACAGGTCCAAAGATCGAAGTCATCAGAATACTTTTCCAGCGTGACTTCGATAAGATCCAGCAATATTGCGATGACTGGAAGTTGAAAATCAACGTCCAGAAATCGGAAACAATTGTGTTTAGAACCTTGTTGGCTCGGGCCTCATGGGATACGAGAAAGAACTGGCGAAAGCTGGTGATCGTTGATCTACATGGCCACCCACTGCCAAACAAAGTAGTAGTCAAGTACCTGGGCATCTGGCTAGATCAGTATCTATATTTTAACAAACATATGGATGCGGCTCTGGCCAGGGCTAGGGGAGCTTTTGCTCTGACAAGGCGACTGTTTCACAGCAGTCAACTTGATAGCAGAGTGAAGGTGATCTACATGGCCCTCATAAGGCCAATGATTGTCTATGGGTGCCCCGTGTGGTTCAATGTTACAGAGTCTCAAATGGAAAAGATTCGGGTGTTTGAGAGACAATGTCTGCGTACCTGTCTCGGATTGCACAGAACAGCAGAGTCGGAGTACAGAAAATATTATCCTAATGAGGTCCTTTACAACGGGGCTCAAATAAACAGGATCGACAACTTCATTCTAAAACTGACTCGTGGTCACACTGCAAGAGCGATGACCTCGACCAATGGCTTGATTTTTGGGGCTTATTACCCCAACACAAAAAAAAAAAAAAAAAAAAAAAAAACCTCTGTGCCTGCTCTTTAGTTTTAGTTACTTTTAAGAAAACAAAAAGAATGATCAAGAAAGCTAAGTTTTTTTTAAAAAATTTAGTTCTAGTTTGTAATAAATAAGGTTTCTTAAGGCCGAAAGGCATTAGTAGTCAGATTTTGAATAATTTAGAGTACCCGCCTAGGGTCAGTAAGTTAATTAAGTTATTATATAAGCTAGTTTTACACATTTTTGTTAGCATGTAAGTAGATATAAGATAAAGTTAATAAAAATGAATTGAAAATGAAAAGAGTCGTTGGCTTTTAAACTCAGGGTCTCAGGTTCGAATCCCAACCGTGGCCACAAATTTTTATGTATGTTTTCACTTTAAATAAATAAAAAAATGGAAGTCATGGCTGGGATTCGAACCTGAGACGCTGGGCTATGACGACTTTACATACGAAATACGATGAGCCAAAAAATGGTGTCGGTCGCGAATTCAATGCTTTACCCCCATCGCAGAAGTGCCAAACGCGCATAAAGAAGTTTTCACTTCAAAAAATGACTTCAAAGTCTAAACTTTGCTCGGGGAAGAAAACTTGCACACCATTTAAAGTTTAAAATCTGGCAACCCTTAGCCTATAAGAGACCAAATTAAATACAGTTTTAAAGATTACCATTTCTCCAAAACAAATAGGTCTTAAATTAGTTCTCTACCAGCAGTATTGACAGAGAAATCGAATTCAACACAGGTCAGGGTACACCAAAGCTAGCCTTTTTTAAAAATGTCAAAAAGTGATGTCAAAGTTGAGAAACGAGCTTTACTGTATAACAATTTTTTTCTTAGAATATGACCAAGAATCACATCCCGAAGTATGTAACACGAACCCAGTATATTAGCTGGACCAGATCAAAAAACACGTCTGACACTTGCAAGAGTCGGTAATAGTTCGAAAGAACACTAGTGATAGTGAAATGTTGACAGTTATACCCAAATGTCGTTGCATTTACCTTTCTGGATATGACGGACTGATCAATGTACTGCTTCAATTCGCTGGGCATGCCACTACCCACTACTGGTTGATGGAGCGGAATTGGTGCTTGCAATGCCTGTAGCAATTTGCTATGCAGCGTAGCGTTTTCCGAAACTGGGACAATATTGTAAGCTCTAAGTTCGGGAAACATTTGACCTCTCCATCTGTGTTTCAACCAAACTTCTACATTCTACTGCCAACTCTGCAATTGATGCGGAAACCGTCTGTGAAGAGCTGAAATGAATCCTTCGTTTCAAAAAAAATGAATCCGTCGTTTGGAAAACAATGGGCACGACTGGGTCGCACGAACTTGTGATTGTGTGCTAAATACATACAATACCAAAATATTGAGGCTGAGTAAAAGGCTTTAGTATTCGCTCTAAAAATATTTGGTGGGCTCAGGGTTGCCAACTACACTTTAATTATGAAAATTGAGTTAAACCACACAGAATATTGAAAAAATTAAAATCAAATATTCCAAAGATTCCAAGCGAAAATCTAAAAACGCCAATCTTTTGCAGTTGCTAATACTTATAAACGTTGAAAATTTAGCCAAAATCGTTAGAGCAGTTTCTAAAAAAACGGTTTTGTATTTTTCATTAAAAAAAACAAAAGGGTTTTTTAAAAGTTAGGCATGCAAGTTTTAAGATTTTGTTAGAAAAGGTTTTGACAAAAAAAAAATGAAACAAATCAGAATTATCGTTTTGAAAATATTAAAAAAAATCTAATTTTTTAAGAAAAATTAATAAAAATTACAAAATTTCAAATTTTTCAAACGTTTCTTAAGTCACTTACGACTTCTTATCGAGGAAGTCGGGTTTAAAAAAACGGTACTATGGGGTTTACCGTTTTTAGACTTTTCCAAAAAAATTTCCACATAATAAGGAAGACAATTAAAAAATTATCCTTCACATAAAATCTAGAGCTGTTTTCGAGGAAAATAAGTATTATCATATCGGTTGTATGCCAGGTACCGTTATTTCAAGACCTAGAGACCCAATGCCAAAAACCCCTCTATAGGACGCCAAACAATCCCTAACTGCAAATTTTGAAAAGAAAATCGGTCAAGCGGTTCAGGCTGTAGATCCATATGTAACACGAATTGCAAACACCCACAATGAAATCCAAAAACGTTCTGGCATGTATTCAAAACGAAAGAGGGCACTTTGCGCACTTGTTATAATTGTATTTGTATAAAATACATAAAAAACTACTTAAAGTACCCATATTTTTTTTTTTTTTTTCAAACAAACCTCAAAGCTAAAAATCTTTTCTTTTTTTTTTAATTTTACCCACTCTGTATTTTGTCAAATATCATAAAATGTATGGGTTTTTGAGTGCACTTATTTATGAGTTTTTAACACAGTAAATTTTCAATCCCTAGACAAAAGACGAAAAAAACTAAAAATATAATAATAACAACAAAGCCAGAGGAAAATTGCTACGAAGTTTCTTCACTAAACTGCATTTCCGTTTAATTGTTTTTCTAGTTGAAAATTGAAAAATATGCTCTCGGGTTAATGGGAATCCATTTCGGTGGTTAATAAATTTTAATAATTCTCTTTCTATTTCCTTCAGACGTTGGAAGTACAAAAATGAAAGTCCTACATAACGCAAACCACAGTGTTTTCGTTTTTCTTCTTTATCACGACGCATTGTATTATTTTCACTGTGAATGGATGTTTCCACTTTCCATTAAGTTTGTATTCACAAAGTTAGTCGTTAATTTTAATTATACCTATTTGGGGGAGAAGTTGCAACATCGCAACAGACTGGAAGAGAAGCTGATTGCTGCGTCTGATGTTTACAATATTTTTAAGGAGCTAATTTTATTTATTTTTTATTGTTGGGACTTACTTAACACACTGTGATTGTTGGTGAAATTAAAGTGCGAAGGGAGATGATTGAGGGTAGACAAAACAACACCCATAACTCGCAAAAATAAAAATAAACTTTATGCTGAAGAAATAACAATAGATTTTGCTTTTAAATAAGAACAATATTCACACACCCATATGTGTTGTCGTTGATTACAAGTAAAGTTGTTGTAAATGAGTTTTGAACATTTAAGTGTTTTGTAAAGTAATTATAACTAAATTTTTTTATCAATGTTTTGCATTTTGATTTGATAATAATAAATGAAAGATTGTTATTTCTATAAAATAAAGATATGATAAATTGTGAGTCCACCAAGAAGAAAATATTAAACTTTATAGAAAACATAGACCGGGTAGGTGGCAGAATGTCATGACCCACTTTTTTCGTACTCTCCATCATGGAATTATCACGTTTATTGCTATCTTAGATATTTTTCTCTGCACTTTTACAAAACCTAATAATCAGGGGCGTAGCGAGGGCCCCAACCATTGACAGGGGGGGGGGGGGGATGACCTTAAGTGCAATATCCACTAATTTTAAGTATTTACAGACTGCATAAAAACACATCAATAAAAAGGCTTAAAGCGTTAATTTTATAGAAATTTATTTACATAAATTGTAGTTTTCAATAACAAACAAAGAAATTAACAGGATGGAAGTATCATAAAATAATATTTGGTATGAGAAAACAAATTACACACTCCGTATACTTTAAGTTCAAAAAAAGTTCGCAATACTCCATTTTAAACGTTTAGTTTGCATTCAAAGTTTAACAATGCAGTGTTAAATTAATTTTTAAATTTTTTTTGTTGGGCGTAAGAACCCCACTTATTTGGCATAAGCAATAATAATAATCTAACTTTAAAACTAAGAAACTATGTATAAGCTAACATTAATTATGAGGGTAATTTAAAAAAATTTAGTTTTAGGCAAGGGATGCTGAGGTTGAAGGCATAACACTTGATTTAGGGTTGTAAAGGGTAGCGCAGTAAACGGTTCCAGAAAAGACTCGATGAATGAACAGCAAGTTTAGTTTAGTTCTAGTCTTATCCACGTACACCTTTTCTTTCAAAAAACCCAAAGAAAGCAGGGACGGCAGAAGGTATGGGGTGGGTGGGGTATAGACCCCACCTAACTTTTCTGAGCATGGGGTGCACCCCACCATCTTTCTGGCCTTGGAAATATTCCAATTTTTTAAGTTAAATGAGGCAATAAAAATGTTATGAAATTATGAATATTTTTATACTAATTTTTGCTTGAATCATTTATTTATCGGTCACAGACTCAACGTTATGAATTATTTCTTATCCTTTTTTTCTCCTTGATTTTAGTCTTTTTTTTTTAAATATAATAAAACGTACGTTTCACGGAATATTGCACCAAATATACACCAGGCACGAGAGGTGACATTTTCGTTTGCGGAAGCACTCAAAATAAAACAAAAAATTTGCGACTCAAATGAGACCCGCACTCCTTTCACTACAAATCACATGATCTTGGCGGCCAATTAAAATCGCCACCACGTCAGTTAGCACAGCTATTGAATTTGGGGCTCGAAAGGGCCATTGCTTCGTTAGATGTGTGGTAATTGACACGTTGTTGAAACCATACATCGTTCATATCTTCCAGTGCCTGTTGACCCAGAGGTTCGTGGTTCGAATCTCAACAGAGGCAAAAATGTTTTTCCAGGGGTATCACCTTTCGCGAGGATTATGCAAGTCCTTCGTTAGTAAATTCATTACCATGAAAAGCGCTTTCTCGATTAGCCTTTCGAAACCAGCAGAAAATTGTAGGTCCCCTCCATCCCCTCACGAGGCATGGTTGTGAGAAATGCGTTAGGCCCTATGGGGCTACTCGCACTGTTGCGCCAACCTATTTATTTTATTTATCCATGTCATCCAACTCGGGCCATAAAAAGTTCGTTATCATCTCACGATAGCCAACACCATTCACAGTTTCTACCTGACCAGCCTCATTTTGGAAAAATTAAGGCCCGATGATGCCACCAGCCCATAAACATAACAAAACAGTCACTCTTTGTAGGTGCATTGGTTTTTCGACAGTCACTCTTGGATTTATCATTCGCCCAAATGCGGCAATTCTGCTTATTGACGAGTCCACTGAGGTGAAAATGTGATTCATCACTGAAGAAGACTTTCTTCCAAGGGCACGATATGCATTTTGATTTGAGCGCCCATTGTCATAATAAGTCTGAAAAACTCTAACGCGTTGCTCGATTGTATATCTTTTCGTCGTTCAAATTGAATATTAGTCTGAAATTGAGAAATGTCAAACGAAATGCAGAAAAAAACTTGACGTTTAGGTGTGGTCCACATTCAATATCGGCCCTTAAGATTTAACCACCCTTTAGAAAACTTCTAGGAAGACTTTAAGCTTTATTCAAATTCCTCAGTAAAATGGTTAAAAAGGTTTTTCATAAATGCTTTGGTGTTGTATGATTGCTTGATTGCTTGGGATTAGTTGTAAGGCTCTTTCGTCCCCTGCTTTTATTATTATCACCACTCTCGCAGTAAAATATGTTTACTCATTATGAACATAAACCCAAAAATTATGACTGGGAATGCATCGAGCTGTCGAGCATTCAAAAAAAGAAAATAAATTTTTTTTATTTTATGAGTCAAAACAAAATTAACATTGCTCTGCTCACG
The DNA here is from genome assembly GCA_949752695.1 of Melanostoma scalare. Classification (NCBI taxonomy): domain Eukaryota; kingdom Metazoa; phylum Arthropoda; class Insecta; order Diptera; family Syrphidae; genus Melanostoma; species Melanostoma scalare. The sequence continues at coordinate 63,176,238 of OX456986.1, read as the reverse complement.
GAAACCTTGCAGGAACGATAACAGTTTTTCTAATGGAAAACATGTAAGCTATAGGTTAGATAGGCAACATTCAACGGGTTCGGGTTGCTATTGTCATTAATAAGAATCTAAGACACACAATCCTACCAGCTCTTCGACTTGAGGTAGCTGAAGCTGTTGACAATTACCAAGCTGTCATCACCTGTCGCAATTGTCAATGTTTATGAAATAGGGCCCTAGTAGAACAGTCTGTTTCTGCTGAGAGAGGTCAATTAATTACTATGTGTGCTATTGTAAGTGCCATTGGTAGTACTATACCTACATATTTCCGTGGGTCAGATTTCATGACACAATGCAATAAAAAATAAAAATAAAAATAAATAAATAAATCTACGAGGTACACTAAATCAGACATAATATTTTTTTTATTAGACACTCATGAAAGCCATTGCACAATTGATACAATTAACTTTTCGCGTGATCAGTGTATTGTCCTAGTGACTTTTCCTCCACATTGCACTTATCGCCTTCTGCCTCTTGATGTTGGCGTCTTGGGACTCTTCAAGCAAAAATTATCGATAGTACAAAATCACAGGCTACTAAGCAATCCTGGCAAAACAATAAGAATACACAATCTTCCATCTATTGCAAATACTTCTTATGTGGCTTCATTAACTCAAAAAAATATAAATTCTGGGTTTGTTAAGCCAGGCATTTTCCCATTTTCAATGAATGCATTTACTGAAGCGACTTTCAATGTTCAGAGGTCATAGACCGAGCATTACCTGAAGTCACGAATGAAAAAATTTATTCATTTTTTCTATTGAAGCTTATTTGCCAGCTCATGATATGATTATAAAGCCCACTATCGTAGTTTCACCTGAAATTACAAGGCTTTATCCGAAAGCTGTCCCAAGGAAAACCACAACTGGAGGGCGAAAGAAAGGAAGGTCATGGATACTTACCGAAACCCAAAAAAAAAAAAGAAATTGAAGATGCATATTTAAAACGTCAAAAGCGTCTGAAACAAACACCAATACCGCCTTTAATAAACGCGTTAAGGATCTCGGTTAATGATGACACCGATCTCGATTTTGATTTTGCAGACGATTCTTCCTTTGAGGAACTGAAAGTAACGGTGCCAGTAGAAAACGAGGAATCATTTGAGCTATGAGAACTTTAATCAAGGCGATTTTATTTTGGTAGAATGTTCTAACAAAAAGAGCAAAGTCAAACTAGCTTTTGCAGGCAAAATTAAAGAAAAAAGTGAAAATATGTGCAACATAATTTTTTTAAAAAAGATGCTTGAATCCTTCAACTTCTACTGATTTCGAAGCAAAGAAATTGTTAAATAGGCTCTATAAACAAAAGCAAGAGTTAAAGTTTTATTTATAAAAGAACATTTATTTGAACAAACGTTCCTCTTTCTAAGGGGAGCGTATCGAAATCACACTTTTCAAAATCCCGTTTTTCAAAAATCCCGAAAAAAAAGTTTTAAAATCCCGTCTACTAAAATACTGATTTTTTACAATACCGACTTCTAAAATCCCCCTCGATCAAAATCCTTATTTGTTCAAATCCCGCTTTTTAAGATCCCGCCAATCCCGTTTTTATCCATTTTAATATTTTACAAACTTCGAAAAAATAGACATAAAATGAGTAAAACAGGTTTTTTACGTCGTATTTCTCATAGCATACAATTACACTAATATATAATTATGAGAAATATTGTTGATGATTTATTAGTTCCTTTCCTATGTTCTTTTTTTTGTGTACCATTTGATATGCTAATAATCTGTTTTGCTAATTTGAATTTTTGTTATTTGCTTAGCGCTACAATAAATGTTTTCCACACAAATCACTTGTTGCTTCCTTTATTTTGATTCCTTTACCACGCTTTTGCAATCAAAACTAGTTTTGTTTAAAAAAATTGCGCGATTTTTTTTAATAAAACAACTAGTTTTTATTGCAAAAGCGGGATTTTCGCAAACGGGGTATTAAAAAACGGGATAATAAGAGGCGGGATTTTAAATGGCGGGATTTTTAAAAACGCTATTTTAGAAACGGGGATTTTTATAAGCGGGAATATAAAAACTGGGATTTTGAACCCAACCCCTTTCTAAGAATATTTACTTTTATATAAAAATAATAAAATTGATTTGGTTCAAAACAATACACTAAATTCCTATTTTATTGATAAGAGTAAAGTGTTTTAATTGTTCGATGTTTTATTCCTTTTAACACTTCCTCCGTAAACATCGGGCAGTTAAAAAGATACTAATTAATTAGTCAATACCAATTTTCTTTCTTGCCTCTTTTTCTGCAAGTATCAGAAACGAATCTCCTGTTATCCATTGATAATTCTTCTTTCATTGCTGAGCGCCATTCTTTCTTATTTCTTGACTTCATAGCTTCATAGTAGGTATTTGGTTCTTGATTAATCTTTCTTGCCTCTTCTTCTACAAGAATCATAAACGAACCTCCTGTTATCCATGCTGGCTTTCTTTATTGTCTTGTGTTATTTGAAGATTCTTCATTTGCATTCACTTGTTCGGCAAATTTTCTTGTTTCGAGACCTATCAACAAAAATGCAACTCAAACGACGAATTTTACTAAGCTACCGAAAAGTCATTAATTTAAAATTAAGCTAAAAGAACAAACGAAAAAATTCAAATTAACAACAATTCGATCTTGTTTCAGAATATCGATTTGTTTCAGAAAAAGTATTTTATTTAAATGAATACAATAAACTTATGCCGTTTTCGTTTGGTAAAACAAGAGTACCCTTTTTTTAGAGTACCCTGATTTTTACTCTGAAAAAATTTCTAGAGTAGCAAAACTTGCTCCAAGGGTAATTTCTGACAGCAAAAAGAGTACCCTTAGGGTACTCTTTTTTCCCAAACGAAAACAGCATTAAATATAAAAACGGGGATGGCGAGCAGATACTGCGTGAAATGTTTGGTGAACTATACTTCGAAACTGTCAAACTGATGTCGGTGTCAAACAGACGTCATACCGAATTGTCTAGACCAGGGCCCTATGTCATAAACATTGACAGGTGACAATTCTACAAATTTGTCGCAGTTATCTGACAAATTTCCATTCCATATCGTATTGACAGGTCGTATATGACAATTTTGTAGTGACAAATTTGTCGCTGTCAGACAGTGATCAATTTGTCATGACAATTTTGTCACTGTCTGACAAATTTGTCTTGACAATTTTGTCACTGTCATATATTTTGACAAATTTCTTGCAATGTATACAAGAGACTGAACTTAGCTACAATATTATTTATCTTTGACTACCAACCTTGGTGTTGATTAATACAGATAAAACTCCTATGAGAAAATATATGCGTACATAATATGTATTCATGTATCTATGTGTAGTAACTGTTTTTCTCTTTCATTAAATTTTTTACCTCGCTTACAAGTCGATCCAGAGAAATATAATATAACTAGCTGAGCCACCCGGCGTTGCTCGGGTCTATAGTTTTAAGGTTCCCGTTCTGGTTTTTCCGCTTAAGTGGGAACTTGGGGATGACAAACAATCGTTTTTACTTTGGGATTATGTGGTATCCCAATGACGAAAGAATTTTTGAGATCTGTCCAGCAGTTTATAAGTTTCCGTTCCCAGCCCCGTTCCTGTGGGAATCTTCCGTTACAGTGAAAATATGTGAAATATAAGTCTATGTCACTGAGGGATGATATAACATCCTAGAGTTGAAAGAATTTTTGAAATCGGTCAAGTAACTTTAAGGTTTCGGTTCTGGTTCCCGTGGGATTATAGGGATAATCTAAGTTACTGATGGAGGGGGATAATGTAGCAATCCTAATGCAGGAAGGGTTTTAGAAATCTGTCCAGTAGGATCTAAGTTTCCGTTCCCAGCCCTGTTCCTGTGGGAATATTGGGACCAAACCTTGACAGGAACCATTTATAAGTCTATGTCACTGAGGGATGATGTAACATCCTAGAGTTGAAAGATTTTTTGAAATCGGTCAAGTAAATTTAAGGTTTCGGTTCTCGTTCCCGTTTCTGTTCCCGTGGAATTATAGGGATGAAATATAATCTAAATTACTGATGGAAGGGGATAATGTAGCACTCCTAATGCAGGAAGAGTTATAGACATCTGTCCAGTAGTTTCTGAGTTTCCATTCCCAAACCCGTTCCTGTGGGAATATCCGCGCAATTTTTTTATTTTTTAATGTCATAAGAACCTTCTCCTGACAATTACAAACACAACAAAAAAAGAATTGGCCAAATTGGTCCAGGCGTTGTTGAGTTATGCGCTTACCAACACATTTTGCGATTCATTTTTATATATAAGATATTGTGAATTCCAGTGCTTTCAGATTAAAATGAATAATATTCTGAAAATAAGTGTTCTTAAAATAATATTGGAAAATAAAAACATTTTATTTGGAACACGAACATAGCATTGATTGAATGATCACCGTTTCTATCAACAAATGCTGACTCATTTTCAATCGGTGCATCAATTCTTATTAAAGAGCCATCGACAATGGCAGCAACACAAGCGAAATTCGCAAAATCTCTAAAACGCTGAGCTATAGATATTGTATTTTCAGCAGGCCAGCGGATTTCTTCTCCCAAAAGGTGTTCTACCGTCAGATTGCAAAAGTTTTTGACGCAACGATGAATGGAGCTTTTTGACACACCCTGTCCATCACCAACTACATGATACTGGGCTCCACTTCCAAGCCAGTGTAACGCACATAAAATTTGGGTCTTAGCATCAAGAGCACGGCTTCCTTTAGTGGGATGCTGGAGGTGTAGACCGATTTTATTCAAAATATATTCCGCAGTACTTTAGCCGACGCGAAATTTTTCATTAAATTGAAAATCATTTAATGCACCAAAATCATTGTTTATTCTGTCCTTAAAAATTCGAGGACGACGTATTTCGCGAACTTGTGTCTCAGACTCATTATCGCTTTCACTTGAAAAAATAATATTCGACATTTTTAATTTAACTTGTCACTTTTCGACCGAAACTCAGTTGCCTGTCACAATTGTCAATTACATACTGACAATAACTTTTTTTCTTTGTATAACTTTTTCTGTTCCACGAAAAAATTGTCACTACAAATTTGTCGGGGAATTATGACAATTTTAAAAAATTCCCTGACAATTCATTGTCATGACAATTTTTTTATGAAACGAAATTACGACAATTGTCGCAGATTACCCGACAATTCTACAAAATTGTCAATTTTTCTATGGTATTGAATATAGACAATTTCCCAGTTGTCATTTACAAATTGTCACCTGTCACCTGTCGCTATTGTCAATTTTTATGAAATAGGGCCCAGTTCGTAATGCAACACCAGGGATGCCACTTTCTCAAAACAATAGTACGCAAATGCGAAATTGAAATTGTGATTCCGTCAGTTCAAATTAATTAAGTAAAGGTAGTATTCTGTCTTACAAAACGTGTCAGGTCTAAGTAATAAAATTATGTTTGTAGATTTCTTTTAATTATATAAAATGTTTTGATGTTTTTTTTTTTTATACGAAACACATGTAATCAAAGAAAATCTCAAATTATTTGTAAAGTTTTTCGGTGGATTTAAACTAGTTTGGAATGAAGCAGTTAAAACAAATTTAAAAGGTCGTGCAAGTGGAGGAACTCTTTATGGGATCAAAACATCGATGTTGGCGACCTATGATTTTGAAGAGCATGTAGTTAAGCTTTTAAATAAAAATAATCTATACATAATTCGGTTTTACCGCTACTGAAATGGAAAGAAAACTTAGCCCCAGAATATCAACAAAGATTGGATGAAAAGTTAACTAATATGGATATGATGACCGATTCTACCGAAATTATGGCGAACACCCTGATATCTTATATAAGAAACTCTACAGATAACACTATTACTAAAGACCTCAGTCTAAGTCGGCGCTTTAAACGTGTAAGACAGTTTTTCTCTATCGTGTGTGTGCAGTGAATACAATCATTCTCAAACGAGTTAGATCCCAAAGCCAAGATAGAAAACATTGTTCAACAATGGAAATTATAAACAAAAAAAAAGATACTTTAAATTGGAAGGAATCCACATATTGGAAACCGTTACAGTGCCAACCCGATAGTGATATAGAAATAGATGAAATGGACGAAATTCTTGCCCCGACTAATGAAAAAAGAAATTATATCCCCCCAATCAAACTATTAAAAAAATTTATTGACTTTGTTCATTCCCTAATGAGTTTTCTTAATATCACCGAATATTCAGTCAAAAAACTATCTATAGGTATTAAAATTCTATGTGAATCTATTGAAAATATATTATTGAAAATCCGAACTTGTTAACCTCGGCCTTAAATGCATTGCCATTAAAAAAATAAATAAATCATACTATAGTCACAACGACACATTTTATTTAATCTCATTGGAAAACGGTTCAATTAAATACATCGAATTAAAGAAAAAATACCGCTCGATTTTTCATACACAAGTGAAATGGAACATCCAAAAACAATTAAAAGGTAAATTAACCCAGTGTCACAACTGCCAAATGTTTGGCCACGGTGAGCGAAATGTCATATGCAATGGAAATCATAAGGCCACTGATTTGTCTTGTGCAAGCCGAATCAAATATTTGAATATTTGAAATGAAAGAAAGATCATCATTAGGTCGAAAAACATTTGCTCAGCAACGAATTGCATCAACAATGCCACACCACAACGCTTTGCAAATCCTACTTTTCGTCAAGAACCGGTTTTGTTAGAATAAATGACAGATTCCCTATGCTCGGAGCTCGGACAGCGAAGGCAGAGTACATCAAATAGAGTAAAATCACCACGCATTACAAATACATATTCAATGCCACCAGCGATGCCCGCATGGTCAAACGTAACTCCCTCACACACACTTAACACCGTACCCACAATCTGAACTAACAACAATAGTTGCAACAACAACTCGCTCTTCACATTCGAAGAACTGAACGACCTTTGCATGGAGATGATATCAAGCTTAGCTAATTGTATTGTAAACCTAGAGTAGATCAGTTTAATGCCATCACACGTTTAGCTACTAAATTGCTGTATACTAAAAATGATAAGTAACATGTCTGATGAGTTTCTAAATATAATTACGTGGAATGCAAAAGGCATTCGCAGCAAATATTTAGAATTTATTGATTATTTAAATAGAAAAACAGTCGATGTTGCTTTAGTAACCGTTGGCTTACGCCTGAAGTTAGGCTACATTCTTCAAATTTTAATTGTTTCCCCGTTGACAAACTTGGTCAAATGGGTGGTGGTGTTGCAATTTTAATAAGAAAATCAATTCAACACTCGATGTTACCTACCTCCAAAACAAAATGCATAGATAATGTAGGTATAGAAGTAAAGTTAAGGAATCAAAATAGTGTAAAGATATTTTGTGTTTACTTTCCCATCATCATCGTCCGAAGTAAAAAGAAAACTATTGAAGCATGATTTATGCAAGTTTTTTGCAATTCAAGGCGATTTTCTGATAGGTGACGACCTCAATTGTCGTCACAGAGACTGGGGTTGTCTCAGAGCTAATGCTTGGGGAAATATATTATCAGATCTCACCCTCACGTTTCCAATATCAATTCTGTTTCCGTCTAGTCCACCGTTTTTTCCTGCAGGTTCTCGTGGTTCCCCGTCAGATCTTGATCTGTTTATTACCAATACAGCAAATAGAGTAATAGACTGATAACGCAACATGATAACGCACTGATCTCTGATCACATCCCTGTTTTCTGTCGTCTTTATGGGCCGGGACTCGGGAGTTGAAAAACTGCAATACATCTTAGATCTTAAAACAACAAATTGGTCTTGTTTTCGTTCAATAGTGAAAACTAAACTTCAACATGTATCCCTGGATCTTACTAATATTTGTAGCTTTCAGACGTTGATCAAATTGTTAAACATTTCAGTGAAACTGTCCTCGGTTGTGCTGATAAATGCGTTCCTAAAGTAAAACTTCGAAATCAATATAAGAAGCTTCCAATAAAATACAATAAAAAAATATCGTCAAAAATTAACTGTCACAGAAACTTAGAGAATTGAACTCTAAGCTGACTACACTAGAAAAAAATACAAAACCTTTCTATAACATTGTAAAAGTAACTAAAAACAAAGGAACACATATTCCATTTCTAAAAACTCCTTCAGAAACTCTTTATACCGACAATGAAAAGGCTTAAGAGCTCGGAAACACATTTTTAAAAAACCATCATGTTTCACAAAATTTGGGGGAAAACCAAACAAATCTGTTGGTCGAAGAAGCCACTAAAACTTTTAATTCAACAGCAGTTGCAACTCCACCTTCCATTTTTGTTAATTTTAACGACATTAAAAGTATTATCAAAACCTTAAATGCAAAAAAATCTGGTGGTCTTGATAAGGTTAGGAACATTTACGTAAAACACTTACCTTTCATTGGTATCGCTTTTGTAACTTTTATAATCAACGCTTGTTTTAAACTGCAGTACCTTCCTTTGGCTTGGAAAGAAACAAAGGTAGTGCTAATTCGAGAGGCTGGTAAGCCGTTGGAGAGTCCTGAAGGTTATAGACCTATAAGCCTTTTAAGCAACGTGAGCAAGATCCTAGAAAAGTCGTATCGAAATATCTAAGATTCTCTACGAAAATGAAATTCTTCCTGACCAACAATTCGGCTTTAGACGATTCCACAATACTTCTCCAAAAGTAATGAGAATCCTCAATATCGTCAAACAAAATCGCTCTAATGGTAAATCCAGAGCATGATAATTTTAGACATAGAAAAAGCCTTTGACTCCTTATGGCATAATGGACTTGTTTATAAGATGTTAAAGTTAAGTTTCCCGATCTATTTATGCAAGATTGTACAGAGTTTCCTGACTGATAGAAGCTTTAGAGTGCACATAAATAGTAGCACCTTTAATTTGAAAAATCTTTGCTTTGGTGCACCACAAGGTTCCGTGCTTGCACCAACCTTATATAACATAATAAAGCTAGGGTGGTCGATATTTGTGTGGATGAGAAAAAAAAGGTTTTTGTTTTTGTTGAGCACCCTTTCTTATATGATATTATATTTCAAAAGTGCACAAAAAATTTTTTTTTAATCGGAATGTGTTAACACGTGCCGCAACAGCCTTGAAATCTCAGATAATTTTTTTTTTTATTTTTTAAGGTGTTTTTTTCATAAATAGTAACATATTTTAGTGATTTTGTAATGAATACATTTATAGGTAATGTTTTTAGGTGTAATTATTGTACAGACCAAAAATATATGTTTTCATGATATATTTGCAAAAATTAAATTGATCGCAGGCTAGTAAGCTTTGATTGCAAGAAGTAAAAATATGATTTTTGAGTTCCATTTACGCCTACATAGTAAAAGAAAATTAATGCCAGAAAGAGAAAGCAGCATATACAAATGCAAAAATGAACCTTCATAAAAGCGTCAGCTTTAAGCTCAATGCGGCACGTTTTAATGTGGTCGTAAGAAAAAAAAAATTGGGTAATGTTTTAAGAAGTCAAGGAACAAGAAAAAAGGGTGCTCATTAAAAAAATCCAACTTTAGAAAATAACGACCACCCTTATACTTAAGTGGGCATTACAGTTCGGGGTGAACCTGGGCCTCAACCAACATCCTTCTATAACGACTTCGATTTCGGGCGAGCTCTCTCCAGTTTCGCACTCCAAGTCGGTTGAGGTCTTCATCCACTTGATTGCGCCACCTAAGAAGAGATCTTCCCCTTCCGCGATTTCCCTGCAATGTGCTTTCGAAAACCCGTCGAGCCGGAGCGTTTGGGTCCATTCGCTCTACATAACCCAACCATCGTAGCCTCGTGATGCGTACTCTTTTGGCTATGTTCATGTCGCGGTACAGCTCATACAGCTCGTTGTTGTATCTTCTTCTCCACACATTGTCTTCGCATACGGGACCAAAGATCATTCGGAGAATTTTTCTTTCAAAACGACCAAGGGCTTCTTCATCCGCTTTCGATAAAGTCCATGCTTCCGCGCCGTAAAGCAGGACTGGGATGATCAAGGTCTTATACAAGGTCACCTTGGTTTTTCTCTAGAGGGTTTTGTTTCTCAATTGTCTTCTTAACCCAAAGAAGCAACGGTTGGCAAGAGTTATTCTCAGTTTGATCTCCGCACTGATGTTGTTGTCCGTGTCTACAGCGGATCCTAGGTAGACGAAGTCCTGTACTACCTTGAAGTTATGTTTGTCTACTGTGACGATTTGTCCAATTCGTCGATGTTCTGTGTCCCTGTTTGATGACAGCAAATACTTCGTTTTACCCTCATTTCATTCCATTTCACCATTCATCGGGTATGCTTTCTTCCGACCATATCATGCAGATCAGCTGGTGCATGCTCCTTTCCAACTGGTCTCCAGCTTCCTTGAAGAGTTCGGCATCAAGGCCATCTGCACCTGCAGTCTTATTTGATTTAAGTTTGCATATGGCAAGCTTAGCTTCCTCTAGGTCGGGAGGACGGCATTCTTGATCATCGTCCAAGCTGAATGGGGCAATCTGCCTGACAGCAGAATTTGTGTCCTCATCGCCGTTGAGCAGTCTGCAGAAATGATCTTTTCAGATCCTCAGTAGTGACTGTGACTCTATAACTATGTTTCCCTGCTGGTCTTTACAGGCTTGAGTTCGGGGTAGGATCTTTTAACCTTTTCGTAAAACTTCCGAATCTCGTTCCTGTCATGGCACCTCTCTAATTCCTCAAAAGAGCGCTTCTCATGCTGCTTCTTTTTCTTTTTGAGAAGTCGGTGTTCTTCCCTTCTTTTCTCCTTGTAGATATATAGTATAACGAGTACTGATCGTAAGCAGCCCTTGTTCGTTGTTGCATCAGCATTTGTCGTGCTTTTTGTTTGGCTGCATTTACCTGCCTGCATTCTTCATCGAACCATGGGTTTCGTTTTGGTGGCCGAGTGAAACCCAGAACCTCAGAGGCAGCGGTTCTGATGACTTTTTGGCATTGCTTCCACTGGTCTTCAATGCTTAATGCTGGCGGCATGGGATTCAAGGATAATTGAAGGGACACTCGATTGGAAAAGGCATTGGCAATCTCTTGCGATTGTAGCTTTCCGACGTCATATCTCTTCACAGCGTTAGTTCGTGCTGGTCGTGAACAAGATATCCTCATTCGTACCTTGGCTACAACAAGGTAGTGATCCGAGTCAAAGTTGGCCCCTCGGAAAGTTCGGACATCTAGCACACTGGAAGAGTGCCTTGCGTCGATCGCAACATGGTCAATTTGGTTGACGGTTAATTGATCTGGGGATCGCCAAGTACCTTTATGAATTTTGAGATGCGGGAAGCCTGTACTACTTACAACAAGATTTAGCCCCGCAGCAAAATCGATCAGCCTCAGTCCGTTTTCGGAGGTTTTGTCGTGGAGGCTATGCTTACCTATTGTATTTCCAAAGATGTCCTCCTTCCCTAGATTTGCGTTATAATCGCCAAGAACGATTTTCACGTCGTGTCTAGGGCACTGCTCATACGTTTCTTCGAGGAGCTCGTAGAAACAGTCTTTGGAATTGTCGTCTTTCTCTTTTGTGGGGGCATGGGCGCATATTAGGCTAATGTTGGCGAATTTAGCCCTGATGCGGATGGACCACCCTTATACACCTCTGAATTTCCACTCCTACCTGAATGTGAGTCAGCAATATTCGCTGACGACACAGCAATAATTTCATCGCAAAATTTCGGTTTCAATATTGAGACGAATCTTAAAAATGCGATAAAAATATTGGAAGCCTATTATAACAGGTGGAAAACAAAGCTTAATCTGCAAAAAATGCAAGCCATCTTTTTTTCAATAAAAAGAAAAGCTTGTTTTCTTCCAAGTAACCAGTTTCAATTATGTGGAATTAATTTTTCTTGGCAAAAATCAGTCAAGTATCTCAGTATTTATATTGACTCGAAATTAACATTCCAAGAAAATATCACCTGAGTCTTAAAAAAATTGGTATTGCAATAAAAATGCTATACCCTTTGATCAATCGAAAATCAAAACTGTCCCTTGAAAATAAAATCATATTGCACAAAGTTATCTTTCAATCCATACTGCTGTACGGATGTCCCGTATGGGGAAATTGTGCAAAATGTCACATTAAAAAATTACAAACATCATAAAATAAAATATTGAAAATGATGTTGAATCTTCCTTGGCATTATTCAACAATAGAACTACACGAAAACGCGAATGTTGAATTAGTTGACGAAAGAATTCAAAAACTCACTGATCGGTTTCTATTTAAATGAAGTTTTGCTGAGAATTGCCTCATTCGTGAGTTAAGTCCCTAAAACATAATAGTGTACAATTAATTTGTAAAATTAATTACTTTTTGTTTCTACTTAATATTATTAGCTTATTTATTTATTTATTTTTTTCATACTATTTATTTATTGTAATTTTATATACTTTTGTACTCACTTATTTGTATGCTTGTTTATTAATTTTTTTCTTATTTGTTTATTATTTATTTATTTATAAATTGTAAATTCCGTATTTACATATTTACTCACATATTTATAAGTTAATTAACTACTCTGTTTTAATATATTTATTTATTTATTTATTTATTGCTTATTTATTTATTTGTTTATTTATTCAGTTGTTTATTTATTTATTTACTTATTAATTTAATTATTTTTAATTTTTCATTTATTTTTGTTCAAATTTTCATATATTTACAAATCAAATCATTTTAGTCATTTTTTACTTATTTATCTACAAACTGTTGTTTTTTTTAGCATTCAGCTATTTTTTTTATTATTAAAATTATTCTTACTAGTTCAAATGAAGGTTTTTCTTTCGTGTTTCCTTCCAAAATAATCATTTTGTAAAATGTTCAACTTAAATATAAAATGAATAATTTTTCAGTAGAAAGATCATATATGTCTCTAATGTCTGTAATGTAAAACGTGTGGTGGCAAGCCTTTTTGAAAAGATTATACGAAATAAACAATATCTATCTATCTATTACTAAGGACCATCATAACTTCAAGCAAAAGTGGTTTGACAAATAATGTGTGTAAGCCAGGAAAAAATCATTTGCACTGTTGAACTCGCTGCGAAACACCAATTGTCACATTCTGAAGAAATGGTACCTTGAAGCTAACACCAGTTATGAAAAGTTATGTCTAAAGAAAAAAACCAAATTTGAAAATCGTCAAGCCTTTTTACTCGGCCAAATTAAAAATTCAAAAGACTTCTGGAATACCGCCAGGGAGATAAATGGATCTGTTTTTGAAATTGGAATTGGATTAGCTATCTGATGAAATACTTGCCAACCACTTTAAACCTTTTATACTGTGAAACAGATGTAAGATTCTCTTATGCTCAACCAATGATACGCGATGACATTCGCGATTCTGAAATAAATAAGAAATAAAAATTGTGATTTCAAAAGGTGAAAATGGAAAAGCTCTTGGTGAAGACGGGATTCCTTCAAGAATGCCACTGATACACTTCACTTACCTACACCTAAAATCACTGTTCAATAAAATTATCCTAGGAGAAAAGGTCCCTTCATCACTCAGAAGGTCTGTAATTTTTCCAATCTTCAAAAAGGTGATTCGAATTGTGTTGAAAATTATCGAGGCATCTCATTCATGAATGTGCTGGCAAAACTATTTTGTGGAGTGCTTCTTAACAGACTAGAAATATGGGTCAATTTTTACAATGCCTTATCGGATTTTCAAGCAGTGCCCTATTTCACCAACTCACAAATTTGTAATTACAAGTGCTTTTTAACAAAGTTTGTGAGTTTTTGTAAAAATGATGCTTCACCAAACTTTAAAAAATTAATATTGCAGTTGTATTTTACAAAAGGAAATTTGTGGAAAAATTTCCTTTTCGGTTTCACCAATACAAAATTAAAGTTGTACTTTACAAGTAACAAACTTGTTAATATAACACTAATTTGGGAGTTTTCATTTCACCAAAGAAAATAGACTTACAAAATTTGTAAAGTTTGTAGGAATATTCTACAGGTGAAGTTAGACGTGTAATTTTTGTAACAAATTTGTAATTCTTGTAATTCTATAATGTCTTTACGACAAAGCCATAGCAGCAGCGATAGTAGCCAAAGTGATGATAGTAAAAAAAGATTTATCGCCCGCGTGCAAATTATGATATATTTGAGTTATTTCATTTTAATGAAAAATTTCGTCTCTGTCGATGCAAGGCAGAGGAAATAATTTTAATTTTTGGACCCTAAATAGCTCACTCGAGTGAAAAAACTGTGCTTTTTCACTAAGTCAGCAGTTTCTAACAGCTTTGCGTTGGCTAGGGAATGGAGGACAATACCATGGAGTTGCCGATATGCACCGGATATCTAAGTTAACAGTTTTCGGATGCGTACATAGAGTTTGCACCGCAGTCGTCAGTTTTAATGTTCGGAAACGTAATATACTGGACTAACGAACATCAAAATTTCTAGTCTTTATTGATGAGAAGCGCTTGAGACTGCAAAAAATTAAGAATGATTTCCCATTCTCTTACTTTGTCTGAATGTATCAAGTAATCGGAAAACTTTCCGAACAATATACCTTTTTTGTCTCTTATCAAAGAGGCTACAAATATTATATTTTCCTTGTTCACTTTGATGTCTACGCAGCACATTGTCAACAATATTGTGAAAAAACTGTTATAATTAACAAGTTATTCTTGATGCCGGTGCAACAGGAATTTTGAACACTTGTGGCCTACTAATCTTTTTCCTACAACTTTATTAGGATCGATCACAAGTTTGTGAACTAAAATTTTGCAATTGGTGAAACGAAAAACGGGTTTACAAATTTGTAATTGTGAACTACAAGTACAAATTTGTGGTTGTAAGTTTCATTTTGGTGAAATAGGCCACTGGTTTCAGGAAAACATTTTCAACCGTGGATCATATTTTCACATTGACATCTATTGTGAAAGCTTTTCAAGCCAGAAACAAAAAAGTATATGCATTCTTTATAGATTTTAAGGCGTCTTTTGACCATATCAATCGTAATGCACTATTCTAATAACTTTCACAGCTGGGCTTGTCTTCTAATTTTATCAGCACACTAAAAAGCTTATACACCGAGTCGAGAGCAGTAGTATGGGATGGCTCTTCCTATTCTGAATGGTTCGAAACGAATTGTGGAGTTAAACAAGGATGCTTACTTAGTGCACTGCAATTTTCGCTCTTCATTAACGATGTAGTTGCCTATATTCCTGGTGGAATACGTATTTCCGACTTAAACATTAATGTACTTTTATATGCCGATGACCTAGTGATACTTGCAGAATCACCAGAAAGTCTTCAACTAATGATTAATAGTAGATTAACAGAATATTGTCGTAAATGGTGTCGCGTCATCAACTCAAACAAATCTAAAGTCATGGTTTTCTCAAGATCTACTAGAAACCGAATCAGCTGTAATTGGACTTTCAACGGATCGAGATTAGAAGTTACAAATGAGTATAAGTACCTGGGAGTGAAATTGAACAGTACTCTTACCTTCAAAAGTCATCTTTCAGATAAAGCAAAAAGCGCCCAAGGCCTGATCAATATATCTTGGAGAAACATTTTCTTAAATGAACGTATTGTACTTTCAGCGAAATATAAAATATTTGATGCGGTTGTAAAGTCTAAAACAACTATTTTCACGACATGCTAAGTTATAGAGAAACATCGCTTATATTTAAAGTTAAAAGATAACTGCTGAACCTTAACGGAAATCCAACAATGGAAATTTTAATCAATTCTGTACGTTATGTAATCTGAGATCCAAAGAAGACTTCTATGAATTTTTTAAAAGATCAGCTAACCGTTATATAAGAATCATCTCGAATTATAATATAATACGAGGGAATTTGTTAAACCAAGTTTCCATACCAGCTTCTCGTACAACTGCATTTCGTAGATCTTCGTAGTCGTGTCTTGTCGCCTGTTCAACAAGCTTCCACATCTACCAGAGTGCTTACTTCACATTTGTTGTTTTTGAAACATGTAAAACAATGGCTTATTTCCCTTGATGTGCAGAGTATCGAATATTTTCTGAATAATTAGTAACCCCAGATGTTCTGATGAAATAGTAGGTTTTAAATCAAATTTTCTTTTTACATCTTACTTTTTATGAAATTATGTATATTTTTGAGTACGAGCATTTTAGATTTTTCTTGGGTCACCCCACCCATTTTTAATTATATGTTAAACTATTTTGCCTAGTAGTGACAATAACACTATTTTTATTATATAAAAACAATTTTGTTACTTATATATTTCTGTTCATACCATTTTCATGGATAAAAAATTTTTTGTAATGATTTTTAAGAAATAATAAATTACTTACATACTTACTTACTTACTTATCACTTTGTCAGCATTTGTTCCATTTTCTCACCACAACACTTCGCTTTTTTTGGGAAGAAAACTTTAACAATGCAGGAAACAATTAACATTTTGAATGGTTTCTCGACTGGAAATTATTCTATAAATTCTTAAAAAGTATTTACAAATATAGGATGTTATTGATAACAGAATACATACATATAATTTCTTTTTATATACTATTTTATTCAAAACGTAGTTTATTTACTGTACATAATATAAAAACTTGCTAACCCAGCTGACGGCAAGGCTAAAGCTTATAAATTCATTATTTTTGTCAACATTTTAGTAAAAACACGTTCAAATAAATGTATTACTTGCTTACTTACTCACTTACTTCTTGTTTCGACTTCGTTCTGGTTAGATTCAGATACGAATTTTGATGTGCTCATGTGTAATTCAAAAATTTCGTTTTCATTTTCGTTTTCATTTTAATATTCTTTGTATTTCTGTTTTTTTTTTTTTGTCCTGAATGACCAAAAACTCAACCTTTTCTTTTTCTTTATGGAACTCTTCGTCTTCTTCATTTCGGTTTTCGAATTCTTTTTCAGTGTTTATTCCATGCATCCTGCAAACAAGTTCTTGTTTGAATATAACATCATGACTGCACTCTATTTTATTCAATTTTGGAATCCATGCTCGATAACCATCTTGTTCATAGACATAGCCAACCATTCATTCTTCCAAACACAGTTTTCTCATCAAATTTCTTTCGGAGCTGTTTTGGTATGTGAACATAGCATCCAATTTCAAATGTTCTTAAACGAGATAAATTTCCAAGCTGTTTCTTATACCATAATTCATATGGAACTTTACCATCAACAGCTGTTGACCCTGTTCTATTCAGAGCATATGCTGCTGTATTACAACATGCTTCAGCCCAAAGACATTTCTGGAGCTTGCTGGAAGCTCTTATGCATCGAGCAGCTGCTACTATGGTTCGGTTTTCTCTTTCGGCTATTCCATTCTGTTGTGGTGTACGGCGGGCGGAGCAATGTTCTGTTCAACTCCAAACTTTGACAAAATATTACTAACATCTTTGTTGTTAAATTCCCTGCCACCACCACATCTCAAAATTTTGACAACATGTCCATTTGACTTGGCTTCATTAAGAAAAGTTTCAAGACATTTACTTACTTCACTTTTATGTTTGAGAAAAAATAATTTGCGAAATTTGTTGAAATCATCCTTAAAACAGACATAATGTCGTGAGCCTCCCAGCGACGTTGTTTCTACGGGTCCAAAAACATCTGCATGGATGATTTCTCAACCATAGAAGGCCTGTCACTTCTAGATCTAAATGGTAGTCGGTGCATCTTACCAACAACACATCCATCACAAAATTCATCTTCACCTTGAAGCACACTGATATTTAATTTTGCAAAAATCTTCTTCACATGATGTTTATTCTGATGAGCAAATCTTTCATGGTAAACTTGAAGAGTCTCTCAAATTTTGAAACCAAAGATTGTATTTTTGGTTTTATAGCTTGAATTTTTAAAACATAAAGCTCGCTTTGAAGATTTCCAAAAATTACAACTTCACCATTTCTGTCCTTGATTATTACTGTTCTGTCATTAAAAGTAGTAATGTAACCATTTCACGCAGCAGCTTTCTCGGAAAACAATTGGGAACTGGCTTCAGGAACATACTATACGTCCTTCAACGTTACTTCTTTCCATATACCCTCAATTTTTGTTTCAACACGAATATCGCCTTTTCCATACGCTTTCATTGTGACATCTTGCTTGCATAGACAAATTATTTCTGGAATATCAAATGCTACATACGATTTAAACTGAGATTTGTTTGGTGAACTATGTCTTGAAGCACCGCTGTCACAATACCATTGATTTTCATTCGTCGTATTTAAAGAGTATGCAATCAGAGCCTTTGATTTTCTGTAATTGGGTCTCTTGAAATTATTTTCTTTGTTTATATTTTTATTTTGGGGACATTCAGCAGCCCAATGTCCGAGTTGACTACACTTGTCTACATTGTCAACAAGTTTTGATTTATTTTCATTGTTAAATTGCTTATGCTTTATTTTATTTGCAACTAAAGCTGTATCAGCACACGAACTTGATGAACTCTGTTCTATTTCTTTTACTTCAATTGATCATAACTTTTCTATTAGTAAGTTGAGTGTTTGCTTCTCTGCAGGAATTGAATCCCACTGAGAATCTGTTGAGAGAGTGTGTAGCTTTGTGTAACTTTGTAGCTTTGCAATATGTGGACTCATGTCTTCTTTTTCATTTTTCCTTGCATGGAAAAAACTATCTATTAGCATGTTAAGCCTATGAATGCTACTTCTTTCGAAACGGGAACCTAGTTTATCCCAAATTTCTTTTGATGTCTCGCAGGTCAATACCAGTTCAGCAATTGGTGAGCTTAAGGATGCTGCTATCAAGCTAGAGGCTAATACCAGTTCAGCAATTGGTGAGCTTAAGGATGCTGCTATCAAGCTAGAGGCCTTAGCACCTTCTTTCAACCAATCCTTTTCTCTTTTCTTGTCTTCAGGAGAAGAACCTTCGATGAATTTCGGACATTCACTCTCACCAGAGTTAAACCCTTTTAAATCATATTGACGAAAAAGCATACCCATTTGTCACTTCCATTTTTGCCACTCGCAAGGACATTCCAATTTATCGACAGATATCTTGATATCGGACATTCTTCTTGATTTTTTTTCTAAATTTTTTCAATGGAGTTGTCACGAGCCTGGGCCCATTACCTGTTAAATAGGCTCTATAAACAAAAGCAACAGTTAAAGTTTTATTTATAAAAGAATATTTATTTGAACAAACGTTCCTTTTTCTAAGAATATTTGTTTTTATATAAAAATAATAAAATTAATTTGGTTGATAACAATATACAAAATTCCTATTTTATTGATAAGAGTAAAGTGTTTTAATTGTTCGATGTTTTATTCCTTTTGACAGAAATCAATACTGCTGTTTAAAAGTGCCGCTTCCAAATTCAAAACTGCCCCATAAATAGGATACTTTCGACGATAAGAACATATATTATGATATTAGAAATTTAGATTTAATATAAATATTTCGACAGATTAATCAAATAATATTATTCGAAATCGAAGTTCAATAACACTGACGTTCCGTGTAAGTGAACTTAAAACTTTAGACAGATGAATGAATCGAACGTACACTCATGGTCACACAATTAAGTCATTTTTATAAAAATAGGTTTACATATCAATATATTAAGTACAAATTGCAACGAAAGCAAAATTTGTTCAAATTCTAAATATTTACAATCACAATCATTAAAAAAAACCAAAGAAAATAAATTCCACTATAACAATAGTCATTTCTTTAACAAATAATCAATAATATATAAAATAAGTGTGGCCATATAATTAAGTCACATGAAAAAAATAAGCAAAATATGATAAAAAACATAGTTTTTTTAACCGCACAGTTGATATTTCGTAGGATAGCCTTTCTGTTTCGATACGGCGGATATTCTCCTTGGCATGGAGTCCACCAAACCTTTCCATTGCTCTACGCTACTATTTTTCCACTTTTTCTGCAAAATACTCCAGAGAGTAGTCTTGCTGGTTGGTTTTTTTTCCGCAACTTTTTTTTTTTAGAATGTCCCCAAATTTCCAATAGGGTTTAAGTCCGGTGACATTGCTGGCCACCCCAAAACATTCACTTTACGCTCTTCAAGGAAAGATTTCACAACTCTTTACTTGTGTTTGGGGTCATTGTCGGGCTGAAAGATCCATCATTGGGGTAATTGGTTCTGGGAGTCGCCGAGAAGATTTGTGTCCAGTATGTCTCGGTAGTCAATACCTGTCATTTTACCGTTTATTTGACACAGCGGACCGACACACCATGGCTTGTGAAGCACGCCCAAACCATTATAGAATCGCCGCCATGCCTTATGGTCTTTTTGGTGTATTTTGGGTTCAGCTCAGCATTTCTCATCAACAAATATTGCGTGAGGTGAAGGTCAACATTATGGAAATGATGGCAAACCGTATGTTAGACGTCCCAGAAATGCTGAGCTGAACCCAAGATACACCAAAAAGACCTTTAGGCATGGCGGCAATTCTATAATGGTTTGGGCGTGCTTCACAAGCCATGGTGTGTCGGTCCGCTGTGTCAAATAAACGGTAAAATGACAGGTATTGACTACCGAGACATACTGGACACAAATCTTCTCGGCGACTCCCAGAACCAATTACCCCAATGATGGATCTTTCAGCCCGACAATGACCCCAAACACAAGTAAAGAGTTGTGAAATCTTTCCTTGAAGAGCGTAAAGTGAATGTTTTGGGGTGGCCAGCAATGTCACCGGACTTAAACCCTATTGGAAATTTGGGGACATTCTAAAAAAAAAAAGTTGCGGAAAAAAAACCAACCAGCAAGACTACTCTCTGGAGTATTTTGCAGAAAAAGTGGAAAAATAGTAGCGTAGAGCAATGGAAAGGTTTGGTGGACTCCATGCCAAGGAGAATATCCGCCGTATCGAAACAGAAAGGCTATCCTACGAAATGTCAACTGTGCGGTTAAAAAAACTATGTTTTTTATCATATTTTGCTTATTTTTTTCATGTGACTTAATTATATGGCCACACTTATTTTATATATTATTGATTATTTGTTAAAGAAATGACTATTGTTATAGTGGAATTTATTTTCTTTGGTTTTTTTTAATGATTGTGATTGTAAATATTTAGAAATTGAACAAATTTTGCTTTCGTTGCAATTTGTACTTAATATATTGATATGTTAACCTATTTTTATAAAAATGATTTAATTGTGTGACCATGAGTGTATATGGTTCAAGCACTTGCGAAATCTAAAGGTTTTCAAATGTGCACCCTCCCCCCTTCACCCCCCCCCCCCCCCACACCTTCAGTCAAGTTGGACATCTAACCTTCGTCACTACTCCATACTCCATTACACACATCCTCGATCATCCGTTCATAGGCCTCTGGGACTCCTCGTTGTGTGAAGGCAACCTGTTTTAGATCTCGTGGTTGTCAATCGAATGCTCATTCGAAGTCAACAAGGTATAGGTCCTGGATGAGAGAAGTCTCCCAAATTCAGTAATATCGCATCAAGGTGTCCGAACTCCCCCTCTTCATGTGAGAAAGTTTAAAAAGAGGACGAATAAACCTTACACACAACAGCATCTCCTTAGAAGCTGATTTCACAAACACAACTTTATTTATCTATCTTTCTGTTATTTGAATGTAAGAAAACACTTTTATATTAAGAGCTCAAGAAAACACAACACATATACCGCATAGAAGTGATTTGCCGATATTATGTGACCTATGTAACAGGAATGAACGAGAAGACGTTTTACATTTCCTAGGGTGCTGCCCTGTATTTCGTGAGACAAGAAGAAATATATTTGGAAACGACATCTTAACAAACGAATATTGTATATTTTTACTTAATGAAATGAATTAGGATAAACTATGCGCATTCTTGGAAATTGCTTTAAATTATAGGAACAGAATCAAGAATGGTGGTTTTTAAAACAAATAAAATAGTAATTAAATATAAATAAATAGAAAAATAATTATCGTTATCGAAGCAGATTAAAGAGTAATGATTATAGTAGTAATTGCTTTAAACTTATATAGAAATGTTTGTCAATCTGGCAGACGGCAAAGCCATGCTTAAAAGATTTATGTAATGTAAATTGTATTTTCTAACAATTAAAGTGAACAATAAAATCCTAATAAAAAATAAAAAAATCTATCCTTCTGAAATATGCACTCGTACATATGTACAAATTCACGTGTCACAATGTGCTCACAAAATGAACTCCCGAAACTATATATCCGATGTTAGGGTTTTTTAAATCAATGTTTTGCTCAAAATTGAGATACAAGTTAGTTTTTGTTCAGATTGAACAAAATACCAGAAAGATACACCAACAAATGCGTGGGCATGTTTGCTATCTCAACATAAATAGTTTAGCTCATCTTTTATATTTGAAAATAATTGTCTCTCAAATTTCTCTTGAAATCGCAATTACAATAAGATAGAATGAGAACATACTGTTGGCCATTTTCAGATAAGAAAAAAGTGTCCTTGTACCGCATGTGAAAATTATACAAGTAAAGCAAAATCAAGAAAATAAACTACACATTTTGAAAATCATGAAATAACTTCACGACGAAAGACGGATAAAATTACATTGCCGTATAACTTTCTTTGGAATCCTGCATCATGTTCGTCTTCGTCGGTGCTCAATGGTGCTTCACAGTGCTAACGAGTCGGTACTCTTTTTTGAAAATAACCGTGTTTGCTTTTTGTAAGCTGCTGCTGCGAAAATATTCTTGTCACTTTAAGAAATTACAAAAGAAAAATAGCATAACAAAGAAGCAAATGTATTTTGATTGTCATTGCCCGACTTGTAAGGTAAGCATCGTAGAATAAAAGTCTATATAGCATAATACCTATACAGCTTTCTCCTGCTGTTCTGCTTTTAGGACGCCCCTTTCGGATGTTTATGATGACTTTACACATACACGTATATCGTACACCTTGAGGCTTGAGCTTAAAAAGAAGCAAGTTGCAGAACACAATTAAAGTCAATTTTTCGGGTTATAAAATAAAATTAAACCCAAAACTGATAAGGATCACACCGCTATATATTTATTTTTGTTTTACTTGAGCACGTTTTTTTGCTTGGGTGTTATGGGGTGCACTACGTATACGTTGGCCAGAATACAAAAATTAAATCTAATTGCCAACATCGAAAATTGACTCTGAACTTTTGTTATACATATTTACCTACTGCCAGTTCTCTATACTCTGTAGACACATACATTTTTACTACGCCACCAAATTTTCGGTGCTGGCAGTAGACTTCAGTGCTTTAAAATGACTATGAATTAAAATTTGGAGCAATAAGATCAGGAATTCTCTTATCTATTCTTGTTTTTCTTGTCATTTTCAGGTGGTGCCAAGCGGTTAGGGAAGAGATGACTTCATTTTTATTGTTTTTTCACGAACAGTGCTCTAGTTAAATAGACAGTTGCATTCCTCCCCTGAAATAATTGAGCCGCAACACCCGCTTCACCAGGAATGGTCATCGCTTTTACCTTGAGTCCCACCTTGAACCCACAAGTATAAAGATTCTAACCATACGTGGATTGTTTTCAAAAGCAACGCACATCAGTGTGTCCTACTTAATCCTATCCATTGTGTTTTATAACATTTTAAGAGTATTGATGACCTCTTCCCGTGCGCGCTAATAATAAACGGAATTTGTTATCATGGTTAACAAAGGTTGATGGAATAAGAAGTACAAAAATTTGCAAAACTACGATTTTACAGAAAAAATAGTATAGCCGATTCAGCAGCCATTATCATGTTCAATAGAGAGAAACATTTGATATAGGTCCGTCAAAAATCAATTATGTACATATACCCAACATTCCGATTCTATCGAGAATCCATCTGCGTTGCTTTTGTCTGTACCAGGAATCAATTTGTTCGAACGGTATCTTTCGTAACTTCGTGTATCTCCTTTTATTTTGTACACTGGCAGTAAGTTTTATTTCTTACATTGCTTGGGCAGACCAATTATCACCTCATATTAGCTTCAAGACGAGAGTCGTGTTTTCGTCATTGTCAGTATGTCAGTATGTCAGTATCAAAATCGTCTATGGAGGATTTAAATTATATCAAACAAACAAAGGAAACATATATCTGTGGCCACAAGCCTTAAGCTAAGCACTAAATTCGACTTATAACAATACTGCGTTGATGTTATAATCTTGTTCAGGGTATTCAAATCTATGTTCACTAAATTTTTTGGGTGCGTATCTTTTTTTATAAGAAAGTTATAGCGGAAAAACCTTATATATAACTTAAGTAGTTTTTTCAGAAAAAAATTTTACCAAAACAAATTATGTAACTATTTATCCTCCCAATTGGTATCGATAATTGTTCAACATAACCAGTCATGAATCAAATAAGCAAAGAAAACACACTCTGAAATTTAGTGTGTACCTACTTCCCACGTGAATTAGTCCTATAAGTACCTTACCTACTCACAGGATTGTATAGTCAACGTCTGAAAGAAATTATTATTTCGGCAGATCACCTAATCTTTTGAATTTCTTTTTTATATCGATTTTCCACGACAGGTATGATTAAAATATTTTGGCTTAAAATCTCTAATACAGCAGTTTACCAAACATTACTGTATTAACAATGCATTTGATGCTCTTGCAAAGCTTATAGTGGAAAATCTTCAAAATTGTGATTTGGACATTTCTTTTTTGATCGGCCAAGGTTACGACGGAGCAAGCAATATGTCTGGTCAATACAATGGTGTTCAAGCAATTATTCGCCAAAAATTTGCTCCACATGATCTGTACGTCCATTGTGCAGCACATTCTTTGAACCTTGCTATATCTATTTCCAGCCAAATACCAGCCATTAGAGATTGCCTAACCACAATTGAAGCAGCTTACAATTATTTCAATACACCGAAAAGAAAAGATATGCTGCAAAAAACAATAAGCGAAAACAAAAAGACTCCCCAAAAAAGACATTAAAAAGGCTGAATCTGACGCGATGGATCTCAAAGTATCAAGCAGTTGAAGATTTTGAGGAGCTATTTCCTTTGTGTTCGAGACTTCTGACCGAATAAGAACATTGGAAAGTGACGCAAAGAACTTAAAAAACGCTACGATTTCTTCTTGACTAGCTTGAAGGTTATAAGTATGGTTTACCAACTCTCGTTGCCGTTAAGTCGTGAGTTTCAAAGAGTGAATTTAGACTTGGTCCTAGCTATGGATCTCGCCAAAGACTTAAAGGATCAACTAAAAATTCATCGAGCAGAAGACGACTCATTTTCGAAAGTGTTTGAAATTGCAAAAAAAAATATCTGAAGTCCTTGACATTGACGATAAATATAAGAGAGTAGTGAACCAAGAAAATGATCGTTCGAACCCTTCGGTTCAAAGTACAGAAGAATATTTTCGTGTTACTCTTTTCAATCCTTTTCTCGATTTCTATGTAACGGACCTTGGAGGAAAATCTACGGACCATGAAAACATACTAGAAGGGGTTTCGGTTCTTTTCAAGGATTCTTCGTCAGAAATAGACAAATCAGCAAAAAAATTTAATAAAACTGTTGAGTTTTAAGAAACATATTTGGCTGCTGGAACATCTTCTGATCTTGTAGAATTAAAAACATGGAAGAAATATTTGATCCGAAGGAATAATACTTCCTCTAAGAATTTATTGGAAGCGCTCGATAGCTGCCCCGAAGAAAGCTTTCCTAATTATTTTATTAAACATATTAGCCGGTTTAAACGTCAACTCTTGAAAGAACTTTCTCCAGTTTAAAGAGAATAAAAACAATACAAAAGCATGACTAACGAAGTGAGATTTTTAAAAATATATCTATTTAATGGTAGTGTGAAAAGCTTTGTATGTTTACTTATTTGCAGGATCGTTTGAATGGTTTGACTTGTCTTGCTATATTCATCGCGAAATACCTAAAACAGCAGATGAGGTTATAAGTGTTTTATCTAAAAAGGACAGAAAAATGGATTTTATTTAGTGACTTATTTTTTATATTTATATTATTTTACTTATTACATCAATATTTCTTTTAGTTCATATTCAAACTGATGCGTATAATAATATAATATCTTTAAGAAATATAGTTTTTTACGGCATACATTCAATGAAGTCTTGTTATTTGTTTTTGTTTTTAATTATTAAAACTTTGAAAAAAAAAAGAACCGAAATAGAACGAAAAGAAAGATATCATTAAAAATGTGATGTTTAGAAAGAAGTTCGATTAAAGATTAAAGAAACTAGAATCTTATTCATATTGAATCTTTGTTTTGTGTTTCACTTGCTGGTATGCATAAACCACGGAATTTTGCACCATTTTTTTTGTGACGTTAAAAGCTCTTCACGTGGAAACAAAAAATCGGCCAATGGAAGCATAAAACAAATTAAATAAAAGCATTTTCACTCTTGCATGTATAATTTAAGCACGTTCTCAACCTGATAATTTTGATTTTTAAATATAGAGTGACAATACTTGTGGGTTTTTTGTTGATTCTGATTAATTTACCCTGATACCTATACAGGGTGTTCCGTAATTCATGTAACTTACTTTGGGATGTGTCTTCGTCTTGGTCATATTCTAAGAAAAAAATTGCTAAACAGTAAAGTCCGTTTCTCATCTTTGACATCACTTTATGGCAATTTAAAAAAAAAAGCAAAATTTTGTGTACCCTGACCTGTGTTAAATTCGATTTCTCTGTCAATACTGATGATAGAGACTTAATCTTGGACTTAATTTTATGCAGAGATAGTAATCTTTAATAGCACTGTTCAGTTAGTAATGTGAAATTTCGACGCTGAGATGTAAAAGTTAATTCTCCACACACATAACAAAAATTGGCTAGGTTGTTCAAACACTTTCGTGGCATATTTACGATCTAACTAACGTAGATATAATGTAATTTAGCAAACACAATTGTTACACAGTCGACTAAATGCAGTTATGTAAACGAAGAAACATATATGAGGTCAGAAATTAATATGTAGCTGTCACAAGAAAACTGGATGTGATAGAAGCAAAACTGTTATATATTTTTAATAAGGCTACACCAACATAAATAAAAATCATAGCAGTCCCAGATTAAATTTTTGGCGTTTAGGATAAAATAAAAATGGGTAAAAATAGTATTCTGTGAAAATTTAACATAACTAGTTTCACCCAGTGGTCGAATTTTGACCACTAAATCTGTTCCCTCTTTTTAACAAAAATTGTTTTTTGCATGTCCCTTCTAACGAAATTTTATCTGGGTGAAATTTAACAAATCCGTAAAAAATGTATTCATATTTCTGAGAATATAAACTTCATGCGGGTACGTCATCGTTAACTGGGGTAAATTGGTACGACAAAAAACCATTCGCCTATTAGTATATAGATTTATTTATTGTAAGTAACAGAAAAGAGAAATTTTTTTGCTGTATGTAAGTAACAAAAATACAATATTCTTATTCAAACAAATTCTAATGCAGAAGTTATATACAAAAATAACTAAAAGTAGACGTTTAAATCTCAACGATCATCTTCTTTATCTGTTTCATTTTGTTTTCATAAAAATACAAATTCAGCCTTCTGTCTGTTCCTCATTGCCCTTACCATTTACTCAAAAGTTATTTTATTTAAACGGCAATTGTGGCATCTAGAGATAAGTCATCTTTTGGCGTTTTATTAAAACGCCATTCGTAATAACGTCGGTGACGCGTGCAAAGTGTGTATCTCTTAATTTTTCGAAAAAGAGATTTTGATGCCATCTGCTAGATTTAAGTAAGTACTACAATCCCTTTTTATTCATAATAACCGCTAAAATGGCGTTTAAGAAAAAAGAGAATCTCCTCATCCTATCAATATAGTTTGCAAAAAGTATATCTCCACAATTTGTAGATGTAAAAGGTAGTGAGTGCTGTGTGTGCTGAGAAAAAAATCAAATATTCCTGATATTCAGTTTTTTTATTACTTCTGAAAACTTTTGTTTAATAATAAGTTACTGGTAAGTACCTCACAAATGTTTTTTACAACGATGAGTAAACTTTATTTGAAATATCTCCTTTTTTTAGGTTTCCATCATGTCTCGAGGATTACAAATGCTAAAGTTGTTGAACATCAACCTGCAAAAGAGCAATGATGAAGATTCTCTTCAAGAATCGATAACGACTCCTGCGGATGAGATCTTGGAAGAAGCGCTCAATAACGATATACTCATAGCATACGATATTTCTGAAGTGGAGGATGCGACCACTTCTGTTAAAAGAAAACGTAGGCTGGACAAAACAAAGAGTCAGAAATTTTAAGAAAATAAAAAAAAGAGGGAAATGGGACTGGCTTATAATGGTAAACAAAAATCAAATGGCCTTTGGAAATATGAAGTAGTGAAACCTGGCAAACTCGTTCTCAATCCGTGTGTTTGCAAGCAATCAGAAAAAAGCAATCGATTAGAATGTAGAAAGTTGAGCGAACTACAAAGGCGATCTATTTTTGACGCATTCTGGAAAAAAAACCTGGCCAGAAAAAAGAGAATATGTCAAAAGCTTGACAGTTATAAAAACAGTTACACGACGACGAGGTGAGTCTGAAAATTCACGACTAAATTTTAGTGTTACGTATCTGTTGAAAAACAATGGCATGATATACCGGGTGTGCAAAAATATGTTCAACAACACTCTTGGGCTAAAAAATAACATCGCTTTATTGTGGATTAAAAGTTCGATCAATGATGAAATTACAAACGACCAACTCGATACTAATGAGAACGACATGAATCACCATAAGGAATACACTACAGATTCTACCCCACAGACCAGATTACATGCTACACGAATCAAATTAACCAATTTTTTTGATTTACTTCCGAAGGTCGAGTCTCATTACTGTCGGGCTTCTACGCAACGACTGTATTTGGAACCTATCTGGAAAACAAAACAGGATTTATACCGCTTTTATCTAGATTCGTATTGCAAAGAACAACAAGAGCTTAATCCTGCTTCAAGAACGACATTTAATGAAGAGTTTTTAAAAACTAACTTATCTCTTTTTCATCCAAGGAAAGATCAATGCGATACTTGTGTAGCGCATAAGGCAAAAAATATAACAGACGAAGAATATCAACAACACCTGATTCTAAAACAAGAAGCAAGAAATGAAAAAGATAAGGACAAAATTGCAGAAACAACCGATGTTGTATTTACAATGGACATGCAATCGGTATTACTAGCTCCTAAAAACAAAGTTGGAGTTATGTACTACAAAACTAGATTAACAGTTCACAACTTCACAATTTATAATTTAAAAACTCACGAAGGTTATTGCTTTTTATGGAATGAGACTGAAGGTGCCTCAACGTCAAATGAATTTTCTTCAATAATTACAAATTTCATCGAAGTCGAAGTTTTGCCTAACATGGTTGACAAAACTTCAAATATAATTTTCTGGAGCGATGGATGTGTGGGACAAAAGAAAAATGTGTGTTTATCGAATGCTTTACTCAATTTGTCCATCAACCAAAAGGTAACCATTTTTCAAAAATATCTTTATAAGGGCCATACACAAATGGAACAAATGGAGGCAGATTCGATGCACTCGACTATTGAAAGAAGAATTCGAAATAAGGACATTAATCTACCAGCAGACTACATCACACATTGCAAAATGGCACGCCTCAATCCTTTTCCATATAAAGTTCAATACCTGTACCATACCTTTTTTAAAGACTTTTCAAAAATTAATTACACTACATCAATTAGACCTGGTCGTAAGGTTGGTGAACCAACAGTTAATGGCATTAAACAGATAAAATATACTCCAGATGCTGTTATTCTGTACAAATTGAAGCACTCTGATAATGCATGGACTACATTAGATGTACGGCGGCGGTCAACACAGAAGCAACAGATCCCACTTGATACATCAACATTACCTGCGCTCTATCTGGAAAGGAGAAAAATCAAAAAAGAAAAATACAAACACTTGCAAGCTTTAAAGAAAAGTTTAGAGTCGGAATATCATGCTTTTTATGATGCAATTCCGTTTGCCACAAAGTAAATCACTTTATTTATTTCTCGTATGTTTTAAAATGGATTTATAAGTTTGTTTGGTTATCTTTTGTTAAAGTTTTCACACTAATTTTATTTTTTTTAACTGTTCCAGTTAAATTTCTTCTATTTTCGTGTTTAAAATAAATTTGAAGTATTTATTTCAGTTATCTTTTGTTTCAATAAAGAATCTAAAAAATTTACTAGTTAAAGTATTATTCTTATTTTGTTCCTTAATAGTTCAATAATTCGTATTAAGTTTTTCTATGATTTTACTTCATAGAAAAACTTAATACGAGAACTGTGTAAGTCCCGAGTAACGACATAGTTTTCGAGGAAAAGTGTGTATATCCAAAAAAAAATTTAATAACGCATTATTTTACTTTTGAGTTATAATGATAAATAATAAACTTTTTCGAAAACTAGTAGTTAAAATTACATGAAAATAACGCCTCTAACTTTGAAAATATTAAGTTTTTTTGCTCTCCTGTAAAATTTGGTTTTATGGAGTTGCACACTTTGCACGCGTCACCGACGAAAGGGTGAATAACCATTCCTAGTTCCACTTTTGTAAACACTTTCGTTGGTAATTCAAGTATTTTCTTGAATAGTAAAGGCTTAGGCTTTTGCCATGAGGAGTATTTAAAACTTTTTGCAAGCTTGCACAGAGAAAAGACGAATCTAACTTACTTTTTTCTTGATCTAAGAGGAATATTTTTTTTTTTTTTTTGATATTTCTTTATCACTTATATGGTTTACATGTTCATCTGGCTGTTCCAGAATTTTGTGTTCTTTTTTCTCGGCGTTCTTATGTCTGTCACAAAATGTGCATTTGTCTTTTTTAGGCAAGTGGAACCCTATATGGTAATCATTCTTTAACTTAAATCGAAACAATTAGCGATATTACTGAGGAATATAAATTTTCTGTTTCCATGCCACACTTTTTGTTTATCAATCCGTGTCATTTGCGACGATTTTGCTGTTAACAGAATGTTTGTATGTCACTTGCGATAAATTTTGTTTTCTTGGTAATTCAATATTATTATTATTATTATAATTTATTAACAAATGATTAAAAATTACAATGTTAATATAGAAATAGAGCACTAGCTACTGTGGCTTTTAGCTCGGTAATTCAGTATTTTAAAGCTTTATTGTAAAACTAATGATGTACAGAATGACGCGTAACCGAATAAACTACCGAACTGCATCATTAACTCAATTTCGTAAAAAATGTCGCTTGCGATAAATTGGCGGTTAATGCTCGATATGAATGTAAATCCAACATTCCCTCCTAACAATTCATAGCTTGAATCAAGATTCAAGAGTACGTATTTCCACTTAATTCATATTGACAGTGGATTTATTTACGGTACCTAATATTATGAGTGAAGATTTTCGGAGCTCAGCATAACGTGGACAAAAATGTTGAGTTTCAAAATTGCTTCAATTTTCAACACAGCTTCCAGAAGGAAAACGAAAACTAAAGTTGGAATCTTTTTCATCACACAAATGCAAAATACAAATGATTTGACAGTTGTCATGTTCCTAATGAGCTTCTTCGAAAAGCCACGTGCCGCTATGGATAAGCCCCAACAGGAAAATATCGACGAATTCAAATTGGTCGATTTGTTGAAACTTCGTGCGAATAAAGCGACTGTTTTCTTGTTCTAATTCTCTGTTACAATAATTTGTACATAGATATTGACTTACAGTGCCTTTGGTTGAACAATGTTACCATCTTGGTAGATTTATTGCTTTAACATATCGACCAATGTGAACTTCGTCATTAGTGGTGAACTTTTTTCCAAACTTTGAACTCGAAAAGTAAAGAGTGATAAAAGATGTATTTTTCGGCTATTAAAATTAGTTTTATACTAAAATCTGATCAAATATGTTACCTCAATGGTTATTTCACTAGCAGTAAAAACTAAAACAAAGTCAGATATCTGAGTTATCGGTTTGTCTCATTCACTCACTAGCAGAAAAGAAATCTTCAAATTGGTTTTGACAGCTAATGCCATCATAGAGATATGGCTAATGCCATCAGTTCTGCCTAACGCAAAGAGTTGAAAGCTGGTCTATTCATTTACTAACAAAAATATGTAAGACTAGCTTCTATAATGACTTATCTAACTTGCTGACCCTAAGCGGGTTCTCTAAATTACTCAATATCTTTATTCTTATGGCATAAGGACAACATTTGTATTAACAATCTAGAACTAAAGTTAAAACTAAGAAAAGTTCAAAAACTTAGTGCATCATCCTTTAAGCTGTAAATATGGCCTCTGCTTTGATCGATGTTGACTGCATCAAAGTAGACAGAGTAATGTACATATGTAGTACTGGTTTGTTTATTTGTTGTTTATTCAAATGATTGGTTTCAGTTTCGGTAAACCGTTTCGGGTCTCGACTCTCGCGTCTCGGTGATATGATTGGTTTCAGTCTCGGTCGTTCGTTTTGTTCAAACGATTGGTTTCAATCTCGTTTGTTTGTTTCGTTCAAGTGATTGGTGATTGGTTTTTAGTCCCGGTTGTTCGTTTCGATCAAATAATTTATTTCAATCTCGGTCGTTCGATCTTGGTCGTTCGTCTCTTCCAAGTTCCAAATAATGACGATTGACATAGCTCTACTCCCCCTACTACGGTGACGTCCCCGTTATATAGGATTTACGGCAGATGTAGTAGATAATCGGAGCTGGCAATCTGTCCAATATCAATCCTTCCATATAAAATAGAGCAAAGCTTCGGGAAGGACAAATCCACTCAGGAGCGTCTTCTTCATAAATTCAATGCTGGGGAAATAAGCCTCAAATATCAGGCCATTGTTCGCTTTTGCAGTGTAAGAACGACTAAGAAAAAAATTTTCTTTGTCAAACTTTGTTTGTTGAAATGTTTTAAAAATCTCCTTTAATAATGTAAGTTTCTTTGATTGTTCATTGTTGTGTAGTAGTAGTAAATAGATTTTATTTTCTTATTCAAATCTTTATGTACAACAAAATCAAATAAAGCATGGCAATGCAGTCTGCCCGGTTGACAATCCAAATAAATTACATAAATACATTAGTTGTGTGGCCAGCGTTGCCACAATGATACAAGTGTAACAAAAGTGTTACACTTTTCAATCATCATCATCATATATATATAAAATTCTCGTGTCACGGTGTTCGAACTTGAACTCCTCCGAAACGGCTCGACCGATTTTTGTGATCCTTAGCATGATTGTCGGCCAGGGTGGAGAATCGGCCAACATCTATTTTTCATCCCCCTAAATGTTAAGGGTAGTTCACCCCTAAATTTTTTGTTTTTATTTTTTTACCTGTATATATTGTACCTACTTAGCATTTTTTGGGAATTGTTTTAAATGAAAACGAAAACGTGTACGTGGTTAATAAATTAAAACGAAGACGTATACGTGGTCAATAAATATACCTGTTTTATTATTGTGAAAGGTAAGTCAAATAATAAGCAAATGATAACTGTTTAAATTTATTTGTGTATCAATCGTAGCAGTCACTGTAATACCTATTATTTTAATTTTCCTTTGCAACTCTCATATTAATTTTACTGTCATCATAAAATTATCATTAATTTCCAGTGCAATAATTTATTTAAAACACGTGTTGTAAGCTCCCGCCAACCACGGTCATTACCGTAGCTGTATATATTGTACTTAGCATTTTTTGGGAATTGTTTTAAATCAAAACGAAAACGTGTACGTGGTTAATAAATTAAAACGAAGACGTATACGTGGTCAATAAATATACCTGTTTTATTATTGTTAAAGGTAAGTCAAATAATAAGCAAATGAAAACTGTTTAAATTAAGTCACTGTTTTCTATCAATACACTGATAAAAGGATTTATTAAAGTAGGAATAGGGCTACTTGGGCCTGGGAATTTTCTGAGCGAGCCAAAAGGGTGCCGTCGGCAGGGTTACCTCTGAAAATTTTTTGAAGGAGTCAAAAAAAAGAGTCCTGGCTGAAAAAAAGAGTCCCATACTAAAATGTAAAGATATATAAACATAAAGTCAAAACAAGCAAAGAATATAAACTGTTAGACGAACCACACAGTCACAGAGGCAGGGAAAACTGATTGTTGACTCTTTATGATCAATACAAATGTAGATTGTAGTCTGTAAGTATCTCATTTTTCATATGTCATATCTTTTACAAGCAAAGAATACATATGCTCTTACCACATTGACATTGATTTAAGTGACTGAATTCAGAATAGGATGTAAACAAAAGCAGAAAAAAAGTATTTGACAAAAATATTGTACTGAAAAAATTATTTCAGTTCTTAAAGAGTCCTGAATTTCTAAAAGGAGTCCGAATTCGATGATTTTTAAATAGTGGCGTCCTGGAGTCCAGACCTTAAAAAAGAGTCAAAAGGACGCAAAAGAGTCCCAAAGGTAACCCTGGCCGTCGGTCTGATCAAAGGGAGATAATAGCGTTTAGAGTCACGTAGGTTGAAGATCCTTACGATGGGATGAGAGTAAAGAAAAAATGAAAAGTAATGTTGTGTGTGTGCTAAGAATCAAGAATAGACACGATCTGTTGATAGATCTTAGAACGGGGGTGTGAAATTTTGGTAATTTGTTGATAGATATAGGAATAGGTAGGACTGAGATTGTGATATGAGATAAGAAAAAAGAGACAATAAAGGGGGAGATGGTTTCTATTGAGTATTTTTTATGGTTTTTTGTTTTAGATTTCGCTGGCGCTCGGAAGTGGTTGATTTTTTTTTATAAGTTTGGAATTTGTGCCTTGTGCGCCGGTAGGTGAGGGTAATAGGAATGTTTTTTGGTTTTGGCTGTACGCTAGAGAATTTGGTCACGTCCGATATTTGGTTAGGGGCATAGATTGTGTATGAGCAAGTCGTTTAACAGCTAAGCATGAAAGGTCGTTAGTGCATGTGGTTGTTTTACTCTATACCGTAGGGTAAGGATATGAGATGTGACCCATGTTCGCATGACGCATAGCAATAAAATCCATGATCAATGTTGAAATCGAGTATCTGTGTAGCATAGAAAGGTAAAATAAACCAGTACTCATTGTAAGGAAAGATGATGATGCTAATACAAAGGCAAAGGTATATTTTGTTGTGAATATCGTCGGATTGATATGACAGGCAGAAACGAAGTGAAACAAACGAATAGGTTTTTTGTATTTTAGTATTAGGATTTTTTTCTTGCAATTTGGTCTCATTCGATATTTGTGTGTACATTTTACACCTTAGCATGATTGGTCTTTGGTCTCTATGCCAAAGAGTATGGATGGTTTTTTATTGAAAGGAATTATTATAAGGTTATCGGCGTTGAACAAAGGATAATAAAAGCGTCTAGAGGCACGTGGACAATTGGTAAAGAAAAATTGAAGCTGTGTGTATTTTGAACAATACATACGATCCGTTGATAGATCTTAGAACGAGGATGAGAGATTTTGGTAATTTGTTAATACTTGACGATAGAGAATTTTATCACGTTCGATATTTGTTTGGGCATAGATTGGGCATGAGCATGAAATTTTACAGATTAGTATGAAAGGTCATTGGCATGTTTTATTATATGCTATAGAGTAAGGATGGTGATTTCTAGAAAGAAATTACTATAAGGTTGTCAGGGGTTGAACAATCCCGTCCCCCGGAAGGAATAAGGTAATTTTTGATTAAAAGCTACTACGCAGTATTAGAGCTGTTTAAAGCAAGTGAATTTGTGTCATTCAATTTTAAAGCAAAGTAAAGGTGTTTCATTTATGATCACTTAGATTAATAGGAGCGATTTGACGATACCTTTTTGCCATAAAAAATTTCAATAAATTAAGTAATAAAATATGTTTAGAAGACTTATAATCATGCTCTTTAGGTATGGTGTATGGATCCACTTTAACTGTAATGATGTTCAAATATTATAAGGTTCTCTACCTTAATATCTTTGAAAAACGCATTCGATATTTGGTTGTACATAGCTATAAATCAATACGAGATGAAGCGTGAGTTGTTGATGACAATGTTAGGGTATGCTGTGAATTTCGTTGGCTTGTATTGATGACCCAAATGTGAAGGTTAGTTATTACTAAAGGAAGTGAAATGAGCATATAAATTTTTTTTATTCGTTCAATATTTCGATGGTGTTTGGTGTTGGTTGAATTTTTAAAATTTGAATCTATGTGACAGTTGCTGATAATGAGGATGTTTTTTACATTTACGGTAGAGAATTTTCTCACATCCGAAATTTGATTGTGGGTAGCTATATCGTCGAGTAAGGATTTGACCCATGTTCGAGAATCTATGATGCGAGACACAATCTGATTTCGAATTTCTTATGCTGTACTATGTTTGTTGAACAAGGATGTGATATATATACAAACAACATTAAAGTGCATTGTTGTGAATAAACATGGAGTAGGGGTAAAGCCAGAACTTCTAGATGAGACATGAAATATATACCTTCCTTTCTAGGTATATATATATAATTTTTTCGTTTAGTTAGAAGAAACTATAAGATTCATATAAATACTGCATGTTTTAAGGGTTTCAATATTAGTAAGAAAAGAGCCAGCAACATGCAGAAAATATTAAATATTTTTTCAATATACATGGCGGAGTTCTCTGCCGCGTGCTGGGAGCTTAAGGAGTTGCAGGAAGCTTTGCGCTTTGAAATCCAGAACGGAAAACGGACTGGTACATTGGGGAGTGCGCAGACCATCGCGCATATTATTTTAGCTTTAAAAATCCGAGCTATTGAGCTTGGATTCAAAGACGACATACCACAAATACCACAGGAGGCTCACATATTATCCCATTAAAAACTTTTTGAAATAAAAAACTTAACAAAAATTTTCTTTAGCCTTTTTAATTATTCGATTTCAGCTATGTCATAGCTGTAGTTTCTTTTTAGTTTTCCACCATATTTCGTTGAAACTTTTCTCTTGACCAGGGTGATATTAGTGGCATCTGGCATGATCAGTGCTTCTAATGACAAGTTTAATTCGTCAAGTACTCGAAAATGGTTATCCTGGACACGTCGTCGCTCTTCTTCGACAGCATCTGTATTAGATGAACCTATTAGGTTGTGTGATAACACTTTGCGAGTTTTTTGTTCATCGACTTCTTCGTAAACATTTTCAGTGGGCCAATATCTGGTGATGTATGCATTTCGATCTTCAGATGAATCAACTGCATAAAGTGTTTTCGAACGGAAGCTGTTTGCTGACCGAGGTGGAAAGGAACTCCTCTGTGCACTCTTTGATGGACCAGGAACAGGCAGTATTGGCGAAAGTCTGTCCTTGTAGTAAGGAATGTTTGTACAGCATTTGACAGCGCCTGGCTCATAGTATGCATATGAGTAGGCATGATCGATGATCACTCGCTGAGGTTGTTGTTGTTGATGTTGTTGCTGCAGAGTTGGAATGGAATTCCTCGATACACTCTCTGATGAAGAAGGAGTTGGCAGTATTGGTAAAAGCTTGTCCTTGTTAGGAATGTTTGTATGAAATTTGACAGCACCTGGCTCGTAATATGCATATGAATAGACATGATCAATGGTCAGTTGAGGTTGTTGTTGCTGTATTTGCGGTATGTCTTTCATTGGGTGATGAAGTGGAGTTACAGAAGACATCGATGGAGTCTGTGGCACAGGCATATTTGTATCCAAATCACCAGCAGCAAAACAATAATCCAATGGTTTGTTCAAAGGTTCAAAACAATCTATCCTCATAGCCGTCGCAAATTTTTTTTTGTGAACCTTTAACCTTTAACAAGGAAAGTTGTTAGAATTCATAAATTTCTGCCAGTTACCGTCGTTACCGGTTGAGGTAGTCAGAACTAATAGATAGGCTATGAGATATTTGTTTTCAATTCATGAATGTCACGTTGTACCCCAGAGTCTATACTATAAAAGCAAATGTTCTCTGAGTTTTTTATTCAGTTTACTTTGAAAAACTGTACTAACTTCCAAAAATTAACAAAAATGTCGTTCATTAACAAAATTAAAAAAACAGTAAAATCGTCGTGGTCTGGGTTTCATTCTAAACCAATATTGAGCTTTGTCGAAGCTCACCCATCGGCAAAAATACCCGATCCTAAAGGCGAAGAAGATTAACACAAAATACGGGGAGCAGATAATGTTGGAATTGAAAGAGTATAAGGTAAAGTAAAAGTAAAGAATTAAAACATATGCCATTTTAAAATTTTTTTTAGGTATTCCTCCCCAAAAGATGCAATAGACAACTAGACGACAGCGACATAAACAATCTTGACCGCTGCTGCTTGGAGGTAGTGGGGTCTTATGGCGAGATGTCTGTAGAAGTTGACTTCCATTTAAATGAGCAAGAGCAAGAGCCACAACAACAACATCAGCATGACCAACAAGAACAGCAACAATATCAGCAACAGTCTCAGCAACAATATCAGCAACATCAACAGCCTCAGCAACAATATCAGCAACATCAACAGCCTCAGCAACAACAGCAGCCGCAACAACAGCAAACAATTGAAATTTTGGACCAAATCATCATTAATCAAAAGCCGAAACAAAAGAGGAAGCAGAAATTTCTTTCGATAAATAAAATAAACTGAAAAAATTTAAATATTTTTTTTATTTTCCTCTCATCCTGAATCGTTCGACAATTTATGTTTTAGAGCTTTAAATGTTGCATAGTGATTCTTGTGATATTTTTCCATACGCTTCTGAAAATATGTCTAACAAAAAAAAGTTCTTTGGATCGTGACCTTCATTTAGTAAATTTCTAAAGCTACAACGAGAGTGGCCCCCGGTTTTTTTTAAATAGGAACTGTTTATAAAACTTGGAAAATGTATGTATTACAGTCAGAAGATGTCGATAATTCTCATTTTCAGATGCAGAGATACCCATGTCAAATAATGAATAAATTAATGGTGAAGAGAGAAGCGCTTGGGCAGTTGTATTTTGACGGCAAGCTGGATTTGAAATAATACATTTCAAAGATTCTTTTATTTTCAATCTATTTATTTTAATCTTTCGTACAACAACATTAACTTCTTTACTTTGAGCATTCTATTTTCAATCAAATAACATGCACAAGTATCAGGGCCGTCTTGGCATAAATTCTTTGACCAAGGGCAGTTAACAAAATGACATCCATGTTTCGATGTGGTAGAGGATACGTTTCTATACATCTTCAAGAAGGATAAGCATCCTGTCAGATATTCATGATGTTCCTCCAGCAGCTCATGTTGATGTGCTTTCATAAAATCCAGGATCTCATCGAAAATGAACTTGATATTTTTGTTGGACATTATTGTCTGCTATCTTGTCAATGTGTTACTAAGGTTCAGTTGGATTTGCTCGAAGATTTATATCGGATTCGTCTCTAGTAATAATTTCAGTCTTAGCTGTCAATGGCATTTACAAAAAAAAAAAAAAAAGTGTTTCTCTAATTTCTCGACTTCAAATTGAATATATTGTCTGAGTTGTTCGCATGATTCAACAACATACTTCTTTGTACAAGCGTCACTATTGCCTTTGGTAGCTTAAGGTTATTGAAGTCGTTTAAAATCTTAATTTTGAACTGCTCTGATCTGCTCTGTTAACTGGTCTGATCTGCTTTTGAACTGGTCTGATCTGCTCTTTTAACTGGTTTGATCTGCTTTTTTGATCCGATTTCAAACAATCAAGGGTGTACTTATACTATTTGTTTGTGGGAGTTATATCTATAATATAAAAATAAGAAGGGTTTTCCTTCCTCACGCTATAACTCCCAATACTAAATCTAAAAATTTACATATAAAACGTAGGGGAAACATCGTTCTCGAATTCAGTTCTTATTTCCAAATCAAAACTGTACTACAGTGATGTCTAATATCAATATATGTCTTATTTTAAGTAGAATGTCCAGTTTTTTAAGTCAATATCAACATGATATGCTTGAGGAGCATTATGAAGAGTTTCTTGGAAATATTTCTTTCTTAAGTAATTTTAAGGACGTTGACAATGATATTTCGATTTACGGATGTCATTTTACAAACTGGCTTTGGTCTTCAAATGCATGTCAAATGGGGCCAGATACTTGTGCGTGTATTATGATTGAGGATCATGTAAGCAGAGTTCAAAAGATTATGAGTTTATATAAAAGATTGAAATAAATACAATTATATAAAAACAACACACACAAAAAGTTTTTGTTTAAGAACTTCACAGCTCGACACGAAAGATTTTCAATCGGCGAATGGTTGCTATCAAAGCCATAAATGATTTATGACAACTGACATAGTTGAAGTCATCTCATACTACGGTTTAATGACGTTTATCGATGCATTTTCAAAATTTGCGTGGGCGATTCCTTTAGGAAATAAGACAGCGTCATCTGTTACAGAGGCAATGAAAACGATTTTTATAAAAATCCTCACGACTTCCCAAAAAACATGCAAACCGTAGATGGAAAAAAAGAGTTTTTCAGTAAGACGTTTTATATTTTGACGAAATTCCATAAAATAAATCATTATTCAACATTCAGTTCATTTAAGGCATCAATTGTAGTTTATTTTTCCATAAGCTGAAAATGTGTCTTGCAAAAAAAGAAATTCTTTTTTCCATGAATTGTTTTAAGTTCTTTGGATCGTGACCCTCATTTAGTAAATTTCTAAAGCTACAACGAGAGGGGCCCCTTTTGTTTTAAATAGAAACTGTCTATGTAAACTTGGAAAATGTATGTATTACAGTGAGAAGATATCGATAATTCTCATTTTCAGATGCACAGATACCCATGTCAAATAATGACTAACTTAATGGTCAAGAGAGAAGAGCTTGGGCAGTTGTATTTTGACGGCAAGCTGCATTTCAAAGATTCTTTTATTTTTAATCTATTTATTTTAATCTTTCGTACAACAACATTAACTTCTTTACTTTGAGCATTCTATTTTCAATCAAATAACATGCACAA
Organism: Melanostoma scalare; assembly: GCA_949752695.1. Classification (NCBI taxonomy): domain Eukaryota; kingdom Metazoa; phylum Arthropoda; class Insecta; order Diptera; family Syrphidae; genus Melanostoma; species Melanostoma scalare. The sequence goes on along the minus strand of OX456986.1, from coordinate 63,135,346 downwards.
GTATCAGGTCCGTCTTGGCATAAATTCTTTGACCAAGGGCAGTTAACAAAATGACATCCATGTTTCGATGTGGTAGAGGATACGTTTCTATACATCTTCAAGAAGGATAAGCATCCTGTCAGATATTCATGATGTTCCTCCAACAGCTCATGTTGATGTGCTTTCATAAAATCGAGGATCTCATCGAAAATGAACTTGATATTTATGTTGGACATTATTGTCTGCTATCTTGTCAATGTGTTACTAAGGTTCAGATGGATTTGCTCGAAGATTTATATCGGATTCGTCTCTAGTAATTTCAGTTTTAGCTGTCAATGGCATTTACAAAAAAAAAAAAAAAAGTGTTTCTCTAATTTCTCGACTTCAAATTGAATACATTGTGTATGTAGTTCGTATGATTCGTCAAGATAATTCTTTATAGAAATATCTCATACATCTTCATACACCTTTAGAGCTGTGAGCTGGGTTTATGAGAGGTGATCCCCCCTATCAGTTTCAAGTCCTCGTCCTCATCATCAGACAGGTTCCGAGGGATTATTTACCTCAATAATGAATAACTACCTCAAAATAAAGCAAGAAGCTTCAGGGTGGCCAAGTATATGTTTATCTGAAGAGGATAAAAACAAAAATATTGCGGATTTTCTAGAGAAGGAAAATATCAAGCTGAAATTTTCTGAAATCTCCGAATTCCGAAGAATCTCCAGACAGTTGATGGAAAAGAATTTTTTAATAAGCATTTTGAAAATCTTACGAAGCAGCATCAAATAAATCATTACTCAACATTAAGCGTTCTTAAAGCATCGATCGTTGAACGATTTAATCGTACCTTAAAATCACTCATGTGGAAGGAATTCAGTGTGAATGGTACATAAAGATGGATTGACATGGTAACGTCGTTAACTAAAACGTATAATAATTCTGCACATCGTACTATAAAAATGAAACCATCGTTAATCATACAAATGAGAAAACATTTACTCTCAACAGTATATAACCGTGTCAGAATCCATGTTATTTTCAAGTTTAAAGTTGAAGGCATGTGAGAATAAGTAAATATAAACATGCATTTGAAAATTAAAAATATCAAGAGTTCAACTTTCAAGTCCTGTCACCCATCTCTTAGAATATTTTCAAGGTCACCCTGTAAAAATGGTTTCTATGAGCCCCGATAGGTACTTATCTTGTAGAAAAGTGATTCGTAGGAGAAAAAATAAAGTTTTTGTTAAATGGCTTGGTTTTCCTTCTGAACACAACTCTTGGATATCAGCACATCTACAAACTCATTTATAATATGTCTTTAAAAAAAAAACACGTAAATTGTATATATTAATAAGAAATATTTATTTTTCAAACATGTAATTTTTTTTTTTTTTTTCATTAAAGTGAGTTTCATCGTGGTTGTTTTTAATGTGTTTATTACTATTTGTACTGTCGATGAATTTTTTTCGATTGTCTCTAATTGAAATTGAAAATATGTTCTAAGTTGATTACATACTCCATCAACATATTTCTTTGAAGCTGCATCATCACTTTTCTTCGGGGGTCTTGAATATTTTAATCGATTCCTCTTTAAATTATAATCATCGTTTTCAGTTTTGTCAAATCCTTCACCAGCTGGGCCAGGCAACCCTCTTTCTCCTTTCAATCCTATAGGACGATGTTCACCTTTCACTCCTCTGGGTCCAGGTCACCCTTTCACTGTTCTATTTGAAAAACGTCCGATACTTTTTTTTACTGAACTATATTGGCCTCCTTTAATTCTTCAATAATTGAAGCAATCTCGTTAGAATGATTCTTGTTACTGGATTGTTGTGATGCAATAAGAAGTCTTAAACGATCTACGAGTTCGTTTGGGTTGTCCCAGAAGAATTCTTTCTTATTATTTGATAATTGCATCAATCCAGAACCGATTGAAGGTGAAGTGACACTAGGATTATTATCATCATTTAATAGTTTACTTATGACTTCCCTGTATTTATATCCTCTATGACCTAGTATCTGGTTTCTGGAATCGTAGGACCTTCTGTAAGCATTGGTATTATACATTATATCTTTATACGCTTTTAAATCTTCTTTACTATATAAGGAAATGTTAGGTTTTTTCTTGAATATTAGTTCAAACAAACCCTTCGTGCCGTTATATGTCTTATTATTAATTTTTAGTGCTTTTCCTCGAATTTTTAACTCTTTGTCCCCGATTTGTAGTTTACCATTGTTCAAATGAACTCCATACACTTCGTCAAGGGATTTAGAATTATTTATTAATAAATCTATATATGACTGAGGAGTTTCTTCAAATTTTTGTTTTAATTGCAAACCAAAGTTGCGAGCAAGGCTTCTTCTTCGCACACGATCACTTCTACTAGTTCTGTTTCTAACTGACGATGGCTTGGACGTTTTAGGGGTTGATTCATTCATGAGTGAAGTACTAGTGTTCTTAATATTGGGTGTTCTAAATTCATCATTAACATCCTCATCGTCATAGTCATCGTCATCATCATCTTCATCATCACCATTTTCATTTTCATAATTCAGTTTTATTTTCTTGTGCGGAGACTCAAAATTATGCTGTTGTTGGGGTTTTTTCGAATGTTTTCCTTTTGTGTGTTCTATTATATCTTTAAGAGGTTTCGTAATAGGTTTGAAAGTTTCTTCAAGTTGAAGTTCGAGCGCTTCTTTCCTCTCTCTCAGAGCTTTATACTTTTTTCGTAGAGCATCAGTAGTCTTAATAAGCTCTTTTGTTAAATCTTCATTTATTTGCATCATAGTGTAGATGTTGAATTATAGAATGTAAATAGTTATAAACTGTGATGATCTGCTTTTAACTGTATCAGTTTGAGCACTGTATACCTTCGAACAGATGCAGTACGACTGTTGATCGTGACTGTAGTTAATCTCTTTTATAGTTTTAGGAAACAGACAAAGCGTTTCTATAACGACCATTATTACGAGGGATCTTTTGTTAAATCTTCATTTATTTGCATCATAGTGTAGATGTTGAATTATAGAATGTAAATAGTTATAAACTGTGATGATCTGCTTTTAACTGTATCAGTTTGAGCACTGTATACCTTCGAACAGATGCAGTACGACTGTTGATCGTGACTGTAGTTAATCTCTTTTATAGTTTTAGGAAACAGACAAAGCGTTTCTATAACGACCATTATTACGAGGGATCTTTTGTTAAATCATCATTTATTTGCATCATAGTGTAGATGTTGAATTATAGAATGTAAATAGTTATAAGCTGTATTGAACTGCTTTTAACTGTATCAGTTTAAGCACTGTATACCTTCGAACAGATGCAGTACGACTGTTGATCGTGACTGTAGTTAAACTCTTTTATAGTTTAGGTTGCCAAAAAGTATTAGAGGATTAATAACGGGCCCCTCTAATTGTGGGGCAAAACAAATGTTATGATGAGTTTATTTCAACATAAGAACGGATTAAAATTTGAGAATATTAAATCCGATTATTGTCTCTATTTTCTTTTCTCATATCCCAACCTCAGTCCTACCTATTCCTATATCTTAAAGTAAGTACATATCAACAAACTACCAAAGTCTCACACCCCCGTTCTAAGATCTATCAACAGATCCTGTGTATCTATTGTTCGCACTACACACAACATTACTTTTCATTTTTTCTTTACTCTCATGCCATCGTAAGTATCTTCAACCTGCCAACTGTAAATGTGCCTCTAAGCGCTATTATTTCCCTCTGTTCAGACCGACACCCTTATAATAACTTCTTGCGTTCTTAAGGCAGAGAACCATATAATCTTTGAACATCATTACAGTTAAAGTGGATCCATACACCATACCTAAAGAGCATGATTATAAGTCTTCTAAACATATTTTATTACTTAATTTATTGAAATTTTTTTATGGCAAAAAGGTATCGTCAAATCGCTCCTATTAATCTAAGTGATCATAAATGAAACACCTTTACTTTGCTTTAAAATTGAATGACACAAATTCACTTGCTTTAAACAGCTCTAATACTGCGTAGTAGCTTTTAATCAAAAATTACCTTATTCCTTCCGGGGGACGGGACACGGGATTGTTCAACCCCTGACAACCTTATAGTAATTTCTTTCTAGAAATCACCATCCTTACTCTATAGCATATAATAAAACATGCCAATGACCTTTCATACTAATCTGTAAAATTTCATGCTCATGCCCAATCTATGCCCAAACAAATATCGAACGTGATAAAATTCTCTATCGTCAAGTATTAACAAATTACCAAAATCTCTCATCCTCGTTCTAAGATCTATCAACGGATCGTGTGTATTGTTCAAAATACACACAGCTTCAATTTTTCTTTACCAATTGTCCACGTGCCTCTAGACGCTTTTATTATCCTTTGTTCAACGCCGATAACCTTATAATAATTCCTTTCAATAAAAAACCATCCATACTCTTTGGCATAGAGACCAAAGACCAATCATGCTAAGGTGTAAAATGTACACACAAATATCGAATGAGACCAAATTGCAAGAAAAAAATCCAGCCATCACCAACCGCCAGTGAAATCTAATACAAAAAACCTATTCGTTTGTTTCACTTCGTTTCTGCCTGTCATATCAATCCGACGATATTCACAACAAAATATACCTTTGCCTTTGTATTAGCATCATCATCTTTCCTTACAATGAGTACTGGTTTATTTTACCTTTCTATGCTACACAGATACTCGATTTCAACATTGATCATGGATTTTATTGCTATGCGTCATGCGAACATGGGTCACATCTCATATCCTTACCCTACGGTATAGAGTAAAACAACCACATGCACTAACGACCTTTCATGCTTAGCTGTTAAACGACTTGCTCATACACAATCTATGCCCCTAACCAAATATCGGACGTGACCAAATTCTCTAGCGTACAGCCAAAACCAAAAAACATTCCTATTACCCTCACCTACCGGCGCACAAGGCACAAATTCCAAACTTATAAAAAAAAATCAACCACTTCCGAGCGCCAGCGAAATCTAAAACAAAAAACCATAAAAAATACTCAATAGAAACCATCTCCCCCTTTATTGTCTCTTTTTTCTTATCTCATATCACAATCTCAGTCCTACCTATTCCTATATCTATCAACAAATTACCAAAATTTCACACCCCCGTTCTAAGATCTATCAACAGATCGTGTCTATTCTTGATTCTTAGCACACACACAACATTACTTTTCATTTTTTCTTTACTCTCATCCCATCGTAAGGATCTTCAACCTACGTGACTCTAAACGCTATTATCTCCCTTTGATCAGACCGACGGCACCCTTTTGGCTCGCTCAGAAAATTCCCAGGCCCAAGTAGCCCTATTCCTACTTATTAACTATGCCAACAAAACGCAAAGGGGCCAATTTGAGTCGAACGATCAATTCTAGAGCCCGGCTAAATGAAAGAGTACAAAGATCAAGCGAACAAATTCAAGAAGTCAATGCTGATGCGCGTAGGAGAATGTCGCAGTTACGTGAATTACGATCACAAGAGGCACGAGATGTACAAAATCAACAAAGACAACTAGAACGAAGAGAAAATCGCAGATTCATAGTCGATGGACGTAGAGGAATTAACCAACAACGCCAACAAGTTCATCGAGCATTTACGTCAAATTTATTTCTTCGACTAGCGTTCCAGTACGAGCCGGATGTTGAATATTATAATCATTCTAAAGTGGTTATTGGTACTTTGGAAAAGGAATGCCCGCATTGTCATGCACTTAAATTTAAAAATGAGCCAGTTGGGATGTTTTGCTCATCAGGAAAAATACAACTAACCGAAATTGAAACACCACATGAACCATTGCACGGTTTACTTATCGGTACAGATCCAGATTCTAGCCTATTCCTGAAGTCAATTCGCAAATTCAATTCATGTTTCCAAATGACATCATTTGGAGCAACAGAAATAGTTAACAATACTGCTGCAAACGGTCAACAATTTAATTCCACGTTCAAAATCAAAGGCCAAGTTTATCACAAAGTGGGCTCATTGCTACCAATGCCAAACGAACCTCATAGATTTTTACAAATATACTTTATGGGTGGCGAGGATTCCGAACGTGCACTCGCCAATCGCGTGGATGCACGTTGCGACTACCATAATCTTAATTCACCTTTTGCCAGGCGTATCGTCAGTGAGCTGGACGTTCTGTTAAATGAGCACAATGAATTATTAAAATTCTTCAAATCACTCATGCCGAAGCTACAAAATGACAATCACGCTATTGTCATCAATCCTGATAGAACACCAGCTGGAGAGCATGTACGTAGATTCAACGCACCTGTTGTTGACGACGTTGCTGGAATTATGGTTGTCGACCGTACAGCTACGCGACAAATCGTGATTCGAAGAAGAAATAATGATCTTCAGTTCATCAGTGATACCCATCGTTCATATGACGCTCTCCAATATCCACTAATTTTCTGGAAGGGACAAGATGGATATTGCGTAAACATTAAACAACGAGATCCTGTAACAGGTAATTCTTTCATTATTAAGAACACAACTATTTTATTATTAAAGAATAAATTTTCAATTAATTTAAATATATATGATTACAGGAGCTGAAACAAATAAGAACGTTAGCTCGAAGGATTTTTATTCATATCGTTTGATGATTAGACGTGGCCGAGATAATATAATTTTACGATGTCGTGAGCTTTGCCAACAATTTATGGTCGACATGTATGCGAAGATAGAGAGTGAACGACTACGATACTTGCGATATAATCAACAGAAGCTGCGTGCAGAAGAATATATTCACTTGCGAGATGCTATTGCGAACAACGCTGACACTGCCGAAATTGGTAACTCTGTTATCTTACCATCATCGTACGTAGGTAGTCCACGTCACATGCAAGAATACATTCAGGATGCTATGACTTTCGTGCGTGAATATGGACGACCGTGTCTTTTCATTACTTTTACATGTAATCCTAAATGGCAGGAAATTACATCATTGCTAGTGCCAGGACAAAATGCAATACATCGTCATGACATTACAGCACGTGTGTTTAAACAAAAATTAAAGTCTTTAATCAGCTTCATTACCAAATTGCATGTATTTGGCCCCACACGTTGTTGGATGTATTCAGTTGAGTGGCAAAAGCGTGGATTACCTCATGCACACATTTTAATATGGTTCGTCGACAAAATACGTGCAGAAGACATCGATAGTTTGATTTCTGCAGAGATTCCAGATCAGTCTACTGATCAATTACTGTTTGATATCGTCACTACAAACATGATTCATGGTCCATGCGGAAATCTGAATCGTTCATCACCTTGCATGGTAGATGGAAAATGTACAAAGCGTTTTCCTAAAGATTTCACTAACGATACGGTCACACATGTTGACGGATATCCAATATATCGTCGAAGAAGTACCGAAAATGGCGGACAATCTTTCATTAAAACTATCAACAACGCAGACATCGACATTGATAATCGTTGGTTGGTACCATATTCTCCTCTGCTGAGCAAAACATTTAATGCTCATATTAATGTTGAGTCATGCAGTTCGGTGAAGAGTATCAAATATATTTGCAAGTATGTGAATAAAGGAAGTGATATGGCTGTATTTCGGATTGAAAATAATAATGTTCATTCTCCTCCGTTGAATCAAAATGATGAAATTACGAATTACCAAATTGGCCGGTATATCAGTTCCAATGAAGCTGTCTGGCGTATTTTCGGTTTCCCAATTCATGAACGGGATCCAGCAGTTATCCATTTAGCTGTCCATCTTGAAAATGGACAGCGCGTATATTTCACGAACGATACAGCGCTTGATCGTGCTATAAATCCACCGAAAACTACGCTCACAGAATTTTTTAAACTGTGCAATCGTGCGGATGCTTTTGGTGCCTTCGCACAAACAATTCTGTATTCTGAAGTTCCGCGGTATTTTACATGGGCTCAATCGAAAAAATGGATACCCCGCAAGCAAGGGATACCAGTTGATGCGTGCCCCGGTTTATTCAAATCAAATAGTTTGGGTCGTGTATTAACCGTCAATCCAAGGCAGACTGAGTGCTTTTATCTGCGACTATTGTTGGTTTATGTCACCGGACCATTGTCATTTCAAGATATACGGAAGGTAGATGGACAACAGTATCCTACGTATAAAGATGCATGTCTTGCTCTAGGCTTGCTAGAAGACGACAATCATTGGGACAGCATGCTTGCTGAAGCAGCATTAAACTGCACAGGAACACAAATTCGTCTACTATTTGCTATAGTACTGACTACATTATTCCCGGCCCGAGCACAAATGTTGTGGGATAATCACAAAGATTCAATGACTGATGATATATTGTATCGACATCGTACAAGGTGCAACGATCTAACAATATCATTCAGTGAAGCAATGTACAATGAAGCATTGATTGCTATCGAGGATCTTTGCATTGCTATTGCGAATTTACAAATCAGTCATTTCGGTATGAGCTCACCGAATCGAAGTGCATCTGATTTACTCAACACAGATATGAATCGTGAACTACAGTACGATATTGTACAAATGGCGAGCATTGTTAGCCGCAATGTTCCACTACTTAATGATGCACAAAAAATTATCTACGACCGCATCATGCTGGCAGTTTCGGCAGGACAAGGAGGATTCTTTTTTTTAGATGCACCAGGTGGGACTGGCAAAACATTTCTTATTTCGCTACTTCTGGCCGAGATACGATCAAAAAATGGCATCGCATTGGCCGTTGCATCTTCTGGCATTGCAGCAACTTTATTAGATGGAGGCAGAACAGCTCATTCAGCATTTAAGCTGCCGTTAAACATTCAAAATAATCCAGATGCAATGTGCAACATAAAAAAACAATCGTCTATGGCCACAGTGCTGAAACAATCTAAAATTATTATCTGGGATGAATGCACTATGGCACACAAACATTCGCTTGAGGCATTGGATAGGACATTAAAGGATATAAAAAACAACGATAAACTATTTGGCGGCACTTTGTTACTCCTTTCAGGTGATTTCAGACAAACACTTCCCGTTATTCCGCGTTCAACCTACGTTGATGAAATAAACGCATGCTTAAAATCATCGCGACTATGGCGTAATGTTGAAAAAGTACAACTGACGGTGAACATGCGCGTTCAAATGCTTCAGGATCCATCCGCCGAAACTTTCTCTAAACAACTGTTAGATATTGGCGATGGGAAAGTTGCTGTACATGAAAATACTGGTTGCATAAAATTACAGACGGACTTCTGCACAATCATCGACTCGCAAAATAGTCTCATCGATCACATATTTCCCGACGTACACACACAATATGCAAATCATAAGTGGCTGGCAGAAAGAGCGATCTTGGCAGCTAAAAATGTGGACGTCAATGGGTTAAATTTAAAGATACAACAGCTGTTGCCTGGGGACTTGGTGTCATATAAATCTATCGATGCAGTTTGCTATACCAACGAGACTGTGAATTATCCAATTGAGTTCTTAAATTCATTGGATTTGCCAGGCATGCCACCGCACCATTTACAATTGAAGGTCGGATCTCCGATTATTCTACTTCGAAACTTAAACCCACCACGGCTATGTAATGGCACACGATTAGTCATTAAAAAATTAATGAAAAACGTTATTGAAGCCATCATCTTGAATGGCAAGTTTCAAGGCGAAAATGTGTTGCTGCCACGAATCCCTATGATTCATACAGATGTGCCAATTGAATTCAAACGCACTCAATTCCCAATTAGATTGGCATTCGCTATGACAATCAATAAGTCACAAGGACAAACATTGTCTGTTTGTGGCTTAGATTTGGAAACACCGTGCTTCTCCCAAGGACAACTACATATTTGTGGGATGTTCTCGCGTGGGAAAACCATCCAGTTTGTTTGTGTTGGCTAAACACGGACTAACCAAAAATATTGTACACTCTATTGCGCTAAGAGATTAATTTTTTTTTTAACTGCCATAATTGATAGTAAAAATATAAATATTTATTTTTGATGTTTAGATAGCTATCAAAGACTGTTATTTAAAATATATTCGTTACTCTAATAAAGATTTATTTATTAACCTAAATAAAACATACTTTTATTCTTTATAATGCATTCGATTATAAATACTTCCCCGCACGCTTATAGTAGATAATTATTTTTATTTACATGGCAAAACAACGTTTGCCGGGTCAGCTAGTTATTTTATAGTTTTGTTACAATGTTACTTTTTTTTCCGTTTCGTTACACTTTTCCCGTAAAATTTTTTTTGTTTTATTTTTCGTTAAAAAATATTGAAAAGTTTAACTGGCAGCACTTTTCTCTTTCGAACCATTTGTATGTGAATTCTATAGTCTGCTTTTACATTGAGACGTTCTTAGCTCGACGCTTTTCGAAAATACGTGAGAGCAAAGAGTGAAAGCATCTTTTTCAATCTATGTTTCTCTTTTACCCTACAGCATTTTCGAATTGCGTCGAGCTAAGAAGGTCTCCATGTTAAAGCAGACATAGTAGGTTTGTTCGTTGAAGCCCTGGGGTTGCCCTAGGGTCGCCACAAAGCGTTTTTTGAGAAACCTAAATTCACCCTGAATGTCAAATTGAGTGTTTTTTGAGCCATAGGTTTGCCATAGGTTTTCCCCAAACTCGCCCTAGCTTTTTGCTGTGGCGATTTGAGGGCTGTCAAATGGCATGTGTTTTTATTTAAATGACAGGGATGTGTGGCGATTTGTGGTTTAGCGTTTTTTGAGGACTGGAAAACCCAGGTTTTTTTGACAACTCATGGGGTTGTCAAGAAAACCTGGGTCAACCCTGGGGAAAGTTCAAAGAACAGACCTAGTATTTTAGAGGGAACGTACTTAGTTATGCGCCGTTCGGGCAGCAGATGGCGAAGTAGGTCTATCTATTGATGAAAAAAAAAAATGTATAAAAACAAAAATGAAATTAATTTATTTAGAGCTATGTCAGATTAAAAAGAGGTTCCATTTTACTAATGAAAAATTACAAAATATTACGCTTCAAGATCCTGGAAAAATTGTTTCTGAAAGCAATTGTATCTTGCCACTATCAAATAATTTCCCGAATTTGTATGATCCCGAAAAAAAAGAAAAAAATATGCACTGAGTTTAGAAAGTTACAGTTACAACAAAACTTAAAATATATTGACGACATTGAATTAATTTGGGGCCTTGTTAAACCCTTACAAGATCCACAAAAAGAGAAATGTTTGAAAATGTTGTACAATTTTCCAAAAATAATATTAAGCTTACTTCACAGTTCCGCTACTACGAAACGTGTTTTTTCTGAACTTCATTAAATAAAAAATAATAAGGCGAACAAATATGATTTAAAAACAATTGAGGCAATAATATTTGCAAAGCAAATCAAAGACTTGTACTTGTAAGACTAATGAGAAAAAATGAATTTATTACCTTTTCTTAGTATGTATGTATGTACATATATAAAAACGAAATGTGATAAGGTGTTCCTAATAAAGCTTTTTTTTTTCTTTTTTTTTTAGTTAAGAAAACATGTTTTTATTATTATTGTGGTTTTTTTTCAGTTTGTTACATTTTCTTTCCATTTGTTACACTTTTTGAAAAAAATTGTTACACTTTCAAAAAGACCTGCGGCAACATTTTGTTTCTAAGTCTCTTAAACATCGTAAACAAATTTTACTAATTTTTTTAATATTATTATTAATTTTTCTAACTTCAAAAGTTTTCAGAGAGAATTCTGTTTCTGTAAGCTTGTGCTACTTTGCAGAAATAATTGCAGCCGAAGAAGTTGCTCCTAGTTTCTATTAAAACCGCGGGTATTTTCCTAGAAAATGGAAAATATCTTCTTTTTCCCCCCGATTACACAGACTGCATAAGCTGGGAAGGTCCTCTCTATGTGGCATATAATTCAAATGTAGAAGTTCTGCACGAAGTCTCACCATCATCGAGATATGCTCCACACTATCCTGGTCTCTAAAGTAGTTTATTTGTCCTAGGTTATTGCCTAGGCGACTGTAAACAACTCGGTGTACAGAGCTGGTGGCATCATTCTCTCTAAACATTTCATCAACAATTGCAATTAACTTATAAAGTTGACCTTTCCATACGCTAACATTTTCAATGTGCAAGTCCAGCTCCATACCACACCATTGTACGAGCTCGTTCCATTCCGCATACCAGCTGTATTCCCGGTTGACTACGTATAAAGCAGCTTTCTTAGGAAGTCTTTCATTATTCATGTTCAAAACTTTGATAATATAGTACACCTGGGCCTTGAGGGTTTTAACGAAGAGTGGTGATAATCCTGTTTCCAGCATTACGACGTAGTTTGGTGTGTTGGAAGGGAGGTGGAATATCCTCTTAATTTAGAACCTGAGCAACTTTTCCACACTTCCATATTGCTTGTATTGTATCCCCATACCTATGACGCATAGAACATAATGGATTCAGCAACTGCTTCAAATTTTCCGCGTAGCTCCAATAGTTCTCTTTGCCTTAACTAGTTGTTCACTCAGATGCTTTTCCATGCTTAGGTTTTTTGTCAAACACACTCCTAGGTATCTAAATTCGTTCACGACTTCCATAGGTGTTGAATTATAGAACCATCTTTAGTTTTGGCTATTTCTTCCTCCACCATTTCTGAAGATCATTATATCTTTGATTTGTTTAAATCCAAGTTGTACAATACCCATACACTTATACAGTTGATTGATCATTAATTGAAGCGATTGGGGTGAGGTAGATAGTAGTACTATGTCGTCAGCGTAAAAGAGGGCGTTTATAATGGTCCCCGCAAATTCTACACCTCCAGAAATGCAATCCGTTAGATCCTCTAAAAAAAGCGCAAATAAGAGAAAGCCAGACTCCGTTCGAAACCATTCGGATAATTGTTCCCCATTCCAAACTGCTGCCTTAGTTTCCTTGTACAGATTTTGTAAAACTTTTCCAAACTTTGTGGACATCCAAATTCCATAGAGCTTGTAGATAAGCGCTTGCCTATCCACCGCATCAAACGCTGCTTTGAAATCGATAAAGCAGCTGTAAAGTTTTTTTCTGTTTTGAAGGAAAGATTCTCCAATGCTTTTTAGTACAAAAATATGATCGACCGTAGAGTATCCCGTCCTGAAACCAGCTTGATATTCATTTAATAAATGGTTTTGGTTGATCCACGTATTGAGTCTCTGTTGCAAAATTGCGGTAAATATTTTATACGAAGCATTAAGAAAACTTATCCCCCCGATAGCTCTCCGGATTTTGCGTGATTCCTTTTTTGTGAATTGGAAAAATTAGGGATTCTTTAAACTCTTGAGGTGCGGTTCTAAGATACAGCATACAGGATTTGGTTGAAAGAATAATTGAGTTTATTTATAAGTTCAAAGGTTCCGTACTTATAGAAATCAACAGGTATTCCATCGGACCCTGCTGCCTTGCCATCTTTTAAACTTTTCAACACGTTAATTGTCTCTTCATGAGCTATTCGCGCATCCAACAATTGATTTTCGATCCTCGGTTCAGCGTAAGCAATTTTTACATTACTGGAGTGGTGATTTAAAAGTTCCTTGAAATGTTGGTAGAGTACACTTGGTGTGAGATCTCGATGAATCGTAAACTTATTTCCGTTCAAGTGTTTTACCAAACTCCAAAAATCATTGTTGTGTATACTTAACACTATATTTTACCTTTTTGTTTTTATAATAAAGTTCTCCTGAAAAGGGCAACAACCCTTGCCGAAACGTCGAGAAAAGCGAAAGATGTTCTTAGTGCTTTTTTTCCACTCTTGTAATTTTTTACTTGCGATTATAAGTAAGTTGTTGGTGGAAAATGTAGTTTCCTTTGGCTTTTATTGGTCACTTTAAGTTTAGCAAAGAAACAAAAAAATACCTAGATAGTACATATGTAGTATTCTAGTTAAGTACACTCTCTGTATCAGATGCAACATGCTTACCAAAGAGGAAAATGTTGTGAGACCGCACTTTAAAATCTTGTTAGCAGGATTGAATGCTCGCTTGACAGGAAAGAATTTGCGGTAGGCATTTTCATCGACATACAAGGTGCTTTTGAAAATGCTAGTTTTGATGGAATGTGCAATGAGGCAGAGAACATGGTGTGGACGAATTTATTAGTCCTGTGAATTGAGGCAATGCTATTGAATAGAACCGTGATCGTTGAAGCGTTGTGGACAATGTAATGCAATAGCAGTAAACAAGGGCTATCCACAAGTTGGCGTTCTATCTACTCTTCTGTGGTGCATGCTGATCGACTCTCTACTTGTATTGCTCAATGGATCTGACATACACGCCCAAGCGTATGCAGACGACGCGACGTCGGCGTCGCTGTGCTCTCTGTTGGTTCCAGCCTCCAAGCTGTCTGTTCCAGAGCACAGCCTGCGCTGAATCTAACATCAGGTGTGCCAAGAACGATCTCTCCGTCAATCTTCTTAAAACTGAGGTTGTCAACATCCAATTTTCAAACGAGGTCAAACACCTTGGAGTAATCCTAGATAACAAGCTCCTTAATATACCTACACCTGCTTTTTTCAGATATATTCAATACAAAAACAAAAACACATGTAATAATAACTACCTACCAAATTCATTTTCATTTCAGAATCGGAATTCAATTGAAAAATTAATGAAAGGAAGTGGCATGAGTACACATATTTCCATATACATTTTAATGTCCATAAAAATAATTTTTTGCAATATACAACTGAATCCATATGATTTACTGTTCATTGATTTGTAAGAATTTCTCTCCGGTGTAAATTCTCGGAATAAGTTGCCTTGTTTTTCAGAGTGTGTTGATTATATAGTTAATTAAGTTTATTCATGCCTTCAAAATTTATTTTGCAATAACGTTCTTGCTATTGACATTTATTATTATTTATTTCCAATAATTCTCCATTTCATTGAAAATGTTCCATAATAAGCTTTTTCTACCGGGTTTGATGACAAGACAAAGTACAATCATTAAACCTGTGCAGTGTGTAGAGTTGGAAAAGTCGGGTTTACTTTGAATTTAATTCACAATATAAAACAAAAACGTAAATTCCACGTACTAGCTTAATGTTAACATTCAAGCAACGACTTTCTGCAGATTACAAACTTTGTCACTGTTATTCTCTCATTCTACCCCTCCCTACACATTATAATCATGCTTACTTTGACATTCTATTCGATAGAAAGTTTAGTCGAATTCGAAAAAAGTGCATTTTGAGACTCGAATGATTCGAATAATATTTTTTTTTTCAATGAAATTGGCTTCAGTCGAGTAAAAAATATTGCTTTTTTACACGTTTTCGCTACTGGAAATTTACTATATCGCCGATTTATATCGATATGTAAAACAAAATTTCGATATTTCGATATATTAATATATTTTTGACATGTCTACTTTGAAGTCACAGTGCTCAGAACGAAATTGCAGAAGAAAAAAAATATTGATTGCCGGGCTAATGGACCTGGAATGATTTATTTTCAGATTTCAACCGCTTTGACTTTAGAATACCCTTACTTACTCTTCAAACGTGCACTTAAATGAAAAGAAAAAGAACATTATTAGATACATAGGAGCATAAACTTGGCTTATATATTATGTTAGTCGTATATGTGTAAAGTGAAAACGTCTAGCTTTAATTTCTTTCTAATTTACTACATACTAACGATGGCATTGCAGTCATAGATGAACCTGAACCCCAGGAAATAATAACTAAAAATAAATAAATAGGGTGGCGCAACAGAGCGAGGAGCCCCTGGGCCCTGCGCATTTTTCACAACCATATGCCTTGTGAGGGAATGAAGGGGACCACAATTTTCTGCCGGTTCCGAACGGCTAATTGAGAAAGCGGTTTTCATGGCAATGAATTTACTAACGGAGGACTTGCCAATTCCTCGCGAAAGGCGATACCCGTGAAAAAACATTTTTGCCTCTGCTGGGATTCGAACCTCGAACCTCTGGAAATAATAACTGACAGATAAAAATAGACATGAGTTGTCTTCCCCAGAGAAAAATCGAAAATTATTATACTAATAAATATAAAATATATTTATATACTAATTTACATAAATGCAGTTCATCAATAATTTAGTTTTACGGAAAAAGAATTGTAATAGGATCGTGGATTTTATTGCAACGAAAAGAAAAAAACAATATCGAGAAAGAAGTGCAAGTGTTGCATTTTTTCGTGAGAAACATAATATGAGGTTGGGAATGTGAATATTTATTGGAAGTAGGGTGTTTTAGATTTGGATTGGGTGTTTCCAACAATATAAATTATAGAGATATTATATATATATCAAAACCGTGTGTCAACAACTATTAAGTCAAACAAAGCATACAAAATGTGATACAATTAACAATTAATAACATAAACTAAAAATAATTGAAGCATGCAAACATGCAAACATGCAAACTAAACTTAAGAAAGTGGAGCACTGGTTTTTAACAAATTTTTTAAACTAGATTTACTTAGTTTAAAGTCAATTAAACATGAGTTAAGATTAAATAGTCTACACGTACGAGTCAATGGCTCATTCATGCCATAATTCGTTCTATGGTAAAAGCAGTGTATTAAAACTAGGTTGCGCAGGTGGTAAGATCTGCCTCGAAAGTTGAATTCAACACAAAAAAGTAACTCAGGTGCATCGATATGTCCGGTGATAAGTTGAACACCAGATCGTTAATGGCACGCCTTTGAGAAAGAAGTTGCATATGAAATAATTGGATTCTGTGCTCATATGGTGGTAAATCGTAAGGGTTTTCCCACGGAAGCCCTTTAAGAGCGAATCTTATGAATTTATGTTGTACTGATTCAAGTCTTGAGTTGTGTATTTCATAGAAAGGGGACCACACTCGAGAAGCATACTCTAGATGAGATCGTACTAAACAATTGTGTAGAGCAAGGGTAACATACGGGTCTTGAAACTATTTTGAATATCTTTTCATAAAACCAGTCATACTATTGGCCTTGCTAACGATGTAGTTGACATGTTGAGTAAAGTCCATATTAAAACTAAAATATACGCCAAGATCCTTAAAACCTTTCACTTGACTCAAAATAATATTGGAAATAGAATAAGTTGGGTTGCTAGGCTCCTTCTTTTTAGAGAAAGTCAGGCTTTGGCATTTGTTGAGGTTTAGGTTGAGCCCATTTTTAAAACACCAAACCAGTTATCATTTTAAAAAATTTCATATGATCAGCAAATATAAATATTTCACTGAAGGAAATGCAAGACAACATCATTGATAGCTAAAATAAATAGAAGAGGTCCTAGATGACTTCCCTGAGGTACACCTGAGCCAGCATTAAAAGGGTTGGAAAGGATATTACGAAACTTTACTTGGTAAGATCTCGTAGACAAATAAGAAAGTACCAAATCGGGGTTTAAGAAAATAAAACAAGTGGAAGTGCATGAAATAAAAAACCTTTATAATATATGAAAAAAAAGAAGGTTCATTTGATAACATATGCATTATATAATCCATCTTCTGTTTTTGTTTTTAAATATATCCACTACTTCATCTACGTCAATATCTATCCCATAGTGAATATTCATAAGAGCCAAGCCGTTCAGTCTGTTTTCACTCGTTGTGTTCCGCAAGTAGTGTTTAAGTCTCCGTACAGGCTTGAAAAAGTCCATTCTGGTGTAGCAGTGGAAACAGGTATAATAGCCAATATCTGTAGCAACGTGTGAATAATTGGACATAATGTTTTATCGCACTTATCCAAGCATTCCAAAGCAGATTTTGGACTACGGGAGGGGATAATCATAGCTGCTTTCCACAATTCAAGTTCTGCTTTGACGACGGATGTACTTCTTTCGGTAAGCACTGCCGAATACATAAAAAATTGCGTCTTCAATTTCAGAACTGACTGCAAAATTTGAAGGTAGCACACCAGACAATGCCAATACTTCTTTGCGGTGTTTCAGAAACCTCTCGGTTAATTGGTGATTTGTGTGCTCTCGAAATGGGATACTTAAATTTATTTTGTTATACGTGTATATATCCGACGCATTAGTGTTAGAGCGATTAAGTTGCCTTCCAACGATAGGTGGCATTTGCAGTATACCACCATTTTCTTCGAGCATCACCTTTGCTTCTTCATATAGATAACCGTACTCTTTGTCAACTTGATTTCTCAAAAGTTGCAAAGCAGTAATAACATTATCCACGTGACTGAATGCTGTTATGAGATCGGTGTTAACTGTTTGCAGTTGTTTTGATACCGAAAACGTAAAGCTCATGACTTTTTGAAGAATCAATAGGCAGAGGCACATATAACAAAATTCGAAGATCGAAGTCTGTTAAGCATTTAAACAGCTTGCTGCGATGTTTCTTTATTGTGGCTAGTTTGGAGTTCTTCGAGTGCATTGAAAATAGCTGGATAAATTTCCTTAAATCTCATAACGGTTTCATACTGGTGAGCCCACCGTGTTTCATACAGGTCTTTTTGATTTCCAACCGGTAATAGCTCCCGAAAATTTTAACATTCAAACAGCAGTGCGTTCAACAGAATGCCTAAAGTAGGAACCAACAGACTGCATGATCCCAACACAATTTCGTACATCTGCTTGCACTACAATGTAGGTACATAAAGAGCTAAAGCTCATTCTTGACGAATATAGGTTTGGGCACTGCACCGTGCAAATATCTACCCACTCATTATTAGATATACTTTGGTTTGGATTTTTTTTAAACAAAAAGAATCTCAGAAATAGTCTTATGTGACCCACAACGGAAACAATTCTCTTAAAGGTTATAGTGAAACTGCTTCTAGAGAACCATTATGCAGGGGTTTTGTAATGTTTTGAGAACGTTCTGTCGCAAGCGAACATTTTTAGTAATTGCCATTTCTCAAAGAAAATTATTTAAATAAGCCTTTTCTTTGTCTTATTCTAAATCAATAACCTATCGATTCTAAGATCGAATCATTTAGATAGCCACTGATGATAAATGATAGACAATAGATTCGGATTCCGAAAATGAACGATTTACCCAGGCCTAATAGTGCGTACTGATATGGCACGAAAATATACGAAGGATACCGAATCTGATCAGATAATCGAATACGGTTGGGGCGGCGCACATTGGGGACAGAGCAAATTTTTTGTTCAAAACCACATAGAGATCGCAAAAATAAACCAAATGAGCCAGAAATGTTTGTAATTAAATTCTTAAGAGACTGATATGAAAAACGGGAGCCATATGTGTCAATGAGATTGTCTAAAATTTAATTATTACATAACAAAAAAAAAAAAAAAAACCGGCTTCGTCAGTCCCTTTAGAATTTAATTTCAAACATTTCTGTGCAAAAATGGTTCAATTTGGTTAATATTTGAGGTCTCTAGGTAGTTTTGAACATTCTGTTCCCAATGTGCGGTGGCCGACGGACGGGCGGTAGAGAGGGCGAATCGAAAATACAGTATTATAGTGTAATAATACGTAATAAAAAAGCTTATGTCAAATAATAAGAGGCAGTTGTAGTTAATATCATTGATGTTGATAGATATTCTTACTTTTCGGGATAAGTGACAACGATGAAACTAGAAAGAAACATAAAAAATTGTACTCTCCATTAAAAACCAAATAGGTTTATTGTTTCAGAGTAAAACACCATTTTCTATTAAAACACGAAAACTTTTTAAACGAAACATTTAAAGGCGATGAATCAAGCTGAAGACAGCGACGTGCCGAGTAAATCGAAAGGAAGGCATTCTAAGTCCTACAATGATTCTCTTCGGAATACACCAAAACGACAAAATGAAGATTTATTTTATATGCTAGCAGTATAGTCGGATTCACTTGTTCTATATTTAAGGCATGTTCGATCCAAAAAAGAGCTGAAAAAGAGTTATTGACTAGAACTAATACGTCTATTAAATGTTGAAAATGATGATGATGCCTTTGAATTCTGTACTGCAAACTAAGATGCAGTAATTGTTAAAAACAAAAAGTTTTATATGCTTCTATTCTACGTTGTTTTAAAAATAAAAATAAAAATACATTTTTGAATTTTTATTTGATCTAATTTTTTCTCCACCGATTACTTTTTGCCGATGCGAGGCAAATCCTATAATTTTCAGAACCTCCCCATAAACCGTGTGCAGTTTATCTATGATTTAGGTATTCTCTGTGAGTGTGATCGAAGTAATATCAAGATCTAATTCCGCCTTTTAACAAGAGATGGTCCAAAGGTTCCGAAACCTCTTTGTAAACAAGTCCCTCTATATCGCCTATGTTCGTCCACTCCGATTCACATCTCATAGACCGAAAGCTTTCGACGTCGTTTTCTCCTCTTTTTCTTTCGGGATCTCTACGAGGTTAGAAATTTTATAACCCTTCTCCCTTAGCGCGAACTTCTCTTAATTGTTAATCTTTACTCCCTAATAGTTCGAAGCGATGTGTTTGACATCATCTTTATTCACCGGCTTCTTATTGGTTGGTAACACTGACTGCTAATCGAATAGAAACAAACAAACACATAAGTTGCTGAATTTACACAGGGAAACAGAGATGAGAAGACCACAGAACTCGGAACAAAGGATGCAGAATGAAAGAAAAATAATAAATTGAAAAGTAATCTCAAAATCTAAACGCTCAGGACTCCTATGAACTGACAATGAAATCATTGAACGAATGAAAAACTTATAAAAGGAGGAGCAGATCAAATTCAAGGGGTATTTAGTGAAGCAATCATCAATGGATTTCAAATAGATACGCGCGCAAAGATAAAACTCTGGATATTCCCATAAGAGATAGAAGGAGCTAATCACATTATTCACTGCTCCCATTCAGTTAAGTACACACATCTATATTAAGCTCTTAGCAACGTACAATGCAAGGCAGTTAGAAGCATTTTCATGTTACAACTATCACAAATGGAGAAGTTGGAAAAGAGGAAAGATTAAAATTTTATTGCAGTGCTAAAATTTTTCGGTGGTGTTGAAGAAAGCTGGTTCTAATAAAGAGTGAAGTATGATGACAAAAAGGTCAAAGTTACTTTAAAAATAAATACTCGAATCATTATACCTATCAGAAACATATACTCTTTTAAACAAATTGTCGCCAATCGAAAGTTTTAATTATTTGCCCATATTTTTAAATGCTGTTTAGGTAAAGGTATAAAAGTCGCCCCCCCCCCCAAGTTACACTCCTAATTTGATGAATTTAATGAATTTTATAAAATTTACAGGAGTTCTTTCGGTATGGGGGAAAGTTGGAGAAGGTAGGGGATGTCCCCCACAATAGCCTCATAGTGCAAACACGTGTCATTTACCTTCCCCTTTCAAAAAAGTTATACCCCCCAACCCCCATGTCACGAAAATTGCTGAATCTAATAAAATTTAATTCATCAGACAAAGGTTTTGTTTGGGGATGGGGGAAACATGGTATTGTTGGAGGGTGCCCCCCAAAACAATATCCAAGTGCAAACAGGTGTCGGCCACCCCCCCTCAAAATAGTTACATTAAATTGCTGAGTTTACTAAAATAAAAAAGAGTTGTTGAAATTTTAGTATTTCGTAGTACTGCCTGGGTAGGTCCCTTTGCAGTTTGTACTCTAGCCCCTCATGCCATACCTTGTCGAATGCTTGAGCAACATCTAAAAATATAGCCGAACATACTTGTTTTTCTTCTAATGCTTTTTCAACTGCATCCGTTATTCTATGAACTTGGTCTATCGTGGAATGTTTATTTCTAAATCCAAACTGATGATTTGGGATTAGATTTCTTTCTTCTATGACTTTGCTTTGTCTTTTCAGTAGCAATTTTTCAAAGACTTTTGCCATTATTGGTATAAGTGATATTGATCTGTAAGACGTCACTTCTGTTGGTGGCTTACTTTGCTTTGGTATAACAATTACTTTAGCAATTTTCCAATGATGTGGGACATATTGGGTCTTTAGGCATGCATTTATTATGAATTTTAGTTTTATGAAGGCTTTTGATGGCATTTCTTTCATAACCTGAGCAGTTATTAGATCGTACCCAGGTGATTTTTTGTTCGATAGTTGATTTCGACACATACTTTTTATTTCTTTGAGTGTGACAATTGGTATGTCAGCTTCATCGACTTTATCAATAAACTGTAAGCTGATTTCAGATGTATTTGCCGGGAATGGCTTAAAAACATTCGCAAGATGTTCTGCAAACAGGTTAGCTTTTTCTTTCGGATTTCCGATCCAATTCCCGTTTAGAGATTTAATTGGCGGGTTTTGTAACTGCGGTCTTTTCAGGCGCTTAGCTGCTTTCCAGAGCGAATAATCAGTTGAAGCATCAGTCGTTAAATTTTTCAGGAATCTACTTAATGAATCATTTTTGAATTCGTAGATTTGTTTTTTCAGTTCGTTGCTTAGCCGGTTAAACGCTGTTTTGTCGTCTGGAAATCTAGTATTTTGCCATTTTCTTCGAGCTCTTCTCTTCTCCAATATCAACTCTCTTATCTCGGCAGGGTATTTTGTTTCAGTTTGCTTCCTACTCGAGCAAGTTGGTGTACTTTCTTCTGCAGCTTGTTGAACATCGGCAATGAATTGTTCTACTTCAAGGTCGATTTGCTCTTTTGTTTCCATAGGGGATCTGAGATTTATATAGCTTTCAAGCTTTTCTCTGAATTCATTCCAGTTTGTTTTATTATTTACAAGCTTAGGATTACTTTTTTCCATTATCTATGATTCATTAAGTGATAAAATCACCGGTGTATGATCTGATGATAAGTCATAATTACCTTCGACTCTTATGTGGTTTCGTTTGATGCCTTTAACTATGAAAAAGTCAACAAGGTCTGGCATTTTACTAGTATCCGATGGCCAGTAAGTTGGTGATCTGGAAGAATAAAACTCGCAATTGTATTTGAGGCATGCTTTGTAAAGCCTTCTGCCTTTTGTTGTTATAAGTCTGGATCCCCAATGGGTGTGCTTAGCATTGAAGTCACAGTCAACAAGGAAGTTATGTCCTAGTAGATTTAGCAGTTCTGTATAATCATCTTCAGTCGGTGAACCCCTTGGCGACCTGTATATTGATCATCTTGAAGTCTTTCTTTTTCATACCAATACTAATTATTGTTACTTGCATATTCTCGTTTGTAAACATAGCTTCTTCATAGTGTTTTAAGCTCTTTTTTATCAGGATTGCCGATCCACCTCTAGGCTTATCAGCTGGATGAGGAGCGTGGTAGCAAATATAGTTTGATATTAAATCATCAAGAACCAGTCCACTTGAGAAATGAGTTTCGGACACCAGACAAATATCTATGTGTTCGATGTCTAAGAAGATTTTTTATTCTGATAAATGGTGTAAAAGACCGTTTGCATTCCATGTTCCAATTTTTAGTGTTCTGTCCATCATTTTTTTTTTAAGAGCGACTTCTTCACTTAGCCGTTTGATGTTCAAATCCTGATTGTCAATTCTTTTAGGAATAAGTTCAAGAATTTCTTTAATGGAAGTTTCTTCATTCTTCCGCACGTTTTTAACAATCTGTGAATAGGATTTATTTTCGACGCTTTTGCTTTTAACAGCTTCCTTCGGCAGTTCTTTCTGACCTTTATCTTCAGCTTCAGGAGTTCTTTTTGTGTTTGCTGAATTGCTAGGCTTTATTTCACCGGATGTCATTTTGCTTTTGGATTTTTGAAATCTTTTAGCAACTGGACAGCCTCTATAGCTTGCAGGGTGATTACCTTGACAGTTTACAAATTTTGCTTTCTGTTCTTTGCTTGATGGACAGTTTTGTTCTTGTCATCACTGCCTAGTCCAACTAGAGACACGAAAAAAGTATCGATATTTTATGGTATCGGGTACATTTCCTTTCGATACCGACACTTTTGTTCACGATATTTTGTAGTTTAATTATTCTACTTAACAAGTTCCTACTTTTTGACCGGTATCGTATCGAATAATTAAGTCGAATAAAGTCAAATAATATCGATGGTTAGTAGCTTGAATGGGAAGATTAACAATATACCTGTGGCTGTAGATGATCAGCAGTGATTATGAGAGCTAAAACAACTTAAGATTTTTGGATTCACCGTTACAAATTCGCTTAAGCTAGCCCTAAACGACGAACATGCTCGCCGAACATGTCGTTTGCATTATTCCCTTCACTGCGAACACATTTCCCGAACATTCACTTCGTGTTAATTTTCCACAGCTTAAACATGTGAATTCTTCTATTAAATCGTAGTTGTCTGTTGCCATTTCACTTTATCCGCAATATGTACACCACGACGTTCACAGTAAAAATGAGGTTTGCTTCAAAGTAAAAAATCGGTTTGCTCGCGAGCATGACCCTACATGGCGTATGGCGAACAACGAAGCCAACGAACATGACAAAAGGCCCCGGCCCATAGAACGCGTTGCGCGCGTGCGGCACCGCTACCAACTGACAGCTCGATTAAATACACACGTTCTTATGAGAGCTGACCCATAAGCACCGCGACCAACGCGCCGAACGCGCTGAGTAGCCCAACTTTCTACTTTGCCGCGGCTCTCACGCGGTGATATTTGCTGTCAAACACATTTGAAGTTCTCTCTTGATGCGGGAGATGTAGAAACCGTGGTCGAGGACGGTTGATTGAGTTGAACACACAAATATAACGCAATATTGTGACAACAGCAAAAATGCAGCGTCAATGGCGTAGCTAGTGTTTTTTTTTTTTTTTTTTTCAGAAACTGGTAAAGTATTCCAGTTCAAAAAAAAACTTTCAAAATCTATGGTGCGCGATTTCAACATAACAAACTTTTTGTAAACAGCGAAACTATACTGTTTTCAACATAAATTATTTATTCAAAGTAAAGACACCCCCATTTTTCCTGTGATAAATAGAGACAGTAAATTACTTAAGTTGTGGTTTTTTTTCAAGCAAAGTATTCGAATTCAAAAAAAGGTAGGGAAAACGCTGCTATCGCCACCTATATTCACAATTTCACTAACAACTTTTTCAAATCAGAAAAGGCGAATCGTAAAACCAATGGAACGCATAACTTTATAATTTTTTGCAAAGGCAACATTGTTTGTAAGCAAGCTTAAAACAAATTTTGGTTGCTAAAGTCAAAAACTTTGTTGATTAGTTTTTAACGTATCATAAAAAGGTATAGCCTGACACAAGTTCGATCTGAAACAGGATTCAATCCTAAGTGGAAATGAGATGTTTGAAGCATTCAAGAAAATATAATCCATGTACCAGTGAAAACCTCACCCACCTCTAGTTTTAGTGAATTATCGACTCATCCCTAGTTCGTTTGACGCTTGTGTTGCCTATTGAAAAATAATTTTAGCAAATAAACAATTGTCAAAACACCGCGCTGCATTCACTCTATCAATTGCGTGCGGCAAATCCCACCGCATCAGTTGCCGCGCCTCTCTCACCGCACGCAACGCGTTCTATGGGCCGGGGCCTAAATCAAAATTTTTCGCCAACAGCGAGCGGCTCGCCAGCTGCTCGCGAACCAACCCCTACACGATGAAAATACGGCGAGCACCAACGTGTTTGGCGAGCATGTTCGTCGTTTAGGGCTAGCTTTACACACACGAAGCGAAGTAAATTCAGTTCTTCATTACAATTTGTAAATGAAGTTGAATTAAGTCATGGAATGGAATTTATAATATTTTTGATTAAAAAATTGTGGTCTAATATACATATAATAACCACCCGAAAATACTTTAGTCTTCGAACTGTGACTTCAGCCCCCATACCTTTTAATAACCACTCACAACTTTTAAATGGACTGGGTTAAAAAAATTTGGACAATTCCAATATTTTTTTAGTTCAGGCAAATGGAGTAAGGTAACAGGCCCAAAAAGGATTGCACACGCTCATCGTCCATTCACACGAATACCTGAGCGGCGAGCAGAACACAAGTACACAAGTCTGCTTTATAAGTGCAAGTCAGCACTAGATTAACGTTACTTTTATGCTTGTGTGACCATTGGATTTCGCTTTTATGTTTTGCTTGTAATAGAAAATTTTGCAAAAAATTTTCTTTAGTAAAGATGACTTTTTTCACATATTCAAAGGCTTTAGTCAAAGAATGAGAAAAAATTTCTTAGTTTTTAAGAAATTGAAAAGAACGGAAGGTACCTAGTACCTACATACTTTTCTCTAGAAAATGTTATTGGTTTTTCTTAGACGTGTGGTTTTCAATATAGCAATCCATTTTTCTGAATTGGTATTTTTGGAATGGTTTTGTATTGGAAAACGGAAGAATTAGATCCACATGACCAATGGGCACTGCACGTACGCTCGGCAAATACCTAGTCTTGAAACGAAATCGCTGTTGACGCCGACCTCCAAGTTCCAAAGAGAAATCGATGGTCTACGCAGATAAACCCGAGCCGACTGATGTCTTGAAAGGGAAAACTCGATGCGTTATTGCCGAAATACCTACAGCCCAGATGCTGGAAAATGTGTTCGAGCCAGAAGCGGCGGCTACTTTTCCGAAATCATTTTTAAAACATATTGACAAACTTTTATTCTTTCAATAAAACTAAATTGTTGGCCATAACATTAAATGGTAAAGGTGGAGACCCCACCCCAGAAATAAAACCACACAGGATTTGTTTGGGGATGGAAGAAACATGGTGGTGGAGGGTGCCCCCCATAACATCATCCAAGTGCAATTTTAGAGGGTGAGCGCCAGCTGTTTGCACTTTGAAGTTGTTGGGGGGCACCCCTTACCCCCTCCAAGTTTCCCCCACCACCAAACAACTCTTGTTTATTTTATTAAATTCAGCAATTTTCTTAGCATGGGGGAAGTGTAACAATTTTGAGGGGGGTGACCGACACCTGTTTCATCAAATTTCATGAAATGGGGGGGTGTAACTTTGGAGGGGGGGGGGGTGACCGCCACCTGTTTGCACTTGTAGTTTGTTGACGTCATGCAGGTAGATAATTAATTGCCACAAAAATCTAATAACAAACAACGGAATCAGTTCTTAAAACGACCTAATATCTACGACTATACCTATGTACCTACCTATACCTTTTACTGTAAACTGTGTGTACACCTACATACAACTATAAAATCACCTACAATAGACGTATGTAAGTATAAAAAGTAAAATTATGCAAAGCAACAACACCTGTTTACTTCTGCCAATTATGCCACCTTTCACAAAACAAAAAACAACGATTCAACAAACAGAAGAAAAGAACAAAACTCATAATAATACCAACAACGCCTACAGAAAACAGACCTCTTTGTTAGTATTTTTAATAGTAGATACGTCTGCTACCGTATACCAGCCGATCTCCCTGTTATGTCTATACTTCACTTCTGTAGGTAGGTAGGTATGCCAATTTAGAATGCAATCAACCGCAAGTTCACGATCCTTGTATCAAGAACATACATATTTCCTCTTGCACCCCACCTACGCCTCAATTTTATTCAAAGGAACCAAGGTCCTTTTGTTGCTGTTATGTTTGTATAAATAAAAAAAAGTATTAAATAAGGGGACGCTCTCAAAAATCCACGCCACGCTGCTCGTTCGTTATACCTACCTATTCTTATTAAAATATCCTGATAAGGTTATGAGGTATTTTAATTTTTTTTTCTTCTCCTCTTTGCAAAGGAAAAAATATAAGAAAATGTCGTGAACAAGTGTGTACATTATGTACTCTATTTATTTACGTGTTTACTCATTTTTTCATTTGAATCCTATCTTCACCTGCACTCTTAAGGCAGGCAGAAGGGTTGATTTGTTGTGAAGTGGTCGCACAGGCACAGCACATAAATAAGACATATTTTACCCAGGTGAAATGCACACATGAATAACAAGGGTATACAAACGCTTGAATGTGAGGTAAGGTCCTTGAAGAAATTAAAGATAAGGGTGTAGAAGTGTCGAAAGCGGTTCAACAAAACAGAGGCAAAAATAACTTAAAAAAAAAACACTTCTTGCAGCAGAATGAATGCTTGTGCGATACCTTGCAATGCATCAAGATCAAGCTAAAGTTGCACGAAATACCATTTATTATGTACGACTCTGGCTCAACAGCCGTAAGGTTTGGTTGCTGCCTGGGCTGGATAACGACGCCATGTAGCGTTATCCTTTTTATAAGGATAATTAAGATATACCTACCTACCTAGCTATAAAGTAAAAAAGGGGTGTTTATTTTTTACTCTGTTTTAACGAAAACACACAATCCACAACTACATTTGAATTATATAGTACACAACACTTTAGTAGTGGCAATTGCTTTAGCACGCATAATTGACTACTGCTTGCATGAATACTTGCAAGTTGCAATCCGTTGACTCACCTACGATGATCATCTCGTGACCAATTTGCATTTGTGAATACGTTTCCAGGGGCTCCCGGCATTCGTCTCATCCGTCGCCCTTGTGTAATGTGTAATCTCTCTTAATTAACTCTATCAGGATTCGCTCCCTCTAGCAAATCACAGATGAAAATCAATATTAGCCTTAAAAGACATAATTGAGGAACATAGAATATGTCAGCGTTCTTTGAACAGCAGGATAACACATCCTAATATTATGAGCACATACTCATTTTCTCTCTTCTCTATTATTTTTTGCATCCTTTCCTTTGACATGCAAGAAGTTTTCCGCTGTTGCTTTTTGCTTATAGGCTCCAAGCACGATATTATGATGAGCGGGTGAGCTTATATTTATGTACATTTGTAAGAATGTGTTTATGTAGGTATATAAAAACATATACATGCTACTACTTGGTGCAATTGATATGTGGTGGGATGATGTATAGGCGAAATTTGTATAAATGTAAGGCCATCCGATAATTGGCTGCTTGATTTATCTAATCGAATTAATTTTCCGGTATTTTGAACAGGATGTTGTAGACAATGACGCATCTTTGTTGTTGAGAACAATGTCTTTAGTTTTGGTCAATTGTTCTGCGGATACTCATAAATAACAACAAAATGATGTTATGTATTTATAAAATTTTTCGAGCACACTTTTAATCAGACACTCTTAATGAGTTGGTAGCACTAGCACCATCTCAAGGCTGCTGGACTAAATGCGATCGACATTCGTAACTTTTGTAATTAAGTCTGTCGTACAAACTTGTCACAGTAAAATTTTTGAACTACAGATTGTTGGAAAAAAAAAGAAACGAAATACAGGGTGTCCCGTAATTCGTGTTACATACTTTGGGAGGTGATCCTTTGCCATATTCTAAAAAAAAAAATTGGTTTTCAGTAAAGTCCGTTTCTCAACTTTGACATCACTTTTTGACAATTTAAAAAAGGCTAACTTTGGAATACCCTGACATGTGTTAAATTTGATTTCTCTGTCAATACTGGTGGTAGAGGCCTAATTTTAGAATTAATTTTTTGTAGAAATAATAATCTTTAAAACTGTATTTAAATTGGGCCCCTATAGGCTTAGGGTTGCCAGATTTTCAATTTAAAATAGTGTTCAAATTTTCTTCCCCCAGCAAAGTTTTAACTTTGAGGTCGTTTTTTTCAGAAAATGACAGTTTTGGCCAACCGTTTTACATACCCAACATAAATAAAAGAAAATTCTAAAAGTTAATAATCATATATATAAAAATGAATCGCAAAATGTGTTGGTAGGCGCATAACTCAACAACGCCTGGACCAATTTGGCCAATTCTTTTTTTGATGTGTTTGTTATTGTCCGGAGAAGGTTCTTATGACATAAAAAATTTAAAAACTGATATTCCCACAGGAACAGGTTTGGGAACGGAAACTTAGAAACTACTAGACAGGTTTCTATAACGATTCCAGCATTAGGGGTGCCATATTATCCCCCTCCATAAGTGATTCAGGTTATATTTCATCCCATTAATCCCACGGGAACAGAAACGGGAACGAGAACCGAAACCTTAAAGTTACTTGGCCGATTGCAAAAATTCTTTCAACTCTAAGATGTTACTTTATCCCTCAGTCACAATTACTTATAAGTGGTTCCTGTCAAGGTTTGTTCACCATATTCTCACTGGAACGGAATTTAAAAAATTGCGCGGATATTCCGACGGGAACGGGTTTGGGAAAGGAAACTTAGAAACTACTGAACAGATTCCTGTAGCCCTTCCCCTTCCTGCATTAAGATTGCTACCCCTCAATTAGTAATTTAGATTTTATTCCATCCGTAAAGCTATTTCACCGATTTCAAAAATTCTTTCAACTCTACGATGTTACCTTATCCCTCAGTGACATAGACTTATATTTCACATATTTCCACGGTAATTGAAGATTCCCACAGGAACGGGGGCTGGGAACGGAAACCTAGAAACTACTGGACAGATTTCAAAAATTCTTTCGTCATTGGGATGCTACATAATCCCAAAGTAAAAACGATTATTTTTCATCCCCAAGTTCCCACTTAACCCATTAACTCCCAAGGGTACCAAAAGCAGAGAAGTTTATATTTTTATAGTATTTTCCTCTTATTGAGGTAAAATAACACACTTCTGCAAAAAACAAATTAGGTACTTTACTTACTTTATAAAGTACAACGGGATCATACATACTTTTTTATTTTGAATTTACATGAAAATTTGTGAAACAGTATTTATGAATACACAATAGGTTTGTTCGTTGGAGCCCTATGGGCGCCCTTAGGTCGCCACACAGCGTTTTTTTGAGAAACCTAAAGTTGCCCTGAATGCCAAATTGAGTGTTTTTTGAGCTCTAGGATTGACCTAGGTTTTCCCACAACTCGCCCTAGGTTTTTGCTGTAGCGAGTTGAGGGCTGTCAAATAGTACGTGTTTTTTTATGACAGGGATGTGTGGTGATTTGTGATTTAGCGTTTTTTGAGAAGGGGAAAACCAAGGTTTTTTTTGACAACTCATACGGTTGCCAAGAAAACCTGGGTCAACCCTGGGGAAAGTTCAACGAACGAACCTAATGTAAAATAGCACATTTCACAGCACCATTTCGATCGTAGATGGCACTGACGGGATCTCAACTGATTGTTTAGTTTTTTAGGAAAGTGGTATCCTGGGCTCTCCACAATGCTTCTTTCTCTGGACGGTAAGCGTAGGTTGTCCTGAATTCAGAGTATGAAAAATGAGATAGTGAAGCGTTATTACCCTGGTGAACTCGAGCAGATCACTATTGTTGTTATTTGCTAGCTTGTGGAGCTTCCAGGCATTTCATACAATTGAAGAGAGCATAGAGGTGAAAATGTTCCACAACCACTTCTTGCGTCGTATTTCAATGGAGTACGTGTTTATAAACTCGCATAGGTCCACACCGCCCATAATGTAACGATGTTATTGTCTTTGGTTCTTTTGTCCTGCATATAACATGGTTTGATTTACAATAAGTTGTCTGACTTCAGGGTCAAACAACACTTCAAAAACTTCGACTTCGTTGAGGCCGAATAAGTCTGAAGCAGTCAAGGATTCTATCTCAATAGTTTTCTGTTCGTTCAAACTCGGTTGATGAAATTGATTTCGTCCATAACGGTGAGGCAGTCAACTTATGCAAAAAATTTTAGTAGGGATAGTTTTAAAAACCATTTAGACTTCTAGAAGAATAATGTTTGCATGAACCCAATGTACTTTTTAAAGTACATACAACTTTGGCATTGCCTAAATCTGTATATAAAAACAAAAATATGAAAAAACTTTAATTCTCGTAAGCTTTATGATTGTTAAGAATATAAAATTAGAAAATAATTTCAAATATTTTGCTTATTGAAGTTTATAGACCACAAATATCTTGGAAGGAGACAAAACTAGAAATAATTCCAAATGCATTCTAAAAAAAAAACGGTTAGACAATAGTTTACTTGACCAAAAAACAAAAAAAGGACCTGAAAAATTCATATAATATTGTTTATTTGGACAACAAATTCAAACAGACGATTTTTATTTGGAAGCATACTTTTAAATGACCATTTGCTTTTTGCTAAAAGCATTTTACTGTACTTTCAAAAGTACAATGGTAGAGAATGGGTTAAGCGGAAAAACGAGAACGGGAACTTTAAAACTACAGACCCGAGCAACGCCGGGTGGCTCAGCTAGTTGATTATAAAAATAATTAAAAAATTGAGAGCTGTGATTGTTTTTTTTTTACTTTTTTCTATACGCTATTTAAAACACATTTCCGAAAATTTAATGAAAATCCATTGACTGGCCCTGGATTCCTATGTATAAAGCTTACGGCACTCCACTAAAGAGATTTCAAAAAAATAATCGAACATTCTCTTAGACTCATTTAGATCAATCCAAACCCAATGGTCAATTGTCACGTACATACTCTCATAATATTAAGTTTGTTTTATAATCTTCAAAAAACTTCAGAATTTTTGGCATTCTGTTAAAATTTTTAATTTATTTATCGCATTTGGATTCAGAACATAAAAATACCATATACATAAATGAAAGGGTCTTGCCGAATGTATCTGAACAGACCACTTTTATTTTCCCGCACTAGTCAAATCCACAAAATCAATTACCGAAGTTAATCAGCAGACATAGCAACTAACATTTGATGCAATCCACTCTTTTGCAACAAAGATATACAAATTTATTGCTCGAGTGCACTTTCAGGTCTTCATATCTATTACTCACAAACTGAAAAAATTTCCCAAGAAAAAGTTTAAGCCTCATATCATAGCAATAACAGCGACAGCTCGAAATGCAAGCAACTGCTAATTATGCGGTTTTGAGTAGGTATAGAGTCGTGCTCGTAGTCGTAACTTTATGACATAATAATTCATTATTGGAGTTGCAAATGCAAATTTGTTGTGAAAGTAAAGAAGTAAAACATGATACAGTTTAGAATGAAGGTGTGAGAAATAAAAATAGCTATTAACTACAACAAATAAAAACAAGGTAGTTCACTGACACAGTGGATGTGGCTTTGAAAAAGTATTTTCTCTTTAAGTATCGTTTAAAGAAATGTGAAAAATTTTCGAAGACTGTTTTTTTCACTTTGTTAACGCTATCATTTATATAGAGTGTACCGTAATTCGTGTTACATACTTTGGGATGTGATTCTTGGTCATATTCTAAGAAAAGCAGTACAGTAAAGTCCGTTTCTTTACTTTGACATCACTTTTTGACAATTTAAAAAAAGGCTAACCTTTGTGTACCCTGACCTGTGTTAAATTCGATATCTCTGTCATTACTGATGGTAGAGACTTATTTTTAGAATAATGTTTTTCTAGAAATAATAATTTTTTAAACTGTATTTAAGTTGGGATTCTATAGGCTTAGAGTTGCCAGATTTTCAATTTAAAATGGTATTAAAATTTTCTTCCCCAAACAAAGTTTTGTTTTTGAGGTAATTTTTTTTTTTCAGAATATGCCTGCTAAACATAGAGTTTCTGTATTTTTAACAGATGAACAAAGCAACAATAATAAAAAAAAACTCATTGATAAGTACCCTCAAAAGTCCGTACATTTTATGATACTTTAAAAAATCTAAAACGGGAAAGAAATCAAATTTTAGGTTTTTTACGAACTTTTATTGCAACAGCTTGCAATGGGAGTAGTTTTCAAAGATTTGATTGTTTAAAGGTAGTTTTTATGACTGAGCACTGTTGAAAAGGATGAAAAGTGTATTTGACCTGCTATCAAAATCCTAATTGCCTTACCTCTTCTCAGGGTGATTTAAGTTTGGAGTATGAATGTTCGTTCAATGGGTAAATAAGTCGTACGTCTTGCAGTTAATACTGATCCAGTTTCTTGAAGCTTTCGAAAGGTATTTCCAAAAACATTTTAAGAAGGAAGTAATAAATTTTTGGCAATTGATTAGCAACTAAATTACAAACAAGTTTTGTTCCGATCCGAGGAACAGAAGTGCTGTTAACATCTAGGAAACTAGTTTGAAGTCAAACAGAATCACATTTCTCAATTTAAATACCTCTCTGACAATATCACAATTTAAAGAAAGAATTTGCAGTTCCGATAAGACAAGATCAGAATACAATATTCTTCACCGAAAAACCTTTTGATTCAATTGTGGGCCAATCACTTCTCCAATCTCCATTTTTTTGTAAGAACGACATCCATTTCCAAAAGGCGTTCAATTAATTGGGACAGGTTTCTCGTCGGTTAGAACTAGGAATGTTGGCAGCAAGTGGATCTTAATGCTATGAATGTCTGTCAACCATTACAGAAAAACCCAGCCTTGTTGATCTCATTAACGATAATTTTAGTAGTTTTAGTACCCAAAAGATCAATAAATTCATTCAGGGTAGTCGGACTAAGATACGTCACATTTGGCGGTGTTTTTGATGACTCATCCAACAATTTTTTCACTAATGGGCAATGTCGTGAAATCAGTAATCCACCAACCATCGTCCACATCGGACTCCTTGCCTTCCCAAAATTCTCGCAACATCTATTAACATTTGCAGCACCTTAATTGATACTTGATTCTTCTTGAACGTTGTCTTTCAGCTGTGTCCAATAAAACGTTGTTGTGAATTCTTGCATTAATAAAATGGTAATAATCAAGTAAAGTAGGCTTATGAGATTCAGAAATGAAATGCTGAACCAATATTCCTTCTTTTTGTGTACCCCGACTCTTCATTTTCTGCCACTGAAGAACACCCACCGATGCCCATTCCGGATTAGCAAATTGTCTTTGAATTCCTTCCTAAAATAAAATGCAAGCACAGTAAAATGCAGCATCTTTGTAAGTAGGTACTGAATTAAAAAAAAAAAAATATTCAGAATGCCATTTTGGGTTGAATAGGCATTGATTGTATAAAGGTACATATATTTGTATTGGTTAGAAAAATGTCAAGCTTCGGCTGGTATGGCCCAAGAGAAAATAAAAACTTAACGTACGTTGGCATTCGAAATTCTTTTCTATTTGCGAGGGTCAGGGTCTATTAAGACTTTACTTCCCACATGAAGATAATGTATTTTATTTTGATCTAGTTTGACTTCTTTCTTTGCGATTTCCAACCGATCATAGCAGCACTGCAAGATTTGGCACATCTTTGTTCTTCAGGTTGTCCAACATCTGATTGAAAGGATCAATATTTTTCATGAATTTTCCAACTTTGCCAGCAAAAGAAATCCAAAAAGGAAGATCAATCTCAACCTTATTGGGCGATACACTAGAATTAAGTTGGGACTAAATTGCCGATTGTTTTTTCCTGTAAAGACTGTTTTGTGAAGCAGATGCAGGTATATCAGTTCCAATGAAGCTGTCTGGCGTATTTTCGGTTTCCCAATTCATGAACGGGATCCAGCAGTTATCCATTTAGCTGTCCATCTTGAAAATGGCCAGCGCGTATATTTCACGAACGATACAGCGCTTGATCGTGCTATAAATCCACCGAAAACTACGCTCACAGAATTTTTTAAACTGTGCAATCGTGCGGATGCTTTTGGTGCCTTCGCACAAACAATTCTCTATTCTGAAGTTCCGCGGTATTTTACATGGGCTCAATCGAAAAAATGGATACCCCGCAAGCAAGGGATACCAGTTGATGCGTGCCCCGGTTTATTAGATTAGATTAGATTAGATTAGATTAAGTTTATTTAGCTTAAGTTTGCTATTTTACAACTTCATTTACATAATTATCAAATATTAAATTAACTTAAATTCAATAATAAGTTTTAACAAATACCAATGCATCTCTTTTAAATTTTAAAATATTTGTTTCCGTTTTCATATTATTTGGAAGTTCATTAAAAATTCTAATTCCTTTATAAAATAACATGTTTTGTGTTTTTTGATTTCTAAATAATTGCACATTTAAGTTGTTATTATTTCTTAAGTTATACGGCTGTACACTGGCTCTAGTTGTTAGTCTTCTACTAAGATACTCTGGTAACATATTATTTTTGATTTTAAATATAAAAATAAGTGTACACATAACAATTCTTTGGTTAATGTTCAACCATTTAAGCGATTCAAGCATACTTCGAATGGATGTATATCTATTACAATATAAAATTGAACGCATTGCTTTGTTTTGTAGCTTTTGTAGACTTTCTATCATACCTGAAGAACCCAACAATAGTATTGTTGGACAATACTCAAAGTGGGGTCTTATAATAGTATTATAAATTTTTATTGCCATTGGAATACATAATTTTCTTCTTATATAACGAAAAAAACCGATTTTTTTGGCAATTTTTTTATGTACATATTAAAATGCTTTTTAAAATTAAGTTTACTATCTATTATAACACCTAAATATTTAATTTCATTTACACATTCAAATTCTTCTATTTGGGTTATTGCACTATTTTCAGGTAATATCATAATTTTTGTTTTCTCAATATTTAACATAAGTTTATTCATACTTAAATAGTTTTTTACACTTCGCCACCTGAGAGTTTAAGTGCCTCATATCCATTGAAATTATTCCTCAGAAAACGAATTTTAAGGTTTGAAAAATAATTGCGTTACTTTCTACTTAACTAATATGACTTTTGAATGTTTATACATACTAATTGAACATTTCTCTTTTGTAATTTGTGAACCTTGGGTCGAAAACTGTTACGGTAAAAAAAAGAAAAAAAAAAGTTCGAAAAAAGTCAGAAATGGATATAGGACCCTGTTCCATACGATGGGTGAATGAATCAAAACCAAACTCCATTTTTCCATGGGATATAGGACATTTGTGCACTAAACATTGGAATGTCAAAGAAAACAAGAATACTAAAAAAATTCAAAATTACTAGGAT
Source organism: Melanostoma scalare (assembly GCA_949752695.1). Classification (NCBI taxonomy): domain Eukaryota; kingdom Metazoa; phylum Arthropoda; class Insecta; order Diptera; family Syrphidae; genus Melanostoma; species Melanostoma scalare. The sequence goes on along the minus strand of OX456986.1, from coordinate 63,098,754 downwards.
TATTAATTTTTAAAATTTTATTTTTAGTGATAGAAATATAAAATAAACATTAGTATAAATACTTTGGGTATGTCCTTCTTTATATCACATAAGCTTATTTTTAAGTCAATGAGAAACCTTTCAAAATGACACATTTTTTTAACACTAAATTAGGAAAAATACTTAAAACTACTTTTGGTCCATTAAATTTTCTAGAAAAATACATTTAATTTTATTTGGAATGGGTTACTAAAATACTTCAACATTCGTAGAAGCTTCCTTTATTAGGGGATTATTTATTATATTTTTTTTTTTATTTTTTTTCACCAATTTTGTTTTTGTCCAGTTTATTAAAAAAAAAAAAAAAATGCTTTAATATAAAAATTAAAAAGTCAGAAAAAACTACATTTAACTCCGTTATGTAGTATGACAACGTGAAGCTAAATAGTTCTACTTACATAAAATAAATTTGTTTCCTGTTGTTTACCTCGTTTTCTATTTTTTTTGCAATATTTTAAAAATATATTGTTTTTAATGGCTGCTTTTTTGAAAAAATCAGAGATAGACGATTACAAATTCGTCTTTGAAGAAGATTCCCACCAAAACTGAAATATCAAAGCATAGTCAACAAATAGATTTGAAACAAAGACTGTTTTTTGTGTTTTTTATCAAACATTTTATTAAATAAAAAAAGAAAATTATAATTCAAGTTATAAAATAAAAATAAAATATTTTAATTAAAAAAAAAACATTAAAATGAAATTAAGAACTTTTCATTATGTCATCATCATATTTTTTTTTCCTCCTTTGACCTTTACTCCACGAGAGCACGAAACCAACTGAAATGATCGCTGTTTAACTGTTTAACTATTTTTATTGAACAGGTATATATACAATTGGTTCTTAATTCTAAGATTACATAACATTTAGATATATTTTGTTTTGTTGGCACAGAAGGGGCCTAACTTTAAATATTGATTTGTTTGCTAAAATAATTATAATTATTGCCTATGATAAGAAAAATATATAAATTTATAAGGTGATTTAAAAAATCTCGGGTTGTTCAGATCTGGTTGTCTTTATGTTGAAGGGGGTTTGTGTGGCCTCTAGCCACGGTGGTAAGCTGAGGCTGCTACCTCGTAAAAGGGTATTGCCTCTTCGTCATTGATTGAAATGATTTCTTCGCCCAGTAGTGCCATTATATCTAAGTATCGCGGCTCGGGATGTCTCTCTTCGGTTGTAAAGCTTCTCACCAGTGGATTGGGATGGTTGCTCAGGTTGTTAGTTATTTTCCTTGCACTGTTCAAAAGGAATCTGTTGAGGGGAAGGATTCCTGATGATTCGTAGAGCTTTTTGTTACTGAAATACCTCTGTCGTTGACGGTCAAAGTTGAGTCCTGTGCAAATCCTCAGAATTTTCCTCTCAAATGCTCCGAGTTTTTTCATGCTGGTTTTGGATATACTAAACCAAGCAGGGAAGCAGTAAGTGATGATTGGTCTGAGGAGCTGTTTGTAGAACAGCAACTTTGTCTTCTGGCTACTGAAATGATCGCGAAAATTATGCTTCTATTTATACTTTTCAAGCTGACTGCACATTTGTCCATGGATATGGAGCAAATAAGCACTTAAATGTTTACTTAATTGTAATATATTATGTGAGCTTAAATGCTCTATATCCTAGCTCCTGTGGATATGGGGCAATTAAGCACTGACAATATATTTTAATTGAATTTGCTCTATATCCATTGCCCATTGCTATAGGGCATTTAAGCACTAAGTGTTTGTTATTTCAACTTCTCTACAAAAATTGCCTCACGTAGTACAAATTTTGGATATAAGGCAAATAAGCACTAAGAGAACCCAAAAATGTGTGGTCTGTAGAGCAAAAGTGGGTTTCGTAACTCTGTTAATAATAGAGATAGAGCAATGGGAATAGGACCAAACGATAGAGAATATTCGAATTAGTATAACTGCATCATTAACTCAGTTTCCCGAAAAAGTGGTCTATGGGGCACTTATACTCTCAGGTGGCGACTTTTGATTTCATCAACGAGTTTACTCTTACACGTGCTTAAGTCAATTTCATCAATATACAGCAGTCCATCATCAGCAAAAAATTTAATTTGACAATGCTTTATTACTTTTTTTATGTCATTTATATAAATCAAGAACAAGAGTGGACCCAGGATTGATCCTTGGGGAACTCCTATACTAGTTTCGATTGGTAAAGATAAATTATCATTAAATTTTACAATTTGCTTTCTCCCAAAAAGATATGACTTAAACCACTCATACTCAACCCCTCTTATTCCGTACGTATATAGCTTTTTCAATAATATCTTCCTGTCAACCGTCTCGAAAGCTCTTTTAAGATCAAGAAACACAGCTGCTATTTTCTTGTTTTCATGCAATTTCTCTTTCCAGTCTGCTATCACAAAGTTTAGGGCCGATTCACAAGAATGCTTTTGCCTGAATCCCGATTGCTCTTCCATAAGTATTTGGTTTTCATCAATATATTTCTCGAGTTGAATTTGTACTACTTTTTCCAAAATTTTTTCATGCAACGGTAGCATATTAACAGGTCGAAAATCTTCGCATTTGTTTGATTTTTCAACTTTTGGTACAGGAACTATCATCGATGTCTTCCAATTTCTTGGAAATACTCCAGTTGATAATGAGTAGTTAATTATATTTAAAAGTGCAGGGCCAATATAAACAAAACTATCTTTCAACATTTTCTTACTCATGAAATTGAAATCACTTTTATCTGGCAACATTTCCATAATTTTTAAAAGTTCTTCAATAGACTCCAATGTTTTAAATTTAAAATTGTACTCACTTATTTCTACTCTATTCAACCATGGCTCAATTGGAATACTGTTATTTATAGTTTTTACACTTTTTACGAAGTATTCATTAAATTTGTTTGGTATTAATTTTTCACATTTAATTTTAATTCCATCGAATTCTATAAAGTTTTTTTCATTGTTTATATTTCCTATGACTAGGGTTTTTATACACTTCCACATTGATTTTTGATCATTTGCTCCGTTTATTTGGTTTTTTATGTATTGACACTATGTTTTATTTAAATTTCTTTTATATTTATTTCTTATTCTTTTATATGCTTCCCAGTCCTCCATTTGTCCAGTCATCAAAAATTTTAAATGGCTTTGAACTTTTTGTGACTTTTGCATTCTGAGTTCATCATTAAACCACTTTTGCTCACAACCATTAACAGTTTTTTCAACCATAAAAGAATTAATAATATTTATCATTTCCGTTTCAAATAAATCACACATATCATCATTACACTGTATTGTAATACCTATTCTATTTATTGCACTTCTCCTTACTGACTGTATAAATTGGAAACTATTATATTTTACAAACTTTATCTTCTTCGATTTGTAGTAATTATTTTCATGTCTTATTTTAAACGAAATTGTTTCATGATCACTGATTTTAATGTCATTTTGAACCTTAGCTTCAAGATTTCTTATATCCGAGACCACATAATCTAAGAGCGACTTAGTAGTAGGAGTTATCCTTGTTGGGGAATCAATCAATTGTTTACAAAGTTTTTCAGCAAATAAACACTCAAGCTCTCTCTTATAAATACTATTTTCCAGCCAGTCTATGTTAAAATCTCCAAGTATTATTATATTTTTATCTGGTAAGTCATCTATATAATCACAAATGCAGTTACAAAAGTCTCTAATCGAAGTACTAGGTGATCTGTACACAGTAAGGAACACAATTGCTTTATTTTCAATTTCTATTTTTACTATTAAAATCCACAACATCAACGCAATTTGAACACTTTTAATAACAGTAGGGTATTCGTAACAGTCTTTTAAATATATTATTACTCCCCCTGTATATGAGGATGTAGTTTCACATCTTACTATGTGATAGTTTTTAACACTTATTTCATTATTAGTTATTTTAGTTCCAACATGAGTTTCAGTCAACACAATCATATCGAACTTATATTGATAAATAGTATTTTGTATTTCATTAAAATTATTGGTCAGACCTTGAATATTTAATTGAATACACTCAAAAAACTTTGGTTGCTAGTAAGAAACTTTTTCACGCTCTCTTTCTACCCTTTTCAAGTACACTGGACGACTGGACAATTAATGTCTCTAGCATCATGACACGGGTTTATATCTAAATTTAGTTTTTTAATTGTTAATATGCAATTGACACACTGCTTATTTTCATTTTTACACTCCTCTAACTTATGTTCATCACCACATTTAGGACAACTAGTTTTGTTCGTACAGTCTTTAGCCTTGTGATTAAACCCACAACATTTATAACATCTTCTTACATTAACCTTATCGTAAACCGTGCACTTATTCCATCCAATATTCAAACAAGGTCTTTCCGCTTCTAAAATGACTTTAAATAATTTACTGTCTACTTCAATTATGGCGTTGTACTTATTTGAATCCTTATAGTTGTTATAACACCTTATTAGCTTTAAGTTTCCATCTAGTTTATTTTGTTTTTTTATAATTTCAATCAGATTATTTTCATTTACTTTTTTATCAACTCCTATTATCGCTATTTTTGGGTCGTATAACGATGGCACATTTACTTTATAATTTTCTCCTAATTTTTCTTTTACTTCACTTTCCATTATTTTTGTTGATTCTTCATTTTCACATCTTATTAAAACTGCACCATTTTTGCTTTTAGATATTCCACTAACCTTAATCGACAGGTCTGCTGGATTAATTTTTTCTTTTAAGATTTCTTTCGTTTTTTCACTATTTTGACTGTGATTTGGCATCACTACAACTGGTGGGATATTTTTGACGGCACTAATCTCAGCATATGTTTTTGGTTTGTTTACTTTTTTTATTTCACTAGCTGGCTCTTTCTCACTCATTAACTTAATGCAACTCATAACTTTTTTTATTTCATCTTCTTGTTTATTTAATGCAGCTCTATTTTCATTTACCACTTGCAATACATCTTCAATTTTATTTAACGCTTTTCTATTCTCATTTACTACTTTGAGTACATCGTCCATTTTTGACACCATCAATTTCAAATACTTCTTGCACTCATCGCAAATAAATATAATATTCTTGTGCTTCAAAACACCACTCTCATATTGCCCTAAATTGACGCATTTATTGCAATAAATTTTTTTGCAAAAGGCATTACATGCAAAACCGTTGTCTTGCCTGCCTATTGCCTTTTCACACTGTGCACATCCACTCATTTTATTTATACTATTATAAGTACTGTATGTTGCATGCACCAATACCACTTTATTTATTTTAATATTTTAGGTCTCTGTCCTTTCACTCAATAACGGCTATGCCTCTAAGTTTCAATTTATCAATTTAATTTTCGTTTTTACACTTTGTAATCGTCTTATATTTTTCCGACTTTATTATTAAATTCATAAATCAACTTCCTTGAATCATTACTATCACTTCAGCAACGCGCGCGTCACTTTTTCAATATACTTTCAACTTTCTTCTTAGCAACTCTATTAAACACGTCTGTTCACCACGGCTTTCACTCAACCTCAACCAAATCAAATAGTTTGGGTCGTGTATTAACCGTCAATCCAAGGCAGACTGAGTGCTTTTATCTGCGACTATTGTTGGTTTATGTCACCGGACCATTGTCATTTCAAGATATACGGAAGGTAGATGGACAACAGTATCCTACGTATAAAGATGCATGTCTTGCTCTAGGCTTGCTAGAAGACGACAATCATTGGGACAGCATGCTTGCTGAAGCAGCATTAAACTGCACAGGAACACAAATTCGTCTACTATTTGCTATAGTACTGACTACATGTTTCCCGGCCCGAGCACAAATGTTGTGGGATAATCACAAAGATTCAATGACTGATGATATATTGTATCGACATCGTACAAGGTGCAACGATCTAACAATATCATTCAGTGAAGCAATGTACAATGAAGCATTGATTGCTATCGAGGATCTTTGCATTGCTATTGCGAATTTACAAATCAGTCATTTCGGTATGAGCTCACCGAATCGAAGTGCATCTGATTTACTCAACACAGATATGAATCGTGAACTACAGTACGATATTGTACAAATGGCGATCATTGTTAGCCGCAATGTTCCACTACTTTATGATGAACAAAAAATTATCTACGACCGCTTAATGCTGGCAGTTTCGGCAGGACAAGGAGGATTCTTTTTTTTAGATGCACCAGGTGGGACTGGCAAAACATTTCTTATTTCGCTACTTCTGGCCGAGATACGATCAAAAAATGGCATCGCATTGGCCGTTGCATCTTCTGGCATTGCAGCAACTTTATTAGATGGAGGCAGAACAGCTCATTCAGCATTTAAGCTGCCGTTAAACATTCAAAATAATCCAGATGCAATGTGCAACATAAAAAAACAATCGTCTATGGCCACAGTGCTGAAACAATCTAAAATTATTATCTGGGATGAATGCACTATGGCACACAAACATTCGCTTGAGGCATTGGATAGGACATTAAAGGATATAAAAAACAACGATAAACTATTTGGCGGCACTTTGTTACTCCTTTCAGGTGATTTCAGACAAACACTTCCCGTTATTCCGCGTTCAACCTACGTTGATGAAATAAACGCATGCTTAAAATCATCGCGACTATGGCGTAATGTTGAAAAAGTACAACTGACGGTGAACATGCGCGTTCAAATGCTTCAGGATCCAACCGCCGAAACTTTCTCTAAACAACTGTTAGATATTGGCGATGGGAAAGTTGCTGTACATGAAAATACTTGTTGCATAAAATTACAGACGGACTTCTGCACAATCATCGACTCGCAAAATAGTCTCATCGATCACATATTTCCCGACGTACACACACAATATGCAAATCATAAGTGGCTGGCAGAAAGAGCGATCTTGGCAGCTAAAAATGTGGACGTCAATGGGTTAAATTTAAAGATACAACAGCTGTTGCCTGGGGACTTGGTGTCATATAAATCTATCGATGCAGTTTGCGATACCAACGAGACTGTGAATTATCCAATTGAGTTCTTAAATTCATTGGATTTGCCAGGCATGCCACCGCATCATTTACAATTGAAGGTTGGATCTCCGATTATTCTACTTCGAAACTTAAACCCACCACGGCTATGTAATGGCACACGATTAGTCATTAAAAAATTAATGAAAAACGTTATTGAAGCCATCATCTTGAATGGCAAGTTTCAAGGCGAAAATGTGTTGCTGCCACGAATCCCTATGATTCATACAGATGTGCCAATTGAATTCAAACGCACTCAATTCCCAATTAGATTGGCATTCGCTATGACAATCAATAAGTCACAAGGACAAACATTGTCTGTATGTGGCTTAGATTTGGAAACACCGTGCTTCTCCCAAGGACAACTACATATATGTGGGATGTTCTCGCGTGGGAAAACCATCCAGTTTGTTTGTGTTGGCTAAACACGGACTAACCAAAAATATTGTACACTCTATTGCGCTAAGAGATTAATTTTTTTTTTACTGCCATAATTGATAGTAAAAATATAAATATTTATTTTTGATGTTTAGATAGCTATCAAAGACTGTTATTTAAAATATATTCGTTACTCTAATAAAGATTTATTTATTAACCTAAATAAAACATACTTTTATTCTTTATAATGCATTCGATTATAAATACTTCCCCGCACGCTTATAGTAGATAATTATTTTTATTTACATGGCAAAACAACGTTTGCCGGGTCAGCTAGTTTTTATATAAAAACTGTCGTATTACACTTAAAAACGTATTCGGTGAAATATAAACGCCAACTATTATAACTTGCTGCTCATTTTCACAGTTGCAACGACAAACAGATAGATCGCCGATATCAAAATAGTACTAGACATACTAGTGTACCTCGTATGCAAATTCATATGATTTGCACAAAAAATGGCAGTTGTATCTGACAACCATTTATAGATAGCTACTCCTGCTGCTGGACGATCGTGCCTTCTGAAACTTGCAACTAAGTTGAAATCAGGAATATCATAGGTATATTTCTTCTTCACCCATGTGAGTCTCTGTTAAAATTAATACGTTAATTTTCTTAGCGATAGTGTCTATTGAGTAATGGTTTTCAAGCTATTTTCATGCAACCGTTTCAATTCCATCGATAAATCATCGCGATGAGTTGTTGATCTATTCTAATTTGTTGTAAAAAGCGTCTCCTACTCTGTCATGATGAAATTTCCAGCTTCACTTATCCAGCCACTCTTCATTGTAATGGCAGTAAAATATTTGGTGCTTTTTATTTTTTCTGCGTTGCATAAATTTTTCTCTGTTTCTTCAATTGATTTCTTTCTTCTCTGTATTTCTCCGAGTTGGTAAGTACAATTACTATGTAATAATGCTATTGCATTCTTTTAAGTCATTTAGCAACATAAAAATTAAGGTGTCTCTTGGCTCAATGGTAGAGTCGTTGGCTATTAAACTTGAGGGTCTCATGTTCGAATCCCAGCCGTGGCGATCAATTTTTATTTATGTTTTCACTTTAAATAAACAAAAAAATGCAAGTCATGGCTGGGAAACGAACCTGAGACGCTGGGCTATGACGTTTTACATACGAATTACGATGAGCCAATCAAAAAATGGTGTCGGTCGCGAATTCATTGATTTACCCTCATCGCAAAAGTGCCAAACGCGCCTAAAGAAGTTTTCACTTCAAAAAACAAAGTGTTTTACCTGGGGAAAGCAGCGGTCGATGACAAGACCTGCTTAAGTATTTTTTATGCGGTGGATACGAACACCATGCAGAAAATCAAAAAAATTAACTCAAACTGCATCTACGGAAGCGGGAAGCCAATCAGCCAGACCGACTCATTCGTAAAGGTGTTGCTCATAAAGTAATATCCAGTGGCGTGGCGTCCATATAACACGATTCCTATCGTCTTACCTTTTAAAATGTGTCCCTTGTTCGTAGAAAAAACCAGCAACATAAGTCTACAACAAGTCTAGAAAGCAGTCAACAGCCTATCTTTGCCAAACATACATACAATGTTCTTCAAGCACTTTTAAATTTGCGAGATACACACACAATACACAAAGCATACACAAAACACAAAGGACAAAGCATTGAAAATCGCCGCGCAGAACATATTCTGTGTTTGTCCCTGTCTTTCCTACGATATACTTCCACCCCGGTGCCTCCCTTTTCAATACACGTTCTCTTATTGAAAAAAGTAAGACGATAATTTTCGTCTTACTGCAATTTCTGCTTGGAAAAAATAATACAGTTTTCGCCTTAGAGTAATGTACGGCGAATTCGGTTTTGTTGTGCTGTTTTTTTTTTTAAAGTGAATTTCAACCTAAATGACTTAAAGTATAGAAAAATCGGCTTCGATTAATCCACGTTTGGAATTTAAGGTACCTTCTGTTTATTCCTTATTAATTTGTGTAGGAGCCATTCCATATGAAAACGGTCAATCCGAAATGTTGCTATATCTCCGATTTTGCTCAAACTTTGTAGAAATGTTTCTTTGCTATCGAAATACGTAATAGTCAAAGGATTTTTTTTTGTAATTTTCCTCTCCCCTCCAGCCATACTCAAAGAACCGAACATAGCGATTTTATGGGCTTCAGACTTTGCACTCTTAAATTGTCTGTATTCAAGCGATTAGGACGATTAAGGTGTCATTAGCTGATAAAGCATTCTTTTCAAATCAATCAAAAGGTTTAAGATATTTGAGTTGCTTTAGAAACCTGATCCTTTTGAAATCAACACATTTTATATACATTTTTGCCATTTTTGAAGTAGTCCTGTGCCTAAAATATCAATAGTAAGTCCCTAAAAATTTCCCTAATTAAACCTTACAATAATTACAAATTAAAAAATCCAAAGTTGATCAAAAAACAAATTTTTTTATGTGCTTAACAAACATCCCTTTCAAACTTTGAGCTTTTGAAAAAAAGCCAATCTTTGGGAGCATTTTTGTGAATGTTGACTACCAGATATCAAAATAAAAGTAGGTAGAATTTAAAGGCCTATTCTTCAACTATAAGTCCTGAAAATTTCATTTTGTTATTCGCATGCACACTGAAGCTACAGCTGATTAAAAAAACAAGCTTATTTCTAAGCTATGGAAAAAGCCAATCTTTGGGCACATTTTTGGGAATGTTGACTGCCAGATATCAATACGGGAGTGGGCAGGATTTAAAGGTCTATTCTTCAACTTTAAGTCTTAAAAAAGTCTTAAGTCTTCAAAATTTCATTTTGTTATTCGCATGTACACTGAAGCTACAGCTGATTAAAAACAAGCTTACAAAAAAAATTTTAAAATTTTTTGGATAGAACGATATTAAAAAAAGTATTTGAAACTAAGAATTGTGTTTTATTAAAAGAATAAGCTTTTTTTTAATCAGGGAAATTTTTAGGGACTTACTATTGATATTTTAGGCACAGGACTACTTCAAAAATGGCAAAAATGGATTTAAAATGTGTTGATTTCAAAAGGATCAGGTTTCTAAAGCAACTCAAATATCTTAAACCTTTTAATTGATTTGAAAAGAATGCTTTATCAGCTTTAAAATGACACCTTAATCGTCCTAATCGCTTGAATACAGACAATTTAAGAGTGCAAAGTCTGAAGCCCATAAAATCGCTATGTTCGGTTCTTTGAGTATGGCTGGAGGGGAGAGGAAAATTACAAAAAAAAAAATCCTTTGACGATTTCGTATTTCGATAGCAAAGGAACATTTCTACAAAGTTTGAGCAAAAGCGGAGTGCTTTGTGTTTTGGAACACAGCTCGAAACACTTTTTCTATGTTTGATCCTGAACTCAGAAGAAAGTTATTTTCTTATTACTGGAGGTTGCAATACTAATCATTAAAATTTATGAAATTAGTTATCCAATCGAAGTTCAATTGGCTAGGGGTTCACCATTTCGAGTGTCGACCTGCTGGCTACAGACAGGCAATCATTTACTCGAAGTGTTAGCTATCTAGATCTTTTAAGACTTCAACCAAATGATGCGACAGACTAGAAATTATTTGACGACGATGGAGTAAGACAGTGGCCACTATGAAATCTCCGCTGTCATAAGGCTTCCAAACGATGATGTGGAACTAGAGGAGTGCGTGCCAACGCCGACTCATTCTTACAACTACGGTAAGACACTTTGGCCGCGCTTTTCCGGTGCCGTCTTAGGGGAAATATATATTCCTCCCATACGATTTCTTTCTTTTCCCAACCACAGCTATCCGTCTTGAACTTTTGTCTCACTCTATGCAAAACACCCTGTATATAAAATAGTTCCTCATATTTTTCGTATTATTGGAAATGCTAATTCTTAGCAAAATTATAGTCTACACTATTTTATTTTTGAAATTTAACTAACCAGCGAAATCCAAAAAAGTGTATTTTTATCAACCCACAACTTTAGTTGCTTTTCTCACTATAAATTTGTTCTTCTCAATTCACTTCTGTTTCTTAATCCCCTTTTTTATTCTTTCTTTTCATCTCATGCATTTCGTTCTTTATATTTTATAAATTTATATTTAACATAAAAATGATATGCAAAAGTATTTCATGAGTTCTAAAATTTATTCTTCAGTTCTTGCCTAAAGCTTCAACCAACCAACCGTTCATATCAAACTTAAAAGAAAAATTACTTGTTGAGCTTCTGTTCATTACAATGTTAAAAAACTAGGCTGGTTTTTAGTGGCTTAAAGTTGCACAATACTGATTTACATAGAGCCTTTCAATGATTTTACCACCAACGTAAAAAGACGCTGTCAAATGAAAAATTGCTTCAACACCAGAATGCGAACACATCGATTAGTCGTCCTTGAGTAGTTCGCAAAGCTGCGTTCTCCACCTTATCCTTTTGGACATTGTCTGCTGTTGGGCTTGCATAGTGGCAATAGGAATTTTCCAAACGAATGGCTTCCAATTTTCTTTGAAGTACAAGCATGCTCAAGAAGGGCACTTGTAAGTTCTACTACTTGGCTGTTTCAGTCATCATTGCTGATACGCTACCACTCTTTGCTTTGCTTCTTGATGACGGTTTTGCTCTTCATGTCTCATGGATAACACTTCATCATCTGATGCAGGATAGCACGAGCTTCGCCTCTATTACCACCATACCTGGTTGACTAGGCACAAAATCTTTTACTGGCTTCTTTGAGAGCGAAAATGAGAATCACGAATGTTGGAAGATGGTGGCATCCATGCCTGTCGTAAAGATTAATAGTAGTCGTGGTCTAGCAAACAAAAAGTCGAAAGATTATTTTCGCGGGTTTGAACGACTTCGTTATTTGTCTAGGCAACAGCAAAATGGCAGTAAGAGAAGGGACTAGCAGCGGTGACAGCGAATAATGACGAAAGAATCGTGAGCTGTAACTTGTGGTTATTCAACGAAAGTTGAAAAGGTCAGCAATAAGTGTAAGTTAATCATTACATGTTATACATTTATCGAATGAACACAAACATTTAAAAAAAGTTTAATTACAGATAAATGTGAATACGAGAAAATTTATAGTTCTTAATATACAGTTAACTTCACTTGATTAGACGCATCAATTTTTTCTTATATAAATCTAGTTTTTTTTGTAAGTGTTGGCAGCAATTGTCAAACCATTCCATTTATTTGAAACCTTATTAAATTCTCAACAAAATAACGCCAACAAATCGAAGATGAGTGGAAGTTAACGGATATTTATTCCAAAGTTTAATACTGATTGGTCAATCAGTTTTGAAATGCATAGGGAACATACATACCTATAGACATTAATTTTAAAATATACTATCGGACAATTCTCGTCGTGTTATATAATTCAAGCGATAAGGATATTTAACAGGTCCCCACTTGAATGCATGCATAAAAATTCATTTCAGTCAATTTAGCCCTTTAGTTGCAGTATGAATTCAAAAAAGTTCATATTTGTTTGTAATTTTTTTTATTGATTTTGTCAAGTCCATCCATTTTCTGGCCCACACTGAATTTATTACTAGGCTTCACAGCCAAATAAGTTTCCCAGCCAATTTTTACCATCGCTTCGACTTCGACCCAATATCTCAAACAAATTTTCAAAACCAAATCAATAAAAGCTATATGCACAAGTAAAACGGTTTTAATGAAACTCAACCTCCTACTGCTTCTGTACTCAATACCGGATTTCAAACAAAGAACACAGCAAAAATGAGCAAAATGCAAGGGCAGCTCATGAGAAATTCAAAGCACTTAAGAATAATTGCATTTGAAAATTGGGAAAAAACAAAGCGCATTATGGAATGTAGCAGCGACGGACGGTCTAAGGACATTTTTTGTAAACGATTGTTTTTCTTCATGTGTGACTAAGGAAACAAAGGGTTGAATCTTGAAACGTGTCTATAACTGCACGAATGAATGCATAGCTGTAGGTACATATGTGGTAGTGATTGTGTTTTTGCGTTATCAGCGAAGTCACAACTCACAATACACTACATTTTTGGCGTGGTTCTGTTTAGCGCACGCGAGATACTCACACTTTACAACCCAGGGGGCTGGGAACTTAAAGTATTATTTTTTGCTGTCACTAACTGTGCAAATTGCATAAAAAGTAAACAAAAGATAACAACATCATTTCCTTTCTCGTTGAACTCAATCCGACGAAACATTGTAAATAAAACTTTAAATGCCTACATGTATAAATGTCAAAAAAAATAATGATGGATCAATTTATTAGTTTCACAGTCTTCCTGGGCGAACAGAATAGTTCTCAGCCTCATTCAGAGCCAAAGCTGCGAATGTAAGGTACAGACGACACTCTAGTCAGAGCCGCACACATCAGCGTATAAAATCAATCCTGGCTAGACTAGACACCAGTGGCGTAGCATAGGGGGGGGGGGGGGGATATTGGCATTGACATTAAGGTGGAAGAAATTATCGAATGATTCGCGCAAAGCAGAGAAGAATTGATTTATAATTTCGTGTATTTTCATATGTTCTTATTTTCTGTACTTTATTATTGTAAATCAATAAATTGGAAAAAACCTAATCAATACAATTGAACAACGATTTTTACTTATGTAAAAATATTTACATGTCAACCCCCCCCCCCCCCTCCCAAAAAAAAAATTTCCTAGCTACGCCACTGCTAGACACAAATAAAAAAATGGGCACGACTGGGTCACAAGAACTTGCGATTGTTAAGTATGATATCTGAATCTTAAGACTGAGTACTTCACAATATATGTGGTGGTACAGGACTGCCAGCTACACATTAATTATGATAATTGAATAAAATCACACAGTATGTTGAAAAAAATTAAATATATTGAAGTTGCTAATAGCGGAGTTCACACTGTACAATTAGTTGGACAGTGGACAGACTTCGTTTGATGGATGTTGGATCGTCGGATGTAGTTTGCGTTCAGACTTATCAGACTTGTCGTTGCTCCTCCGCTCCATCCAACTTCAAAATTTTCCAAAATATTTGAAAACCATCTAACAAGTTATTCAAGCGGGCACATTATCCAACATTGGTCGTTTCAACTAATTGTACAGTTTGAACTCCGCTTATAAATACAAGTAAACGCTGAAAATTTACTCTAAATCGTTAAAGCAGTTTTTTAATAAACTGTTTTTTATTTTTAATTTTTTTTAAATTAGTTTTTTTTAAATCTAAATGCAAACTTTAAGACCTTGTTAAAATATGCGTTATGAATATTGAAAAAATTAAAAACGGTTTAAGAAAATCTACGAAAACTTTAAAAATAATTTTTTTTCAATATTGGTATGCAATCTTTTGTAAGCAACTTAAAACTTCTAAAATATAAAAATTCGTTGAGATTGTGTCAGCTATTAGCCGCGTTTTATTATCACAATGATCCAATCCGGATCGAATCTTGATGATAAAACAGCTTTAGATCATCATATTTTTTATTATTTCAAGCTGGTAGCTGTAGTGTGAAATTCGTTCTTTCAAATGACGTTTCAAAAGGCTTGCAGAGTTTATTAAATTTTTTGAATGGTTAATTCCTTGTTTTTTTTAGGGAAAATGATACTCATTCAATTTGTCAGATATACATTTTTATGCTCTTATTCTTATTAAATTCACGAATATATGTTTTGTTTTGTAAAACTTTTTCATTATGTCATGAATTATATAAAAATAAATAAATATGAAGCTTCTCGCTATCTGTATAAAATATTTTATTGCACAGATAAAAATGTTCATGTGGTAATACTGTTGTTATTGGAAATAGTGGAAATAATACCAACGTTTGCATTGGAAAATCTTCTCTTGTGTGGAATAGAATAACTAATTTTTGGATCACAAAAAGCATGATCTCGCTTTGTTGTTTTGATGCAAGTAAATCAATGATCCGATCTGGATCATCGTGATAATAAAATACGGCTATTATTGAGCAAGTCGGTTTAAGCAAAATGCAAAAACGTAATTAATGTGGGGGGTACCGTTTTTAGATTGATGCATCAGTCTTTCTCTATATAATTCTTACATTCATCACTACATATTAAAGCGTGTTTTATAAGTTTTTTTTTAACTATTTTATCTATTTTTTGGTATAAGCCTTCTGGTACATCTAAACATTTATTATAACAGAATCAGATAAGAAAAACTGCACTCATATATAAAAAAAAACATTAAAAACACAAAAATAAAAATATTATTTTCCCATCATTTTCATTTTGGGCACTAATTTTTTTCGTTTTCAAGCGTTCTTTTTCCACAACGCTCTAATTATTTGAATATGTATTTCAAAAGCAGTGTCTTTTTTAACTTTTTTTTTTATTTTGCTAAGATATTATAGCTTGCATACTTAGTTAAAAACTAAATCTTTAAAAAATGTGAAAAATAAAAAACCGATTCAAAAAAAAACATTTGATCCAACGATTTCGATTAAATTTTCATATTATTTCATAGCAATTATTTCCAAATAATGGCATTTCTATATTTTTCAAGAAAATATTGACACATTCATTCCTTAAAATGATGCATACATAAACAAAAACCTCGTAAATATTTACCATTGAACCGTAAGTTCGTGATGCCACAGTCATTTTTTCATGCATATCATCTCCTGACACTTCCTACAGGGGTACCCCATAAAAAAAAGTTTAAAAAATAACACCAAATATTTTTGGACGTTCAAAAAAAATAGACTGACTCTCTCTGAGATATTCTCAGACTTTACAAGAGTCTGTAATTTATTTGCTGATTATTTTAAATCAAACTATACAAGTTATAATCCAAATTTAAATAATGTTGACACAAACTAAAATTAAAGTTGTGCTCTCGTGTTTGAACAGTGTTAAAAAGCCTAGCCCTGATGGTATCCCTCCTGTGCTCTTGTTGTCCTAGATAGACATACACTTATGGCCATACAATTAAGTCATTTTTATAAAATTAGGTCTACACTCTACATATCCATATATTCAATACAAATTACAACGAAAACAAAACTTGTTCAAATTCTAAATATTTACAATCACAATCATGAAATAAAACCAAAGGAAATAAATTCAACTATAACAATAGTCATTTCTTTAACAAAAAATCAATAATATATAAAATAAGTGTGGCCATATAATTAAGTCACCTGAAAAAATAAGCAAAATATGATAAAAAGCATAGTTTTTTTAACCGCACCGTTGATATTTCGTAGGATAGCCTTTCTGTTTTGATACGGCGCGGCGGATATTCTCCTTGGCATGGAGTCCACCAAACCTTTGCATTGCTTTACGCTAATATTTTTCCACTCTTTCTGCAAAATACTCCAGAGAGTAGTCTTGCTGGTTGGTTTTTTTCCGCAACTTTTTTTTTTAGAATGTCCATAAATTCTTAATAGGGTTCAAGTCCGGTGACTTTGCTGGCCACCCCAAAACATTCACTTTACGCTCTTCAAGGAAAGATTTCACAACTTTTTACTTGTGTTTGGGGTCATTGTGGTGCTGATAGATCCATCACTGGGGTAATTGGGTCTGGCAGTCGCCGAGAAGATTTGTGTCCAGTATATCCCGGTAGTCAATACCTGTCATTTTGCCGTTTGTTTGACACAGCGGACCGACACCATGGCTTATGAAACACCCCCAAACCATTATAGAATCGCCGCCATTAGGTCTTTTTGGTGTATTTTGGGTTCAGCTCAGCATTTACGAGACTACTGTAAGCTCTGGAATTTGATGGTGAACCAATAAAAATCCAAAGTAATGATTTTTAAAAAGAAGATGGCAGAAGATGTCGAAAAGATTAATAAACTTCAATGGCGGAGAATTCGAACTGGTGAATGAGTTCAAGTACTTAGGTGTTCTTCTTTCGTCAAACCTCAATTTGAGTGAACACCTCAACGAAAAAATAGCAAAGACAAAAGCTGCAATCAATGCTACGTGGAAAGGATGTTTTTCAAATGGAGCGATTGCTCACAGCAGTCTTTGAAGCAGTGGCTGAACCAGTTTTGTTCTATTGGGCACAGGAGTGGGGATATAAAGAACATGAGGTAGTAGAGAAGCTCCTATGGTTCAATATAAAACGAATTTTCTATATTCCTGCTAGTGCGCCAAATTATCTGTTGATGATCGAAACAGGACTTTCACTCTTGTTTATAAAAACATTAAAGTTGCAGATAGACTACATACTGAAGGTAATGATAATGGTGGATACAAGGCTTCCAAGAATAGCGGTGATAAAAGCGATAGAAAACAAGACAAGCTGTTATGCGGAATGGATTGATCTGGCGCTTCAATGCAAGATGGAGGTTGATCATAAATGGAGATAACTGGGGTTCAATTTTATATCAGCTGGTGCCTGGTGGAGAAAGTTTGGTGAACTGAAGCTACTGGAGTACAGAGAAGAAGCAAAAGCTTTTGTACAGTCGCTTGGACCACAATTAGATAGGAAAAAACTATTTCCATGATAAAAACAGTGTTCAGGTTATATCAATGATGATGAGGTTGAGAGGTGAAATTATAAACCTGAATTACGTACCACTTAGGAAAGATCTACCATGTCTTTGTGACCTATGCAACAAGAGAGAACGAGAAGATGTCTTACATTTCATTGGGAAATGTCCAATACTAAGTAAAGTGAGGCGTCAGGTATTCAGAAAAAACTACCTTTCGGACGAAGAGAGTATTAAAGGAGTTAAACGAGCTGAATGTGGAAAACCTTCTTAATTTTGCCAAAAATGCGCTAACTTATAAGAATAAAATAATGAGTGGTAACTTTTGATATAACTTAGGATTGTAATTTTTAATCTACGGCGCTCATGAATAATAGTCGATCGGGTAGACGGCAAAATGCCATACATATACCTATATGTTTTTGTATTATTTTAAAGAGGTAAAAAATTAATTTGAATAATAAAAATAAAAACCATCTTATCTAAAAGCTTTTCAAAATGACAAAATTGGATAGACTGTTATACAAAACTTTAAATATGGTTGGTCAAAATCGAAACATGGTCTACCACATGAACTGCAATTTCAATGAAATATTAAAGACCACTTATATTTTGGAAATGGACTTCTTTTTTATTATGATCGTATCTTTGTTCCACAAAATGTACTGCCTGAAATGCTTAATGCATTGCATGAGTCACAAATGGGTATAAAAAAAACGAAAGCACGGGCTAAAAGCATTCTTTATTGGCACATGATAAATCGAGGTATTGAGAACGTTATCTTTAAATGTCGAAATTGTGAAAAATTCAGAGCAAACAATAACCACCATAAGTTAATTCCACGTCCCATTCAAACTCATCGTTTTCAAAAAATTGGCTACGACTTACTTGACTTTGGAGGTAGATCATATTTGATTTTAGTTGACTATACTTATCTAAATGGTTGGAATGTAATGCTATACATGCTATGTTGTTAAGGCCCTTAAAAAAGTTTTTAGTACTCATGGAATTAAAAAAACAGTTTAAAAACCGTTTAATTCATATGAGTTGAAAAGTTTTGCTAACAGTTGAAATTTTAGTTTTAGTCATTCAAGCCCTCGGTATGCGCGCTAAAGATAATGGAGTGAACAGAGCACTGATATTAATGCAGCTCTTTTAGAATACAAATCAACTCCTATTTCAAGTTCAGGGTACTAACCTTCTGAAATCTTAGTGAGTAGAAGAAAACTTTCCATAAGTGTTGAAGCATTCCAACCTAAAATAGTTCCAAACCTTTACCAAAAACTTGGTGATAATCAAGCAAAATACACTCAAAGACATGGTTTAGGAAGGAAGGTCAAAATGTAGTCCACAAAGATAGAAGCTTTTGGCAACCTGCACAGAACACAGATCGTACACAAACATTAAAATGAAAATGAAAATGGAAGAAAAATCTGAAGAAACACTGAACATATAAGAAGGTCCTTCTATCCTCCAGTAATTCATGATCGAACCTCTACTCCCATTGATGCAGATCGGTCAGACACGGTTTCAAATAAATGAAAAGAATTGCCAAGGAACAGAGATAACCTTAGAAAACAAGGAAACTACGAAACCAAACAATGCGACTCCAACAAATCGATCGGGTTATATGTATAACGCGCTACGGGAGAGAAATATAAAAGCCAAATATTTTAGGTTCAATCTTTTAATATGCGAAGCCCTTTTAAAAAGGGGGAGATGTTGTATTTATTATGAGTATAAATAAATATTATGTTGCTCTTCCGGCAACACCTTAAATACCTAAGTTGAGAAATGTCAAACTATGCACATCTTTGGATTAAGAATATGAAATGGAATTAAAGAGACAGAACACTACTGAACTTCGTCTTTGATTGATTTGTATAACAACTCGTAAATAATGTATGCATATTTTATAGTAAATGAAAATCTAGTAAATTTTTAACAATCAAAACACATTTTATATATTTCCTCAAATGCACATTTCGGAAGCAATGCTTCCATCGTCAGTGAGATTTATAAATAAAATTAAATTATTTGTCAAAAAATCAATAAAAAAGAAAACATAATGTTTCTAAACAAAATTACAATTGAGTTGAGTTGAACCCATCAAAACTTTTTTTGAATATTGAATTATTGATTTGTCCATCATCACTATTCATTGTCCATCATCACATTCATTGATTTCGTGATGGACCAACCAATTGAGGAAATATATAAAAAGTGTTTTTAATTGTTAAAAATATACTAATCTTTCATTTACTAGATAAAAAAAAGACGTGGAAAATCTCAACTATAAGACCCATCGTCCACATCGACCACAAATCGAGTGTTTGCTTTTTTTAATTTTGTGATTGATTGTTGAATGCAATGAAATGTTTTCGCAAAAATCAAATCGACATTTCTCGAATATCAAACTGTTTTTTTAAATTTTGCTACTAAACTTTTGTATTATTATTATTCAACACGGATGCGGTATATTTGCACATCCTCCATTCTGGTCATTATTCTATTCCTTATGTTGTTTTGGTCCTAATGGAAAGTTCTAACAAGCAATCACTCAACTGCAGGAGTAAATTAGGGATATAGACCCTCACTACAAAATGCCAACACGATTTTGTACTCATAACATTTTGTTTGGCTTCGGTCGATGGCATTTATTGATTTTATGATTTTCCCTCCATTAGCTTGCTATCCCCCATACACAAACACATATATATGTTCCTATGTTTATTTACTTTTATATGGCTGCAGTTGAATTTTCATTAAAGTGGACTGTTTAAATTGCAAATGTATGCCTAAGCAAGTACCTGCATAGATTCCGGTGATAAAAAGATGATAAGTTGAGCATATGTTAGGTTTTTCAAATCTTTAAACATTTAACGGAAAAAATCATAATTTATTTCTGAAATGGAGCAACCTTCTAAAAACGCCATATGCACACGGCTTTCTGGTAATGATGATACTACTTGGTTATATCTTATATGATATGACACATATCTGATATCTTGTTTAAAAGCGGGGTCCACACTGTCCAATTTGTTTGTCAAATTTGTTGGATGAAAAGTTAGACGGCAAAAACCCATAGCGTCCACACTCATCAAACAAGTCGTCAAACTTCATTCTGGTCTGAATTTCAACCATGAAGGACATAGCAGTAGCAGCGCAATGTAGGGATGAAATCTTTGAAAAGCAAGAAAAACAAAAGAACTGTGTAGTGACTAAAGAGGTGGCCTACCTTAAAACATCATAAATGTGCCGGAGAAAGAAAAAATATTCTTTCCGTACGATGTGCGCTATTTGAAAACATTTGGAAATAATCAACTTTAACCCTAATTTACAAACTGGGGTCCATTTGGACCCCAGAGCATGTTTGAACACTCATAACTTTTTTGTTTTTAAATTTTTTTTTAATGGGATTTTTACTCAGTGAACAAAATTCAATTTTTTATTCATTTCTTAAGTTGAAACGATTATCAGATGTTTACAGATTTTTCTGCGATTTTTTTGTGAAAAGAACCCGTCCACCCGAACTGGTGTCCATTTGGACCACAGTACTGAAATTCTATGAAAAATCATATTTTTTCTAATAAATAATTATTTTATTTTAAAAGCAGCCTAGTTTATGCTTAGAACGATTTAACTTGAAGTTGTGGGCAGTTTCGGGAGACATTTAACACATAAGGTTCTAGTGTGGCAAGGGCAACAACATCTGCCACATCCATCGCAGGTGGTTCTGGTTTTCTTGTCATCTGCTCTTGGGCAAAGGTGACATCTGCTTCTCTTACAAGAGAATCTTTCAGGGACTGTTGGTTGTTTTTCCTGAACTCTCCCCAAAATACAGAGAGCATCCAATGCAGATTTTCCAATGCCAGATTGTGTTGCAGGTTGGGAACGGTTATTCAATTCTGACTCAACCAGTTCCTCCGCTAGTTCGATGAGTTTATCACTTCTGTACAAAGTTTTGTTTCTTCTAGGTGGATTGAAGTGTCGAAAAATGATAACAGTTGCTAGGGCTGCTACGTCCAGTAAGTTGTAGAATACAACCATCGGCCAGCGATTTGTTTTGCGTGTACATGAATAAATTGAGACCATTTGGTCGAATACATCGACTCCACCTTTGGTGCGGTTATAATCCAGTATCATTCCAGGCTTACTTTGATGACCGGAAGTGGCTTTCTCACAGTTATGTTGTGTTGATAGCAATACCACTTGTTTGTTTAGCTTCGGAACATAACTCACCAACGCCATTTTTCCAGAAAATCCAAAAATGGATGACTGGACTGGACGATACTGCTTTTTGTCATTGACCTTTACAGGCTCATTCTGGTCATCAAGAACCTCCTTCGCTACAAAAGATCTAGGCAAATCTCTTTTGTTTTTCCGAATCGTGCCAAGATTAGTGATCTTCTTATCCAGCAACTTCAATGCCAAATCCACCGACGTAAAGAAATTATCAATAGTGAGGTTGCGTCCAGAATTGAAATATGATGGCATCAACGACATCAGCACATCATATCCACGACCAAGTCCTGTACTTTGGTCAGAGCTACCAGTGTAGATAGAAAACTTCAGTGGATAGCCCTTTGAGCTCTCACTAAGCCACCTAAACTTCAAGCCATATATGGCAGGCTTGATTGGCATGTACTGCTGTTCGTAGCAAATATATATCTTCTCTTATAACCTTTCCATTTGATTTAACTGTAAATGTATTATGTGTCAAAGTCACAATCAAATCAAAAATTGTTTATATCATAAATACATATATTCCACCAAAGAGCTCTGCTCCATCTTATAAAGAATTAACGTTAGTTTTAGATTATATTAATGAATTGCTGTGCGTTGAAAATTATGTATTGTTCTTAGGTGACTTTAATTTACCTTATATTCAATGGTTACCATCTTCAGATGAAACCTATTTTAAACCATCTTTGACTTCACCTCAACAGGAATTAATGTTGTTGGATAATTTAACATCAACCGACTTACGGCAAGTAAGCTGTATCAAAAACTCTAAAAATCGAATTCTCGATTTGGTCTTCTCTTCAGACTCTGTTAGTACCGTTGTTATTGAATCTAGTTTCGGTATTACTGATCCTAGCCTTGATGAAACTAACATAGATGACTACCACCCACCTCTGAATATTTTTCTTGACTTGAGTGGTGAAATCCACACTAATAGTAACTCTCATGATTGTTCCTATGTTTTTGACTACCGCAAAGCTGATTTCGATTTGCTCTGTGGTGAATTAATTATGTCTGGTATCGAAAACATATCAGTTTTTACCAATATTGAAGAAGCTGTTAGCAGCTTTTATTTGATTCTCTATAGATGTATAGAAAAATCAATTCCTAAAAAAATTTTTAAAAATTCTGACTCCAACCATCCATGGTATACTAAAGAGTTGAAAATCTTAAGAAATAAAAGAAATAAAGCTAGCGATACTACTCTTGACATTGATGCTGATTTCTTCAGTTATCTTCGCAACTGTAATCAAGTATGCTTTAATAACATTGTTATTGAAATTGATAAACTTTTTTGGAGTCTTGAAACCTTAAATGACGATTTTTCTTCCGGGCCGGATGGCATTCCTCCCATTGTACTAAAAAAATGTAGGTCATGCTTAGCATACCCGTTACAATATTTGTTCCTACTTTCTTTGAAATCTAGTAAATTCCCTCTACTTTGGAAAAGATCATTTATCACTCCAGTTTTTAAGAAAGGGGACAAATGTGATATAAAAAACTATAGACCCATTGCCAAACTTTCTAGCATTCCTAAACTATTTGAAAAACTAGTATGTGAACAGCTGGCTTTCAGTGTAAAAAACGTTATTTGCACACAGCAACACGGTTTCGTCAAAAATAGATCGACTGTCACAAACCTGCTATGCTTTCTTCAAAAATGTTCTTTAGCACTAGAAAATGGTAATGAGCTCGATTGCATCTACACGGATTTTTCTAAAGCTTTCGATCAACTTTCACACAATATTATTCTGTTCAAACTAGAGGCAATGGGCTTCCCACCTGTGTTCACTGATTGGGTACTTTCTTATCTATCTATGAGATCATACCAAGTAAAGTTCCGTAATATCCTTTCCCACCCTTTTAATGCTGGCTCAGGTGTACCTCAGGGAAGTCATTTAGGACCTCTTCTATTTATTTTAGCTATCAATGATGTTGCGTCTTGCATTTCCTTCAGTGAAATATTAATTTTTGCTGATGATATGAAAATTTTTAAAAAGATAACTGGTTCGCTTGATCGCTCTCATCTCCAATCCGATGTTAATCATTTTGCAGTTTGGTGTTTTAAAAATGGGCTCAACCTAAACCCCAATAAATGCCAAAGCATGACTTTCTCTAAAAAGAAGGAACCTAGCAACCCAAGTTATTCTATTTCCAATAATATTTTGAGTCAAGTGAAATGTTTTAAGGATCTTGGCGTGCATTTTAGTTTCAATATGGACTTTACTCAACATGTCAACTACATCGTTAGTAAGGCCAATAGTATGCTTGGTTTTATGAAAAGATGGTCAAAAGAGTTTCAAGACCCATATGTTACCCTTGCTCTATACAATTGTTTAGTACGACCTCATCTAGAGTATGCTTCTCAAGTGTGGTCCCCTTTTTATGAAATACACAACTCAAGAATTGAATCAGTACAACATAAATTCATAAGATTCGCTCTTAAAGGGCTTCCGTGGGTAAACCCTTATGATTTACCACCATATGAGCACAGAATCCAATTATTACATATGCAACTTCTTTCTCAAAGGCGTACCATTAATGATCTGGTGTTTTTTCATCAACTTATTACCGGACATATCAATGCACCTGAGTTACTTTCTTGTGTTCAATTCAACTTTCGAGGCGGATCTTACCACCTGCGCAACTTAGTTTTAATATACTGCCCATACCATAGAACGAATTATGGCATGAATGAGCCATTGACTCGTATGGGTAGACTTTTTAATCTTAACTCATGTTTAATTGATTTCAACTTAAGTAAATCTAGTCTAAAAAATTTGTTAAAAACCAGTGCTCCACTATCTTAAGTTTAGTTTGCATGTTTGCATGTTTCAATTAATTTTAGTTTATATATCACATTTTATATGTTTTTGTTTATTATATCACATTTTGTATGTCTTGTTTGTTTTATAGTGTACTTTATTGAAGATAATTTTGTAGTATTTATTTGAAAATTCTTGTTATAATGTCTTTTTTTTTTGTTTTTACTATTCTTACGTTCTCTATGTGCTGGTGTTGGTGTTATACTAACACTTGCATTCATGATGAAGAGCGTATATAAGTATGTACATATGAGCTTGTTCTAAGCTCAGTACTACTTAGTCTCTGAAATGCAAAAAAAAAAAAAAAAAAATTCAATCCTTTTCAGGTCATAAAATTATTTGATGACCTGACCAAGCTGAACTAACGACTATTTTTTTTGAGATAGGCATACCTGCCAGGAACAATTGATGTGGATGAATTTTACAATCAGTAATTACGTACAAAAGACATATCGAAAAACATAAGCGGGAATCCCAGATTTGCGAAATTAGGCAATTTTCATCGTTTTTGAAATTGAAAAATTTTATTGCTGACCTCCTACATACCTGCATAATGACATCTCTGCTTAAATTTCTTTATCCCTGCTATATATAATACTTAGAAACAATTCATACAATAGCCAGAAGAACTATAACTGAACACTATAAGTCAGAAATCAGAAAAATGTCGAAGAAAAAATCGTGTGGTCCATTTGGACCCCAGTTCGGGTGGACACGATTTTTGCCGGTTTGTAAACGAGGGTTAATTTAAATTATAAGCTATAAACAAAAGCAACCCTTTACTTTATAGTAATTAAATGATAATTACATTTTGGTACTACCAAACTATTTATATTATCCATTCATCGTAATTCGCATTTTGTAGGTATGTATGTATGTGCCCATCAAGGAAAAAATATTTTTCCTTACGACGCTCCTTACTTGAAAGCATTGTACAATGTAGATATGTACATATATTCTTATTTCAATGTGCCTATGTACCAAGGAAAATATTTTTTCCGTGCGAGGTCCATTACCTGAAAATATCATAAAATCCATTTTCAGTGTGCCCAACAAAGAAAAAACATTTTTTCCTTTCGAGGTCCACTACCTGAAAATATCATAAAGTTCTTTTTCAGCGCACCCAACAAAGAAAAAATATTCTTTCCGTGCGATGCGTACTACTTGAAAATATTTTTGAAATGAAATTTCTAACAAGTTTGACGACTAGCGTCCACATTCATCCAACTTGTTGTCCAACTTGCAAAAATATCAAAAAATTTTGAAAACCATCCAACAAATTTGACAAACCGCTTGATGAGAGGCCACACTTTCAAATTTACTTGACAAACTCGATGCTTGACAAACAAATTGGACAGTTTGGACCCCGCTAAATGTAAAAACATACAGATTTTGGGTTGTCGCTTAAAAAACCTGTAGTCACGCGCTGGAATAGTTTATATGACTGCTAAGAACAGCTATTCCAACTCAAAGAATGCGAGCTTTTAACGATATCTTGTACAATTGCTATGACACCGATTTTGAATACATCGCTGATAGTTGGTGCAACTCCACAGATAAGGCGGTAGATATTTTGCAAGGGGAAGAAAACTGCCACTATGGCTATGTTTTGCCAACTTCGCTGTCAATAAGGCGGTAATGGGACTCATTGATAAGCTGGAACCAGCTCCAGTTTTGTGCTCCCATCATTGAGAAGTTAAATATTTCACCACTGTCACGCTTCACGACTACTTTGAAATAATAGATAAGGATGAATTTGCAGCAAAAGCTGTCATTACTCACCTTAGATTCAAACTGCGTTGGATAAATCTGCTAAACAAAACAGTTCAAAGTAAAAGCTCTTATTGAAAGCCTTACAAATAGGCCTAGCCCGGAAAGAAAGAAATTAGGAACCGGATGATTTTTTTTGATTTCGGCGATGTTAGCAACAACACCGTTATAACTTCCCTTATCCCACCAGAATCTGAGGAAACCGAGCTTAAGAAGTTTTTAGTGAGCACTTAAGGAATTTTCCTTTGGTGAGATCGTTTTTTTTAAATATAACAGCTCTGCCGTCTTCCACCCCTTGTGAAAAGATTTTTTTTTTCATTAATTTAATTAATTTAATTTAATTAAGAATTTCGAAATGAGGGTTATATGCAAAGCAAATTACCAGGAAAAGTTTAAGTAAATATTGTTGTTTGAAGATTTTTTTTTTACTTTTGGTTCCTTTCCAGCAAAGTAAAGGTAAGCATTAACTTTTTACCTTTTGATTCCATTTTTTAAACGTTGATACACTGCTCGACAATGGTTTTGCCTCCGAAAAAAAATACATTATGTATTAAAAATGTATAACCTGTACCAAAATGTGGTCTCTATATGGCTCTATTTCATTAAATTACCGAGCTTGGTTGTGCCTTCTAGTGTGTGTGGTGTATATATATTACATATATACAATACATACCTATGGCGCTTTTTTGACAAATTTTTTTTTCACTCCCATCCCGAAATTTTGTGGAAAATACCTAAAAAAAAAATTTCCTAAAAATTTGAGCCCTTAATATTAAAATTAATTAATTAATTAATTAAAATTAAGTACTCGACCCAAATAAAATAGGTAGGTACGCGTAAACTTAAACTTTTTTCCTTAAAAATTCTATAGTTTAGAGGCATTTTATGGTATAGTCTAGGACATTAGTAGGTTTTCTTTAGAATTAAATGCTCTACAAAACGGGTCACCAAACCCATTTTTTTTTTTTGCCCCTATCTCGTTAATGACAATAGCTATGAAAAAATGTTTGCAACAAATTTGTAGGAAATTTACAAAAAACTTCGAGATTATTATTGCTATTATTATTATTATTGTTATTATTATTATTATTATTATTATTATTATTATTATTATTATTATTATTATTATCATTACTATTATTATTATTATTATTACTATATTTATACAGTGAAATCTCCTTTGGGCAGACAGCCATGGTGCAGACATTTTTGTCCGCCTAAGGCAGCTGTCCGTTTAATATATATATATATTTATATATATTTATATGCGTGTGTGTGTGTACTTATTAAAAAAAACTATATATACATATATAGGAATATTTTAACGTTTATTGAATAAAATTGCTAGTCGAGCTGACGGCAATGCCATAGCTTTAAATTCATTCATTATTATTATTCATTATTACTAAAGGTTTTTAATTTATAAGTCACTAACTAGGATCTGAATAGAATTATTCTGAGTTCATAAGTCACTTATCGACTTAGGAATACTTTTTATTTGATTCATGAGTCACTTACCATCTCAAGAATATTTTTTATTTATATTTTTTTAAGTTCATAAGTCAGTTGCTAACTTATGATTTACATTTTATTTAATTCATAAGTCACTTACTAGCTTATTTTTATTTAGTTTAATTATTTCATTGAATTCTTATACCTACTTGAAGAAGGAGTTTGAATTCTTTGGTAAAGGTTCATTGGCTTGCGAGCAAGAAGAATATCTGAAATAGACTGAGAGTAGGTACGAAACTGTAGAAACTTGTCAAAAGACATGTTAAGCAGAAGAGAAGAGAAATTTCCGCTTCTGTCATACCTCCTTAACCCAAAAGTATAGCGAACTATGTGATTAAAAACAACATTTAGCATACGTTTGCTATCATAGCTGCATTTTGAATAAATCTCGCAGCCATACGTCAACACTGGTAGAATTAAGGTGTTTGCTAGTAGAATTCGTATACTTAATGGTACGAACAATTGTGTGGTCCAGAGTACACTAAGTAAACCGTAGGATTTACCAACAATACAATTGATATGGTTACCCCAGGTTAGATTCCTATTGAATGTTACGCCAAGATTTCTAGCAGACTCAACGAATTCGATTTGGGCGTCATCAAGGTAAATACTTGTGAAGTAGGATAAATCTAGCGATTTTTTCGAGATGACAAGACATTTTGACTTCAAAAGGTTTAACAGAAGACTATTTTCACGTGACCATATGGCTATTGCAGAAAGGTCTTCGTTTGCACTACTTATAGCATGTTCAATTAAACCTAATGGGAAACTTTTGTAAAGCTGTACATCGTCAGCGTACAAATGTATGTTACTATGGCGTATAATCGATGGCAGTTCATTAATGTATAATGAAAACAACAAAGGTCCCAAAACAGACCCCTGTGGTACGCCACATGCAATAGGCAAAAAGTCGGAAAGGTCTTTATTAAATGCTACAGCTTGATATCTACCAGTCAGATATGATTATATCAGTTTGACAGCAGAATATATGAACTTATATGATTCTGGTAGCTTTTTACATAGAATAGAGTGATTGACTGTATCGAATGCTTTTGAGAAGTCGAGTAATACCAAAAATGTTACTTCGTTTCCATCTATTGAATGCCGTTTATCTTCTGTAACATTAAGCAGCGCTGTGATGCAACTATGCTTTGACCGAAAACCAGATTGAAAAGGAGTCAGAAAATGATTTACATCAAGGTATCGGCATATTTGTCTCTGAAGAATTTTTTCGAAAACTTTGGATAGAAATGGAAGAATAGAGATGGGGCGAAAATCATCACCCTTTGAATTTTTAGGAACAGGAATGACCTTAGCAAAAATATCGTTCACAGCATAAGACGTTTGATAAGAAATAAATTTTTTTTAAGCTGATATATATTATATCAACAGTTTCTAACATATTGGCATTGACTTTACCAACTCCAATTGAGCGCAGGTTTCTCCAAAGCGTTTTTCCACTAGAAGAAGGATTGAAAATATTAGAATCCTAGCTTTTTTTACACGACGTAATTTCCATCACGACCTTATTACGAAGCGAACAGTACATCCGACGAAGTTCTACCAAGCGGAAGCGCTTCCAAAAACTATAAGCTTGATCTCGTTGAAGTATGAGCTTATGAATTAATTTTTTTCGAATTCATAAGTCACCGACTAGCTTATGAATTAAAGTCAAGAGATATGTTAAAAGTGATTTAAGCCTGGTATTTACCCAGCAATACGATTCACAAAAGCTCTACAGCAACGTGTCTCCTATTAAATCCTCTTCTATTTTCCGAAATGCTCGCACTGCGTTCCATAACATTATAAGAATATTCATAACCCCTTGACGTGCGCGTTAATTATAAAAAAAAACCACTGCCTCCTTGGGTTAAGAAGGCAATTTAGAAACAAAAAACTCTCTAGAAAAACTAAGGTAACTCTTTATAAAACGTTGATCATCCTATTTTTTTTTTCTTCAGTTTTTCAAAAAATAAAAAAAGGTTTTCGCATTCAGTTTTCAGAACTAATAAAGGCATTGATTAATTGAAAAAATACGTAAAAAAATAATAATGATAAAATTAATAAAAACGATTAAAAAACTAAAAAACTCATCAAAAACGATTACCGGAAAACCATTAAAGATTAGAGTATTCGCCTTTAAAAACATTAACGCAATTGGTGATAAGTGACTTAGTTGGTTTTGAATAATTTTTTGGTAATTTTTAAGT
This sequence comes from Melanostoma scalare, assembly GCA_949752695.1. Taxonomy (NCBI): domain Eukaryota; kingdom Metazoa; phylum Arthropoda; class Insecta; order Diptera; family Syrphidae; genus Melanostoma; species Melanostoma scalare. The sequence goes on along the minus strand of OX456986.1, from coordinate 63,068,334 downwards.
CAATTTCTTATGAGAGATATAGATCCCTAATCAAATAAAATTTGTTCGGTCCGACCTCACCTACCCGTCATAAATTTTGTTGCACCTTATGCAAAACACTTTGTACATAAGATGGAAATCATTCTTTTCTAATTTTTTATTTTATTTTTCTTTCCTGAAGCTTATTTTGTGTTTTCCTTCGTTTTTAAACTATACGTTTAATATTGGTTTTGCTATAAGATAACTGTAAAGCAAATATATGTATAACATCTCTGAATTGTAAAATATGCGGTCTCAAACTTTTTTTTTGAAAATATCTTAACGAAATAAGTATATATAAGTAAATAATCAATATTCTTTATATAACAGATAGCTGCTATTACTAACGAAAAGCACAACAGGTCAATATATTATTACGACGCGACGCGACAGCATTAACTCAATTATATATTCCCAATTGCGACGGCTAATACCAAAGTTTTATTTTGCTTTACGTACATATTTGATTTTGAAACAAATGGAACATCTGGTTCAAGTGTTTAAAATGCGTTATGGTTACAAACTGCACGTATAAACAATTTATTTCATCATTCCTGTCCGTAAAGCTATTTGGTCCCCCATCTGCTCCAGTTCTCAGATCTTAAGTCAATGATTTTAGTCTCTTTACCGGTTTATACATGCTACGTGTACACGTAATATGCTTGAATGAATAAATAGCTTGGAAAATGTTATCCTTTTACTGGATTACACCGACAATAGACGTTGTATTGTTTGTACTTCTAGTACGCAGAAAGCAACAAAACAATTTTCGTTAATTTTGCGGTGTAGTCTTGAATGAAGATGAAGGAGGGAGGATTCAAAACGTGTTGCAAGAAAAATAAATGAAATAATTATTTCCTCGTGCCCCAAAGTTAATGTTACGCCCAAGCACTTAGGGGAGAAATGAAATTGTAGTTATAGATGGGGAAGCCATTTAAGAGTTATTTTGAAGGCAATCGTTTACTAATAAGTAGTAGGGTAAGATTCTGTGTCTCACCACCGGTATTTTTTCTTACAATACCTATACCTACACCTGACCTGCAAATAAAAAAAGGTTTTTCAAATTACGTTATGGACTCATAGATAGGGTAGGAAGGTAATGTAAAACTCCAGCGAAAAGACTATGCGTTGCAAATTGACTGCATTCTGCATGTCATCATCATAGTGGTATAGGTACCTAAGGAACAAGAGGAAAAGCATTTACTTCTCTTGTCTCGAAACTTCCATTTGTCTACATTTGGTGTGTTTTTAGGTAAGAATGTCCTACTTACAGGCTGTCCCGTAATTCGTGCTACCTATTTTGGTATGTGATTCTTACTCATATTATAAGACAAAAATTGTTCTAGGCAGTTGGAAGAATTGCCGCCCCCTGCCATACGAAACTTTTTCAATGGCGGAATATGTTTGGTTCGGAAAGTTTTTCAATAAATGATAAACTGATACTTTTTTTTTTCAAAACATTGAAAAAGTGAAGATCAATATCTATTCAACAGCTGAAGTCGATCTCCTCACTTTTTATACAATTTTTTTTAGCCATTTTTGTTATCAGCGTATTTTTTGAGGGATGAACAATAAATTGCGCTTTTCTTACATTTAATTTTACAGCTTCCCTCCACACTAATTTTACGCAATTAGAACTTTCTATTTTCGGTTCTCATAATCGATGAAATCGCATATTGACGATACAAGTTTTCGTACAATTTTCCTTCATTTTGTAGAAATTCGCATGAAAGAAAAACAGTTGTAAAGATAACAAACCTGAAATGGGTGCCGTTGAAACTTGTCACACGTATTGTTGACATAAACAATTACGTTAATAACTGTTCACCAATTTTTAGTAATAATGACAGAGAAGGTTATGTTTATCACAATACTGTAGCGTAGGAGAGAATGAGATGATTTTCGGTTCAGAAACTTATCGAATATTCGATATTAGGCCAATTGGGCCAAATCGATTCTTTTTTCGATTCGAGCATTTTACACTTATAATGTTGGTGCTAACGAAATAGGCGGGAAATTTAATTCCGACTAATATAATTAGTTTCCAAATTTTATTTCAAAATTTGTCGCCCGAGGCAACTGCCTACTGTCCCTGCATGGTAATTCCGGGCTTGTCTACGGTAAAGTCCAACTTTCAACATCACTTTTCGACGGTTTAAAGAAAAGGCTAACTATGGTGTTTTTTGATCTATGAATGTTAAAATCGAATTCTCTGTCAATACTGACGGTAGAGACCTAATTTTGAACTTTATTTTTTGTAGAAATAAAAATGTTCTTCTATTGGGCTCATATAGTTTAAGGGTTGTCAGATTTCAAATGGTGTTCAAATTTACTTCTCCGAGCAAAATTTTGACTTTGAGGTCATTTTTTCATAAAATACCTAATATACATAAAGTATTTTTTCTGATACAAAAAACAATAATAAAAAAAAAAATCATAAATTAATGCACTTAAAATACCATACATTTTATGATATTCGCAAAAATCTAAAATAGATAAAAAAATCTTGTTTTAGGTATCTTAAGGTTTGTCCACACCAAAGAAACATTTTTGAAACATTTCAGAAATATTCTAAAAACATTTCAGAAACAAAAAAACATTTCTGAAATATTTCAGAAACATTTAAGAAAGGTTTCTGATATGTACATAGGTGTAGGCTACGATACGTAGCTTTAAGATTAATCTCGGAGTATGATGTTAAATTCTTTTTAAGACAATAAATAAATGAAATGAAATGTAAGGGAGAGTGGGGCAGGAACGACCTCGAGGCAAAAAGAACCAAACCGATTTCGACCATGGTTCTTAACTCCATCTAATATCCAATAGCTAGAACTAATAAAAAACCTTCTTTCCCAACACATCCCTCAGTTTCACTGAAAAACTGAAGTTAGTTCCGGTTTAAATGATAAAAGTTTAAAAACAGTATATCTCTTTGCAAAACCAATCCAAAGCAAGCAGTTGGTAATTCCGAACATTTTGATCATTTTAAGTTTTTTTTATCGTTTATATGCTAATCTGGAGAACTCAGACCTAATATCCGGTCCATTGTACTACCAGAGTAGCAGCCTTCCTTTTTTTGTGTTGCAGTAGTTGGAAATAAGTTGTTAGTAATCTTACATATATAACCTCAAGCGCGGCGTCCATATGAAACTGGGAGGCTGAAAGAAAAGTAGATGCCCAGAGCGGTATTCAAACCCACGCGTCCAGCCTATCTACTAAACACTCTACCACTGCACCACGGCCGCCCCTCATCGTTAGTGCTTACTTTAACTGCTGGGATTGCAGGAAAAAAGGAAAAACAGCAAATATTGACATCCAGCCCATACAAAAATGAGCTTGAAGAGATTCAACTTGGCACAAGCGGTAGTCGGAAAGATTCAAATAAAAAAATAAAAAAAAAATACTAAGCCAAATAGTTAGTAGAAACGGATTACGAAAACTGTCTTTGTTTCTTATTGCAGCGAAGCTTATAGTAAGTCCTTGAAAGGCGAAGGATGGATTCAATGCTGCAAATGCATGAACTGTGCCCACGAAGAGTGTGCAGGCTGTGAAGAAATTGACGAGTTTTTCTACTGCGAGAATTGTTCGCAGTGAAAGTGACTGTTTTTTCAATAAATTAATACCTATGTTTTTTTTTTTTTACTTTTTTGTTGCTCAGTTATATCTAAAGCTACGAGTGCACGACTGCCAGGTCTGCAAATATTGCCGGAACAAGTGCCGTGAAAAATTTGTCTCGAATGGCTGACGACAATCGTCTACACACCAAATTAATTTGCAAAAAAATTAATTGGCTGCTAATTTGTAGACAAATATCTGTCAATTAATTTGTAGATATCTGGCAATCGCCTACACGCAAGCTGAAAAAATAGTTCATCGATTGATTTTGAAGACAAATTAATTTGCAGATGTGGCAATCGTGTGTACACAACTTTTTTTTCATTTTCTGACGTTTCTACAAATGGATGGCAATAAATAAATTTGCAGGTATAGTAACATTTGCAAATTTATTCACTGGCAGAAATTTTAATCGATGCAATGTGACGGAAGCAATGTGACAATGAGCAGAAAATGAATTTGCTGATCTAAATTTTAATTTGGTGTTTACACGGTTTGCAGAAATTTACAAATGTTTGTGTATCTATTGCCAGCTTTTTGGTCAAATTAGTTTGTCGACATTGTCAGCCAAATATTTGCCAACAGATTTGCAAAAATTCAGAAATTTAATTTTCACCTCATTGACAGTTTCACACATTGTCAGACGTTTCCAGATCTGGCAATTATTATTGTCAGACCTGCCACGGTTCGAAAGTTCCTTTTTATTTAATTATTTTTCAATACAAAAGGGACTATCGAGATGAATTTGTAGAGTTGTGTATATCTCTATATACAACTGTTCTACTATTCTGATTGCTTACTATGATGGATTTCAAAGTTTGAAGAATGATTTAAAAAAAATATTTGCTTACCTTTCAGGACTAGAAAAAAAATTTAAGCGTGTCTAAGGCTTAAGTGATCTTTCTTGCCCCACTTTCCCCTAAATGACTTGGTTCATAAACTACCTTGGGCTGGTGCATTTACCCACCCCCTTCGAAAAAGTTATACCCCCCCCCCCATGTCAGAAAAATTGCTGAATTTAATAAAATTTAATTTGTCAGCCTCCGGGGTGGGGGTCATTATCTACACCTTTACCAATCTTTTATATCAAGCACCTGTCATTTGGGCTAGGGCTAATGATTCCACCCGGGTAATCATCTACCCGGGTACCTGGTTACCCGGGTTACTTGTACCCGGGTAGTAAATTACTCGGGTACCCGTGTATTCGGGTATTACCCGAGTACCCGGGTACCCGGTTAGGTAAAATTAAGCTGGTACCCGGGTAGCAAATCCTGGAAAATTATTCATATGTAATACAATTATAGCATTTTCCATTGGCTTCACTCGAGGAAACACTCATTTTTAAAACCAATGGAACACCTAAAACAATTTCTGTTCAGTTTTACAATTGAAGCATATTCAAAGGCAAAGCATGTAATGACAAATAAAAAAACATCGACAATTAACGGTAACAGCCCAACCGTTGCAGTCGACTGCAAATGTGTGAAAGGAAATCGACATTAAACAAATCTCTTTGTACTTGCAAAACATTATGAAAACAAGTGCATGTGTTCCGCATTTGTATTAAATACCTAAGCAGAACCGTTGCGCTTGGGCTTGAACCAGTGCATTTCATTGAGTAGGTACTTGTTAAACATCTTAATCTAAATCATCTAAGGAACGAATAGTGGTGCTTAATTTTTTTGGTACCCGGGTAATCGGGTTATCGGGTAGTCGGGAAGTCGGGTAATCGGGTACCCGGGTATTACCCGGGTACCCGGGGATTACCCGCATTACTCGGGTACCCGGTTAATATTCGGGTACTCGGGTACCCGGGTATCATCAGCTCTAATTTGGGCCCCAACAATTTTGTTTTGAATTATATTCACAATTCACGCACATGTCAGTTGAATCTGCCATGCGAATAATAAAAGTTCTCGGCCTAGTCACAAATTATGTAGAGCAACAACGCGACGGGCTGGACATATTATGTACATATATCTTGCAATGAGTCACCCCTGCATTCTAGTTACACTATGACCCTGGTTAGTTACGTGTATAAAGTAATCACTTGGATACACACAGAAAATAAATGATGTTGAATTTTCATTGCTTATCCAACTTCTAGTTCTTCGAAATCGGTCCTTCTCTTTTACATAATTAGAAGAATTGTTGTTTTTCGCCCAGAACTCATATCTGAAATTGAGAAAGATGAAAAACTAGAAACTTTCAATCCATTTCCTTCATTTAAGAAACCATCGGTTTCCTTTCGTCACTTAACTTTTTCTTCAAGTGTGTAACCTGGTCTTGGATTGCTTAACGTTTTGGATGATTATTGTCCAAATTTTAGGCACTAAAATATCGTTTAATAGTCTTAAAAGTTACCAAAATTTGTGAGACGATAGTTGATAGCAAAATTAAATGAAACTATCTCTTTACAATACAATCGACCACTGAAGATAAGTCTTATAAGTTTTACTGTTAGTATAGTAAAATCGAAAGTCATTGGAAACTACATATATCTACTGGGTATGTGAGTACAAAGGAATTAGGAATATTAAAAAAACAAGTAGAGGGGACAGAAAGCCATTTATACCTATGCTGTCGTACTAACATTAACCTGTAATTGTAAGTACGGCGGCGGAAATATAGTTGGCTTTCTAGCACCGCCACTGTAATTGGTAGGTAAATCTATAACATAATTTCCAAACAAATACCATAATGAGAGGGATTTTTTTAACAGTTCTACTGCGTTGAAAGAATTTAAAATACTGTAATGAACACCCAACATTTATACCAATTTCCTAATCGAAAACGTTCAACCTAAAACACAACTGGCAACACTATAATGGAATGGTATAAAATGACAGGCATTGCTTGTAAGCCAGTGTGTGTGAGTGTAGAGATTTTTGACAGCAAATGTGGAAACCATGGAGAAGAAGCTGGAACGCTCTAGATGAGTGTTGTTCTATATAAATAGGACCGCTGACGCAACGAGCAGTTAGTTTTGATTATAGAGTGATAAAGTTAAGAGTGAAACGTTGTTAACCAGTGATAGTCCAATAGTCGAGTTGAGTTCGAATAAAGTATAGATACTGAATAAAGTGGTAGAAATAAAATAAAAGTGAAGTTTTATTTTGCGAACTAAGCGCACGTTACATTGGTGTCAGAAGTGTAAATAAAACTTATTTGACTAATAAAGTGTAAAAAAAAAAAAAAAAGTAAAAAGAAAAATAATAATTATATACAGTGAAAATGGGTAAGCTGTTAGAAGAGCTCAACTGCATTGAGCTTAAAAGTAGGGTTACCATTCGTCCCCCTTTTAAGGGGACAGTCCTTCATTTTCATCTCAACAAGAAACTAGTCCCCCAAAACAGGAAATGATTAAGGGGGACGCAAATGTCCCCCTTTTTTACACATCCTTAATTTTTCACCATTTTATTAAAAAACTGCGTTCTTAAATATGGATTTTTCTGTTCTAATTGTTTTCTTAAGTAATTCTGTGGATACTTCCATCATAACTTTGAATTTCCCTACAACTGGATACATTCATTTTATACCATTCAACGAACCGTATCCAACTTCAACTGCAAAAGTTGTTTTCTTTATGTCACTCTGCCCGCTTTATTCTAAATTTTATTTAGAAAGATATGTTTTTGTCATATTTTAATGTTTTTGGTCACATATACTATATACATATAAGAAAATAACTTAGAATGTCGGATGAAGATTGCTTTTATGATACCGATGATGAAAAAAAGTGTAAGAAAGCGAAAAAACGAAAAGTTTCTTACAACAAGATGTGGGAAAAAAACTATGATTGGATAACCAAAAGTACAAATGGCCAAGAGTTTGCTAAATGTATTGTGTGCAAAACTAATTTTAAAATATCAAATGGAGGCCAATACGATGTTAAGAAACACCAAAATCAAACGAAACATCAGACACGATCGAGTCAAATACAGCGATATAAAATAACAAGCTTTCTCAATAAGTTGGAGCCGTCGGCGTCTTCAAGCTCTGCCCTATCCAAAGAAGAAAAGACAAAATTTGCAGCAGAAGCAACTTTATCGTACCATACGATAATTCATGGTCACAGTTATAACTCTGCAAATTGCACAAGTTCAATTGTTCATACCTTGTTTCCAGACTCCAAAATTGCAGGTATGTGTTATTGATTCAGTGAGTTATGATTTAATTTACATATGAACACTTTTTTTTTTTTTTTTAAAAGAAACTTTTGCTTGTGGACGCACCAGAAAATTGGAAAAGTTCTGGCAGTAGAATCACATAGGACAATCATTGAGCAATTGTCGGACGACCATCCATTTTCAATTGCTACTGATGCCTCAAATAAGGGCAATATAAAAACATTCCCTTTAATTGTGCAGTATTTTACCAAAGAAAATGGGATAGAAACTAAACTTCTTAAATTTTATGATTTACCATCTGAAACATCAAACACAATTGCGGAAAGTATTATTAAAAATCTTAAAGAAGCTCGTATCCCTCCGAACAATATTGTTAGTTACTGCGCCGATAACGCAAGTGTTAATTTTGGATGCAAGCAAAGTGTGTTGACTGAGCTAAAAAAGTTCAGTCCAAACCTTTTAAAAATAGGGTGTACTTGCCATATATTGCACAATGCAGTGAAAAAAGCTTCGAGTTTCTTAATTTTTGATATTGAGGTTATTGTCATAAAAATATTTAACGAATTTGCTTCGCACACTAAAAGACGACAGGATTAAAAAAAAATATATGAGTTTTGTGATATTGAATACTCCGAACTTTTAAGACATGTTCCAACCAGATGGCTATCATTAGTTCCTGCAGTCGAAAGGCTTTATAAAGGGTATCAACCTGTCAAGGAATATTTTTTACAAAAAGAGATATGCTCACCATTACTAGAAAATTTTTAAAAAAATGAGCTAGCTGAAGCATATCTTTGGTTGTTTTCTAGCATAGGATCGGAAATAAATGCTGCCATACTTAAATTAGAATCAGAAGGCCCACTAATTGTAGAATTGTTTGAAATTATTGAGCAGTTACGATCATTAAAAGTTAGGCAAGTCGAAAAGTTTTATGGCTCAATTGCAAAACAAAAAATTAAATCTTGTCTCAACATTGAACAAATAACTATTTTTAAGAAAACATCGAATGCGTTTTTGGAGAACTTAATAAATTATATCGAATCTCGTTTTTTATTAGAGTACAAACATCTGGAAAAATTGAAAATTTTAAAGTTAAATACTTTTCCTTCATACCAAGATTTTTTGGAAATTATTAACTCCTTTAATATTAATGATATCGATGAAGATAATCTTTTTCAAGAATATGTAACTCTAAAGAAAATTTTTAAATTGGTGGAGGAAAAAGAATATTCTTTTGAAATGAAATGGAATGTTTTGTTAAAAGCGTGCGCAGTTCCAAATTTCGAAAAAAATAATTAGTTTTATATTTTCTATTCCCCACTCAAATGCTCAAAGTGAAAGAATATTCAGTCTTATGTTTAACACCTGGCGAAAAGACAGAAATCGTTTACTTGTCGAATCAGTTGAAGCAGAATTGATTGTTAAGCATAACTACAAATTGAGTTGCAATGACTCTTACAAATTTATATATGGAAATGACAGTTTGTTACAAAAAATGAAATCTGGAGATAAATATAATTTGTAAAGGATTTATTCTTACCTTTATCTCACTGAATGTGTATAGGAAAATATGAATACCTGAGCCTATGTTCTAAATTTTTTTTTTCTATTTATTTTTTAATAAAAACCAAAGGTAAAATAAAAATTAAGTTGTTTTTTATTTATTTCTAAAACTAAAAAAGTGGATTTTTTTTAATTTTGTCCCCCTAAAACCCAACTGTCCCGCTTTGCAAAACTCAAAGTTCCCATTTTGTCTTTTTCTGAAATGGTAACCCTACTTAAAAGTGAGTTAGGTAAGCGAAATCTTTCTAGAGCGGGATCGAAAAATGAGTTCGTCCTGCGCTTGCGTAACTATTTGGAACAGCAAGGGGAAGACGTAAGCACTTTTGTTTTTGAAACAGAAGTGGAAAAAGAGGAAGAAAGTGAAAGTGTAGATTTTTCTAGTATGATGAAACTTTTGTTAGAACAGCGAAACGAGCAAAAGAAGGAACAACAGAATGTTCTCGAACGACTCGAAGTACAACAAAAGAAGCTGATTGAAGAGCAACAGCAGAATATTCTCGGACGTCTGGAAGAGCAGAGAAACGATCAAAAGAAGGAACAACAGAATATTCTCGAAAGACTTGAGGCGCAACAGAATGTTTTGGAAGGTCAGAAAAACATTCTAGAAAGCAAATTGGGTAACATTGAGAAAAATGTTTGTGGCCTAGAAAAACGCATTGAATGTGTTGAGAAACGATTTTCCAAGCTTGAGAGTCAATGCGAAAGTCAGCTTGCCACTTTGGAGAAACGAATCGAAAACATGGCTAAGGAACTAGACCAGATGCGGAAAATGGAGCTACGGAAAACTTGTGGAGATTGTCTAAAGCAAAGAGAAGTACAACCTCCAACATTCGATGGACAGTCGTCTTGGTCAGTTTACAGGAGACAATTCGAGGCAGCTGCGACAGCAAATGGCTGGGTTGACGAAGACAAATACACAGCACTGACTCTTGCTCTTAGAGGACCAGCAGCTGAATTACTTCAAACTGTTCCAGCTGGTAAGAGCAACGATTTCAGTTCTCTCGTGGCAGCTATAGATAAACGCTTTGGTGATAGCCACTTGAAAGAAGTCTTCCGAGTCCAACTCAATAACAGAGTCCAGAAAAGGGGTGAAAGTCTACAGCAGCTCCAAGCAGACGTCGAAAGACTGGTTCACCTGGCATACCCGGATGCTGGAGAAGAAATCATCAACCATCTGGCTGTTGAGTCCTTCGTTCGTGCCATTTCTGACAAACATCTTCAGAGATCTGTGCGAACTGCTAGAACACGAACTCTTTCTGAAACTCTAGAGTTTGCATTAATGATGGAAGCATCTGAGCAAGCTTCTCAAATGGTACATTGTCAAAGAGAAGCCATATTCGAGGCTGGATCATGCCCAGGAGTTAAGCTACAAAGGAACCAGCGGAACGGACTTGCCAGATGTTGGAATTGTAATAAGACGGGGCACTTACAGCGACAATGCCGGTTTCCACCAATTAAAACTGAAACTTCTTGTCGACGTTGTGAAGTCCAAGAAAATCAATCCGTGAGCTGTAGAGTAAGACCGCAGACTTATCAATACCGAATTGGACATCAGGTAGAAAACCCCCAATGGAATTGCTGGGGGAAAGTAGAGACCAAGACTCAGCGGATGAGAATGGAACCCATATTCGGATGGAACAAGGAAGAATTGAGGTCTGCTCAAACGAAGGATCCAGACATCGGACCGATTCTCAAATGGAAAGAGAACAACACGAAACCTGACTGGGACGACATTTCTGACCAAAGCCCTGTTGTCAAAGCCTATTGGGCACAGTGGGATTCGCTTCGCGTGCAAGAAGGAGTACTCCAGCGCAAATGGGAATCTCCTGACGGTAAATCTTTTGTAATGCAGCTTATTGTTCCTCAATCGAAAATCAAGGAGGTTTTACAAAAGATGCATAGAAGCCCTACAAGAAGCCACCTGGGAGTCAACAAGACGCTGGAGAACGTGCGAAAACGCTTTTACTGGCTGCATGTTAGAGGTGACGTGGAGAAGTGGTTCCGAAATTGTTATGTCTGTGATTCAAACATAGAGGTGGGTAGGCTTACAGATGGACCTAATAGAACAGGGACATGGGTCACAGTGTATGGCGACCGGATGAAGACCCGGTATGACACAAAAGCGACAAAGGCAGGATTCCAAGCAGGAGATCGTGTGTGGCTTTATAATCCTCATCATCAAAAGGGATTGTCACCGAAACTTCAGCAGAACTGGGAAGGTCCTTATACTGTTGTCACGAGGATTAACGACGTGGTTTACCGCATCCAAAGAGGATTAAGAGGCAAGTTAAAAGTAGTTCATTGTGACCGGCTGCATCGATATAGTGGCGAGGCTGCAGATGGAATTATTCGGGACGAACAATCTTAAGGAGTGGGCAGTGTAATGAACACCCAACATTTATACCAATTTCCTAATCGAAAACGTTCAACCTAAAACACAACTGGCAACACTATAATGGAATGGTATAAAATGACAGGCATTGCTTGTAAGCCAGTGTGTGTGAGTGTAGAGATTTTTGACAGCAAATGTGGAAACCATGGAGAAGAAGCTGGAACGCTCTAGATGAGTGTTGTTCTATATAAATAGGACCGCTGACGCAACGAGCAGTTAGTTTTGATTATAGAGTGATAAAGTTAAGAGTGAAACGTTGTTAACCAGTGATAGTCCAATAGTCGAGTTGAGTTCGAATAAAGTATAGATACTGAATAAAGTGGTAGAAATAAAATAAAAGTGAAGTTTTATTTTGCGAACTAAGCGCACGTTACAATACTATAAACTGTGTAAATTAAAAAGTAAAAAACACGAGTTTTGTCAACATAAGAAAACTATTACTGCTAAAGCAAGTGTACAGGATATTTTCAAAAAGCAACATCTGAATATTTTCTACAATCACAGACAGGAAAAAAAAATTCATAATTTAAGTTATTTTAGAATTAGTTTTCGGAGGATATATGTACTTGTTCTTCTGAAACTTTTACATAATGTAACGTGCGCTCTACTACTTTTATTCGACATCTACTTTATTCGATATACAACTCCACTAATAATCACATTAACTCAATCTTTTCACTATCACTCTATAATCAAAACAGACTCCCAGGTTGCATCAGCGGCCTCTAGCCTCTTTATAGAGAAGTGTGAAACATCGACAGCTTTCTAGTAGTTTTGCTATAAACCATGATGGCTAGACACATTCTCCTCCCGGTATATTTCTGCACACACACACTCATTCACAAACAACGCCTTCAATAAGATGTACATTATAGTGTTGCTGCTTGTGTTTTCGGTTGAACGTTTTCGATCAGGAAATTAATATTAAAATATGGGTGTACATTACAATAAGCTATTAAAAAATTTAATGACTCAAAGTGTAACCACTTCTGTTTTCGTGTTGACTTGCAAATGATTTCGGAAGCTACGTGGTGTGAGTTCCATTTCTTTTGACGTTCATCAACTAAAAAAAGTTTTCTTGTGTTAGGGAAAACTCAAAACAAACAAATAAAAACACCAACCTCTTTTTTCCAGAACCAGTGCAATATCAATCCAGACATTTACTCTACACCTGCCATTTCTGTACTCTTTGCAGTCTTTCGCATAAATGCAGACATAACTTTTTAGTTTCGAAAATCAATTTTTTTTCTAAGTCTTTCCTTTCGATTTCTTTTTGATTTTAAACACTTTTATTAAAAAGTTGTTCGCGAAGCTATGAATAGGTGGTGATAGATACCAGCGTTTTCCCTAGGTTTTTTTTAAATTCGAATAGGTACCTTTGCTTGATACTGGATTGAAAAAAAAACCACAACTTAAGTAATTTACTGTCTCTATTTATCACAGCAAAATCAGAGGTGTATTTACTTTGACTTAATTATTTATAGTGTTGAAAACAGTATAGTTTCGCCGTTTACAAAAAGTTTGTAATGTTGAAATGAGAATGGCGCCAACATAGATTTTGAAGTTTTTTTGAACTGGAATACCTTACCAGCTTCTGGCTTGAAAAAAAAAAACATTATAAAGCTACGCCGCTGACGCATGCATTTTTGCTATTGTCACAATATGTCGTCATGTTTGTGTGGTTGCCTACATACCTACTTTTGATAAAAATAAAATTTTGTATGTGAAACTGTTGCCATCAAAACATCAAAATCGCTTCGGTTTGGGAAATCTCTAAATAGCCTTCTCTCACTGGGACAATAAAGCAATTCTCTTACGAAAACGAGTGAACCGTTGCTAACAGTTTTTGTTTGACACCTCTCCATTTTTGCACTTTTTGCTTTTAGAAAAATCACTTTTATTAATGCTATTGTATTTTTACACTCATTTATTGTAGAATGGAAAGATTGCGTCAAACACAAATTAATTTATATCATAAAACACATAAAAAATTATGTGTTCGAAGTGAAAACTTATTTTACGTGCAAAAGACTTGAAATAGTGCTCATTTTAAAGCTTATTTCAACCACTACAAAACATCCTCTTGTATTAGAATGCATAAAATGCATCTGCTCGCCGCTAAATGGCATTGACCACAACGATTAAATTTCAGACAAAATAAAAAATGGTTTTGATCTTTTATATCTAGCTTAATATTGTTCTTAGAATACTTTGTAAGAAACCAAATTGTCCATTGTTTTACCTGCTACAATTTTGTTCTTTATAAAATTTTCGATAAAACGTATAGTTTTATAGATATTTGCAATAAATAGATGAAAAACGTGAAAAAATTGCGAATTTTCAATTGCCAAAGCCAATAACTCGAAAAGTATTGGACTTAATGAAAAACTTTATATATGATAAATTAGGCTTTTTATCGATATCCGAGGTTTTTTTGAAAAAAAAAAATCGCCCCCGAAAAGGGGTGGCAACCACCCCCAGGGTTGTGCCGGCGCGGCGTTCAAATCATTTTCACTTTTGAAGTTAAGGGTAAGATGAGCCCGTTCACAGTAAAAAAATTCGGACCTAAAATGCTTCACTGACTGCACTATTTGTCCTATCTCATCACCAGCTACGAGATAGAATTAAATTGAATTTTATTGAGTCTTTTTGTTTTTCTTACAATGTGTCTTACAATTCTTATTCTAGGTTGATAATTTGTTCAAAAGCGGCTGTAATGCAGAGTTGGGAAATAATGATTACAAAAAATTTCAATTACAATTACTTGTAATTGAAATCATTACGTTTTCCATTACACCCAAAAGTAATTGAAAAATTCAATTACAAATTACTTTTAATTGAAAAGTTTCAATTACTTGGAATTCAATTACTTATATGTAATTGAAAACCCAAGTAATTGAAAAAATGTTGTAATTATTACTTTTTTCAGTAATCATTACACAAAAATGTAATTGATCACCTGATTTGCTCAACTACATTTTTAAAATTAAACAAAATTGAACGAAATTAAATCATTGAAGAGGTACTGTGTCAAATTCTTTCTTTTTTAGTGAAGAGTAGCATTTGGAGAGTCTGAATTCAGAAATTAGAACAACAGAAACTTCTGCGTTGTCCGCCGCGCGGTTTTGAAAACAAAAAAAAAACATTTCTACCTTCAAAAGCCATTTTCTCGTTAACTAATTGTCGTAGAGTATTGTGTTTTCTATTATTTTGTTGGGGAGGGTATTTTCTGAAACCCTTCCGGTGGTTGTTGAATAAAGTGCGATTTTGCGATTATCTTGCTCAAAATGTAGATTAAAACAATAATAACCACTGACTATGAACAAAAAAAAATTATATATACGTATTTGTAATTGAAAAGTATGTAATGCATTACAATTGAAGTAATCAATTACTAAAAAAGTAATTAGCGGTGTGTTTTCTTCAATTACTTGGAAAAATGCATTACTTTTTCCATTACATGTAATGGGTAATTGAAAAATTTCAATTAACCATTACATGTAATTGTAATTGAAAAATTTCAATTAACCATTACATGTAATTGTAATTGAAAATTTTCAACTACCCATTACATGTAATTGTAATTGAACCTGTAATCCATTACACAAAGTAATCATTATTTCCCAACTCTACTGTAATGTATGGCCCTCTTTAAATAATTTCTTTATATTGATAGCCTCGTGGCTGTCAGTGTCAGTTTCATTTAGTTGTCCTGCTCGCGCTCAAGAGCATTTAAAAAGTTTCTTTTGACGGTTGTCTTACCTTAAAACTAATACATAAATATTTAAATATATATACAATAGAAATAACCTAAAAATGAAGAGCTATTTGTCTCTATCTTTCTTTTCTTCGACGCGCATGATCGAAAGCTACTATAACTTTACATATATATATATTATATACAGTTTCTTAACCTGTGGTACCCGTGGTGTGATGGATAGCATGTCCGCCTGTTAATCCAGAGGTTCGAGTTCGAATCCCACCAGAGGCAAAAATGTTTTTTCTCCGGGTATCGACTTTCGCGAGGAATTGGCAAGTCCTCCGTTACTATTCATTGCCATGAAAAGCGCTTTCTCAATTAGCCGTTCGGAACCGGCAGAAAATTGTAGGTCCCCTCCATTCCCTCACAAGGGATGGTTGTGAGAAATGCGCTAGGCCCAAGGGCTCCTCGCTCTGTTGCGCCACCCTATTTATTTTTTATTCTTAACCTACAGCAAGGTTATGTTGAAATGAAGTTTTATATACGAAAATATATGACTTAAATAATTTTAAGAACGAGAGCGCTCTGTTTAACTATTATCATGACATTTGCACTGATTGGATAGTAGTTAAATGAGAAATCACTTTTTTTTTTATAGATATTTTTCTTTATTGAGAATTTAGATATTCAGTTTAATATCACTTAGCGCGTGTTGTATTGAAATTAACATTTATATTTTGACATTTTGACAGGCAAATAGCAAAAATTTGATATTAAAATTTGCATTGCAATTCTTGAATTTACATAGTTTTTGTCTCTATCACTTAAGAGCGAATTAAGTTACTTGTAATAAACATTTCTTAATCATTGAAAAAAAGAATCACAAAAATTGATTTGTACTGGCGTTTTGTATGTACTTTGACCTTCAGGTCCGACGTTTTATGCTGTTGCCGTTACCTCAATACGGTTAGCAAGTTGACGTGAGATATTTAGATATTTATTCGTTCTTTGACTGCTTACACACATTAAGAAAGAATATCATATAAACTAGTGGCAAGCTTAAAATTGACAAAAGTTAATTATGTAAATAATACTAAGTTGAAACAAAAATAGTTAAATTACAAATTTAATTTAATTTAATTTAATTTAATTTAACTGAAATTTAATTTTTAATTAATTTTTAATTAATTTTTGATTTATTAATAAAATTTTAATTTATTAATTAATTTTAATTTTAATGAAGAGTAAGAATGGAGAGAGAGAGAGAGAGAGAAAGAAAGAGAGAGAGAAAGAAAGAGAGATAGAAAAAAAATAGGGAGAGAGAGAGAAATAGTTAGCCAGGATGAAGTTGGTAGTGTTTGAACAGTTCTTTACGGAAAAGAACTATGTCACGTAAACTTCTTATTTGCCTAGGTAAGGAATTCCACAGGCGTATAGCATTGACGAAAAATTGCCGTTCTGACGTCAAACAAGAAAAGTAGGAAGTATAATTTGTTCCGATCTGTTAGATGAGGATCTGTGTATTTTTTCAAAGAGGTAGCAAGGCTGATGTGTAATAATAACATTAAAAAGCAAAATTAAAGTTTTGTATCGCATTAAATTGTCAAAGGACAAATTACATACACTTTTTGCGAAGAGAGATATATGATCGTATCTTTTTAGGCAGTATACATAACGTGCAACATTATTATAAACGACGTTTAATTTACGTTTGCTGACAGCATCACAGTTGGCAAATATCTCACAACCATAAGTAAGTACCGGAATAATAAGTGGCTTCTATAGTCCCATATGGATCCAGTTTGCGGGAGTTGTCATTACACCGTTTAGCAGGTATGCGTTGAAAGGCACAGCGCTTCAACCATGCTGCTCTTATAGCTGAAGTTATGTTTAAATTATGTATATTTTTGTATGATAAAGAACGGCTGTTACCCTACAAACACGCAGTCGTCATCCTCTAACTCGGTTTCCACGGCTCTTCCCATAATTGTATTTGTATAAAGTGCATAAGAAACTATTAAAAGTGCCCATATTAATGTTTTATTCAAACAAACCTCAAAGCTAAAATTTTTTTTTTAATTTTACCCGTTTTGTATTTTTCCAAGTATCATAAAATGTATGGGTTTTTGAGTGAACTTAATCAAAGTTTTTTTTTTATTATTGTTTTGTTCATCTGTAAAAATAAAGAAACTTTATGTTTATCAGGCATTTTCTGCTAAAAAAAGTACCTCAAAGTCAAAACTTTGTTTCGGGAAGAAAATTTGAACAGCACTTAAAATTTAAAATCTGGCAACCCTAAACCTATGGAAGCTCAATTTAAATACAGTCTTAAAGGTTGCCATTTCTACAAAAATTTAAGTCTAAGATAAGGTCTCTATCATTAGTATTGACAGAGATATCGAATTTAACACAGGTCAGGTTACACCAAAGTTATCCTTTTTTTAAATTGTCAAAAAGTGATGTCAAAGTTGAGAAACGAGCTTTACTGTGTAGCAATTTTTTTCTTAGAATATGACCAAGAATCACACCCCAAAGGATAATACACGAAGTTCGGAACACCCAGTATATAGGACGGTTGTACCTTCCCAAACACAACCGTTCTCGACCACGGTACATTTACATTGATTATATGTGACTACACGAATATATTAATTTCTTAAAGTAAATATTGCCGACTTTGAATTGGCCGAGCTATGCTAATTTTTTTTATTTTTTTATTTCAGTCTTGAATGAAATTCACATTTGACACACTTTTAAGGAATTACACCTCTGTCTCTATTAATTTCAAGATGTCCACTCAAACGACAACTCATATTACGTTAAAAAGAGATGATTAAAACTAAAATAGAATGGATAGATAAAGGAAAGAAAAATTATTTATAAAGGTGAGACAGAGACAACTCGAAATTGTTTCTGTTAAGAAAGATACACACAAGTGCACTATCTGTTTGACAACTATGACTATTTGGTCCGTTCGTTGAACTTTCCCAGGGTTGACCCAGGTTTTCTTTACAACCCTATGAGTTGTCAAAAAAAACCTGGGTTTTCCAGTCCTCAAAAAACGCTACACCATAAATCACCACACATCCCTGTCATTAAAAAAGAAATACATGCCATTTGACAGCCCTCTAATCTGGGAAAACCTATGGCAAACCTATGGCTCAAAAAACACTCAATTTGACATTTAGGGCGAATTTAGGTTTCTCAAAAAACGCTTTGTGGCGACCCTAGGGCAACCCCAGGGCTTCAACGAACAAACCTATTGTCTTACAGATTGGTTTTTCGTATCAGAATGATAAGTTTCACAGAGTTAGTCAATGACATTACAGGTTTTCGTTTTGTTTTTATCTTATAGTTACTTTATGAATAAAATCTTATTTGATAAATTGCCTCCAAGTTGGCTTAGAATAAAATCACTTCTTGGAGTTTAATTAATAACTTAGTTGCTTTCAGTCGTATTTATAAAATTTGTTTAAAACATCCTTAGACAACTGTCCAGCTAGACGGTGTCTAAAGAGTTGGACTAGGCTTAGTCAATTTCGTATTTATAAATACATTCCAACAGTTGTCTAAACAACCCTTCAAACTGCCAATTTTGAACGAAAAACTAAATAGTGGCGTTCATGATGTATCCGTGCAGTACCATTTTTTGTGTTTTGATATAGGAGTACAACAACTAAAAGGCTCTGAGAGAGTGTGGCGTAGGACTTGAACTAGACCAAAAAAAACAGCTGATTTGACTTTGTGTTACAGCTTTTCCAAGTCTCATAAAATGATGAAATTTGTGCAATTTATAAATGAATTTGTTGAAAGTAGTATTTTTGCACCTCAAACTACTTAATTTTTCGATCTTAATACTCTCAACAGTGTTTTATAGCATGTTCAACAAAATTGTTTTTTGTTGTATCAAACGTCACTTTAGCCACAGTTTAGGCAAGCAATTTCGGTGTCTAAAGTTAGACATTCCTTAGACAGCTATGAAAGTGTTTATAAATACGATTTGGACTTGGACACTGTTCTAAGAGCTGTCCAAAGTTAGACAAACTTTGGAATAGGATTATAAATACGACTGTATGTGTTCAAGTAAGATTTTGAGGCACTTGTACTTTGTACTTATTATTACGTTAACTTGAGTTATGAACAAGTGCAAAGTTTTTTTTAATTTATTAATATTCACCTTTCTAAATTAAATCGGAAATATATAGGATGTAGATGTGCTAGCCCCTATAACTACCTGGCAATTGCTTTTTGTAAAAAGCGGAGAGAAAAAAGCTGTCTTCATCTGCGATTTGGAAAAATGGATCGGAACCCTCGTTCAGGATTCAGGATACTTATTGGCGACATATAGTATCTATCCCTGACGGAGAACTGCAAATTTTCCGTGTATATTTGTTGGATTTCAGAATTTTCATGTGTTTCCAAACGCGAAATCCATTTTTTCGAAATGGAAATCAAGTAATCAAGCAACGCAACGATTTTAGATTCCTGATACAGAGATTTATTGCTAAACCATTTACCCGATGGTCTTCTGTTTTTGGAAATACATTTTCTAATGACCTGCCTTTCAAATCGTTGCAGTTCTTCCGCCACATTGGGGGTGATGTGGAACCACGTTAAGAAGCCGTAAGTGATAAGAGGCCTAAATAATGTTTTATACATGAGAAGCTTGGTTTTTCTTTCAACTTCGCAGGAGCAATGCTAAGGAGCTTATTCAAGATTGCTGCGGCACCCTTGCTTTTACTCAAAAAATTCTTGTATGAGCATTTATTTTAAGTCGTTCATGAAAATCTATTCCTAAGTATTTTATCCATTTCTTGAGTGGTATGAGTTTGCCCTCAATCATCAGTTTAAGTTGTTTGCTTTCGCGAACCGCTAGATGGTGGTCTCTCCCCGATGCATTGCGGAAGCAGATAAGCTCTCATTTATCAATATTGATCTCAATTCCCCATTTTCTATAGTAAGGCACTAGGTTATTTAAATGGTCCTTTACCTGTCTAAGAGCAACGTGGGGTCTTTCATGTGCGCTATAAATAATTGTGTCATCAGCATATAAGATAGATTTTGAGTTGTTAAGTTGGATTGGAAAGTCGTATAGATATATATTGAATAAAAAGGGTCCTAGAATAGAGCCCTGGGGGTCTCCAGCAATGTTTGGGATGAAATTTCTTCTTCATAATGAATAAACAGACTGCGGTTGGATAGAAAACTTTGAATTAATTTTATAACATAAGGAGGGAAATTAAGTTGGGTGAGTTTATAGACAAGACCGTCATGCCAGACGGAGTCAAAGGCTTTGGTTAGATCTAAAGCGCATGCAACTGTGCATTTTTGATCCCTCAGGTTGTTCAGTTTTCAGTATACTATTTTGTAGATATAATAACGCATGCTCTGTGGACTGTGGAACGTCCTCTCTTAAACCCAAATTGTTGGTGCTGGGTTAAATTCATATTTGTAAGAAACTCTTGCATTTTCATAAGGATTACTTTCTCGAGAATTTTACCTACATTGGATAACATTGATATAGAATATGGAATATGACATCGACATTGATATATGTCGAAAGTTCTCTATACTGTTTAATCTACCATTTTTTTTAAAGGAATCAGCTTGGCATACTTCCATTGCAATGAAAAAGAGCAGTTATTAATGCTGTTGTTTAGTAATGAGGTTAAGTAGGTAGTGTGGATTTAATTTTTCTTAAAACAAAGTTTGAAATGCAGTCGGGACCGGAAGAATTTTTGTTGTTTAGAGAATAAATTATTGATTCTATTAGTTCTTTGGAAATGAAATTTGAATTATGTTGCGAAAGCAAGCTGTTTGAAGTGGAAAAGGTATCTATTTGCAAATTGTTATTCCAAGCCATAAAGGCGTTGTTGGAAGTTAGAACAGTTATCATTATCATCCTGAGGAATTTTCAAGGTGTAGAGGTTAGTATAAAACGTTTTAAACGCTTCAATTTTTCTAAAGGTGTAGTTGGAATTCTATTGCCCAGGGAAAGCTTTTGATTGGGATGTTGAGATTTTTTCCTGCCTGTTAATCGATTTATTGTTTTAAAGACGTTGGGACAGGGTTTAACACTATTAAGTTTCGCTCGGAATTTACTGTTGGCCTCACATCTAACCCTATCTTTAATTATTTTACTAAGGCAGCTTATCCTTGAAGATAGTTCAGCGTAATACGAGTTTGTTCGACTACCAAAGCGATGATAAGGCCTTTTAAGTTGTTTTTTCCAGGCTTTCCTGACTTTAAATAATTTTAGTGTAGCGTCCGAGATGGTGTAATGATTTGCTTTAGTTAGTATTTCTTTGCTATGATTGTTTATAGTGGAACATATGGAGTTGCTTATTGCGGAGATATAATTTTCAATTTCCTGGTTGGATAGATTCTTATTGGTTGGTATGACTAGATTTTCGAGCTAAAAATTTAGAGAAGTGTTGAAGTTTGTCCAGTTGGTGTTTTTCAAAATTATTGTTTTTTGGGGGTATTGAAAAAAACGGAGAAGAGTTTTGAAGCAGGATGCTCATAAAAACTGAGTAATGGTCAGAAACGTTGTCGAGAGTTAGACATGCTACATTTGTAGATTGGACGAGATAATAAAGAAATCTATATGTGACCCAGAACTGGGGCGAGTCGGCCCTTCGGCAGCTATAATGTCTAAATCAAGGAAACGATCTCTAGTGTACCATTGGGCAAGACCGCAAGATGGTTACCATTAAAATTTGATGTGCTTTCACTCCATAACGGGTTGCGGGAGTTGAAATCCCCATCAAAAAGATCATCTAGGGCTGTTTGTATATTTGAACCAATATTGCAGGGAACATAGATTGAAACTAAAGCTATTGTTGCGGAGGATTCTTGAAATGTAACTGGTAGTAAAGCTATTGTTGCAGATATAATGCTATTGTGAAAAGATTTTTGATAGTATTTGTATTTGTTATTAAGTAAGATGCCCCTGCCACGGCCTTAATTATTGCAAATCAGATCATATTCATTATTGAACCGAGAATTATTCTTTTTTGGCAAACAGGTTTCTTGTAGGAATAGGGCTAAAGGTTGAGTTTCCTTCAATAGTAGCTCAACTTCGATCTTTTTATCTAGGGGATTAAAAGAATTTACATTAGCGGTTATGATTTTCAGATTCATGGTTGGGTGATTGAGGCGAGGAAAGCCAAATAGGCTTGTGGTTTATGGAGCTCATCCAACTTTAAATAAGCGGGCCAAAATTCTTTATTTTGGCAAATAATTGGCTAAATGGAATGCCAAACATCTCGATTCATTCAAGAAATCAGCCATAACGTTGCTGTTATCAGCTGGACCAGTTTTGGGAGTTAAGGGGTCTTTACCCCGCAATGCTTCGGCAAATGATATTCCCTTTTGCGGAGTATTACCAACCATGTTTGTAACTGACTGATTCAACTCAACTTTTTTGTTGAAGCCAAATACCTTGTCTGTTGCTTTTTGTTTTAAAAGCTCCTTCCTTTTGGGGCAGCCTTTGTAGCTGGCAGGATGACCAGCAATGCCACAGTTGTTACAGGACGCTATAGACGTGTAATCTATGCTCACAACTGCCAGGCTCATGATCCTTCAAACATTTGACATACCTCATGGCGTGGGAGCAATATGCTGACATGTGTCCAAACCTTTGGCACCTGTAACATTGCTTTATTCCAGAGCTCTTTAGAGAATCCCAGCGTATTCTATGTCTCATTAAATATTTAATATTTTTTATTTTTGTGAGGCTTTCACGGTCTTCTACTGGACATAGGAACATATCCAAAGGGATGTTGTTCTCCTTAGACCATTTGGTCTCAAAGATCTTTGCCGTTACCCTGAGCGAGGGTTCAGTCTTTTGAGTTTCTGCAGCTATAACTGAAGGAGGGAAATTTCCCGGAATACCCTTAAGTATAGTATGATACTTTTTCCTTTCCTTTGGCGCAAAGGAGAAAGAATCAACTTTGTTCAGCTTAAATTGCTCCAGTAGGAGGCTATGCACATCTACATCCCTCACAAACGCCAACATCATGTAAATAATTTCTGATTGAATCTGCTAAACCTCATATATATAAAAAAAAATTTGAGTAATGGACCCCCCCCCCCCCCCTCCCATGCCCAAATCCTGGATCCGCCACTGGTCATAAACAACGACCTGACACATTTACACAAATATATTCAAGAGACACCGTCACCATCAGATGCTGAGAATAACGGACTAAAAAGTTGAGAGAGTTATAACAATATAATTTTCATAAGACATAAATGTATCAGAATTGCCTGTGGTGCCGTTTTGTGGAAACAGTTTTTGAAACTCTTTTTTAAAATGGGTTAACAGAAACTTCTTATCGGTCTCCCAGTTTTTTATTTAAAATGTTAATAAGTTTCTTATGAGTTTTTTGTCATGAAAGCAGTTTGTTTTCACATAAATTAAAAAAAAGATTTTCTTCTTGCTGCATGCAATTTTATTCAAATCGTTGAAACCGTTTTCGAGAAAATGCAAAACTTAAAGCAGTTGTAAAAGCAATCAAATTTATAAAAGCTTTAACTATCTCCAAGTTTTAAATACTGTATCTAGCACATTTGAGCAATTTCATGTGACCCCGTGAACATTAGAGTGAATTGTTAATGTGAACAAAGCTTAAAAACTTTGATAAATTTGGGCCAAGCAATGCCGTTTAGCTTTTTAAATTTTTTTTTGGTATTCGGTAGAATGTGTTTTAAAATAAACAAAAAGGGAAATGCAAATGCGAAATGGTTTCTGATTTGGTGTTTAATATTCCTTTTTTTCGGATAATTCTCTTGCCAAATCGGTATAATGGTCTTAAGCCTTTAAGTTTAATTCTCTTTTTTACTGTATATTTATTTTAGTACCGCTTCTACGAGTTCATAACCTCCGACAAAAAAAGAAGACGTCATAACGGAATCTACAACGCTCACCACCAAGAACAAGTCTCATAAGCAACCGCCTATATGATTTCTGTAAATGGATTACCAATTTTATTTGTTAAAAGCATTGGATTTAAACATTTTATGTTTATTGTTGAACCCAATTACGATGTTCCCGTAGCCGCGACTATTTTATCCCGGTTGAAACATTTTTATAATCGGGTTCGGGAAAATATTCAAAATGCGACAGGTTCTGTACCTTTCGTAAGCTTAACTACATACGGTTGGTGGGCCAGAGCTCAGAACTCGTTCATATCGGTTACCCTGCATTTTATTGATGATGATTGGGAATTGAAGAACTCTACATTATGTGTCGATTGTCGAATACATGGATGTTAAACACACTGCAAAAAAGCTAGCAAAGCTATTAGAAATGGTAATGGCTGAATGGGAACTGCAAGGAAAAGTACATGCTGTTGTTACTGATAATGCTGCTAATATTGTATCTTCAGTTAATATTATTGAAGAAATTCAAAACAGTGTTTGTTGTGCAGCAAACACACCGCAAATCTGTGTGAAACGTGAGTTAGGATCGATCAGGAAGTGGGGCGTATCTCGATCTATTGCTTTTAGACTAAGAATTAAACTTACTGACGACATTCTGCGGAGTAGGAAAAATTGTTTGACGACGGTTGAGTACCACAGTGACCACTTTGGACTCACCGCCATCATATTGCTTCCGAACGACCTTGTGAGACTTGAGGAGTAGGTACGTGCCGAGGTTTACTGACCGACACGATTTGGGGAAGAATCTGAAGCCACAGATTAAAAATCTCCAACAACTCATTAAAGAAAACTATGCAATTTACCTATTTCTCGTTTTTGGAACGTGTGAGTGTTCGCTGTTCGGGCTTTACAGTCCAACAACTCGATTATGATTCCGGATATAAATAAGATTTTTAGGAGAAAAGATCAAAATTACCTTCAGAGTATTGAGCTCCAAAGGAAGACAAATAACAAAAACTCAATTCTGACAGTAGGAATAGATCCGGATGATGCCATTTTGGATGATGGCCACTTTATAGTGGAAGATGCTCAGGAAGGTGCCAGCAGTGGGTGCTGTTATTGAGCAAGTATATAAGGTGAATGAGTGCATTCGCCCGAATAACGACCTTAAAAACATGGCCTTTGGAGGACACCTCTATCCTAGAGACGAGATCTCTCATTGGTTCAATGACGACCGATTTGCAAATGCAGTCGTTGCAGAGCGAAACGGGGATAACACCCTGTACTTTTCTGAGATGGACCTAGAGGAACTCCTTCACAAAATAAAGTAACATAAATCAGCAGTCGACGGCATGCCCAATATTGTGATGCAAAACCTCCCTTCGGAAGCGGTGGGCATCTACACCATGGTGCTTGACAACACTCTGAATAATGCATACATGTACATATTATCCAGTGCGTTGGACGATGAGAGTGGTCCATCCTCTCCTTAAAAAAGGAAAGAATGGTTCCAATATAGCTTAGTCTTCTTCCGAGTATCAGCAAGGCATTCGAGAAGGTTTCAATAGAGCACTTCCCACATGGGCTAGAGACAAAAACATTATTTCAGTTCGTTTTTAAAGCAGGTTGAAGATACAGAACGGTCTGCAACAGGGAGCGGCAAATTCACCTATTTTGGCTATCATTTTCGCTGGCGATCTAATTGGTTCTCTTCCCCATGCTATAGCGTATGCCGACGACCTGTGGCCTATTGCACCACTTTACAATATTGTAAAATACAAACATTTTTATCACAAATTTGTAAAAAAAAAAAATATATTTTGTATTTTCTAAGAATTTTGTTGTTACAAAATTGTAGTTGTGGATTACGAAATATAAATTTGTTAAAAAATATCATTTTCTGTTGCACGAAAATAAGTTTGTAGTTGTAGATTACAATTAAAAAAATATTGAAATTCCTACTTTATTGTAAGTTTCTGTTGCACCATATGAAAGAGAATCACAAATTTGTTTCAGTTTGTGAAAGAATGGTACAGTGTAAAGGCTGTGTATAAATTTTTCTACAACTTTGTATTTCATACTAATTTAAAATGTTTTTGCGGAGAGGGCATAGCAGTAGTGACTGCAGTAACTCTGAAGCGGATTTTTTCGTACGAAAAAAAGTTTACCGTCCGCCTGAAAATTATAATATAGACAGCGATTTTAATTTTAATGAAGTTGTTCTAAAGCAGAAGAAATCATAAATATTATTGGACGCAGAATACAACATGAAAAAGAAAAAACTGCGCATAAACGCCAAGATAGTAAAAAAATTTTTGTTTTGGTTTTTCATAGTTGTGTTCGCTCTTCGCTTCAACGTTCAACAAAATTGTGAATTCAATTTGTAGACTACAATTACAAGCGCCGACCATAAATGGTGCAACAGTAAATTGAAGGTGAACTGTACAATTTGTAATTCTCATTACAAATTTGTCAATTCACTTATTTGTAGTTCGTGCAAAGCAAATTCAAATACAAAAACTGTAGTTGTGGATTACAAATACAAATTTGTGATTGTTTTTTTGTAATTTGTAAACTGGTGCAATAGGGCCAAGGTGCAGAAATCGAATTCATCAGGATTCTCCTACAGCGTGACATCAACAAAATTCAGCAAATATTGTGATGATTGGAAGTTGAAAATCAATTTTCAGAAATCGGAAACAATTTTGTTTAGAACAACGTTGACTGGGGCCTCAATGGATACGAGAAGTAACTGGCGAAAGCTGGTGATCTTCGTGGCCACCCACTGCCAAGCAAAATATTATGTAGTTGTCAAGGACCTCAGCCTCAGGCTAGATCAGTATCTGTATTTTAACATACATATGGAATGGATGCGGCTCTGGCAAGGGGTAGAGGAGCTTTTGCTCTGACAAGGCAACTGTTTCACAGCAAACAACTTGACAGCAGAGTGAAAGTGATATACTATATGGTCCTAATGAGGCCATTTATTATCTGTGGTTGCCCGGTGTAGTTCAACGTTACATCAGCCGCGTTTTATTGAAAATTTTCTATGTGCACTTATGTACACTTTCAATAAAACGATTTTTTGGTTTATATTCACTTCGGACGTCACTTTCAATTTTCACTTTCAGTGTTGGCACCCTTTGCAATTGTTCTAAGGATAAGAAACATTAAAAATTTGCATTCTAAGGATATAAATGCATACCTTTTACTTTCCATTTGTATTTTTCTCTATTTAATTCTCGATTCTCAATTTATTTGCCGCATTTCAACTTTTTACTTTCGAGGTAAACAAACAAATGTCACTTTAATTTTTTTTCGCAATGGCTGTGTTCAATTAGATTCATTTTGTGACTCATGTTTTTGGTTGCCTTGGTTCTGATGTTCTTATGTGTTCTGTCTGATGTTCTTTTTTTCTGACCGATTGCGAAACTTCCCTTGTGTGTGTGTGTGTGTGTGTGTGGTAGTAACTGCGTGTCTATTTATGTCCCCACTAAGTCACCACCTGACTCTTCTATTAGCCATTAGGTGTGTTTCTTTACTGAAAATTCGCACGAAATGCACCGAAATTCGGTGAAAGTCAGTCTAATCCCGTTCCGATTTTTCGTAGCAGTGCACAAAAAAGAGAGTGCTCTCGAGAGAATAAAAAAATTTCCCCGTCCTGCGAATTTCCGCCACCAAAATTTCTGTGGACAGAAATCGTGCACAGCCAAAACAAATACAAAAACTGTCAAACAGACGTTTTTCCAAGTGTTGCGTTGCTGCGAATGGTTTGTTCAAGGCGTTTCTTTACTTTTAAGACAATTACGCTCTTTAATAGATTTTCTGAAAGAATTTTACAACCACTCCTTAAAAAAAAAATTTCTGTGCACAAAAAGTAAAGAAACAGACTTATTCAATCTGTTGTCGAAAATCAGAAATATGAACGAACACAACCCAAAGACTGCCAACCTCTGGGTGCCAAAAAAAGAAATTTACCAACCATCCCTGTGTGCAGTTATCTTACTGCGATATTTATGTGCACTTAGGCTATTGACATAAGGAGTTGTTGTTTTCCCATGAGCGATGTTTTACTGAAGTGCACATAAGTGCACATAGAATTTCGATAAAACGCGCCTATCGTCTCAAATGGAAAGGTTTTCAAGAGACAGTGTCTGCGTACCTGTCTTGAAATGCACATAACACCAGAGTCGGAGTTCAAAAAATATTATCCCAATAGGGTCTTTTAACACTGCAAGAGTAATGAGTAATGACCTCGACCAATTGCCTCATATTTGGGGCTTATTACCCTAAAATTGAATATATATGGTGAAAACGCGTCTGAGTTCTGAGCGCATTTGTCCCACCGGATGGTTCTATTTATTTTGACATGAAAGGGTTGATACTGGACAGATTGGTGTGATGTCTGCTAATCTAGCAAGTCTGACGTAAGTCCGTTGCTTCTATATTTATAACCGAAACGTCAACGCAGTAAGCGGAGACGCTGAAGAGCTCTTTCGGTCCAGTAGGGCGGTTTCAGATCGCAATCGTCCTGACGTTTAAAAAAAAAGTAACTAAACACCAAATCAAAAAAAAAACCATAGGAAAACCACTGTGGGTGCTCTAGTTTTAAGTAAATCTGAGTAGCCTTAAGAAATAAAAAAATATTATCTAAAGAACTAAGTTTTCCAATTTTTCTTGGTTTCAAATCTAACTCTAGTTTGTGTATTCATAAGGCTACGTGTACACGACTGCCTGTTCTGCAAATATTGCCGGATCTGTCAGTGAAAAATTTGTCTCGAATGGCTGACAATCGTGTTTTCCACGTTCCTGGTTATGGTTCCATTTCCATCCCTTTCCGTTGATATTCCAACGAAGATAAAATATAGCCTTTACCATTTCTCAGGCCTTGAACCATCTTTGTTCCAAATATTATCCAATTCGGTTCAGAAATTTCGAACCCAATTTTAAATAAGCTCTTAGTTTGTGTTCCCGTTTCCGATTCGGAAAGAATACGGGGATAAACTATGGCCTGTATTGCTTTTTAGGAGCCTAAGAGAAAAAGAGTCTAGACCATACCTGTTCCAACTTTCATCAAAATCGGTTCAATAGATAAGGAGTCTACTCAATACAAACAAACAAGCAAACAAACATACAAACAAACACACAAACAAAGAATTATCAATTATTTCAATGAGGCATTGGGGTCAAATCTCTGAATTTAAAGGTTTGTTTATTGAAGACAAAAGGTAATTCTTTTTACTACTATGCCAAACGAATATAAAAAGAACAATGTGTTCCATTGAAGAAAAAATAATTATATAATACCTACCCACCAACCTAGAAAACTAGTTATAGTTAATAACAGAAAAAATATTTGGCATGATATCATTGACTTATTCAACTGTATAGGTACCTACCTACAAAACGTATAAAAACGAAACCACACTCACTGAGTTTTCACATCAATATTGGTGCCTGGAAATAAATTAATCAAAATTTCAGTTTCTTTTTTTATTACTAACACCCTTATTGTGCTGAACATTTTGTAGCTTTAATCTACCTCCCCTTTGATATAAGACGAACGTTAATTCCATGAATGATGCAATTCTTGCAAGGATTTGGTGAGCAGCCAGACAAACTGTTAAACTTTACCAAACAATGTAAAATAAGCAAATAAAATATACACACATAGTTCAGGGTAGAGCGTATACATGTGACAGTGTGCGTTGAACTGACTGGCGCCATTATTTATGTTTGACTTTTTTTTTTTCCTTACTCATTCTTTATTTTACAGGAAACGTATGTATACTGTTGATGATGACTGTTCATAAAATTAATTTATAAAGGAGTCTACTTTCTTGCTTTAATTGAATTATCCTTCAATATAAAAATATGGAGTTGCTATTCATTATTCAAAAAAAGTGAAACTGTGGCAAAGCTTTGAACGTTAACCTAAAACCATTTCCAAAAACAAGAAAACAATGTAGTGCAAATTGAAGATGGACGATATCATTAAGAGTTACCAGTAACAGCTTATTCATAGTAGAACCAATTACACAATACCGAAAGAGCTATTTAATATCAGTTATTCGACATTTCGAACGGGAGCTATTTGGAGTTAAGAATACGCAATATGTTCACGTACAAGAACCTATCGGCGATAGACTATTTTGAATACCTTTATTTATGATACCTTTTTGAACGATTCAGATATATATTTCCAGATTGCTGCAGACAACAGCTGTGAAATAATGAAATTCGACTTTTGAAAACAACAAAAAAAAATTAATATCTCGTTGCTAAACGAATAAAATTAAAATTTTTCGATTTCCCACGCATTTTAAGAGAATCTAATACAGAAATTAATGCAAAACAAACCAAAAAACCAACGTTTATTTATTTATTTCACCTAGGAGCAATGAGCTCAACAGATTACATATACATACATATTAAAACGAAATAAAAGAAAATAAAATAAATAAAAAAAAAATAAATAGGGTGGCGCAACAGAGCGAGGAGCCCCTGGGCCTAGCGCAATAAAAGAAAATAATAAAGATTAATTTTAAATTAAATAAAAACAAGGTTTCAATTTCTTAAAAATAAGTAATACAATTCATTTCGGAATTTGTCTCTGGAGAAGGCCAGATCAATATGACCACAAAATTCATTACATCAGAGTCGAAGTACAAAAATACTATCCTAATGAGGTCCCTTACGATAAGGCTTAAACAAACAGAATCGACAACTTCACTACAAAACTGACCAGAGGTCACACTACAAGATCGATGACCTCAATTAATGGCCTGATATTTGAAGCTTATTGCTCCATTATTGAATATATGGAGAAAACACGTCTGAGAGAGTCAATTTGTCCCAGTGGAAGCTTTCCTTTATTTCGATATGGAAAAGTAGATACTGGGAAGATTGGCGGTTCCGCTGATCTTCCGGCGGCTCCTTTGTAACCGGGAAGAGCAGGTTAGTACGGCAGTTTCAGATCGCGATAGTCGAGATGTTATCAAAATGCAAATGAGGTTTGGTGAGTTTTGGTTTGGCTTACACCTCCGAAAAAGAAAATAATGATATTGATTGCCAGTCAGCAATATTTGGTTTCTAGGGCACAGTGGCAAACAAAAGTCAAAAAACTTACAAAAAAAGTTTCACAATCAAAAAATCCAAAAACAAACACAAATTAAAAAAAAAATTATAAAACACGAAAACTCTACTTTGAGTTTAGCTACTTTGGCTACTCAGTTTAAAGTAGTTTTAGGTAGTTTAAATTAGTTTTGATTAATTTTAAGAACAAACTAAAAGTGCCTACTTAGGGTCAGTAAGTTTAATAATAAGAGGGGCCCGAGTGTCTAATGCATTTCTCACAACCATGCCTTGTGAGGGAATGGAGGGTACCAACAATTTTTTGCCGGTTCCGAATGGCTAATCGAGAAAGCGTTTTTCATGGCAGTAAACTTATTAACGGAAAACTTGCCAATATCTCGCGAAAGGCGATACCCGTGGTAAACTTTTTTGGCTCTTTTGGGATTGGAACTACGAACCTCTGGGTTAACAGCAGACATGCTAACCATCACTCCACGTGTACCACAAGTGGATTTAATTTATGGCCTTATGGGGTACAGCGTACAGTAGAAGTTTTTCCCAGGGCGCTGCTAGTACAAAAACCTACACTGCCTAAGCTGTATACAATCTTTATCTATTTCATTATAAAGGTAGGTTCCTGAATGTATGTATGGATATCATGTAGTACAAATTTTTATCATTTAGCAGAACAATGTTCTGACAGGGTCTTAACATGCAATTATGTTTCTTTATCACACAATCATCTCTAATTGAAATTGGTTTTCCATCCACTATACATATAATATTCGGCATGGCATTATAAAAAAAAAAATCAAATATATTTGCGGTTTGATATATGACGTATAAGCTTCATAAAACTCTCACGAGTGACGACCAAACAATTGGGAAAATGAATGCAACACAGTATACCCTATAGTTAACCTTTTAGTTCAATTTAAAAAGGGCACTTATTACATTTCCATTATCAGCATAACTCGCATGAAATATGCGTCATTCAATGAAGAGCTGAGGTTATGATACGTCTGATTAATTTAATTGCTCTTAATTGGGTGCGCTGTGTACGTGTATTAATGGTATCAAGTTCGAAACTTGGTGAGAAGAATGTTATGAACCAAATTGATGTAATTTAAACATGGGTATAGTTATTTATGTTTTGTAGATCATCAGAGGGCTGCGAAAGAGACATGAGCCGTCTGATTTTCACTGTGTTCCGACTAGAGCCTCTAATGCACATGTGCACGTATCCACGTGTGACGTGACACGTGTAATTGAACTATCCGTATATGAACTTGTTTACCTAGCTATTGATTCATTTCATTTCAGTTCAGTTTATTTTATTGAGTCTTAAATTCACTAGACACTAGCTTACTACTAGATTACAATCTTTTTTTTGACGACTTAAGAGGTATGTCTGGCTGAAAATACATATATGTATAACAAGCTTTATATATCTTTATCTTGCTTTTTTCTTTAGTTACAATACATGCTACCACACTTTCCGCAATTTTATTTTAGTTTACTTTATATTTTTGTATAAATTTGACTAAAAAAATTTTACTAAAAAATGTAAAATTTTCACGTATAAATCACACTAAGTTTGACCGATGTCATGTGTTATGTTGACTTTGACCAAGAGGAATTAGTAACTAGTGGCAGATGTATCGAGTAATATAAGAATGAAAAAAAAAAATTTACAGGGTGTCCCGTAATTTGTAATTCGTGTGCCTTATCGATATGTTTTCTAACTTTGATATCACTTTTTGATTAAAAAAGGCTAGCTTTGTTGTACCCTGATTTGGTGTACGGATTGTGCAATGAGAAAATTCAAGAAGAGCACAACGAAAACACCAGGCACCTTATACTAACAGATGACTCCCTTCTCGAAATGTTTTTGGAAATGCTTTTCGAAGGCTTAGAAAAGCTGGATAACTGCAAGACCTAACACGGGTGCTGGAATGACAAGAAGAGTTTCGGTCGATGAGAGGAACCTGGCAGCTGTTGAAATCAATCATCCTAACCACATAAAGCGCTTAGCTCTAAAATTTAATGTAGATCACTGCATGGTGAAATTATGCATCCATATCACATACACCTGTGCAAGAACTCCTTCACTCAGAAAAAAAACATCGTTAAACCAAGAATTTTGCGTTTTTAAATGATTGTGAGCCAAAAATTGTTAGAGCAACAAAAAGTTGTTGGAAAAAACAACGGATTTTTATTCTTTTAACAATTTAATTCTTAGCTTAAGAAAGAAATTGTTGAAATCAAATACTTAATATTATTAAACTTTTTCAAAACCGAAAAATTGTTAGTTCAACAGTTGAACTCTTGTCTTAAATATTTTTCAAGGCAATAGAACCTATCAACTACCGAATTTTCGGTTTAAAAATTTATTCTTAAGGTATCAAATATTAAAGTTGTTGACTTAAGAATCAAAAATGTTATTTTTGTTGGTCGATCGTGTTCTTAAAATTTAGCTCTTATTTTGACGTTTAAGTTCTTAGAACAAGAAATAAATTGTTGGTGCGACTTTATTCTTAAAATACGACAAAACTAACTGTTAAACTGTTGCTCTACACAAATCGAAGTTTTTGTCATTATTTAAACGTGAATTGAAATTAACTAAAAAACAAAACTATAGTGGAAAGTGGTGAAACAAGTGAACACACAGTGATTAAAAAAATTAACCCTGAAACCCTTGAACTATTTTTTAGTTGGGGAATGTCCTTCCATGGAAGAGTGCCATATAGCATTCCTTGATCTTTTAAAAATGATTGATTCACATGAAATCGAGAATATTTTCAAAAAAATAGAGTTTGCAGAAAGAATAAAGTTTCGATATTGTTTAAATAAATGGAGAGCAGATAACAATGTAAGTACAAACTACATATATAAAGTTTTTATTCTGTATAAAGTGACGCACGCACAATTCCTTTGTTAAGTCTAGCACAATTTTACCACTGCACTAGGCTCATATCTCTCGACGATTTCCGGACAAAGTAAGAAAAAATAAGAATTACATATTAAAATTAAGCACATTTGCATAAAAAATATTTTTCCTTAGACGCTTTCAATTATAGAAAACAAATGTTTCGTTACGATTCCCATTACATTGGTAACATAAGTCGTCCAATTGAAGCAAGCCAAATAAAAAGTATAAAGGTTATTAACGCAGCGAAAATGAAAACATCTCAGTATTGGAGATCTGATTCCAAATTCAGAGTAAGTTTACCAGCATTTGGTGAATTTTATCTAGCTCTTACCTTAAATTCAGTTATTTTGACTGAACTTGATAATTTGATTGCGAGACACAACCAATTTTACGTGGATATTTTTAAGGAAAAATTGAAGCCTAAATTTCATTTTATGCATTACAGCACTGTAATAAGAGAAGTTAGTCCCTTAAAAAATATTTGGTGCTTTAGATTTGAAGGAAAGTAATAAAATATTTTAAGCAATATTTTCATGTTATAAGTTCTAGAACAATGTTCCCTACACCTTATGTCTTAAATGTTCACTTCAATTGTCACATATAAAAATACACAACTTATTTTTCCAAAAAGATTTTTCCGAATTCTCCTTTTGTCAAAAAGAACTTAATGAATTGCCATATTATGAAAACCTTTGTAACGATTTTTTTATTGGGATGTAAGTAGAGAGTGTTTTTTTAAGGTAACTTTTTTAAAGTCAATAATTTTGTTAAATACGAAAACTCAACACTTAAGATATTAGAAAAAAATATATTTGGATACTGTAAGAAACTGTTTTTTGATATATGTCAATTATATAAAAGTTTGTTCTTAGAAAATGTTCAGTCATTTCAAATAAAAGATCCTGTAATCCTGTAAATAATAATTAAAAACATTGTAAATTTTTCCAAATGTGTAAGGAGCGTGACTCTCAACAACTGAGAAGAAGTGTTACGATTTTAATTATCTTTTATGTAATAATTATTATTATTATTTATTAATCTATCACATAAATGTAACAAATTAATTTAAAAAACAAAAATCAGCACTAGCAGCGAGGCTACCACGGGTATCGCCTTTCGCGAGGAATTGGCAAGTCCTCCGTTAGTATTCATTGCCTTGAAAAGCGCTTTCTCGATTAGGCGTTCGGAACCGGCAGAAAATTGAAGGTCCCTTTCATTCCCTCACAAGGCATGGTTCTGAGAAATGCGCTAGGCCCAATGGCTCCTCGCTCTGTTGCGCCACCCTATTTATTTATTTATTTTACTAGCAGCGAGGCTTTCGGCTGGTACTATGTAATAAATATTATATGTTATTCACGAAATGAAATAAATATTTTAAGTTTCTGAATTCTAAGTGTTTTTTTTGCAAAAAGTTCATATTTCTCAAATTTTTCAGGAAATAGATTCAATTTTCAAAATGCAGAGAAAAGTTAAATATTTGAATCAAGTCATACTTCAAGAACGCGTCATTAACAAAATTTAAAAATTAATTATTTGTTTAAAAGACAAAAATGTAACCTCAGGTAAATAATAAACATTGTTCAAAAATTGGAAAGAATAAATAGTCAACAATTAATGAAAACAAGATTTCATACATTTTTGACAATTTGTAACAACAATATAATATTGTTAAAATTTTCACATTTTCCTATTGAACCAACAGTTAATTATTAAATTTAGTTAAAATGCATTCTTGCAGTAAGAATTTTCGTTGTTAGCGTTTTAACAATCAGGTTCTTGTTATTACGATTTTAGTTGTGGAAATTCATCAACAATGTGTTCTTAATGTTAACACCTGCGTTCTTGTTACAAGAATTGCAAGTTGTTGGGTTCATTTTAACCTACGAAAATTGTTGATCCAAAGTATAAGGTTCTTGAAATAACAGCTTTTTTTCTGAGTGTTCCGAATGATTTTGAAATGAGAGCCCAATTGGTTGCTTGAGTGAAGCTTGGATCAGAATATAAACAGAATTCTTTGTACAGACCAGAGATGGAATTACGAATCTCCATGATTTACATACATGGGCTTCAAGCAATACAGATTCAAATCGGCAAAGATCGTTTCAGACTTTACAGATGCAGAATACATGTGAACAAGCCATGTAACGATACACTCCCCAAGAACATGGAATAATCGCGCAGCGCGAATTCCTTCACCGATTCCCCGGCCGTCCGCGCCGACTGCGCAAACACTGCGCCGTTTGGACACCAACCTTGAAGAGTATATAACCACACAAGACGTTGACAAGAGTGGCCGGCTCCGCAACGCCCGTTCTGCCGAGAATATCGCCGCTGCGAATTAAATGAGTCGCTATTTATTTATATTTTTAAAAAAGAACTTTATTAACTCATTATCTTAAATCTATACTTAACACTACTACTTCCGCTTCCTCACGACGCGACGGCTATCTCGGATTGTGTCTTTTTTGCCTCTGGCTTGGACTGAAAGTTGAACATAATCCTACTGATTATGTTGACCATCTGCAATCTTGCTGTTCTAGGAAGCGACTCATAACCCAACTGTTTATGTTGACCGTCTGGTCTCGAAGTCCTAAGAACCAAATCATATTAGGCAAATGTGAGGTCGATGATGTGACATTAATGTGTGCGGAGATGCGGATGATTGAAGGTGTTAACTGTATGTGATTATTGAAGGTGTCAACTTGCATTAGAGCCGTGACAGGTGACACCCATCAGGACTCCAAGAACACTCAGCGAAGAGAATTGATATGTGTTTCCTAGAATTAAAAACAACGTATTCAACTTCTCGATAAAATCGAGTTAATTAAGCAGTTAAATATTTGGAGCTGTGATTGAAGCGTTCGAAAGTGTCCTTATTCCAGATATTATTTGTTATGAATATCAGGGCTAGAATCAAAAGCAACGTATTCCTAAGGCTATTTTGAATCAAAGCAACTGTATTCCACTTAAAAATCTAAGCAGAACCACTAACACAATTTGATTTTAAGATTCTCTAAAGTCTCGTGTCTAAGAACGTGTTTTTTTTGTTTAATATCTCAAAACTTAAAAAACCGGAGTACGTTCTCTTAAAATCTAGGGGAGAAAGAAACATAGTAGAACGCACCACAGGTTTGTTAAAATACAGTTGCTTAATGAGTACTTATGAGCTACACTATGACCCAATGAAAAAGGAGCAGATAGTGGAAAGTGAATGTTTGTTGCACCTTGCACAACATTTGTCAATTTTTTATGGTAATTTCACCAACATTGAGACCATGGATACTTTGTATCTAGAAGAGGATTAGGAATCCGAGAAAGAGGAAGTAGCTACAAGTTCACTTCGCAATCAGGGAACTCAATGAAACTACTAGCTGATTAATTTGGACGTTTATTTTTTAGAATACTTAAAGCAGTTGAAATGAGAGTATTGAACACCAAAGGACGACAGATAACAAATCTGATTTGAAAATAAGTTTTTAAATTGTTCTTAATTTTAATTCCAGCTCTAATTTGTTAATTCATAAATTTATCTTTAGGCCTAATCCTTAAAATATTGATTTATTTAGAGTAAGTTAAATGAGTATCAAATAATCTAGTTTTATACATTTTGCAAGCATGTTAGTAGATTTTAGTAAAATGAAATAAAAATGATAACGACACGACGTTATAACGACCTTTATAATTTTATGGAACATAGTGCGAGCATTTAGGAAAGTAGGAGAGGATTAAGTAGGAGGCAACGATGCACATTGCATTAAAAACAATAAAAGCAAATTCTGGTAAAGTAGGAATAGATTCAGACGACGACATTTTGGATTCTCAAGAGAAGGTTGAGACAGTGGGTGCTGTTTACGTGTATTCGCTTGAATTACAACCCGAGAACAGAGCCTTCGTCCTTCGTCGGACACTTCTATCTTATAAGTTTACTTGGCAGTAGCAGAAGCAAGCAGTGAAGGCAGCCCGATCACACTAAAGCTACCGCTAAACGACGAACATACTCGCCGAGCATGCTCGTTTGCATTATTCCCTACACGGCGAAAATTTGCCGAGCATTCACTTCGTGTTGATTCTCCACAGCGTAAACATGTTGTGAATTCTACTAATAAATCGTGGTTGTCTGTTGCCATTTCACTCTATCCACGTATGCACACGACGACGTTCACAGCAAAAATGAGGTTTGCTTCATAGTTAAAAACCGGTTTGCTCGCGAGCATGGCCCTACGCCCTACATGGCGAACAACGAAGCCAACGAACATGACAAAATCGAAATTCTTCGCCAACAGCGAGCGGCTGGCCAACTGCTCGCTAACCAACCCCTACACGATGAAAATACAGCGAGCACGAACATGTTCGTCGTTTAGGGTTAGCTTAAACGCCAGCTTCTATCAGCTACCTAACTGTAAAAATTTTGTTACAAGTCGAACAAGTAGTCACACAAAGCTATTCAGCGTCTGGCACTAGCGGCTACTTGATTCGCCGGTGGCAAGCAAAGCAGCCGTGTGTGAAATGTGACCCGTACTTTAAGCTCGCTTTATGTATACAGTATACTAACGGGTGATTTTTTAGCTGGTTTGGTTTTGGCAACACTGGTTTTGACAGATGACGTGTATTTAGTACCTTGTGTCACTGTCAAACAGCTTCAGTTTGGTTTGCAATTTAACCATGGATCGTCTCACAAATGAACAACGCTTGCAAATTATTGAATTTTACTATCAAAATTCGTGCTCGGTTCGAAATGTTCATCGCGCGCTGCTTCCATTTTATGGTCGGCATTCTCGACCTTCTGAGCAGTCTATTCGGAAGATTGTGACCAAATTTCGCACCAAATTTACTTTGTTGGACATTAAACCACCAACACGTTTACGTACTCTATAGGGACAAGCCCGCTTCGATTGACGCACTGGAAGCCAACATCCATGCATTCATTCGTGAGATACCGGCCGATATGTGTGAAAGAGTATGCCAAAATTGGACTCAGCGGATGGGCTACCTGAGACGCAGCCGCGGTCAACATTTGCATGAAATTATCTTTAAACATTAAATTGCAAGGTTCAAACTATCGATTCAAATAAATACTTCATTCATTTTTTCGAATTTTTTGTGTTTTTTAAAAAAAAAAAGTTCTAAACCTCTTAAAAAATCACCCGTTATATACTATCAGCCTTATTCATAATAAAAAGATAATACACTGATGATCGGCTGACTAGATACACACTGATTATCTTTTTAAACAGCTTCCTATTCATAATGCTTTTTCCCCTCCTTGCCATATTATCAGGCTGATTATCTATTATGATTTATGGATAAGAATTTCTGTTTTATCATCTGATTATCTTTAAAATGCGATTGTGAATAAGGCTGTATAAGTTCTGAAATTTAATTTAATTAATAAATTTTTTGTGACTTGCGTCACTGAGCGTTTTTTTTTACTCCCTAGTATTTATTTATTCTCTTTTTGTATGAGCTTATCGAAGTTGGAGAGGCTTCTGTGAAGTTCTATTCTAAAGAAATCCCAGTTCGTTCTATCGAAACTAGTTTGAAACTCTGGGGAAGCTTGTGTTGGTTAATCTTTATAATTGTACTCAAAATAGTCTCTACCTCGAAGTGATCAGAAAGAAGAGGAAATGTTTTGCAACTTAAGTTACTTAAATTATTTATGGAACAGGATACGAGGAAACGAAAATATACGGAGGCTACCGAATGCGATCAAAAAATTGACTACGGTGGGCGCAGCGGCTGGCGGGCGGTAAAGAGGGTGAATCGAAAATACATTACATATTAGTGTAATAATACGGAATAAAATAAGTTATGCCAAATAAGAAGACGCGCTATTTTAATATCATTGATGTTGATATTCTTACTTCCCCCTCCCTTCCCCCTGGCTTCGTCCCTGGGTAGATAAGCATGTCTGCCTGTTACGTGATGTTCAAGGTTCGAATCAAAGAAAAATCAAAGAAAAAAAAATGTATTTGTGTTTGTATCGCCTTTTGCGAGGAATGGAAAAGTTCTGTGACATTAATTACATACTCCCATGAAAAACACTTTCTAATGCCTGAATCACAATGCCAATTCGCAATGCTTCGGTTTTGCCCTACATTTATGAGCTCAGCCGTAGGAGATCACAACATTTTATCACAATGTCGCTTTGACTTCGATGTTACGTTTAACTCCAACTAAAAAAAAGTTAAGTTTGGTTGAACGTGATGATGTGATATATGAAAGGTTTTTCAACAGGGACGCTACAAAAGTAGAGCGACAGGGACAGAAAACGACGCCATATTTCCTGCCGCTCTTTTGACATTTCTCTTCAATAAAGTTTGCCATTTCATGATGGAATGATATATGAGCCTACGAGTCGAAATTATTAAAATTTACAACCGAAATTCGGAGTCAGTAGCCTCAACGTTAAGAGCGCTGCGTCCAATTTAAGGTCGTCATAATCGTCCTAGCAGATCAACAATTGAGCGTCTAGTGGAAAAATTTGAATCCACAGGCACAGTTCAAAATGTTACCGTGCCAGTGAGACAAAGAAGTGCCCTTAGTGTCGAGAATATTGCTGCCGCTGAGGCTTCATTTGCAGAAAGCCCAAATGTGTGTGTACGTCGTTATCAACCGTTGTGCATTTCTGTGACTACGTTGTGGCGAATTTTGTGAAAATATATTGGCCTACATCCTTACAAGATTAAATTGACGCAAGAACTGAAGACGCTTGACCACCAGAAGCGTCGTATGTTCGCGAATTAGGCTGAGCAACAACTTGAAAATGATTCAGATTTTCATCGAAAAATCATCTTCAGCGATGAGGCTCATTTCTGGCTGAATGGCTTCGTCATTAAACAAAATACGCGGTATTGGTCAGGCAGCAATCCACACGTACTCCATGAGCCATCATTGCATCCCGAAAAAATTATGGTTTGGTGTGGTTTATGGGCCGTATTTCTTCCGTGATGATCAAGACCGGCACGTTA
This sequence comes from Melanostoma scalare, assembly GCA_949752695.1. Classification (NCBI taxonomy): domain Eukaryota; kingdom Metazoa; phylum Arthropoda; class Insecta; order Diptera; family Syrphidae; genus Melanostoma; species Melanostoma scalare. The sequence goes on along the minus strand of OX456986.1, from coordinate 63,027,056 downwards.
CTGTGAATGGGGATTGCTACCGTTCAATGAAAACCGAATATTTTTGGCCCCAATAAGTTGATATGGGCTTGGAGGACATGTGGTTTCAACAGGAAGGCGCCACAAACTACACAGCGAATGTCACAATCAATTTACTGGAAACCAAGTTTGGAAAACGTTTTATCTCACGAAATGGTCCAGTCGTTTGGCCGCCTCGGTCGTGCGATTTGACGCCGTTAGACTATTTCCTGTGGGGCTACGTCAAGTGTATGGTCTATGCCAACAAGCCAACGGCGATTGATGAGCTTCGTACGAATATCGAACGGGAAATTGCAGCACTACTGGCCGATTTATGCTTGAAAAGCGTCAAAAATTAGGTTTAGCGTCTGGACTTCTGCAAGCGTGCCCGTTAGGTTAGGTAACAATGGCTGTCAGGAATACACCCGACACACTTAGACCAATACTAGGTCCATTGTGATACCATAGAAATTATGCGAGGGAGTACCTCGCTTAACAAAACCATTTGGAGCTTACAATAAAGTGAAGGAGATGCAGGGGACCTGTGTGCGCCAGATCGCTTGGATCATCGAGAAAATATTTCCCCAGATGCCTCTTTCTTTTAGAAGAGAGTGCAGGACATGAGCAGAGGAGGTGTGGGATTGTCTCCTCCTCCTCCTCATCTAAGCAACTTCTGCAGAAGTCATTAGAGGGAACGCCAAGTCTTATGGCGTGTCTTCCTATCAGACAATGTCCGGTAATGACATTGATTACGGAGCTAACTTGCAATCTGGTAATGGATAACAAATGTCTTGTGCGTTTTGGATCTATTTCTGGCCATATACGTTTTGTTGCCACGCACGTGGTGATATTGTTCCACCTGTGATTTTTCTGTCCATCGCCTCTTGCTTTAGCATAAGTTTATGTAGCGATTGGTATACCAATATTCAACCTGCTGGTAGAGATCGGTAGAACGGTTCCTTCTATGGCGAGTTTGTCGGCTTTGCAGTTACCCGCGATATCTCTGTGCCCCGGCACCCAAAAAAGGTGAATATTGAACTGTTCAGCCATCTCCTTAAGAGATAAGCGACAGTTGAGGGCGGTTACTGAGTTCGTAGAAACAGCGCCGAGTGATTTGAGGGCTGCTTGACTATCTGAGAAAATCCGGATATTCGTTGAGGATATCACGTTTTCTTTTAGCCATGATAGAACCTCTTTAATCACCAGAATTTCCGCTTGGAACACGCTACAATGGTTTGGAAGGCGGAACGAGAGACTTAAGTTAAGTCGGTTTGAGTTAGGGTGTCCATCTTATCTCTTTAAAAGAGAATATGTTCTCTTTTTTAGGTCCGATCTTTCTTACACTATCTTTTTTCGTTGGGATCTTTTTTTTCTCTTTTTTATTTGTATATCACTTTTTTTATTCGAATTAATTTAATAAATTTTTTAACACCTCAATTAAATGTAAACATGGTGTAAAGAATTATCGCAGTTCTTTTTAATACTTTGTCGTGATGAGATACAATTTTTCATACTAAAAAAACCTTAAATTCAGCTTTTCTTAAAGACGTCAGTTTTACTTCTACTTCGAAATCAATTCATCTCACTCTCTCGTCTCTCGTGCTATATTTCCTGTAAGCAAGGCAGAGAAGCAACAAAGCCATATGCAGAAAATGGCCATTGCTAGCTACCACATACTACACATACTCATGGTGTGTAAAGTGAAAGCCGGTGGTGGTTGTTAAATATAAAAGATCACTGTCTCTATTCCTCTTAAATTGTGCGTTGTGCGAAATGCGGCGATATTTTCAAAATAATTTATTATTTAATAATAAACCAGCTTTAAATATTTTTTTGAAAATTAATTAATGTATATATTTACCTAAAAATTTTCGATTTCATAGAAAACTAATGCGATAATCACAAAAAGGAAAAGCATTTTTCCGACGAAATCCAAAAACATTATACAAGTTTCGTGAAAGATTCAAATTCTAAATGGGATGCGCAGTGTATTATCTCTGCAAAGTAAATGTGAATGTCTCAAATAAAGAAGAATACAACTCCTTAGAGCAACATCTTCAATCTGTGCTCTGTGGGTGGCTCAACGAACATTCAACAATTTTTTGCTGCAAAATCAGACACATTGGCTGAGAGAACAGGCCGTGAAGAAGAAGAAAATGCTTTTAAAAGTGATTGCATTATATGTTATCAAAAATCATTTGATTGTCTACCTAAAAAAACGGAGCCTTCAATTGGAAGAGTTTTCATGTTTTTCTTGGATTTCTTAAACTTACAATAGGAAGAAGTCGAAAAAACTATTACGAGTATGTATATTCACTTCCCAAAAATGTACATAACTATAAACGACAGTAAATGTTTTGATGAATTTTGCGAATTTAATAAGTTTCTTAAGACAAATTCAAAGAGTTAAAATTTTAATAAATCACAGTCAATGTCAATTGCAAAATGGACGAAAGTTTTTTCATAGTGTGAATTATCCAGAGCACTTTTCAGAACTTTCTAAAATGTGTGCGTATTTTAGTAAACCCAGGGCAGAATCTTAATGTTAAGAAAATATTTTCTCTAATTGAGGGTCAATGAACCAAAGAAAGAAATAGACTCAAAATTTCGACCATCAATTCTATTCTTTGCTTGGTTTATAATAATAGAGAAAGTAGCAGTCAAGATTTTTATAAAAATCTTTTGATAAAAAAAGCAGCACTACAAAAATAAAGAAAAAAGAGAAATATGAAGATATCGATGAAGAAGATAGTTATTATGTTGAATAGGAAGCTTCGTAGTAAGCAACTTAATGAATAATCTGATCCGTATTTATAACTAAAAGACATAGAATAATTGTTAAGTTATCTTTCACTAATAAATTTATTGACATGTTAATCTGCTTTTGTTTTTGAACTGCATTGTTTTTAATGTTGTTAATTTTAATAAAAAATATATCAAAAAATATTTTTTTATTCGGTGTTCTCTTTTTGTTCTCTTTAGTATTTTTCGAATGTCTCTTTTTTTTGGATTCTAGAGCAAAATGTTCTCTTTTTAGACAGACCTCAGATGGACACCCTAGTTTGAGTAAACCCCGCAGCCTACCCCTTCTTCGGTTTTTGAACCATCTGTATAGAAATGAATTGAATCATCTCTCAAAAATTCCTCGTCTTCCCAGATTGTTCTCGATGGGATTGAGACTTGGAACTTATTATCAAAAACCAATTGGGGGACGGTGTAGTCGGAGTGGCATGGTATTGATCCGAATAAATTCAGGATTGTAGCATGACCCATGTTGTTATCGGTCCATTGGGAGATAGCTCTCATACGAATGGCTGCACTGGAAGCCATTTGTTTGCTGAAGATATCTAGTGGTGTGAGGTTAAGAAGTGTATTTAGGTCATCTGAAGGTGTTGATCTCAGAGCTCCGCTTATACACAAACAGGCTGTTCGTTGGACCTTGCTTAAATTATCGCAGTAGGTCCTTTTATCAAGAGCGGTCCACCATACCACTACTCCGTATGTGAGTATTGGTCTGATGACCGCGTGTAGAGCCAGTGTGTGATTTGGGGGGAGAAACCCCATTTATTACCAATGGCTTTTTTACAGGAAAATAAGGCTACCGTGGAAGCGTGCCCGTGGTGGCCATACAAAAGAAATCAAGTTTCATACTGGCACCAAACGTTCTTTCACAGGAATAAAGAATTTCATTGATATCCAAAACTGTTTTTGTTTTATTTAAAAAAAATTTTGTAGCGCTCTTATTGAAAAACCTGATATATATGTAAATTTAATGAGAGCATCAAAGAAAATCATTCTTTTTTCTTCTTTTTTTCGTTTTTAGAAAGTTTTACTTAAATAACTACTTTATTAGATTATAACTCCTACTGTCTTATATGTATACATAGCTCAACTATCTTGTAAATAAGTTTAAAAAAACACACAATTGAGCTGCTTACCGTACGTTGTTGATTGCAGATACTTTTTTTTTTAATTCAGAGGTTGAGTTCACTGTCCATATCCAAAACCAGATACTTAAACTAATTTCAATGGTTTTGCTCATGATGATTCATTGTTATGAACTAAAAATTATGAAAGATGTTACACATCCGACGTTGATGCTAACCAATGCTCACTCCACTTTCGAATAAGAGACTATCACCACTTACAAAATAAAAGCTACAACAAACGATGTAAAACAACAAATCGTGTACTAATTACATTAATTTTGCAATGCATCACCAGCTTTCACATAACAATAGAGAATATTCGGCATCTTTATGAAAATAGTCGGATCGACTTACTATCCACATGCCTAAAATAGTTTTTATTTCACCACACTATTAAGAACGACCAACAACGAAAGATCCAACATCAATTTTCAGAAGATCAAATAAATTGACTTTAAAATGATGATTTCGTTGTGTGAAGAAGAGCTTTCTGTTTTATTTTATTGTGATCAATTAGTTTGAAAGACAATGGGTGATGTTTGGATAAATGAAAGAAAATCTATGCTCATACTGCCGTTTTTTAAGTTATAAAGGTGATACATATTAGAGAGCTAATAAATTTCAATATTAAAATTATATATAAATTAAAAATTAAAAATTTAATATGTTCTATCATAAGGGCACTGGAGCAGCAATGTTTTGTTTAAAACAAAAATGCAACCAAACAAAAAAGATCCTGTTTTACTGGATTCAAAATTTTTGAAAAAAATAGGTATAGTTTGAATTTGTGGAACATGAACATGTACATCTTGTTTTTTTAATATAAGTAAAACAAAGAAAAAAGTTATCCGTTAGCTCTGAGATAATGTAGGCATCTTCAGAAAGAGACTTCTCAATTAAGAACGCTTTAGTATTTATCCTTTCTTAAGTTTGAAAACAAATTAATAATTTTCCAAACGCATTCGGTGACCGCATGCCACCGAATAGGTCTAATTTTTAAAAGCTTTAAATTGTTACAAACCTAAGAATCAGTAGGTATTTAGGTATTTTCAGTTTATCCAAAAGCCTAATCTCTCATTGATTGTTGTCAGCAGCAACTAATTATAGTCCTTATTGTCATGTATGTATATCATTTTAACTAAAAAGTCATTTTTAACAAGATGTTTAAAATATAATTAAAATATTGAATCATTGTTGAATTAAGCTAAGCTCTTACTTAATATACATATAAACAGTATTTTTTAAGACGTAAGCATTTCATGAAGAAATAAACGCATATTATTTAAGAAGTTTATCACCAAGAATCTAGCTTCATCATAAATATGTAGGTCTGCCATTAGTGCCATTACGTTGTAAAAATGATTACAGGCAAGTGGTCGCCGTGGGTTTTTCGACAATTTTTGTCGAATATTCTGTTCCAAGCAGTCAATCGTCTCGGGCTCATCTGTATAGACAAGCAACTCAACATAACCCAACAAAAAATGGTCCTGCTGCTATGTAAAATCTCATAATGTTAAAGGTAACGTACAGTTTTAAAACTCGAAGCTATGTACAAATCGGCGTCAACAGCGATTTTGTTTCGAGACAATTTACCGAAAGTACGCAGTGATCAGCGATCGTGAGGCTTCAATTCTTTCAATATAAAATGGCAAACTGATCAAACTGAGCATAAATCAAGTGACAGCTGTCAAAAAGACTAACTCCAAAAAAGTCTTAGCAGATTGAAAACCACATATGTATCTAAAAAACACCTTTTAAAAAAAACGCGTGCATTGTTGTGTTTCAAATTATTTGATTTAAAGAAATCCACGGAACGCCGATTTACGGCTTTTAAATCGAATTTGCTGTATTTATAGAAAAAATTAACTCGCGGTATGATTCGTTGCACACTTAATATAAGGAAAACCATTTACGCGATCATAAACCTTTGAACAATTCAAAGGTTCCTTAATGATTAGGTCTTTTAAAATGATTGATCTAGTATCCGGACGCTTTTGTTTTAGTATCCAGACACAATCATTTTAAGAAACAAGCCCTGTCCGGATACTGAAAATACATGATAGTCGAACATTGTTAGTATCCGGACAGCATGTCCCGGACAGCATGTCCGGATACCGAAAAACATCTTCAATTTTGATTTTAGTGTTCGGGCAAAACAAATAATGTCAAAGATATTATTAAATTTGTTTTTTTTTTGCTAATTGTTTTAGTTAATCATATTTCCAACGAAACCAATGGCTTTCCATTACAGTAAATCAATTATTACTTGTTCAATTTCTCAATGCTAAAATCTGTTTTTTTACACAAATCGACAACGCGACCGCACCTTAAAAACCTTAAAAAAAAAACCTTAAACAATAAAATGACGCGTAGTTCTTAAAGTACGCATTTCGAGTACCTGAATCTTTGCATGCATGAATAGGAAACATTGAAGGACCCATGTTTGTTGACGTTTGTGGATTTTTTGTGTGATTTATCTATTAATCGCAAAAAATGGTCAATGTGTCCGGTTACTAACACTGTCCGGACATTAGTGCGTTTACCCTATTTTCTTAAAATTCCGCTCAATCTTAACATAAAGTCTAATATCTCATGAGAAGTTGAATAATCGTTTTGTGGTGAGACAATTGTTTTAATCGTAAATCAGCTACTAATTCACTTAAACAAAATTATTTTAACAAAACTTCTGATAAATATTTGTTTCGGATTTTTTTTTGATTGGCATAAAAACATTTACTCTTATTTCATATCGGAGAAAAGAACGCTTTTGTTAGCTTTTAATCTTAAAAAACACAGATTATCTTAGAAAAAGAATGTAGTTATTCTTGCATTGTAAAACTTATAGAAATGCCTAATTTTTATTAATGTCTAATCTCTCCACTTACATTAATAGAAGTCTCCACAATATACCAAACGATTGCGGTGATAATTCCTTCTTGTGATGCTATGGCTTAAAGATGTTTTTTTTTGTGTTGTGTAAACTGATGTTTCATTATATACTTATTTTATATCTTAAATTTGCACCTTTGAATTTTATATTCAGTATTCTACTGCACTTTGAACTTATTTTTTTAGGTTTTTTTTTTATTTCTAAGGATTAAAAAACAGATATAAATTTTGTTAAAAAAACATAATTTTCATTATCATTATGATAATTTTCTTTTAACTTCTTGTATAACACACTTGCATAATTTTTTCAAATTATTTCTAACCGTTAGTTACACTTTTATATCAGCTCAACCTAACATTTACTATATTCGAGATCTAGTAAAAAATAATTATAGAAATTATGCTGATTAATTTTAGAAATGCAGGCTTAAACTATCTACGAAATAAGGGAGCTACGTAGATCCAAGGCTTGATGGTCTTAAAAATTTATAAAAAGGAAATAAAATAAAAATTAGAAACTATGATAACTTAAAAAAAATTATAAGAAAATAAATAAATAAAGACCGCAGCTATTTATGGCTAACCTAGGTTTTCCGATCAAGTTTATATGTTCTTAAATAATCCCGAAAGAGCTAAGCAGTGAGCATTTTTGGTTTTCAAAAGTGAGAATTTTGTTTTGATTTGGCCAAAACAATGACCCGAAATAAAACCGATAATTATCACGTAAGAAGCTGTACGTCCATATATTTTTTTTCTCGGATATAGATAAATTTGTTTCACGTTTGAAATTTTGAGATATATTTGTTAAGAAGCAATAAAAGCGGCAAAAATTATTTATTTTGCGGGGATGCGAAATAGCGCGACCTTTCCATACACGTAGTCGCTCGTAGACTGAATTGTTAACAATATGCCAAACTAGAGTATGTATTTTTCATAGTAGTAGTGCAATGTGCTTCCTGGCTTTAAACTTTTCTAGGATGACACAATAACATGAACCCAACTATCCCCAACGTTGAGGGAGATGGCGAGGCCAACAACGACCGTATGGGGCTTCTTATTTGTGTGGCTGCCTTGGACCAAAAACAAAAACTAAAAAACTCCCATGCACATATTGGAGCACCAGAGCAATTACAAGTTGGGCTCTTTGTTGATGACGGTAATGGTTTGCATTCAAATGTATTGGAGCACTGATGCACTGAGCAGAGCACTGACTCAGTTTGTTGAAGCCGTATGCGGTGTATCTCGTTTCCTACTTAGTTGCGGTTGAGTAAAATTCTTGTACTGACGCTCAGTTTCGAACACAAGTTCGAAAAAATTTCGCTCAGGCAGTATTTCCGGTATTAATTTCGATGAATTTGTCATGTGTGTGTGTGGTGCAAATAGGGACTATGTTCGAATGTATATTATATAGTATAGGTTCTGGCTTAAGAGCAGATTCTTTGTTTTAACTCTCGCGTACTCTGCTTATAAAATTTTCATGTTTCTTTTTTCGGATTCAACTAAAGAGCAGAAGAGCTAGAGCAGAAAACATTCTCTGAATGAGACTGTGTTTTTGTTGTATAACTGTATTCTGTAGTTTGTAGTTTGTGAGGTTGAGCGTTGAGGTGAGGTTATTTAGAATCTCTTGACTTAAAGTCCATGTGACATCAGTAATTCGGCATGCAGTTTTTTTGGGCAGATAAACTAATTGTTACCTTGAAGTTTTTAAGGTGATTTGAAACTTCTTTTGTACCTACCTGTCCCTGTTTTTATAAAATTTCACTATCGATATTTTGGTTTGTTTTGTTTTTGAGTACGAGCATCACGCAACAGCAATTGAACTAATTTCAGTCAAATTACTTTTGTTACAAACATCATTTTTTGTTTTACAATATTTGATTCATACAATTATAAATTCTTAGATTAACATTTTTTGATTTAAAATCTGAGAGCACAGATTCAGAAGGGGCTCTGCTTCGAATAAGGTTGGCGGGTTTTATACATTTCAAATTAAGTAACATTTTAATTGTTTCTTAAATAGATAATTTGTATGCTCTCGTCGGACTGAGCAGTGTTGACGCTTGTTGGCTATAATGGTGGTGGGGAGGAAAATTAGTTCGATGGTGGCTTCGATTATGGAAGCTGTTGTAGGTCCGAGTTGTAGGATGGGTCTCTTGGTGGCTTCAACCTCTGTTGTGCCGCATTGCTCTTCTTGTTGTTCTTCGAAACAAGCGATGACGCGAGCAAGAATAAAATTAAGAATAAAACAACCATAGAGAATCGGAGCCAGCAACAATTAGATGTACCAATAACATAAAAGGTTCCTACTTCAAGAGGCTTTTATCAAAGAACTCAAACAAAATCAAACTCAAACTTATTCTACTTCTTCTTCTATGGCGCAGCGCGGCGCCACGATGTTCGCAAATCTCAAAGAGATCAAAAATGTGACAGGTAGGAATACAGCCGGTTACAAATATCGCAAATATTTTTGGTGAATAAAATTACGAGTTCACTGAATTACTTGAAATGGGGCAATTTTTTTTTTTGAATTAGTTACGTTATGTTTCTATATTCAAAAACATAAATTGTGTTATTTTTTCAGTACATCAGGGAATTGCATTTGGAATTCTTGGGGTGATGATGACACAGACGACAGTACCTACAAAATGTATGAAAGGGTAGACCAGCACAAAATATCGAAAATTTCACTAGATTTAGTTGAAAAATATTATTATTGTATTATTGTACACTGTACAATTAGTTGCACAGACTTTGGCTAATGTGAACCCTAAGACGACCGCTTGGCCAACTTGTTGGAAGATTTTCAAATATTTTTGAAAACTTTGAAGTTGGATGGAGCGGAGGAACATATGACATAAAGTTGGACGACAAGCTTGATAAGTGTGAACGCAAAGTACATCCGACCATCCAACTTCCATCAAACGAAGTCTGTCCAACTAATTGTACAGTGTGAACACGGCTATTAGTGCCGATCTGCTACCGAACGCGTAAACACGCACCGTGCCAAGTGTCCGCTTACCATTCCCCCGTTCACTCAATAAAGCAATAGATTTCTTACCCCTAAAAAAATAATTACACCAAAAAAACAATAAAACAAACGTAAAATCAATAATCAATAAATCTTATCCTCCGCCGCGCCGTGATCAAAACACATTCTGTGAAAAAGTGATCAAGTTTCTTGTGCAAAAATTATTCAGTGCGCTGTGCTTCAAAAATTTAATTAAAGCAAAAAAAAAAAAAAAGCCCATCAATAGACCAAACACTGTGCATATACCTCCTTATCTTCTCCTCCCCCACACCACTCTCATAGTCTCAGTGACTGCACACATTTCTTCGATTTGATAATTTCTTATCTTATCTGGGTGGTGTGTGCAGTCAATGAGACTGCGGGTTTGCTAGGCGGATAGTGAGATCAACGGTGTTGATCCCGTTGGTGAACCAAAATCAAATTGCTTGCTGGGCATAACACCGCTAGTAATTTTTTTTTGGTTTCCCAATAAGATTTGCACTTGTTGATTTTACTTAGATAGCGTCTGCGTTCGATATTTTGTTTTGTGTGTTTTTGTGAATGGTGATGTCGGGTAAATTTCGGGTCGATTTTAGCAACATTAGGGGGTTGCGATCGAATTTCTTTGCTGTGTACGCTCACACTGCAAAATGCAGGCCAGCTGTTTTGGCACTAAGTGAAACATAGGTGGGTGTTGGTTCTGATCCCTCAGAATTCAACCTGCCTGGATATAGCTTAGTGCCACTATTCTTTTCCTCCCATGGCCTCGCCGTTTATGTTCGAAATGATATTGCTTACCAGCTTCTACCACAATACGGCCTTTGTTCCAATACGAACTTTAATTTCATGTGGTTAAAATTCACCGTCCGTAAGCATATCATTCATTATTGTTTTATTTATAGAAGCCCCAATTTAGATAGCAATTCAACCTCTAACGAGTTTGATGCGCTATCTGAGTCCATAATAAGAATTATTTCCCTTTATCCTCACACTGAAATCGCAATTGCGGGCGATTTCAATGTACACAATTCTGGTTGGCTTCGACATTCTGGCCAGACAACACCCGAAGGAAAATATGTTGAGATCTTCGCTGAGTTTAACGAATTAACTCAACTTGTTGATGAGCCCACTCGGGTTCCAGCTATTGAAGGCCATGCGGCCAACACTCTTGACTTATTTCTCACTTCTCATCCCGAAAAATACAGGGTTGTAGTATCATCTCCTTTAGGCAAATCGGACCATTGTGTCATATCGGTAGATTTTTCGTTATCCGTCACGGTACTAAAAGAGAAAGTCCCCAAAAGAACTGTATGGCAATACGAGAAAGCCAATTGGGACGGCCTGAATAATTTCTTTCGAAATTTTAATTGGTCATTGTGCTTTCTCGACCGAAACGTTGATGCATCAGCTGATATTATATCTAACGTAATTCTCAACGGCATGAGAAATTTTGTTCCTCACAGATTAAAAAGTATCATCCCCAAAGAGAATTCGTGGTTTGATTCAAGCTGTAAAGAGGCGATTAGGGATCGAGAAAGTAGTTTTCGAAAATTTAAAGACAACCCGACTGTAGAAAACCGAAATTTGTTCAAAAGGGCTAGAAATATCTGTAATGCTCAAATACAAAGGACTAAGTTTTTACATGACCAAAAAGTAAGGCAAAAAATACTATTGTGTCCAAAAGGAAGTAAAAACTTTTGGTCTTTTGTCAAGAACATTAAGAACTCGACCACGTCATCGGTCCCAACGCTCGTCTTCAATGACTCTCCGTATGTCAGTTCCATCGACAAAGCCAATTTGCTAGCAGCTCAATTTGCTGCCAACTCGACACTTCCTCATAGCATATTGGCTCCGCCTGAGCTCGATTCTGCAAATTCTTTGATGAAGCAGATATTTTTTCGAACTCGCTCGGTTGCGAGAGTCCTCAAAGATCTCAACATACATAAATCCGCTGGTCCAGATGGTATCCCCGCCGTTATTCTGAAGAGGTGTTCTTCTACGCTGGCAAAACCACTGCGTAAACTTTTCCATCTTTCCTATTCTGCTGGGATTTTTCCGAGCAGATGGAAAACTGCATTTGTCCAGCCAGTCCCTAAAAAAGGCGAATCTTGCTCCCCTTCCAATTACCGTCCAATTGCACTAACGTCCCTTCTTTCCAAGGTCATGGAAACGTTGATAAACCGTCAACTTATGAAATATCTTGAAGAACGAAAGCTTCTTAATGACCGTCAGTACGGCTTCCGTAGCAAACGGTCCGCTGGTGATTTGATGGCTTATCTCACCGAAAAGTGGAACCAATCTTTACATTGTTTTGGAGAAAGTAAGATTATTGCGCTTGATATTTCTAAAGCATTTGATAGAGTTTGGCATCAGGCTCTTTTATCGAAAATGCGTGCTTTTGGTATCGATGAATCTCTTCTTCGTTGGATTAGAAATTACCTTTCCGACCGTTCAATACAAGTTGTGTTGGATGGCTTCAAGTCTGATACCCACTTAATAAATGCTGGTGTGCCCCAGGGCTCCGTTTTGTCTCCGACTCTCTTCCTCATTTTCATTAATGATCTCTTGTCTGAAACTTCTAATCCGCTTAACTGTTTTGCTGACGACTCGACCCTCAGCTTTTCATATTCGTTTCCAAATTCACGTCCCTGCTCTTCGGATGTGGAACTGGAACGGTTGCGTATGATAAGCTCATTGAATTCTGACCTTGACAGCATTGTTGCATGGGGTCTTATGAACCGAGTAGAATTCAAAATTCAAGCTGTCAGTACTTGGTATGTGTGTAAACGATGATCTTCGTTGGAACGACCACATATTTGAAGTCGCCAAAAACGCTGCTAAATGCTTAGGCTTCTTGAGACGATGCAGGAAGTTCTTCACCCCTTCTGATCTGGCTACAATTTATAAGGCCTTCATCCGCCCAAAACTGGAGTATAACTCTCATATCTGGTCAGGTGCTTCTCAAACATCTTTGCGCCTACTTGATAGGGTACAAAATAGAGCGTTAAGATTGATAGGTGATAGTTCAATCGTAGAACGATTGATTCTCTTGGACATCGTCGAAACGTCACCTGTCTCTCTCTCTTTTATCGCTTTTTCCACAAACAGTGCTCTAGTGAAATAGCCAGCTGCATTCCTCCCTTGAAACAATTTAGCCGCAACACCCGCCTCGCTAGGAATGCTCATCAGTTCTGCCTTGAGCCCAACTTCGGGCGTACAGTCAAGTATAGAGATTCTTATTTTAGTCGCACCATCCGAATGTGGAATGCTTTACCTGGCTCTGTGTTTCCCCTGCATTACGATTTACAAAGATTCAAAAGCAACGTGCATCGGTGTCTCCTTTCAAATCCTCTCCTATTTTCCTAAATGCTCGCACTGTGTTTAATAACATTATAAGGGTAGTCATAACCCCTTGATGTGCGCGTTAATTATAAAAAAAAAAAAAAAATATCTTCAGTACAGGAGAAACACCAGAAGCCTAAAGGAGATAAAACGGACCCATCAAACTACCGATTCATATCCTTCCTCAACACATCGCTGAAAATTTTTATAGAAATCCTTATATGCCGCCTCACAACATGGAGCTTGATTAATATCGCAGAAACGTAACGGACAAAAGAAACTATACGCTTTTTTCGTAGATTTCCTGGGTGCCTTCGATTCTATCGACAGAAAAGCTTTAATTTTTAAATTGCTTAGAGATGAAATTTCGCTTAAGTTTGGAAGGATGATTGAGAACATATATATAATGAAACACTTTACGCAGTCTGGGACGGGCAAAGTCTCTCAGATTGGTTCTCCGCGTCCGGTTGAAGCAAGAATGTAATTTCAGCCCATCCGCTTTTAGCCTCTATATCGAAGACATGATCATAGACTAGCTTTGTGGCATAATGATAATTGGATTTCTGATTAGGTAACTAGGTTAAGGTACTAATGTACGCAGATGAAATTGTCCTTATGGCGGAATCACCTCAATCTCTCCAATTAATGATTAACAAATTTCGCAATTACCTACTGTTTAAAATGGAATCTCAGCGTTAATGTAAACAAATCTAAGACAATGGTCTTTATGAAGGGACCAGGACGTTTGGCAAATGAAAAATGGTACTATGGAGGAGAATCGATCGAAACCGTTAGGGAATACCAATACCAAGGTTTTACTGCAAGCAATCAAGCAATCTAAACTTAGAAAAGAATCTGTTCAAAAAGCTGTCTTCCTCGAAAAATGCAATTGGTTCTGTGTGGCGCGGTATTAAAGACTTAGATTAGATTTATATTTAGATTTAGGGGGACGGGTAGAGCTTGCTCAGCTCCGGGCACTGTGGTGTCTGAATGAAACCTATTGTGCCAGCCCATGTGAGGTTTCAGGACAGTTCTTCTGCTCCTGAATTGAACCAGAAGTTAGCAATCTTCTGTGGGTGAATGAGTTCTAGTTTATCTAGGGGGATAATCTCATAATCAAGTATTTGCTTTCTAAGGCGGAAAAGTGCTGGACATTCTGTAATGATGTGCAGAGATGTTTCTTAATTTTCGAGGCATAGTCTACAGATAGGGTCCGCTACCAGCCTCATTTGGCGAAGATGTTTCTTTAATGAACAGTGACCGGTTAGTAGTCCTGTGCAAATTTTTATTTTATAATTAAAGACTTATCATTTAGTGCAAAGTACAAAGTTTGCACTGCAACTTCCGAAACAATTATGCTTTATGCGGCAGAGTCACGGGGTTGGCGTCAGTCTGAAACCACGGAAAACTGTTGAGGTTCTTCTTAAAACGCCAATTGCGGCTGCCAGACACTACACCCAATTATATGCTGATGATAGAAACTGGATTATCACCATTGTACCTGACATCTTTAAAGCTCCACTTTAAGTACACTGTCAAACTTATGAACAGCAGCACTGAAAAAATAGCAAGAAAGGTTGCAGTTTCAATAATAATGTCCCAACGCTCATGGTTTGAAGAATAGAAAAAATTGTCAGACATGTGTGAACTCAATTTCCACTTTTCTTTGGATAATTTGACAGAGTGGTAACCATTCCTTGACAACTTGATTGAAAAGCTACATTCCAAAGTAAGAGAAGACTATGTGGAACAGGCTAGAAGTTCACTTCATAGGGAAATCTATTCGAAGCTGCAGTACGACCTAGGCGACAAAAACTACTTCAAGGACCGCCTTAGCACTGAAATAATATCGAACCTTTTCCGAGCAAGAGGAGAGCTGTTACCGCTCAATTTCATACCGCATCGTAACGATCTAGCACTAAAATCTCCTTTGTGTAACACCAATGAAAGAGACAATGTATTTCATTTCATCACAAGATGCCCAATTTTAGTAGAGATACGGCGACAAACATGGCAAGAAAACTATTTGCAACAAACCGAGTTTTCAGCAATCTTGAATGGAAAGCACTGGCGGAAACTATCACATTTAATTAAAACAGCTCTAACTTATAGAAGAAGAATAATACGAGAAGACTTCTAAATTCAAATTATATCACAACTCAATTAACTTACAACATAATTTTTTGTTTTATAAAGCTATCATCTGGCTGACGGCCGATTAGGCCATGCCTTTAAAGTTTCTAATTTAACTTACGATATTTCTATGTATACAAAAGGTTTTTGTAAATTTTTCTATTGTGAAATAAAAATCATAATCTAATCTAAAAATTTAAAAAAAATCTTCGCATTACATTCTAAGGAGTGACAGGCTCTATCATGAAATAATGCAGAGTGTTTTGGATAAGATGCAACAAAATTACAGGACGAATCCAGTGGGCGAAGGCAAGAAAAAAAATAGTATGGAAATCTCTCTCCGTATGCATAGGCAAGACGGGAAACTTTATAGAAAACTAACTTAAATCTCGAAAAAGTTAGTAAAAATAAGCTAACCCACTTTCTACCGCGTTCTGTTTTCTTTTTTTTAGGTAATAACACTGATCAACAGTGGTTCTGTTTCCAAAAGCAAACTATATTATTTTTAAGGTTTTTGCTTCGCTGAATCTATGAACTTAGAATCTACACATCTAACAGCTCGCGAAAAAATCCAGTTTTTGTTATCTTTCAGCCTCTGTTTTAACATGACAAACATGCGAAACCAAAAACAAACCATTGCTTTTCCGATGATTTTCTATCCGCTGAATCCATATATGGTCTCAAAATAGCTCTATTACATCAAATTTTTGAGATATTTGGCTTCAAAAGTTCCAATACACGGCCACGCACTAGTTTGAGGCCTATGTTCAGTTTCGAAACGAAATTAGAGTCAGAAAACATATTTTTGAAGGTTTTGGGTGAACTGAATTCTAATTCAGTCACAGAATTGCTCTATCACATTAGGTTCCTGAGATTATAGCCAGAATAAGGTCAAGTAATCAATACTTTATTTTTTGGTAACCTGGCGTTATAGCGTGATTCTCTGACTGGATTTGAATTCGGCACACTGAGGACTTTAAAAAATAATTTTTTTGATTGCAATTTCCTTTCGAGACTACACCTAGGCCTCAAAATAATTCATGAGTTAATTCAAGGAATAGTATTTTAGGCTAAATGTTAAAATATAGATAGATAAAAAATTTAATATTTTGCTTCAAGTTCAATTTTTACATATTTATTTTAATAAAGGCCATTTTTTCATAATCAATAATAGTAAATAACTTTTAAGTTTTTGAGAAAAAAAAAATTGTTTTTTCCAGAAAATCCTTTTTGTGGGTTTAATCATAGTCTTATCTTAGTTTTCTGAACTAAATTGGGTTTTTTGGAAGAAAGTACCTTTATTTTTTTTTAATTTCTGAAAAGCAAAGAAAGAATTTCGCTTTCGATTTGTTGTGTTTAACTCAAAACTAATGAGAGCATTTAATCAAGAAATACTTAATAGGGCAGAATTCGATAAAAATTTTATTTAAAGAAAAAAAAATCCAGTACTCAAAAATCATTCAATAAATTAATTCGGAATGTTAATTTAAGAAAAAAGTATAAGCTCTCAAAAATATTATTGTGTTTGGTAGTTAGTCGCTTAGATGACTTTAATAATTTTTTTTAAGAAATCCAAGTCGATTCTTTCTTATAAAATTGCCCCTCTTACACAAGCGGAGGGAGATAAGTCTCCTCTCTTTCGCATTTGATTTTTTTATGTTTTTACCCAAACCATCCGTCTTTGGCTTTGGTTGCATCTTATGCAGAGCACACTGCATATGCGCTGGTTGCTTGCAATAAAATGCCACTAAAGCTCAGTCCGGTATATGTTGGGTCCAGACAAAAATCGTAAAGGTTAAGGGGATTCCATTCATCTCTACTTGATCGAAAAGATGCAAATTGAAATGATCTCCTTATTTATGTAAAAAAGAGTGCTTAAAATCCTCTAAATCACTCGCTACCACGTGGTATAGTGTTTTTGAAAGTATTAAAGTTCCTTACTTAGCACTTTTTTAAATTTTTGAGTATTGTTGTTTCAGAATCAACGCTTTAAATAGATTTTTTTGTATAAAACTTCACATTGTTAAGGTTTTTTTTTTAATAATCAATCAAAGCCCAACGTGAAGATCTCTCATAGTTTTCGAGAATTTAGAAAAACATAAAAAGCATTTTCTTTTTCACTTTTTAAAAACTTTCCATTGATAAAAGTCACTTTTTCAAACTGTCAATGTTCCTTTTTGTTTTAGTAAAACTCTGAAAACCGAATGTTAAAATTTTTCTTAGTATGTTAACAAAAATGTGTAAAACTAGTTTATATAACAAATTAAGTAACTTACTGTCCCTAAGCGGGTACTCTAAATTAAACAAATCTTAAATTTGAATGCCTTTCGGCCTAAGAATAACTTATGGATTTACATACTCGACCATGGTTAAGACTAAGAAAAATTAATAAACTTAGTTTTCTTGATCACTTTTTTGGTTTTGTTCTTAGAACTAATTAATTCTACTAGAAGCTAGAAGCTACTCAAGTCTACCTAAATCTACTTGAAACTAGAGCAGCACAGTATCTTTTTTGTTTTTTTTTTTTTCGTTTTGAATTTTTTTTTGGTTATTTTTTTTGATTTTTGTATTTTTGATACCGCTTTTTTAGATTTTTGTGTTTTTAAATTTAAATTTAATTTTTTTATATTTTTTAATTTTTTTGTTGGCCACTTTATAATAATAATTAATCAAAACTACTAGAAATAAAACAAAGCATAAACTACAAATATTTTGAAAGACAATACACTAAGAAGCATTGAACAAAAATCATGCATGTGGAGCACTGGTATTAAATTTTTGTTTTAAACTATATTTATTAATGTTGAAATTTAAAAGTTGAGAGTTAGAATTGCGCCATAGCGGCTCATTCATGCCGTACCCGTAATTGGTTCTATGATGCCCCCATCAATGAATCAACTCCAAATTACGCAAGTGGTGAGATCTTCCGCGGTAGTTAAAACCTATGGACGAGAGCAAGTAAGGAGCATCTATAAAGCCAGTCAAAAGCTGATGGAAAAATACTAGGTCATTGTTGATACGTCTTTGATTAAGGGTTTGCAATTGCGAAAGTTGAATTCGATTTTCATAAGGAGGTAGATTGAATGGATCCTCCCAAGGAAGACCCTTCAAAGCAAAACGTATAAATTTGTGTTGTACTGCCTCAATACGATGTTTATGAATTTCATATAAGGGAGACCAAACTTGTGAGGCGTACTCGAGATGAGGGCGAACATAACAGTTATACAAAGATAATGTTACATAAGGATCATCAAATTGTTTTGACCATTTCTTTATGAAACCTAGCATAGAATTTGCTTTCCTTGCAATTGAGCTTATGTGGTCACTAAATTCAAGGTTAATATTGAAATAAACACCTAGGTCACGAAAACTTGAGACTTTATACAATGAATAACCAGACATTAAATACATAGCATTACTAGGTTCTCGTTAAAGTCATAGTTTGGCACTTCGAGGGGTTGAGACTAAGACCATTCTTTTTACACCATATTCCAAAGCTATCGATATCTTTTTGAAGAAGTACGCGATCAGAACTATTTTAAATGGATTTAAAAATTGTCATATCATCTGCGAAAATCAGAATTTCACTATACGAAATGCACGAAAAAACGTCATTGACGGCAACAATAAAAAGCAAAGACCCAAGGTGACTGCCTTGTGGTACACCCGACAGAGCATTGAAGGGATTCAAAAAGCTGTTACGAAATTTTACTTGGTACGTTCTATTTTCGAGATAAGAGCAAATCCATGCAATAAATACTGTAGAAATCCAAAAGCCTTGACTTCCGGCAGAGGTAGAAGATCAACGGAACCGCCAATCTATCCTGTATCAAACCTTCCATGTCAAAAAATAGGAAAGCCACCGGTGAGACAAATCCACTGAAGCACGTTTTCTCCTTATATTCTATGTTGGGATAATAAGCCCCAAATATCAAACACCCGAATCTTTTCCATTTGAGACGCTGTAACGTTAAACCACACAGGGCGCCCAATCATTGGCCTTATGAGGGTCATGTAGCAAGTCACTTTCACTCTGCTATGAAGTTGTCTGCTGTGAAACAGTCGCCTTGGTCTTGTGATCTTGTGAGGGGACTTCAATTGTTACTTGCTTCAGAAAGAAAATTCACAGGGCTTGTTAACAAAATGAAAACTTTTGGTTTAACCTTATTTAACACCTTAAATCCAACACATTTTTCAACAACTACTTCTACGTTACTAGACCTATTTCTTGTGAATAATACTGAAAATGTACTTCTTTATTCTCAACTTGAGGCACCTGGATTCTCTGAACATGACCTTTTGTTTTCAACTGTGAAGGTTTTTCCGAAGTTAATGCCATCGGTCTACAATGCCGTTAACACTTACGCCCTTGAAGAAAGTGTTCGTCAAACTGACTGGCAAATGATCTACTCAATTAATTCGCCTGACGATTAGGTGGACTTTCTTCAAAGATCAATTTATCAACTCTTTAGCATGCATGTTACTCTTAAAACTAAAATTACTCGCGATGACATAAAATCTTGGTTTACACAAGAAATTTTTAGGTTAATAAAACAACGGAATTTGGCAAACAAGCGATGGAAAAGGTTTCGACTTCCTGATATGCCTTCTACCTTCCGTGATTTGCGCAATTTCGTATCCAACAAAATCAGAGAAGCTCAATGTAGAGTATTTTCACAGCGTTTCAACAAAAACCTTATATATAAAACTTTATGGAAAAATATACGAGAGCTTGGTGTTGGTCGACAAAAAGAAATGTGTCCTTCTGATGTCTTTCCTGATCAATTGAATAGAGAGTTTGCGAAAATTCAATGCAGCAGCAATCAAAATTTTCCATCCTGTCAAAACGTTCGGGTTGTTGACACCGAATGTGGAGACTTACGAGATAACGCGGGTTTGGATGAAATCCATCAGGTTGTTGACCCAAATATTGAACATTCGTTCCAGTTTCAAGGGGTAGGTGATGAAGATGTCTTGAGTGCTTTGTTAGAGATAAACAGCCGTATTTATAATCGCATAATAAACTTCGAACAACTTTAAACACGCTTATTCATTGAATAAAACAAAAATCGTATTTATAAACATTTTTCGTCAGTGAATAAGGGCTGAATAGCTTAAACGCCGATATGCGTGTTTTAAGCGTGTTTTAGCGCAAAAATGGCATTTGATTTTGAGTATTGAGTTGTCATTCAGTGGTTTATTTACAACTTTGAGAATTTTAAAAATAACTAAAATGGAAATATACATAATTTGGATGCAGTAAATGTGTTTTCAACTGAAAGAAATATGCTGTGTTTTCCTTTTTTGTAAATTGGTTTCTTACAAGTTTTCCAGTTGGGAAGCGTTTTTGATTTTCCCTTTTTGGGCAAAACAACAAGAAATTAAAGCCAAAGAATTGTATTTGTGTAAAGCTAAAGAAATAAAAGGTACAAATGTTCTTCCGGTGTTTGGTTTCGAGCAAATTGGCAAAGCAAGATCTGCACATTGGTAAATTGAAGCCAGTTATTGATTCTTCGATTCGGAACAATTATACGAACTGTACCTACTTCAGTATCGCATTATTAAGTTCAATTTCAAGTCCCATGACGTATATTGTGTGACCTACATTTCATCTTATCTATGAAAGTACAATACCCTTAAATTACGCACCTACTGTAACTAACTTTGCGTCGTGTATCGATATTATAAACTAAACAGCTCTGTAGAACTCGAACTACGCTGCGTCCGCGTCGGGTGGGTCGAAGATAACATTCATCGCCTATTTGTATGTACTCTGTAGACTGTAGCTGTACTGTAGAGAGTGTCTGAGCCAAATACATTTGGGTGTCCTATGTTATTTGTCAAAAAAAACTTAATTGTTTAAAATTTTTTACTTTTTTATTCCTGAAAAGGCAGTATACATCGAATGATCGAATGTTCCATAGCTAGGAAAATATAAACAAAAACAAATTTCTGTTGTCAGTTTTAACCATTGAGAAACCAAATTAGAGAGTTTTTTTATGATTTTGAATAAGTTATGAATGACTAAAATTATAAATAAGGATTTTTTATTCACTGAAAAAAGTCTTAATAAGTTCTTATTCACTGCATAACTATTATGCGTTTTAAGCGTGTAATAACGAAATCTAATAAATACGGCTGAAAATCTTCAGCTATAGGTCTTGATGAAATACACCCTCAGTTTGTTAAAATAATCCTACTCCATATACATCCGGTGCTTACACATATCTTCAATACCAAAATAATGACGTCATCTTTCCCAGCCCATTGGAAGGTAGCTAAAGTAATACCGGTCCTAAAAAAAACCAGCTACTCGACTATCAAAGCAAGAATTCAGACCGATATCAATTTTGTCGTTCTTATCAAAAATATTGGAAACATACATAAACAGATCTCAGAGTTCTTAAAAATAAACAAATTGTTCAGTGATAAGCAGTTCGGTTTCAGAGAATACCACAGTTGTGTTTCCGCTATTTTAAAGGTTTCAGATGACATTAGAAATGCTATAGACTAGGTTTCGTTATTAATTTTGTTAGATTTTTCCAAGGCATTTGACACAGTAAATCATATGAGACTTAAAACTAAACTTAGAGACCAATTTCGATTTTCACACTCTGCTGCTTTGATTCTTTCATATCTTAGTGGTCGGAGCCAAGCTGTTGTCATTGGTGAAAAAACATCCCAACATTTAAGACTCCAATCTGTAGTCCCTCAGGGATCAATTCTTGGTCCACTTTTGTTCAATATTTTTATCAATGACCTTCCACTTCAGGTTAAAAAGTCTTGCTTATACTTGTATGCGGATGATGCCCAATTTCGCCTTAGCTGTAAATAAGGCATGATTGAGCATTGAGGATGGGGTTGATAAATTAAACTCTGACTTAAAAAAAATCGTTGGTTGGTCTGAAATTAATAACCTGAGGTTAAAAAGTCTTGCTTATACTTGTATGCGGATGATGCCCAATTTCGCCTTAGCTGTAAATAAGGCATGATTGAGCATTGAGGATGGGGTTGATAAATTAAACTCTGACTTAAAAAAAATCGTTGGTTGGTCTGAAATTAATAACCTGAGGCTCAATCCACGATAGCCAAAATCGTTAATAATTTACAAAACTAAACTCGATCATAGCTACTTTCCAGCACTTTTTATCGGAAACGAACTAATTGAGTTTGTCGATAAGGCTATGAACTTAGGCATTCTTTTCAACTCTACTCTTATTTGGGATGACCATATTCAAATGATCATACCAAAAATATATGGATGCCTACGTAGTCTATCTTTATCGAAAGACTTTACCCCTTATCACATAAGACTGAGACAAGCAAAGTCTTTAATCCTCCCTATAATAACTTATGGGTGTCAAATCTTTACAAGTCATAATTCAGAAACGAAAAGAAATCTCACTGTTGCGTTCAACAACGTTACTCGGTACGTTTATGGTTTCAAACGGTAAGACCATATTTCTAACTATTCAAGTAATATTTTGGGCTGTGATCTATACACATATTTGCCATATTTTTCCCTTAAAACTATTAACAAAATAATCATGAACAAACAGCCATCATATCTTTTTGAAAGAATACATTTTACTAGTTCAACCCGGTTCTTTATGTTGCTGCAACCAAGATTTTCGTGCAGAAATTCTGAGCGTCAGTTTCTTATCTACTTCCGTAGTAAGGAAATGAATACAAAAATAGAACTACCTACGCAAAAAAAGCAGCCTGGCGCAACTTCTGCTCAGATATTGAGTGCACAAATGACGCAGCAAGGCTAAGAAAAGTCATGTCCTAGGTCCAAAATACCCCTAGTTTTCTTAGAAGACCTAATAACACATGGACTGACTCATGCTCTGAAACTCTAGAGTCACTCATGAACACCCACTTTCCAGGGTGTTCTCAAATGACATCCCCAGAACGCGGAAACCCTAGCGCTAACGTTAGATCCAACATAGGAAATCTATTAGTAGATAATAGGAAGGTAATGTGGGCCATTGACTCATTCTCAGCATACAAATCTGCGGGTCCGGACGGTATCATTCCAATGATGCTCCAAAGTCCCAAAGACTTGATTGTGCCGATACTAGTGGAAATATTCAGAGGTTGTCTTAACCTCACCTTTATTCCAACTAGGAGAGAAGAGACTGGAGAGAAGTTAAAGTCATATTTATTCCCAAAGCCGGTAAGCCCTCACACACTGAACCCAAAGATTTCAGACCAATAAGCCTATCCTCCTTTCTACTTAAGACTCTAGAAAGAATTATAGAAACGCATATC
This sequence comes from Melanostoma scalare, assembly GCA_949752695.1. Taxonomy (NCBI): domain Eukaryota; kingdom Metazoa; phylum Arthropoda; class Insecta; order Diptera; family Syrphidae; genus Melanostoma; species Melanostoma scalare. The sequence goes on along the minus strand of OX456986.1, from coordinate 63,003,485 downwards.
CGAACAAAACTGAATAACAATGTGATCTCTACAGCCCAACATGCATATATAAAGGGCAAATCAGTTGAGACTGCACTTCATGAAGTAGTCGGAACCATTGAACAGTCAATCCAATATAAAGAGTACACGTTGGCTGCATTCCTCGATATAGAAGGGGCCTTCAACAACGTTGAATACAATGCTATTCGCATGGCATTAAGTTCCATAAATATCGAGCCAACGCTATCAAACTGGATCGACTCCATGCTCCATGATGTTTTAAGATTCTGAACAGTAATAATATTTATTTTCAATAAATCAAACATATAAAAATTAGAACAATTTGATAACAATAAAATAAACAAAGTATTTAAAAACAAAGTTTCAAATCTCAACTTTCAACACCCCCACTAGATTTTTATACTTTTATGCCAATGAGAGTACAACAGTTGTTATGTTTTGTAGCAGGGAGTCCTTTGGTTAGAACATCAGCAGGCATCTTCAGTTTTCAAATATAATACTTCTAATTTACTTTCTTCTATAAGATCTCGAATGAAATGATGCCTTATGTCGATGTGCTTTGAACGAGCGTGATAAACGTTGTTTTTAGATATGTTTATTGCACTCTTGTTATCGCATTGCAATATAAGTTGTTGATTCCAATGAATTAGTTCTTGCAATAAAGATTGAAGCCAAAGTGCTTCTTGAGATGTTGAGGCTAAAGCCATATACTCAGCCTCTGTGGTGGAGAGAGCGACAGTAGGTTGTTTCTTTGAATTCCACGAAATAGGTCCTCCTTGGTATTTAAAGAGATAACCTGTAGTTGATTTTCTGTCATCTGAGTCAGTAGCCCAGTCAGCATCCGAAAATCCTTCTAAACGTCCTTCAATGTCTCGAGTGTATTCTAACTTGTAGTTTATTGTTCCTTTAATGTAACGGAATAGTCGTTTAACCGCTATCCAGTGAGATTTTGAAGGATTATTATTAAATCTTGATAAAGCCCCCACTGCAAAGGATAAATCTGGGCGACTAACTTGTGCTGCATATAAAATACTTCCAATAGCTTCTTGATATGGAACGTTTTTCATGTAGTCAGTTTCGTCTTTGCTTTGTTCTTTTATAAGCTTTTGGTTAATATCTAAGGGTGTGGATACCGGATTACAATTCAGTTTTAAATTCATTTTTATTTTTTATCTCTTATAACTACTTACATGCTATCAAAAATGTTTAAACTAGCTTACATAATAACTTAATTAACTTACTGACCCTTGGCGGATACTCTAAATTACTCAGTAACTTAATTCTAATGCCTTTCGGCCTAAAGATACAATATATATTTCAACCTATAACTAGAATTATATACTAAGAAAATTTAAAAAACTTAGTTTTCCTGATCAAATTTTTTGGTTTTTCTTAAAATTACTTACAACTAAATAAAACTATTTAAAACTAATTAACACTACTTAAAACTAGAGCAGCCATAGTAGCTTTTTATAAATTTTTTTTTTTTTTTTTTGTTTTTTGTGTTTTATAATTTTTTTTTTGGGATTTTGTGTTTTTTCTATTTTTTTTTTAATTTTGGGGACGCACAGTCATTTTTACATTTTTTTTTTTTTTTATTTTGATTTTTTACAATTTTTTTTGATTTTCGACGCCGCGATAATTTTTATAATTTTTTTTTTTTTTTTTTAGTTTTTATAATTTTTTTGGTTGCCACTATGCCTACCCCCTATACCCTAAGTCTTACACTCTAAACCTTTGTAAGCCAGCCATTGGCGACTCGCTATCATTAACATTTTCCATATGTTGCTCAGACAAATACCAGAATAGTTTTGACGTTTTAATAACGTCCAGTCGATCGCGATCTGAAACCGCCCTACTGAACCGGAAGAGCTCTTCAACTTCTCCGCCTACTGCGGCGACGTCACGGTTGTAAAGGAGCCGTCGTTCTACGGACTTACGGCAGACGTGGTAGATTAACGGAACCGCCAATCTGTCCTGTATCAAACCTATCATGTCAAAATAGAGGAAAGCCTCCGGTGGGACAAATCCACTGAAACGTGTGCTCTCCATATATTCTATATTGGGGTAGTAAGCCCCAAATATCAGGCCATTGTTCGAAGACATCGCCCTCGCAGTGTGGCCCCGAGTCAGTTTTATCATGAAGTTGTCGATTCTGTTTATTTGAGCCCCGTTGTAAAGGACCCCATTAGGATAATATTTTCTGTACTCCGACTCTGGTGTTCTGTGCAATCCAAGACAGGTACGCAGACACTGTCTCTCAAACACCCGAATCTTTTCCATTTGAGACGCTGTAACATTGAACCACACGGGGCACCCATAGACAATCATTGGCCTTATGAGGGCCATGTAGCAAATCACCTTCACTCTGCTATCAAGTTGACTGCTGTGAAACAGTCGCCTTGTCAGAGCAAAAGCTCCCCTAGCCCTGGCCAGAGCCGCATCCATATGTTTGTTAAAATATAGATACTGATCTAGCCAGATGCCCAGGTACTTGACTACTACTTTGTTTGGCAGTGGGTGGCCATGTAGATCAACGATCACCAGCTTTCGCCAGTTCTTTCTCGTATCCCATGAGGCCCGAGCCAACGGGGTTCTAAACACAATTGTTTCCGATTTCTGAAAGTTGATTTTCAACTTCCAGTCATCGCAATATTGCTGAATCTTATCGAAATCACCTTGCAAGAGACTTCTGATGTCTTCGATATTTGAACCTGTTCTGTACGCAATGAGGTCATCGGCGTACGCTATAGCATGGTGAAGAGAACCAATTAGATCGCCAGTGAAAATGCTAAACAAAATAGGCGAATTCACCGCTCCTTGTTGCAGACCGTTCTGTATTTTAAAAGTTCTGGTAGAAGTTATATTGCAACTTTTGACAACAAACGTTCTACCATGAAGCATGTCATTAAGAATATATAGCAGTGGTTTACTCATGCCATACCTGATCAATTTATAGAAAAGACCGTCTAACCAAACGGTATCGAAAGCCTTCTCCAAGTCAACCAGACATGCACCCGTACACTGCTTTTTAGCTTTGTTCCATTGAATATCAGATACCAGTTTAGACGCAGCATGTATGGTAGCATGACCCGCCTTAAAACCGAACTGGTTTTCTGGAATAATATGTTTGTCCTCCGCCCATGTGGACAGAGCTCTATTAAGAACTTTCTCGAATACTTTGCTGATACTCGGAAGGAGACTAATTGACCGGAGATTTGCTGGATTGGAACCATCCTTACCTTTTTTAAGGAGAGGATGGACCACTGCCGTCTTCCAACGCACTGGATAATATGCATTATTCAGCGCATTGTTGAACAACGTGGTGTATATGTCCACCGCTTCCGAAGGGAGGTTTCGCAGCACAACATTGGGTATGCCGTCGACTCCTGCTGACTTCTTTTTCTTTATTTTGTGAAAGATGCTCTCGAGGTCCATCTTAGAAACGAACAGGGTGTTATCCCCGTTTCGATCGGCGATGACTGCACTTGCAAGTCGGTCGTCATTGAACCTAGTGAAACCAGGATTCTCGGATCGCCAATGCGAGATCTCGTGTCTAAGATAGAGGTGTCCAACGAAGGCTCCGTTCTCAAGCTCGTAATTCGGGCGAATGCAATCATTCACCTTATATACTCGCTCGAAAACAGCACCCACCGTCTCTACCTTCTCTTGAGCATCTTCCACTATAAAGTGGTCATCATCCAAGATGGCCTCATCCGGATCTATCCCTATGGTCAAAAGTAAGTTTTTGTTCTCTGTCGTCCTTTGGAGTTTAATACCCTGAAGGTCATTTTGATCTTTTCTCCTAAAGATTTTATTTATTTCCGGAAACATACTCGGGTTGTTGGACTGTACAGCCCGAATTTTGTTGTTCCAGAAAAGAGATATAGATATTCTGTAGTTTTCTTTTATTAACTGTTGGAGATTTTTGATCTGTGACTTCAGAGTTCTAATCTCCAAATCGTGTCGGTCAGTAAACCTCCTGTGCAAGAATTTGAGTCTTGACAGGAGTCTACTTTTTTGTTTGTAAAGTGCGTCTATTGTCGCGTTTCTGTACATGTTCGTAGAGTCATGTTGCCTATATTTAGGAATTGTTCTGTCCATTGTACTACGGATTGCATCCTCCATACGTTGCAGGTACCCATCGATCTCAACGTTCGACAGATTCCTGTTGCATGGCGGCGCAATATCGTTCGTACGAAGTTCCCTTGAGACGGCACCGGAAAAGCGCGGCCAACGTGTCTTACCGTAGTTGTAAGAGTGCGTCGGCACGTACTCCTCCAGTTCCACAAGGTCGCTCGGAAGCAGTATGACGGCGGCAAGTCCACAGTGGTCACTGTCGTACTCAACCGTCGTCAAACAATTTTTCGTCCGTCGAAGAATGTCGTCGGTCAGTTTAAGTCTTGAGTCTATAAGTAATAGATCCAAATATGAACCACTTCGAGGATATGAAGGCCTGTCAGTAGCCAGCAGATCGACTTTACACTCAATACTGTGAAGCCTCAGCCAATTGAATAGCTGGGTCCCCCTTGGATTGGCTAATTGATTTCCCCAATCTTGGTGCTTAGCATTGTAATCACCGGCCAAAAGGAAATAGTTTTCATCCGAGTTCAGTTTCAGACATCGAAAAAGTGTTTGGAGCTCTGTTATAAAACATGAGGGTTGAGAAGCCTCCGGCGCATAGATCGCGACCACATACAACCGCCTCCCCTGTTGGAGAGGGATGCATACGATACACGCTTCCAGCAACCGGAATCGGCGTACTTCACCAGTATATATTACCTTATGAGCAATGCCCTTACGTATGAAGATCGCAACCCCACCCGCGAAAGTCGAGTTGGGTCGGTCTCTCCTTACGATAATGTAATTGTTATTCGTCATTTTGTGATGCTGGTTTAGCCTAGTTTCGCTAACCATACATACATCTGGACGTTGGTCTTTTAACAACTCAAAGAGGTTGGTTTGTCGTTCTATCCTAACTAGCGAATTCACATTCACGGCTAGGATCTTGAAGGGCCTCTCCGGCAGCGCGCCCGTTAACCTATAAATTGCGCAAGCGACGGCACTGCACGGTAGATCAAATCCACCCTGCGCGCCTGCTCACTTATTTGCCGCGATAGTTCGCTCATTTGTGCCTGAATGACACGCAGAGCGACCATCACTTCTGACTCCCCAGCTGCTGCTGACACAGATGGCTGTGCGGCCGCCTTTTGGGGAGGTTGTACCGATTTCCCAGCTCCACCCGCCATTTGGGCGTAGGAAACTTCGGGAACGACGGCCCTTGGAGTCGGTCTGGCAAATTGCCATCCCTCGTCCTTAGTTACTGTTGGAGCAGCTTTTTTTGACTTTTTAATTACTTGGTATCGAGGACAACCCCGATAGTTAGCAGGGTGTCCATCTCCACCACAGAGTACACATTTCAGCAGGGTCTTATCTTCGACCCTTGCCTCACCGAGCTTACACTCTTTGTCGTTGTGGTTCTCTCCACACTTGACGCACCTCGACTGCATTTGGCAGTTGAATGCGGCGTGACCGAACCGTTGGCAACGAAGACATTGTAAAATGTCCCCGTGCCTGTTTATTTTCTCCCATTTTACCATCTGGTAGTCCAGGACGGAGATACTCCTGAGACTTTCCAGACGACTACTGGGTGACAAGGTGACGAGGAACATCGGCAATAGCCGCTTCTCCCGTCTTGCCTTGGCCGTAGTGAACGACTTGACCCCGATGAACTCGAGATCGTCGCTCGCCAACCTGCGGAGTTCAGCTAAGAGCTCCTCTGGGTCAGAGGTAGGCTCTACCCCTTTTAATAACATACTTTTGGGCTTCTCCTCTTTGGGAGTGTAACTAAAATATTCGGTGGTTGTCTTTGCTAACAACTCCCGAACTACTTTATGGTCACCAATGCTTTTGCATTGGATCGCATGCCTGTCTACCCCGAGTCTTTTAATAGTAAAATTATCGCCAATGGCGGACTTACATAGATTTTTAGTTTCTTGGAATTCCATTTTCAGGGTATTTATCGGGGGCACCCTGCTCTTGGGTGTGGTCTTCTTTGGCTGCTGTTGTTGTGCTGGCTGTTGTTGTTGTTTCTTCGGCTGCTTCTCTGCTGGCTGCTTCTTGTTTGTGGTCGATGGCGCGGCTTTTTTAGCCGCGGTACCGGATTACAATCCTCCATATTAAATCGCTTGATAATATTCTTTAAGTATGTCCGTTGGTCTATCCATAACTTTCCCTTTTCTCGATCGCGAGTTATTTGCATACCAAGCACAAATTTAGCTTCTCCAAAATCTTTCATCTCGAATGATTTAGCCAAATTTTCTTTGATAATTCTTTTTTCATCTTTGTTGTCTGTAAAAATCAGGATGTCGTCTACGTAAATAGCGACGAAAGTCTTATCTGTGCTGTTTGTCTTGTAATAAGTACACGGATCGGTTTTAGATTGTTTAAGTCCAATTTTCTTTAAAGTTTCATCCAATTTCTTATTCCAAACTCTGCTAGCTTGTTTGAAGCCGTACAGTGATTTCTTGAGTATACATACTTTATTTTGAACATTATCAAAACCTTCAGGAAGATTCATGTAAATCTCTTCGTTAAGTTCACTTTGCAGGAAAGCAGTCACAAAATCCATTTGATCGATATCCAAATCATATCGTACAGCCAAACTTAAAAGTACCCTTATGGACGTGTACCTTACGACGGGAGAAAATGTTTCTTGATAATCAATCCCTTGACGTTTCGAATACCCCTTAACGACCAATCTAGCTTTATATTTTTCGACATTACCACTTGCATCTTTTTTCGTCTTGAATGTCCACTTGGAATTTATGGCTTTCTTTCCTTTTGGTAATGAAACTATTTCCCAAGTGTCATTTTTCAAAAGAGCTGTATATTCATCGTTCATTGCTTTTTTCCAGTCAGACATATGTTCGCTCTTCATTGCCTCAGCAACTGTCTTTGGATCTTCATTAATGGTAACCGTATCTTTCAGGTGGATTTCTTATTCTGGTGGATCGTCCTATTCCTCTGTCAGATATGATTCCTTCTGAAGATTCTTCAACAATGAAATCATCTTGGGCATCCAGAAAACTGTTTTTACTTGCCGTTTCGTCACTTATTTCGATTGGTATTTCATTGTTTGAATCCGCTGATGAAATTTCGTCTTCATTCCCCACTGAATCATATCCTGTAAAAATATCACAATAAGATGTATTGTTTGTCTCACCATCCTTTGGAAAAATTTGCTCATGGAAAACTGCATCTCGACTTATTACGACTTCTTTTTTCTTTACATCGTAGAAGCGATATGATTTTGAGTGTGTGCAGTATCCGACAAAAATTACTTCTTTTCCCTTGGCATCGAGTTTCTTCCGCTTTTCTTTTGGAATGTGAATAACTGCTTGACAACCGAAAACCTTAAGATGCTGCAGATTCACTCTTCTTCCACTCCAGATTTCTTCAGGTGTTTTTTCTTTTGTACCTTTGCAAGGTGTTCTGTTTGTTAAATAAACGGCCGTATTTGCAGCTTCGGCCCAAAATCGTTTGTGTAAACCAGACTCGATGAGAAGACAACGTGCTTTTTCGATTATGGTTCTATTCATTCTCTCTGCCAACCCGTTTTGTTGTGGAGAATATGGAACCGTTGTTTGATGTTGAATGCCTGCATCTGCTAGAATCTTCTTCATCTTAAAATTACAAAATTCCTTTCCATTGTCACTTCTAATGGCTTTTATTTTGTTACCAGTCTGATTTTCTACAAAATTTTTGAACTCAAGGAACTTTTCCGCTACCTCATTCTTGCTTTTAATGAAAAACGCAAAGACTGTTCTTGAAAAATCATCAATGAATAAAAGCATGTACTTTGAACCTCCAATTGATTTTTGTTCAATCGGACCACAGAGATCTGTATGTATCAGTTCTAAAATTGATTCTGCCCTGTTACCAATTGAGTTAAAAGGCTGGCGTGCCATTTTACCTTTGATACATGTGATGCAATTGATTTTTGAGCTACCGCAATCAATATTCTGCACCACTTTCGGAATCATAGCTTGTGTGGTTTCGATACTTGGATGTCCAACACGCTTGTGCCAAAGTTCAAAGTGTGAAGTTACATTTTTTGTAAAATATGCACTTTGGTTGTGTGGTCTGTTGAGTCGGAACATATTGTTCACCAAGCTTGCAGTTGCAACAACATTACCCCTTTGGTCTTTTACTAAACATCCATTCTTGGAAAAAATCATTGAAAAGCCCTTCTGAACAATTTTCGAGACAGATAAGAGATTAATGCATAAGTCAGGAACGTGAAGGACTTCTAAAAATTCAACCTCACTTTCTTTGAATTTTCCATTAGATATCTTCATATCGACTCTACCTATACCTTGGACTTGCATTTTTGAATTATTTGCAACAATTACCTCAGAATTAAGATTTTCCATCTTACTTGAAAAGCATGCACTATTTGAGCACATGTGAGCTGACGCTCCCGAGTCAAAATACCATTCTTCTTTTTCAAGAGCTGAGACAGAAAAACATCCTAACATCGCATTCTTCTTTTCTTGAAGGTTCTTATTCTTTTTTGGACATTTAGCAGCAATATGGCCAAATTCGTTGCAGTTGTAACATTTAGGACCCTTAAAGTTCTTGTTCCCAAAGTTTTTCTTGTTCTTGCCAACAAAAGCAGTATCTTGACTTGAATCCAGATTAATGTCTTGAAGAATTTTGGTTTTAATACTGTCTCCTGTAATAAGAATCCCAGAGCTTTGGATTCCCATTATCATTGGCTTGTATTCTTCGGGAAGACCAGCTAGAAGCATTGATCCTATCCAATCTTCATCTAGGTTCAGACCAACAGACCTGAGCTTGTATGATGTATTTAACATCGTTAACGTACGCATCTACGGTAGAAAAATCTTTCAATTTTGTAGAACAAAACTTTTGGATGAGCCCAACTCTCCTCACAAGACCAGAATCTTGAAAAAATTTTCTGAAGAGAATCCCAAATCTCCTTAGCGCTTTTGCAATGTCTTAAATGAGGATAAATGGATGTTTCAACAAGCAATATAAGCTCCGATTTTGCGTTTAAGAGCTTCGTTGCATCCTTCTCCGTCTCACTACCTTCAGAAACAGCCGTCCAAAGTCCTTTCATTTGGAAATAAGCTTCAACGGAAAATTTCCAGTCTTCGAAGTTTTCGCTTCCCCGAAGCTTTTCAATACTGAATTTCGTTTCAGACATCTTTTCCCAATACAAATTTCCTTATTATTTTGTATTTAGTTCGTGATAAGGCCCATAACCTGATGTTTTAAGATTCTGAACAGTAATAATATTTATTTTCAATAAATCAAACATATAAAAATTAGAACAATTTGATAACAATAAAATAAACAAATTATTTAAAAACAAAGTATCAAATCTCAACTTTCAACACTCCAAACGAGAATAGTAAAAGCAGAAATGGGTGAAAGTACCCTAAAAGTCAAAACTTGTAGAGGTACACCTCAAGGAGGAGTGTTATCCCCGCTACTCTGGCTCCTAGTAGTTAACCAAATCCTGGTTAAACTCGACAGGAGCGGAATAAAAGCTGTAGCCTATGCCGATGACATCGTCATCATGACTTCGGGAAAATTCACAACCACCCTTTGTGAACTTCTTCAGACAGCTCTAAACAAGCTCACCAGCTGGGCGAAAAACTGTGGGCTAAACGTCAACCCTACAAAAACAGAACTTGTTCTGTTTACGAGAAAACGTAACATTCCAGATATACTTCCTCCCTCCATTAATGGTATACCAATAAGCTTATCTGGTACGGCAAAATATCTCGGAACTGTCCTTGATCGTAAACTTAACTGGAAAGAAAATTTAAAAGAAAGAGAAAGGAAAGCTCAAATCGCTTTCTACACTTGTAGTAGAATTTTTGGTAAAAAATGGGGACCTGGTCCCAAAACCATTCACTGGATGTATACATCCATAATAAGACCAATCCTCACATATGCCTGTCTAGTCTGGTGGCCATCATTAGAGAAGGCTTCAAACCTTAAGACCATGACCAAAATCCAAAGGCTTGCATGCATTGGTTCAACTAGTGCCATGAGAACAACACCAACTGCAGCTCTGGAAACCTTCCTGTCGCTAGCCCCCCTAGATCTCTTTACTAAGGAGATGGCGGCCAAAAGCGCACTGCGACTCAAACAATGCAACAATTGGAAAACAGGCATATCAGGCCATAGAACCATCATGAACCATACAGATATAGACATCCAAACAGACTATACCCCCCCGCATATTGATTTCAATCCAGTAGCCCTAACAGTCTTTCCGACTAGAGAAAGCTGGGAGGAAAACAGGGTTATAAAAGAAAATCACATTTCCGTCTTCACAGATGGTTCCAAAACGGACGAAGGGGTAGGATCAGGTATCTTCTCAGACTACCCTACCATGAATAGATCAATAAAGCTTCCCGACTTCTGCAGTGTCTTTCAAGCAGAAGTACTCGCAGTGTGCGAAGCCGCGAAGCACCTTGCTACGCAAAACTTGATCAACAAAAATATTGACTTTTTTGTAGACAGTCAGGCGGCCATTAAAGCTATCTCATCCATTATCACAAAATCCAGGCTAGTAGACAGCTGTTGCAGTAACCTTAGACTGCTCAGTGAGACAAACACAGTTAGTTTAACCTGGGTTCCAGGACATCGTGACATTATAGGTAATGAAATGGCGGATAAGCTGGCAAAAATCGGGTCAGCACTCGAATCCAGCGAAGCGAACACTTCAGTTCTAAAGCCACTAGAGCAAGAAAAAAGCAGAATCAAAAACAATTTTCTAAAAATCGCCAATGACAGGTGGTCATCTTTAGAAACATGCCGAGTCTCTAGAAACCTTGGGCCAGATATTTCCAAGAAAAAAACAGAGTTTCTACTCCAGCTGAGCAGACCTCGGCTCTCTCTGTTGATTGGCATTCTCACGGGTCACAACTCGTTGGGTACCCACATGATGAGAATGGGCATTAGCACATCCGACTTATGTAGAGGATGCCAAGATGAGGAGGCAGAGGAGGGATCTTTCCACTTCCTCTGTGAGTGTCCTAGCTTGGCCCACACTCGGAAAAAAACCCTCGGATAATACTTCTTCGACGAACTGGGCGACATCTCTAACCTCCCACTGAGCAACGTCCTGAAATTCACTCAGAGCTCCAAATGGTTCAGTGGGAGTTCCCTACCACAATAACCATCCACCTCTCCAACCCTCCCATTTCCTCATCCTCTGATTTCCCGGGGAGCACAATGGATCCTCGAGATCCGAGTGAGGTGTTGCCACTTGTGGCTGCAACCCCCATTCAACCTAACCTAACCTAAGGCAGTGGAACAGATAACCCATCTTCATTAGAAGACTTCGCGGCACCACACAGTTTGAGACAGTTTTATTCAGACACTTGTTATTGAATTAAACCAATATGAAGATATGTATTTGTATTTGTTATACTGTTTGTAATATAATAATTTTTGAATTTGTGAACAAACAAGTAGAATTTCTATATAATTTACAAAACAATGTAGCTTTTAACTTTGTGGCAGTGGAACAGATAACCCATCTTCATTGGAACACAGTTTGAGGCAGTTTTATTCAGACACTTGTTATTGAATTAAACCAATATGAAGATACTAGCCGAAAACACCCGGCGTTGCCCGGGTTCCTTTTTGCCAAGGCTTCTTACCTACAAAGCTGGAAGTATCCAAAGAAAAAAAATCCTGTTTATTTGTGTACAATTTATTGAAATAACATTAAAATGAATTTAAAGATTTCCAGGAAGCGTCTGAAGGAAACCCAATGGAAGAAACAATAAGCAACAAATTAGAGCAGTTTTTCAGTGCAGAGTTGTCCTGTGGTGAGATTTTCGAGTTAACCCATACAATCATGAGTTATGTCAGAGCTAACTTCTCACCATAGGATAGAAAAATATGAAAGACAGAATGAAAAATTTTAGCTCACCATTCAGTGTTTGCTCACCATGAGTCTCAGCAATTTGCCATTGTCATTTTTCTGAATTATGTCAAATTAGCTCATCTGTCATTTAGAGCCAGTTTTTCAGTGCAGAGTTGTCCTGTGGTGAGAATTTTCGAATTAACCCATACAATCATGAGTTATGTCAGAGTTACTGGCTGAACACAATGCATACGCATACGCATACGGAGCCGGAGCCGCAAGAGTTAAAATCAAGTTAACTTGTCCAGCTCCGTCTTGCGTTGTTTTTGTATTGCTTGTATTTCATGTTTTGACATCTCTTGCGGCTCCGTTTCTGCAGCCATTGTGTTCACGCAGTTAACTTCTCACCATAGGATAGAAAACTATGAAAGACAGAATGAAAAATTTTAACTCACCATTCAGTGTTTGCTCACCATGAGTCTCAGCAATTTGCCACTGTCATTTTTCTGAATTATGTCAAATTAGCTCATCTGTCATTTAGAGCCTGTTTTTCAGTGCAGAGTTGTCCTGTGGTGAGAATTTTAGAGTTAACCCATACAATCATGAGCTATGTCAGAGTTAACTTCTCACCATAGGATAGAAAAATATGAAAGACATAATGAAAAATTTTAGCTCACCATTCAGTGTTTGCTCACCATGAGTCTCAGCAATTTGCCATTGTCATTTTTCTGAATTATGTCAAATTAGCTTATCTGTCATTTAGAGCCAGTTTTTCAGTGCAGAGTTGTCCTGTGGTGAGAATTTCCGAGACAACCCATACAATCATGAGTTATGTCAGAGTTGACTCCTCACCATAGGATAGAAAAACATGAAGACAGACTGAAAAATTTTAACTAACCATTCAGTGTTTGCTCAACATGAGTCTCAGCAATTTGCCATTGTCATTTTTCTGAATTATGCCAAATTAGCTCATCTGTCATTTAGAGCCTGTTTTTCAGTGCAGAGTTGTCCTGTGGTGAGAATTTTCGAGTCAACCCATACAATCATGAGTTATGTCAGAGTTGACTCCTCACCATAGGATAAAAAAACATGAAGACAGACTGAAAAATTTTAACTAACCATTCAGTGTTTGCTCAACATGAGTCTCAGCAATTTGCCATTGTCATTTTTCTGAATTATGTCAAATTAGCTCATCTGTCATTTAGAGCCTGTTTTTCAGTACAGAGTTGTCCAGTGGTGAGAATTTTAGAGTTAACCCATACAATCATGAGCTATGTCAGAGTTAACCTCTCACCATAGGATAGAAAAATATGAAAGACAGAATGAAAAATTTTAGCTCACCATTCAGTGTTTGCTCACCATGAGTCTCAGCAATTTGCCATTGTCATTTTTCTGAATTATGTCAAATTAGCTCATCTGTCATTTAGAGCCAGTTTTTCAGTGCAGAGTTGTCCTGTGGTGAGAATTTTCGAATTAACCCATACAATCATGAGTTATGTCAGAGTTATCTTCTCACCATATGATAGAAAAATATGAAAGACAGAATGAAAAATTTTAACTCACCATTCAGTGTTTGCTCACCATGAGTCTCAGCAATTTGCCATTGACATTTTTCTGAATTACGTCAAATTAGCTCATTTGTCAATTAGAGCCAGTTTTTCAGTGCAGAGTAGTCCTGTGGTGAGAATTTTCGAGTTAACCCATACGATCATGAGTTATGTCAGAGTTGACTCCTCACCATAGGATAGAAAGATATGAAAGACAGAATGAAAAATTTAACTCACCATGAGTCTCAGCAATTTGCCATTGACATTTTTCTGAATTACGTCAAATTAGCTCATTTGTCATTTAGAGCCAGTTTTTCAGTGCAGAGTTGTCCTGTGGTGAGAATTTTCGAGTGAACCCATACGATCATGAGATATGTCAGAGTTGACTCCTCACCATAAAATAGAAAAATATGAAAGACACACTGAAAAATTCTAACTCACCATGTGTCTCAGCAATTTGCCATTGACATTTTTCTGAACTACGTCAAATAAGCTCATTTGTCATTTAGAGCCAGTTTTTCAGTGCAGAGTTGTCCTGTGGTGAGAATTTTCGAGTTATCCCATACGATCATGAGTTATGACAAAGTTGACTCCTCACCATAGGATAGAAAAATATGAAAGACACAATGAAAAATTTTAACTCACCATGTGTCTCAGCAATTATCCATCAAATAAGCTCATTTGTCATATAGAGCCAGTTTTTCAGTGCAGAGTTGTTCTGTGGTGAGAATTTTCGAGTTAACCCATACGATCATGAGTTATGTCGGAGTTGTCAGAGTTTACTCCTCACTATAGGATAGAAAAATATGAAAGACAGAATGAAAAATTTTAACTCACCATGAGTCTCAGCAATTTGCCATTGACATTTTTCTCAAATACGTCAAATAAGCTCATTTGTCATTTAGTGCCAGTTTTTCAGTGCAGTTGTCCTGTGGTGAGAATTTTCGAGTTAACCCATACGATCATGAGTTATGTCTGAGTTGTCAGAGTTTACTCCTCACTATAGGATAGAAAAATATGAAAGACGAAATGAAAAATTTTAACTCACCATTCAATGCTTGCTCACCATGAGTCTCAGCAATTTGCCATTGAAATTTTTCTTAATTACGTCAAATAAGCTCATTTGTCATTTAGAGCCAGTTTTTAGTGCAGAGTTGTCCTGTGGTGAGAATTTTCGAGTTAACCCATACGATCATGAGTTATGTCAGAGTTGACTCCTCACCATAGGAAAGAAAAATATGAAAGACACACTGAAAAATTTTAACTCACCAGTCTCATGAGTCTCAGCAATTTGCCATTGACATTTTTCTGAATTACGTCAAATTAGCTCATTTGTCATTTATAGCCAGTTTTTCAGTGCAGAGTTGTCCTGTGGTGAGAATTTTCGAGTAAACCCATACGATCATGAGTTATGTCAGAGTTGATTCCTCACCATAGGATAGAAAAATATGAAAGACAGAATGAAAAATTTAACTCTGCATGAGTCTCAGCAATTTGCCATTGACATTTTTCTGAATTACGTCAAATTAGCCCATTTGTCATTTAGAGCCAGTTTTTCAGTGCAGAGTTGTCCAGTGGTGAGAATTTTCGAGTTAACCCATACGATCATGAGTTATGTCAGAGTTGACTCCTCACCATAAGATAGAAAAATATGAAAGACACACTGAAAAATTTTAACTCACCATGTGTCTCAGCAATTTGCCATTGTCATTTTTCTGAACTACGTCAAATAAGCTCATTTGTCATACAGAGCCACTTTTTCAGTGCAGAGTTGTCCTTAGTGAAAATTTTCGAGTTAACCCATACGATCATGAGGTATGTCAGAGTCTACTCCTCACCATTGGATAGAAAAATATGAAAGACAGAATGAAAAATTTTAACTCACCATGAGTCTCAGCAATTTGCCATTGATATTTTTCTGAATTACGTCAAATTAGCTCATTTGTCATTTATAGCCAGTTTTTCAGTGCAGAGTTGTCCTGTGATGAGAACTTTCGAGTTAACCCATACGATCATGAGTTATGTCAGAGTTGACTCCTCACCATAGGATAGAAAAATATGAAAGACAGAATGAAAAATTTAACTCACCATGAGTCTCAGCAATTTGCCATTGACATTTTTCTGAATTACGTCAAATTAGCTCATTTGTCATTTAGAGCCAGTTTTTCAGTACAGAGTTGTCCAGTGGTGAGAATTTTCGAGTTAACCCATACAATCATGAGGTATGTCAGAGTTGACTCCTCACCATAGGATAGAAAAATATGAAAGACAGAATGAAAAATTTTAACTCACCATGAGTCTCAGCAATTTGCCATTGACATTTTTCTATATACGTCAAATTAGCTCATTTGTCATTTAGAGCCAGTTTTTCGGTGCAGAGTTGTCCTGTGGTGAGAATTTTCGAGTGAACCCATACGATCATGAGATATGTCAGAGTTGACTCCTCACCATATAATAGAAAATATGAAAGACACACTGAAAAATTTCAACTCACCAGTCTCATGAGTCTCAGCAATTTGCCATTGACATTTTTCTGAATTACGTCAAATTAACTCATTTGTCATTTAGAGCCAGTTTTTCAGTGCAGAGTTGTCCTGTGGTGAGAATTTTCGAGTTAACCCATACGATCATGAGTTATGTCAGAGTTGACTCCTCACCATAGGATAGAAAAATATGAAAGACACAATGAAAAATTTAACTCACCATGAGTCTCAGCAAATTGCCATTGACATTTTTCTGAATTACGTCAAATTAGCTCATTTGTCATTTAGAGCCAGTTTTTCGGTGCAGAGTTGTCCTGTGGTGAGAATTTTCGAGTGAACCCATACGATCATGAGATATGTCAGAGTTGACTCCTCACCATATAATAGAAAAATATGAAAGACACACTGAAAAATTTCAACTCACCAGTCTCATGAGTCTCAGCAATTTGCCATTGACATTTTTCTGAATTACGTCAAATTAACTCATTTGTCATTTAGAGCCAGTTTTTCAGTGCAGAGTTGTCCTGTGGTGAGAATTTTCGAGCTAACCCATACGATCATGAGTTATGTCAGAGTTGACTCCTCACCATAAGATAGAAAAATATGAAAGACACACTGAAAAATTTTAACTCACAATGTGTCTCAGCAATTTGCCATTGTCATTTTTCTGAACTACGTCAAATAAGCTCATTTGTCATATAGAGCCAGTTTTTCAGTGCAGAGTTGTTCTGTGATGAGAATTTTCGAGTTAACCCATACGATCATGAGTTATGTCAAAACTAACTCCTTACCAAAGGATAACTCTTCAAATCCATTCCCGAGTTTCAACACCACTCAAAAAATGAATTTCACCGACATGTCATTTGAAGGACATGGAATTTTTGGTCTCCGTTGGACTTTCGGTAGATGTGATGCTGCTGGCTGAGACCACAGGTGAGTTTTCGAACGATTAAAGTAGATATCTGTCAAATCATAAACAGCTGAAAAAACGTAACCAAAACAAACCAAAAGAAAATAGCATTCCACATAATTTTCTTTGAACAATTTTTTTTTTTCAAACTGCTGTGTACTTTATTTCCAACAAAAACCCAACAACCAACAACCCAGAAAGCAAAACAAAATGAGTCAACAACAAAAAATGTCACGAAAGGGATATAATCGCCTTAGATACTTTCTTGAACGCACCCATTTTTCTATTCACTGATTATTGCTGTTTCCATGGAGTTGGCAAAGTCAACCTTGGTTCAACCCACTATGGAAACAGAGTATGGGCTGCAATTCTGATAATTATTATTATTCTAAACGTCATTTGGAATGTAAACAAAGGCTTGTAAGTACGGAAAATTGTTTAAATTGTAAGATATCTTAAATAATTGTTATTTTTTAGGTTTTCAGTATAGCCTATAACCAAACCATGGTTATAGGCTACCCAATGGATTAATTTTCGGGACAATTAAATAGGTAAGTTTAAAGATTTGCTCTTTCTTAGGATTTTTGCAAACAAAAAAGCTCAATTATATAGTAATAAAGAATAAAGATAAAGATGTATTTGTATTTGTTTACTGTTTGTAATATAATAATTTTTGAATTTGTGAACAAACAAGTAGAATTTCTATATAATTTACAAAACAATGTAGCTTTTAACTTTTACAGTTTAAAAGGAGGTTTTTTAACCCAATGTAAAAGATACTTCAAATAAATAAATTAAATTAAAATTAAATTGTCAGAGCAAAAGCTACTCTAACTCTGGCCAGAGCCGCATCCATATGTTAAAGTATAGATACTGATCTAGCCAGAGGCCGAGGTATTTGACTACCACTTTGTTTGGCAGTGGGTTACGTTGTAGATCAACGATCACCAGCTTTCGCTATTTCTTTCTCGTATCCATTGAGGGTCGAGCCAAATGGGTTCTAAACAAAATTGTTTCCGATTTCTGAAAGTTGATTTTCAAATTCCAGTCATCGCAATATTGCTGGAACTTATCTTACCTCTGTTTTCCGTTGTCATCTAAGAAGTTACTGTAATACTTTTCAATAAACAATCGTGCAACATGCAAAATCAAAAATAAAATAATAAAGCATTAATTCTCAATACGTCTTGGTTCTACGATGACTTTATTCAGACTGATCTCTTTTTCTTAACAAACAGTTTAATACTTAGAGCTTAGCTTACTGTTAAAACATCGAATGGATGGGGAAACGAGAGTCTCACATAAAACTGTATAACAAATCATCTGATAGTACAACTAGATGTTGAAATTAAACCGTATCATTATGTTCTTTTTAAGTGAGAGATAATAGATGATATCCCAATATAAGAGTACCTATAAGGTGCAAGGTACAAGTCGGTCAGTATTCTTTTAAAGAGCTTAAAATAATTAGGAGTCAGTTGGTAGGCACATTTTAAAAGTCTCTTACAGCTCGACCATCCTGACTATGAATCGTCCTCGATTCAGTATATCATACGAAAACAAATACATATTGTACTTGTAGATACATACTTTATCATAAAAAATTATACTATGACATTAAATAAAATTGAATTTCGTTTTGAATACATTTTTGATTAAAGATTCTTTGAAAAACATAAAATTGTAGTACATGTATAGAATTTTATTTATTAGTATTTAATTATAAACTTTTAAGAATTGAAAGAGAAGAGATACATGCAGATAGTAAAACGTTTTCCTTATGGTAAAACGTAAGGCTTCATATTTTGGGGACATGCAATTCCTTCATATGCAATGCGTGATATTTGAAGGTTTTCTATATCTTTTACGAGATAACGGTCGTTTGGAAGAATTTTTATGATCTCAAATGGACCCTTGAATTTGGCTATAAGCTTTTTGTTCATACCTGGAGTAGTCACAACATTTTTTAACATTACAAATCACCAACATTATAGTTGTATGGTTTTTTATGATGTTAATCGTAATATATTTTGTTAGATTCCTGACTCTTAACAGTATTCTTACTTGCTTCCTGTCTTAATGATTCTAGATTCCTGGGCTCAGCTACTAATATGTTTTGCTCTAAAAATTCTCTAATTTTATCATTTACTAATCCTTTCTGTGAAATTCCAAAAAGTAGCATGCTTGGGCTTTCGCCTGTACTCTTATTGGCTGTATTGTTCAGAGCAAATTCAATTTTCTGTATATGTTTATTCCAGTCACCAGGTTCGATTTCACTTTCTTTGGCCAACATTGGGGTTAGGCACCTGTTTATTCGTTCCACCAGTCCGTTCGACTGAGGAGAACTTGTAGCGATTTTAATGTGTTGGACATCATATTTCTCGCAAAACAAAGAAAATTCGTCAGAAGTAAAGCAACTACCTCTGTCTGAAATTAATCGCGTTGGCTTACTATAAGACGAGAAATAAATCTCTAAACACTGTATTACTTCCCTGGTAGACGTGCTTTTGACTGCATATAATTTTGTAAATTTTGAAAATCCATCAACTACCAAAAATATGTGTTTTTTACTGTTTCGCCCTGATGATGGCAAAGGACCGTAGTGATCAACATGAAGTGATTCAAAAGGTTTCTCGCCTTTTGGAATATTATGCAGAACTGCTTCCTTTTTCCCGTACGGCGGAGAGAAATGAATACACTTGAGGCAACTATTTATATAATTTTTAATTTTGATCTTCATAGCGGGAAACCAATATGTTCTCCTTAAGAAGTTGAAACATTTTTCAACTCCTAAATGACATAACGCATCATGATGAGTTTGTATAACATTTCTCTCCATTTGGGATGGAACATAAAAATTTAGTTTTTTGTCAATTTTACGGTAAACAAGACCATTTACTAACTCATATGCAGGACTCTCCCTTTGCTCTAGCATTTTAACAATGTTCCTTATTAAAGGGTCTTTTTGCTGTGATGCTGCAAGTATATTCTCAAATGAATCTGTTTCAATGATCAAGATATTATGGCACCTACTTAATGCGTCAACATGTTTCATCCTCTGGCAATCTCTGTGTTCAATAACATAGTCGTAATCTTGAAGCTCTAGTGCCCATCTTGAGATTCGCGGATTTAATATTTTCTTATTAAGTGTTAGGGTTAGTGGCCTGCAGTCCGTTATGATTTTAAAATGAATTCCAGCAAGATAGATTCGAAATCTTCTCAAGGCAGATATAATTGCTAAAGTTTCTAACTCATATGAATGGTACTTGGACTCTTGTGCTGTAGTACGTTTAGAAAAGAAGAAAACCGGATGGAGAAGTTTATCCCAAGCTACTTGCATCGCAATGCAGTTCTGTGTCGGCGTTAGGATTATAAATACTTAGGAGCGGCGCATTAAGAAGCTTTGACTTCAATAATTCAAACACAGACAACTCTTTGTTACCAAAAACGAATTTCGCATCTTTTTTGAGAAGGTCGTAAAGAGGTTTTGAAATAACCGAAAAATCCTTAATAAACTTCCTAAAATAGGAAGTAAGACCCAAAAAGGAATGTAGATTTTTTACATTGGTGGGCACTGGAAACTCCGAAACTGCTTTGATGCCATTCAAATTAGGTCCTATACCTTCAACTGAAACTTCATAACCTAAATATGTAATTTTTTCATACAGCCAGAAACACTTGTCATAACGCAACTGCAAACTATTTTTCTTAACAACACTCATGACGTCTTTTAAAATAGAAAAATGTTCTTCTCTTGTTTCTGTTGCCACTAAAATATCATCAATATAAACAAGCAATTTCCCCGAGCTAATAAGATCTTTGAAAAGTGAGTTTATAAAGCGCTGAAACACTGAAGGCGCATTCTTAAGGCCGAAAGGCATACGCAAGTATTCAAATTGTCCTAGTGGTGTAATGAAGGATGTCAATTTCACGGAATTCTCAGCCATCTTAACGTGGTGAAAACCACTTTTTAGATCTAAAAGCGAAAAATACTTTTTACCACGCAATCTATCTAAATGGTCCTCAATCAAGGGGATAGGAAAATTATCCTTCACTGTAACTTTATTTAATTGCCGAAAATCTATACACAAACGCAATTCTCCTGTCTTCTTTTTGGCCAACACTATAGGGGAAGCAAAAGGTGAACTACTTTCTTGAATGATTCTTCTTTTCAACAAGTCATCTAAAATCTTTTGCAACTCCAATTTTTGGACATAAGGTAAACGTCTTGGCACGCAATTAAAAATACTGTTATTGTCCGTCAGAACTATATTCATTTCAAAATCATCGGAGAATTTATCATCAGCTGGAATACTCCACGTAACTAAACTTCTAAACAATTCTTTATCTTCGTAATTTAAATTTTCATTAATGTTTAGACAAACCGATTCGTCATTACTATCAAATGTATCTATACTCAATATTTCTTTCACAAATTCGTCACAAGAAGTATTTTTTGAAATATCATTCTTCATAAAACTTAACTCTTCATCTTCAACAACAAGTCGCATTTTTGATTTTTGTATGAAGTCTCGACCTAACACTATAGGATTTTTCATTGTTTCATCTTTGACGACAAATAAACATAAACCAACATAATCATTTTTAAACTTAACGTTGCAAAATACATTTCCTAGCATAACTAATTTAGAATTATTAATATCTACATAGTCATTCATAGAACCTTGCAATGAGGTCATCAGGAAAGGCGGAATGTACCGCTGCTGCACAAAGCTAATGGGGCTTCCCGTGTCAATCATCGTCATCACATGCATTGATAAGCGATCTGCTCCAGACTCCTCTTGTTGAAACTCGTACTCAAAAACACCATGAAAGTCCTTCAAGAACGAGCAATTTCGATCGTCCTTTTGTGGTTCAGTATTAGCTACCACACAAATTGATGATGACTGTGGACAATCCTTAATGACGTGTCCCTCTTGTCCACATCGAAAACATGAACCCTTTTCACGCTTCGGCTTAAGGCAATTGGTCGATATATGGCCCTCCTCATTGCAATTAAAGCACTTGACGGTGACCTTTGAACTTGTATTTGGCTTACTTCTCTGCTTTAGATTACTTGATGTACACGGCTGCGACTCACTCCTCATCTTTTCATATTTTCTCAATACTACCTTTAGCTCGGCGATATTATTTGCAAATAATAAGATTTGCTTGTTGAAAATAGAATCAGGAATGCCCTTTATAATGTAGCCTATTAAGTCCTGCTCTTGGATGTCAGCTAGAGCAGCTATCTCCTGCATCGAAAGCACGTACTGCTGAAAGGTTTCGTCCCTAAGCTTGCGACGACTTCGCAGCATGTTATGGACATCCGTACATGTAGCGTGCTCATAAAACTCTTCTAACAAAGCTGCTTTTAACTCACCCCAAGAACGACATGAGGTTGACCGCAGGAATAACTTAGCTGTTCCCCTCAACAATCGCTTTGCATTAACGAAGCTTTCAGATTCATTGAACTTGTACAGAACACGTGCATCCTCAAAACTACTAACCCATTTAGTAATCTGGTAATTGTCGTCTCCAGAAAAAGTAGGCATCGTGTCTTCAAAATCACGAAGTGAATGGTGAGACTGAATCTCACTTTGCGGATTATACAACTCAGCAAGTCGTTTCTGCAATGAAGCAATCTCTTCCTTCTTCCTAATAAGCTCACGTAAGTCTTCTAGCCTCTGTGAAAGAACATTTCCTTCTTCCTCTATATTTGAAGCATTTTCATTGTAGATACTACCATTAACCCTTAAACCCTACCCATCCCGGGAGAAACACTATTGCTACCCTGGGGTCTTAGGGACCCCAAAAAGTTTTTGCCCCAATTTAATAAAAAAAACAATTTAATCAAAAATTTTATTTACTAACATAAAAGATAGGAATGTTTAATTATGAAAAATGTTTTAAAATTTTACATCAAGACAATTATGACACACTGAGCGGCTATGTTCGCCACAAAGTGGATTTCGGCAACTGCTACATCGTGTTTTGGTCTTGCGGTCTTTGTCTCGTGGACACACGACACATCTATTTTTTTGTAGTGACTGAAGATGTTGACTCAGCCACAGGTCGCTTCTTTTTTAAAATATCTCCAATGAGGACCTGGAGATTGGATGGCAAAGTTGGCCAAGTATACCTCTCCTCCATTTGGGGTTTAATGAGTTCCAAGGCTAAGTTTTTTAAGAAATTTCGACTTATTTGAATTTTATCGGACGCTATTTTGAGGAGGACATACGAAAACACACCAACAATATTTAAGATCCCATAAAACATAGCCAACGGCCATCGTTTCGCTCGTCTTGAAACACTGTCAAACTGTTCAAAAACTTTAACTATCACTACCCTGGGGTCTATGGGACCCTGAAGCTCAAATATTTTCAACTGCACCACTCGAAAATTAATAAATGACTGATTTTTAGACGTCTGCTGCGATAATATGAGAATTCCATGGGTGGCACTGGTGTGAGTTGCATAGTTTTTAAAAAATTCAAGAAAATGTATGTTTGCAATGGCGCTGGACCCCAGGGTAGGGTTTAAGGGTTAACGTCATGTGGAAAAAAATTGTCAATGTCCACATCACTGAGTTCAGCAATTCCCTCTTCTAGACGCAATTTCAGCGCATCTTTGAGTCCACTGGTTGCCAAACCCATTTCGGCCAACTTATCTTTTAAACTAGCCACATTTGCGCTTTGTAAAAAATGTGCAGCACGTGCCTTGGCATCCATCGTAATGACAACCAAAATAATTTTTTTCAGAGAAATTTAGAAAAATTTACCAAAAAATGTACTTTCAAAATGTAAAAAAACTAGTTTGATTAGTCGCGTAATCCCACTTCTGAATTACTGTAATACTTTTCAATAAACAATCGTGCAACATGCAAAATCAAAAATAAAATAATAAAGCATTAATTCTCAATACGTCTTGGTTCTACGATGACTTTATTCAGACTGATCTCTTTTTCTTAACAAACAGTTTAATACTTAGAGCTTAGCTTACTGTTAAAACATCGAATGGATGGGGAAACGAGAGTCTCACATAAAACTGTATAACAAATCATCTGATAGTACTACTAGATGTTGAAATTAAACCGTATCATTATGTTCTTTTTAAGTGAGAGATAACAGATGATATCCCAATATAAGAGTACCTATAAGGTGGTCAGTATTCTTTTAAAGAGCTTAAAATAATTAGGAGTCAGTTGGTAGGCACATTTTAAAAGTCTCTTACATTACAGAATTCAGGCACTGAGCATTTTGCCATCTACCAGCTACCATTCTTGATCGAGGAAGAATAAAACGTATAAATTTTGAAAATCGAAGAAGTTCCTCCCTTCAGCAATATTTATCGAGTATAAACAACTCTACTCTTTTCGGTGGATTTTTAGATGGAAAGGGAAAATGATTTCCATTAAATTCTATTAATACGGTTGTAAAAGAATGAAACAAAAGTTGGGTTGTTTACATTTGCTCATCGTTTCTATTGTACGATTTTGATAGGGTGCCTGAGAATCCAGAGTCTTTTTGCTCGACACCACTCCGCCTCGTCCGATCACTCTGCTAAGAGTAAACAACGGAGTAATGGTGGGGCGAAGAAAAGAAAGAAAGAGTTCGAAAAAAAAGAGAAAAGTATCAACATGAACATAGTCCAGTGATAAGGACGGTTTTTGTTTTTCAACTACCAACCGCAAACCAAATGCTACGGACCTAAGAAAACGGGTTGATAATTCTTGCAGAAAACACAAACTGGAATTAATTTTCAAGGGTCAGGAAGCCTAAGCTTCCCATAAAGTTGCGCTCACTGTCAAAACTACCGAACTGTGACATTTCCCCACAATTCTGAAAAGTAAGTGAGGTTTATCGCTTGAGACCAAGCTTCTTCCAGGAGTTTAAGTAGTGTTTACAACATTAGCGTTCTTCATTCTTCAAGAGTAATTCGAGTACATATTTTAGTTTTAGGGCTTAAGGAGTTTTCGAGTGATTTGTAAAAAACCGAAAATGGAACCTTAAGAGACCATAATCCTTTCCTTTTACACAACCGTGGGCGCTGCCCATTCAAAATATTCGTATCTTGCTCAGGCAACTTATTATTTCCGACATTTTTCCTTCATTGCCTGGACTAAAAGCCCTGTTTGTCTATTGAGAAAGCTTTGGTTTTAAGTAAAAAGGTTCACATACTATACGCAAGACGTTTTTAGCCACAAAATTTCGGTTAGCACAAATTCTCATATTAAAATACATATATGTATTTGTATATGCTTCAACTCTCCCAAATTAAAAGTTATTTATCACGTGCACAATTATTTGCTTTTTTGAGACTCTGTTGTCTACTTATCGCCTTCCTTTCTTTTTTCTGTCCTATGAAAGGGTCGCTGGTCCTTGGCATACCCACCAAGCGTTTTAACAACTAATGTTTGCTACTTATGATGCTGTTCTTGCAGCTCTAATATCCTTAATAGTTATTGATTGTCAGCGAACATGTTGAGAATTTTAAGATATATTTTACTCTTTCCTCTGTCTTTCAGTTTGTGTTTTGTTGCACTGTGGAATGATGGCATTATACCCACCATTGCTGCTTACACATCCACATCTATCTACATACAGCTGCTGCTAGCAGGGTGCTCCATCGTTTTGGAGATATTTACATACGCCCACATTGTAAAGAGCTTTATGCAGTTGTATGTAAAACGTTTAGTTGAAGAAAAATTCAGTTCATCAGAAGCTATCATATCATTACCTTATTTTGGGCCCTTTGGGCTCGTAGGTAGTAGCTCCATCACATTCTCATTCTCATCTCATTTCTGTTCTTTTAACAAATGGAATTGGTGGAAGAAAGTATTATTTATCAAATTCGATTCGCGTGGCTCAATGTTGTGGGTACGCTAGAGTGTTCTGTACGCCGAGCAGCAGTTATTGGTGTTATTTATTCCACAAAAGCATATTGACTTATAAACGCTGTTTAATGTGCTTAGCAACATTGTTGATGAGGGATGGTACAATTGGTGCTATTGTTGTACGTGTGTTTCCAACTCAAAATGGGGAATTTAATAAAGTTGTTCTCATAAAGAGTTTACATCTTGTCAATTTCGAAGTGTCGGGATGTCGAGGGAAAGGACTTCATAGTCACTGCAAAATATCATCAAATTAGGATTAATGGTGTGAAAATGATTAAGGCTGGTGTTTTAGTAGATTACGAATTTAGTTGAAAGTAAAGAGAGATGCTTCGGCATATCAAAAAATATCTCAAAAGATTGAGTATCAGTGGTGCCAGATCGTGGGCAAAATCCCTTTTCGTGGGCATTTGCAAGAAAAAATATGCCTAAAGGGCGAAAGGGCATTTTTATATCTCTCAGTTGGAAAAAAGGGCATTTAAGCTTCTCCAACTTTGTATTATAAATATTTGAACGTAGCCATTAAATTAAGTGAATGAGTGAATTTTTTTTTTTTTTTGTTTACTGAACGATTTCTTTATATGGAAATTTTCAACTCCATCCGGATTCGACCCACATCATGTAATGTAACCGTGGTTGTCTCTTAATAGTTTCGTCGTGGCAGGAGGATGCCAAATTTTCTGCGTGGTTGAGACCAATTCTAAACGATGATTTTAAGGCGTACTGCAAAGCTTGTGGTATAACCTTTTTATGTGCCAAAAGCGAAATTGTGCGGCACAGCAACACCGAGTTCCAAAATATATCAATATTGATCAGCGATGATCAAAAATGCTCATTCAAAAAATTACCTATCGATAAAATTTGGAATGGAATTTGCGAATAACAAAATTTCAATGACGAGCCCTTGTTTCCTAATTTAGGTAAAGTTGTCGAAATAGCACCTACCCTACCGCATTCTAATGCTGAGGCGGAACGCATCTTCTTAATAACAAGTGATATTAAATTTAAAAAGAGAAACAGATTAGGAAAAGAAATGATCAACAGCATTT
Organism: Melanostoma scalare; assembly: GCA_949752695.1. NCBI lineage: Eukaryota > Metazoa > Arthropoda > Insecta > Diptera > Syrphidae > Melanostoma > Melanostoma scalare. Next base: position 62,976,686 of record OX456986.1, on the reverse strand, counting down.
GTTTAATAAGATCGTCTTTCCAATCAAAAGCAATTACTTGTATCAGTTTTGAAGTTAATAAGAACCACCTTTCATTACACTGCACTGCGCTGAAAATGTGCATTAGTTTCATTGAAGGACGGCAGAAGGTATGGGGAGGGTGGGGTTTGGACCCCACCTAACTTTTCTGAGCATGGGGTGCACCCCACCTTCTGAACTTGGAAATATACCAATTTTTTTAGTTGAATGAGGCAAAAAACTGTTATGAAATTATGAATATTGTTATACATACCAATTTTTGCTTGGTTGACTGAGACTGACCAAGTGATTTGAATCATTTATTTATCGGTTACAGACTCAACGTTATTAATTATTTCTTATCCTTTTTTTTCTCCTTATATTATTATTATTCCTGTTGGTGGTTTTTAAAATACCAGCAGACCTAAATACCGGTCCATTGTACTACCAGTTAGCAACCTTCTATTCGATAACTATCCTTTCCTGGTTCAGATTCTAGAGTGGACCACTCCTGAACCGAAGAAAAGTTGACTGTGTATGTTTGACGTAGTTTGAGAAATGGGATGATCGTGTCGGACAGCATATCCATTTGTCGTGACTCAAAAGATATGCTGCTTGCGAGTTCCTCAAAGCGCCAGTGCGAATGGTACCAGAGACCACATCTCTTTAAACGAGAAATGGTCTTGAGAGTACACCCCATGATGTGGATATCAAGGGGAGGAAGATTCAGCAGTGCGTCGAGAGCAGCTCCCGGTTTTTTCTCCTTGATTTTAGCCATTCTTTTTTAAAAATATAATAAAACGTACATTTCACGGAATATTCATTATGCACACATACGCGTGAGTTATGAAGAATTATTGTCGATCCGCTGACATTCCAGCGAAAGCCAACGGATTTTTGAAGCAGTTAGAATCCTTTGAATTTTCACCTCGATGAGCTTGAAAATTTTATAACAGGAGAAGATATTGAAGTCGGTAGAATTATAGAATTTTATGGCAACGATTTCACAGAAGACCAGTTAACTCGCGATCGGAGCACCTTTGTCGACATTATAAGCCGGAAACAAATAAATTTAAAACATGTAAAAGATGTAGTAACGTCGAAAAAAAATTGTTGGTGTGCAGCTCTTATCGCAGAATTTTTCAAACTCGTTCAGCTCATTTTGACAGTACCTAGTTCCATGTGCACTAATGAAAGGAGTTTCTCGAGTCTCAGGCGGCCCAAAAATTATCTTCGTTCTACTATGTTGCAATATCGACTCAAAAACATTGCGACTTTACACATACACTATGGCCAAAGCACTCCACTTGGAGCCATTGATTGATAGATTCGTAAAAAGTAATTCCAAACGCGGTGCAGTATTTGCACTGAGCCAGTGATAAAATACTTTAAAAAATTATTTATATATGTTTGTTGAACACAACATGTATGACTTTTAATATACATATTTATCGCATTATTATAATAATAATAATAGAAATAGTATTTTTCAAAGGTTACTCTTTTATTGAAAATTTAAATACCTTATTTTATTCTACCATGCTCCCCACCTAAAAAAATTGTGTTCTGCCGCCCCTGGCTTTCATTAACTTCAAATTAATCTACCATTTATTATCACAAATATCACAAATACTTTAAAATATTGCTACATGATGCATGAAGCATGATGCATGTTTAATACTTCTATACAATTACAAATATATTTCATTTGAATTTAAAATAATCGTATTTCATTCAAATTCGAGGGCGGAAAGGGCATTTTTGGTCCAACCTGTGGGCACGACAATCTGAAAAGTCTGGCATCACTAGGGTGTCCATCTTATCTCTTTAAAAGAGAACATGTTCTCTTTTTTAGGTCCGATCTTTTTTACACTATGTTTTTTCGTTGGGATCTTTTTTTTCTCTTTTTCTTTGTATATCACTTTTTTTATTCCAATTAATTTAATAAATTTTTTAACACCTCAACGAAATGTTATCGTGGTGTAAAGAATTATTGCATTTCTTTCCAATACATTGGCGTGATGAGATACAATTTTTCATACTAAAAAAACCTTAAATTCAGCTTTTTACTACTACTTCGAAATCAATTCATCTCCCTCTCTCGTGCTATATTTCCTGTAAGCAAGGAAGAGAAGCAACAAAGCCATATACAGAAAATGGCCATTGCTACCACATACTACACATACTCATGGTATGTAAAGTGAAAGCCGGTGGTGGTTGTTAAATATAAAAGATCACTGTCTCTATTCCTCTTAAATTGTGCGTTGTGCGAACTGCGGCTATATTTTCAAAATAAGTTATAATTTAATAATAAACCAGCTTTAAATATTCTTTTCAAAATGAATTAATGTATTATTCATGTACCTAAAAATTTTCGATTTCATAGAAAACTAATACGATAATCACAAAAAGGGAAAGCATTTTTCCGACGAAATGCAAAAACATTATAGGTACAAGTTTCGTGAAAGATTCAAATTCTAAATGGGATGCGCAGTGTATTATCTCTGCAAAGTAAATGTGAATGTCTCAAATAAAGAAGAATACAACTCCTTAGAGCAACATCTCCAAACTTATTCTTCAATCTGTGGGTGGCTCAACGAACATTCAACAATTTTTTGCTGTAAAATCAGACACATTGGCTGAGAGAACAGGCCGTGAAGAAGAAGAAAATGCTTTTAAAAGTGATTGCATTATATGTTATCAAAAATCATTTGATTGTCTACCTAAAAAAACGGAGCCTTCAATTGGAAGAGTTTTCATGTTTTTCTTGGATTTCTTAAACTTACAATAGGAAGAAGTCGAAAAAACTATTACGAGTATGTATATTCACTTCCCAAAAATGTACATAACTATAAACGACAGTAAATGTTTTGATGAATTTTGCGAATTTAATAAGTTTCTTAAGACAAATTCAAAGAGTTAAAATTTTAATAAATCACAGTCAATGTCAATTGCAAAATGGACGAAAGTTTTTTCATAGTGTGAATTATCCAGAGCACTTTTCAGAACTTTTTAAAATGTATGCGTATTTTTGTAATCCCAGGGCAGAATCTTAATGTTTATTTATTTATTTATTGTTTTATTGTTAAGCTTGCATTTTAAGATACAATATCTTATAATCTAATACAAGCATTGATTTGTAAAATTAATCATAGACTACAATTGGAATTTGAAATTTATTCAGAGCTATAATTATTTGTAGTTAAAAATTTAATTATTTAATTATGTATTTATTTTAATTTTAACAATTAAGTTCACGAATAGCTAAAGGCAAAATTCAATATTATTTTTCATTGATTTATCATTAACAAATTCATTTACAAATTCAATTGGCTTTAGTAAATATATATTTGAAGTAATTTAAAAGTCAATTTAAAGGCATTTAAAGGCATTTATATTCTGCAGGTGTTACTGTAAAGAAAGGTGTCTCTTTAGATCTTTTTTAAAAGTCTTCATTGTTCTTGCAACCCTTATATTACACGGAAGATTATTCCATAGCCGCGTTGCATGGACGAAGAATTTACGTTCGGACGTCAAGCAAGTAAAACGAAAAGGTAAGATTTGTTGGGATCAGATTGATGACATTTGTATTTCGGAAAATATATAAGAAGGCAGATGAGTGTGCATAGTCCGAAACAGTAAGATTAGTGTTCTATACTGGATTAAGTTATCGAACGTCATATCATATATAGATTTGGCGAAGGAAGAGACATGATCGAATCTTCTGAGACCATATATGTATCTTGCAATACTGTTAAAGGCCACATTGAGTTTTCTTCTTGTTGCTTGGTCGGGATTGCAGAAAATTTCACATCCATACAAAAGTATAGGTACCATAATTGATTTAGCACACATAAGCCTTGTTTTGAGTGGTGTATAGTAGTGTGTTGGCCACAGTCTGCGAAGTACTCCATATACTTTTCCAACAGCAATATTTACGTGCGTCTCCCATGTAAGTGACCGATTAAACATAATTCCTAAATTCTTTGCAGTCTCGACATACTCTATTGTAGAACCATCTAATTTCAATTGTGGAAGTTGGGAAGAGTCAAGGGGCTTCTTTGAGATAACAAGACACTTTGACTTGGCAGGGTTCAGAAAAAGGCCGTTGCACTTGTCGAAATTTGAGATGTTTTGAAGGTCACATTTCATATCGATGATACAATTGTTAACTTGTCCAGCGGAACAGCTGTTATACATTTGGACGTCATCAGCATACATGTGAACAGTTGACACAGAAGTAGTTTGGGGAAGTTCGTTTATATAGAGGGAAAATAAAAGAGGACCGAGAATGGAGCCCTGTGGAACACCTCTTGTTGTGGGGAGAAAATCAGAATGGTGGTTCCCAAACATAACGGCTTGTGGTCTACCAATTAAGTAAGAGTTAAGTAATTTAACTGCTGAGCTCGAAAAGTTATACAGCCTAACTAACTTATCACAAAGATTGAAATGGTCAACCGTGTCGAAGGCTTCTTTTATTTGTGTTGTAAGTAAAGATATTATGGACTTACTTTGGTTTGCGATAATATCGTGTATTTTCTTTATTGTTCTGTTGTCGTCGTCTTTGACAGAGCCAGAAGTTGTTTGGGAGAGTATCTTCGGAGTTTGTGGTGAGTTTTTGGCTGTTGCAAGAGATGCACAGGTTTTTACCCCTTTATTACTTCCAGACATATTGTGTCAGTGTTCGAGCTAACGTTTTTTTGAAACTTTCGTTTAAAACACTCAATTTAAGAGAAAAGCAAAACTGTCTTTCAAGAATTTTCACACAGAAAATTTTAATTTAATTTTAAATAGAAATGTGTGGATTATTTTACTTCACTTTAGATATCTAACGAGATTTATAGCTCAGAAATATTTGACACAACTTTAGATGGAGTTTATAAATGTTTATTGGTTGAAAAACTTAAATGAAAATTGCCGATAAAGAAACACGTCTACTCTGTAGCTATGACACACATAGTTGTGGATGTTAAGAAAATATTTTCTCTAATTGAGGGTCAATGGACCAAAGAAAGAAATAGACTCAAAATTTCGACTATCAATTCTATTCTTTGCTTAGTTTATAATAATAAAGAAAGCAGCAGTCAAGATTTTTATAAAAATCTTTAGATAAAAAAAGCAGCACTACAAAAATAAAGAAAAAAGAGATATATGAAGATATCGATGAAGAAGAGAGTTATTATGTTGAATAGGAAGCTTCGTAGTAAGCAACTTAAGGAATAATGTGATCCGTATTTATAACTTAAAGACTTATAAAATAATTGTTAAGCTATCTTTTACTAATATATTTATTGACATGTTAATCTGCTTTTGTTTTTGCATTGTTTTTAATGTTGTTAACTTTAATCAAAAATATATCAAAAAATATTTTTTTATTTGGTGTTCTCTTTTTGTTCTCTTTAGTATTTTTCGAATGTCTCTTTTTTTTGGATTCTAGAGCAAAATGTTCTCTTTTTAGACAGACCTCAGATGGACACCCTAGGCATCACTGATTGAGTTCATTATGGGATCTTACTTCCTCCCACCAAAAAGCTAATTTTTAATTTTTAAATATATAAAACTAGCTAACCCACCCGGCAGCGGCGTAGCTCGGGTCTTACGTCGAACTAGTGTACAGCATCGACTCTGCTCTCAATTTTATTCAAATAAAAAGCACTCTACTGTTGAAAGATTTTAGGAAATCAGTTTAGCCGTTCTCACTTTGCGTTCCTGTTCCTGCGGGAATAAGAGGATGAAATATAGTTTGTGTTACTCATGAATAAATAAATAATGAAAGAGTATTTCAAATCTGTTCAGTGGTATTTGCAATCCCAGATATATCTGGAGACAATGTTTCATAAGTGAGAAACTTGTTAAAATCGTTCCTGAGCTACAAAACTGCTCATTCAATGCAAACAAGAAAAGAAACAATGTTTTCTATTTACAAAAGTATCAAAGGTAAAAAAGAAACGTTCTAAAAACACAGCTTTTTGACCCTATTTGCAACCCTTTTTGGCCGGCTGATAGTCTTATTAAAGAATTTTTAGCCCGTCATAGTAAAAGAAACATCAAAATGTAAGAGGGCTTCGCAGTAAAAATGCTAGTCTATATAACAACTCCCAAGCATTCTCTCATGACAATTTTGCTCTGATGGAAACTTGGTTTAACTCTGTCTTTTTAGATACTGAATTGTTTAACCATGAGTACTTAGTGTATAGAAAAGATCGTACCTACAACAAAACCTCGGAAGTTGTAGGTTGCGTACTTACTGCTGTTCGTAGCAAATATATGTCCTCTCTTATAACCTTTCCATTTGATTTAACTGTAAATGTATTATGTGTCAAAGTTTCAATCAAATCAAAAATCGTTTATGTCATAAATACATATATTCAATCAAAGAGCTCTGATTCACCTTAAAAACTACTTGCGGAACACAACGAGTGAAAACAGACTGAACGGCTTGGCTCTTATGAATATTCACTATGGGATAGATATTGACGTAGATGAACTAGTGGATATATAGTTAAAAACAAAAAGAGTAGATTGATTATATAATGCATATGTTATCAAATGAACCTTCTTTTTTTCATATAATATAAAGGTTATTTATTTCATGCACTTCCACTATTTTATTTTCTTAAACCCCGATTTGGTACTTTCTTATTTGTCTATGAGATCTTACCAAGTAAAGTTTCGTAATATCCTTTCCAACCCTTTTAATGCTGGCTCAGGTGTACCTCAAGGAAGTCACCTAGAACCTCTTCTATTTATTTTAGCTATCAATGATGTTGTGTCTTGCATTTCCTTCAGCAAAATATTAATATTTGCTGATCATATGAAAATTTCTAAAATGATAACTGGTTTGGTGTTTTAAAAATAGACTCAACCTAAACCCCAACAAATGCCAAAGCCTGACTCTCTCTAAAAGAAGGAGCCTAGCAACCCAGGTTATTCTATTTCCAATATTATTTTGAGTCAAGTGAAATGTTTTAAGGTTCTTGTGGTATATTTCAGTTTTAATATAGACTTTACTCAACATGTCAACTACATCGTTAGCAAGGCCAATAGTATGCTTGGTTTTATGAAAAGATAGTCAAAATAGTTTCAAGACCCGTATGTTACCCTTGCTCTACACATTTGTTTAGTACGACCTCATCTAGAGTATGCTTCTCAAGTGTGGTCCCCTTTCTATGAAATACACAACTCAAGACTTGAATCAGTACAACATAAATTCATAAGATTTGCTCTTAAAGGGTTTCCGTGAGAAAACCCTAACAATTTACCACCATATGAGCACAGAATCCAATTATTTCATGTGCAACTGCTTTCTCAAAGGCGTACCATTAACGATCTGGTGTTTTTTCATCAACTCATCACCGGACATATCGATGCACCTGAGTTACTTTTTTGTGTTGAATTCAACTTTCGAGGCGGATCTTACCACCTGCGCAACTTAGTTTTAATACACTGCTTTTACCATAGAACGCATTATGGCATGAATGAGCCATTGACGTTTACTATTAGACTATTTAATCTTAACTCATGTTTAATTGACTTTAAATTAAGTAAATCTAGTTTAAAAAATTTGTTAAAAACCATAGTGCTCCAATTTCTTAAGATTAGTTTGCATGTTTAACACTACGACTTTCACAAAGTTCTAGTGCTCCAAAAACGAGTTCCAGAGACGACTCCAGAGTTCAGGTGCAATATCGAATAAGTTCTAGTGCTCAAATGACGAGTTCCAGAGACGACTCCAGAATTCAAGTGCACTATCGAATAAGTTCTAGTGCTCCACAGACGAGTTTCAGCGACGACCCCAGAGATCCAGAGACTTGATTCCAGAAACTTGGGACTTTTCCAAATACTCGGTCTGCCGCCCAAGGTCCATAAATCCGATAAAGAAAAGGTTCCAATAAACACGGAGAGAGTACCCGTTTCACTATCAATCAACCTTATCATCTAGACGACCGACCCAAATCCAAACCATGGATGAATTGGAGATATTTAGTATCGTTGCCAGGCAGAAGGCGATAACGGATGAGCTGCAGCGATTGAAGACAAAAATATCGGGAAAGACGAGACAGAAAGACGGTCGAATATAAAGAGAAAAGATTACGGTCATTAGAGAAGCTCTCTGGCTAGAGTTTGCGACTATTCATGACCAAATAAAGACGTTTTTCAAACCAGACACCCCGTATGTACAATGCAAAACATACGAGAAGGTACATCGAGCCTACTTGGATATCAAGAAAATCCTAGAATCGATTAAACCACACGAGACAGAAAGTGACCTACCTAAAAAGTCAGCAGAGGCTCAAACCTTACCAAAAGACGATGCCTCTGGGAAACTAGAAACAATGGTTCCAGTATCTGATCTTTCAAAACTTCTCAGAAGACACAATGCAACGGCACAGTGTCTTCAGCGCCTGCTCAAAGGCCTTAAAACCACTGCAGAAGAATGCTGGACTCCAACCTTCTGCAGCATTAAGCTTAGCACGCTTCAAAAACATTGGGCGGAACTGGAAGAAGCCCATCGTTCTATCTACGAACTTTCCGGAGATCCAACCCAAGCTGGCTATGACTCTGAAGAATACTACGACCTAGAAGACGAGATCCAACAGTTTCAAATCTCCTTGACCTCCAGACTAGAAGAATCTAAAGAACTGAATTTGTCCGTTAAACTTCCGACAGCACCTCAGCAATCGCTTAAGTTACCAAAGATAGCCCTACCAAAATTTGATAGGAACTACACTAAGTGGAAGGAATACAGCGACTTATTTGTTGAACTGGTGGAAAAACAAGAGATAGCAAACTGTCAGAAGCTGTTTTATTTAAAAACAACGCTAACTGGTGAAGCTGAAAACTCGATAAGGCACTTTACTACATCGGATAGCAACTATAAAATAGCATGGCAAGTAGTCAAAGATCGTTATGATAACCCTCGTCTCCTTGTCACAGCGCAGTTCCAGAGGCTGCTTATGCAACCCATTATAATACTTGATAGCTCAAAGGCTATCAAAACTTTGCATGTTAAGTTTAAAAGGTCTTAAAATCGACACAACAAACTGGGATCCTCTTCTTATGTGCATTCTGATTAAGAAGTTGGATCGAAACACGTTGACACTCTCGGAGCAGTCTCTTAAACAGCCTAAGGCCTTACCGGCCTTGAATGAGTTTTTGTTATTCCTAGAGATGCGATTTCAATCATTATAGAAGACATGGGAACCAAAGGAATGAAGATGGGCTTAGATGACAACAGTAAACGGAGCAGAGTAACTCTCGCTTCCACAATCGAAACTAACAAATGTCAGATTTGTGGACATAAAAACCATGCCATATACCTTTGTCCAAAGTTTCTAAAACTCTCACCCCAAGAGAGGCACAAAACTAGGATTTCAAACAATCGATGCATAAACTGCTTGCGTTTTGGTCACCAAGCTCCATCATGTCGAGCAAGGCATTGCACCAAATGCAACAGCTATCATCACACTCTGCTTCATGTGACAGCAAAGAATCAACATTAACAAGTTCCAGTAATTGATAACAGGACGACTTTATCAGCTCTAAATATGTGATGTTGGGAACAGCCAGAGTTAACATACTGAATCATACGAACAGTCCTATCAAGGCAATAGCATTGCTTGACTCTGGCTCTCAAATGAGCTTCATTACTGAGGAACTAGCTTCAAAACTGCACCTCATTCCAAAACAAGAACCTTTGGAGGTCTCAGGAATGGGAGACAAGCGGATGAGAATAAGCAAGCGGTTCGATATTATGCCTTCAATCCCTTGTTACTGGTTATAGTAAACAACTTCAGGTGTTTGTTTTCAATACTATAACAACACAACAACGTAGTGAATTCATCGATACGAGTCATTGGAAAATACCCCGGATCATTAAATTGGCTGACGAGGACTTCAATAAACCAATGGATATTGATTTTCTCATCGGTGCGGAGCTCTATCCCGAACTACTTTCTGTTGGTCAGATTAAAATCAAAAATAGTGGTCCAACCTTACAAAACACTTTGCTAGGGTGGATAGACATGGGAAAAGTTGTCACACATCTGCCATCAACACTGTTCTGCGGTATAGGGATAGACACTTCATCTACTAACCAAGACAATCTGGTCGAACGTTTCTAGAACCTGAACGAAAATTTAGCTTCTCCGTCCCAAGCCATCGCAAAACCACTCACAAGGGAAGAGCGTGACTGTGAAGAAAATTTCTTAAAAACTTAAAGAAGATCGGAGTCCGGTCGGTATATTGTAGCTCTACCCTTTGCAAAAGACCCAAAAAGTCTAGAGTACTCCAGGGAAATTGCTGTTCGAAGATTCCTCAATCTAGAAAAAAGGTTAGAAAAGAACCCAGAAGTTCATAAGCAATATATCGACTTCATGAGAGACTTTATTGTCTTAAAGCATATGGAAGAGGTGAGCCAAATGATGTTTTTTATAAAATACCACAATATTCTCGTCCACATCATTGCGTTTTACGCACAGAGAACAGTTCAACTAAACTGAGGGTCGTATTTGACGTATCATCAAAAACATCTACAAATCTATCCTTGAATGTAATCTTGCACACTGGAGCAGCTTTACAAAACGATCTCGTTTCCATTTTGTTGCGATTTAGAATTAACAAATATGTGTTATGCCGATCTTACCAAAATGTATCGCCAAATTCTTGTAGACAACTTCAGTAAACGATTCCAACGTGTAGTCTGGCGAGAATCTACTAAGGAACCCCTAAAAACATATCATATAAATACTGTCACTTATGGAACTAAGCCAGCACCTTATCAAGCTATAAGATGCCTTCATGATCTGGCAGATACGGCAAATCATCAGCATTTACTTGGCGCAAATATCATTCGTCGAGATATTTACATGGATGATATATTAACCGGCAGCGACAACCTCAAAACCGCTACTCAGATGCAGTCAGAACTAATAAAACTTCTGGCTCAAGGAGAATTTCATTTGAGAAAATGGTGTTTCAATGTTCCTGTACTCTTAAAAGGAATCCCAAAAGAAGACTGCGAAACTGAGACGCGTCTCCACGACCAAGAAGAGAAGGAGCTATTAAGACTTTGGGACTAACTTGGCTGCCAAAATCAGACAAATTCATTATTAAAATCAATTGGAACGAAGTGACAAAGATAACCAAAAGGACTATTTTATCTGATACAGCTCATATTTTTGATCCACTAGGAATAGTTAGTCCAATTGTCGTTCTAGCTAGAATCTATTTACAAGAAATTTGGCAATGAAAACTTGTTTGGACGCATCTTTGCCAATGGAAATGAATAGCAAATGGAAAATCTTTAGAGAAAACATTCTCAAACTAAACAATTTTAAATTTCCTCGACATATTATAATAAAAGACGCAGCATCTATCGAACTTCATGGATTTTCAGATGCCTCTCAACGAGCATATGGAGCTGTAGTTTATCTCAAATCAACTAACTCCAAGGGAGACGTCCGTCAGTGTTCAATTGGTATGCACCACTTAAACAACAAACGATTCCTCGCCTGGAATTCTGCGCTGCCAAATTATTGGTACAACTTGTTAAAATTGTTAAGGAAAGCCTGCTGATGAATCTAAAACAAATCACATATTGGACCGATTCCCAAATAGTGTTGTCATGGATTAACACTACAGCTCCTCTGAAGACTTTCGTGGCTAATCGAATATCAAGCATTCATGACGAAACTACGAAATGTCAATGGATGTTTGTTCCCACTGAAGTGATCCAGCTGATTTTCTATCCCGAGGAATGCTTCCGGATCAAATCCTTAAATCGACAATTTGGTTCCAAGGTCTAGCATTCCTGAAAAAACCCAAATCAGAATGGCCGGAACAACCAACAAGAAAAGAAGAAGAGAAAGTCTTTGAAATAAAAACGATGAAGAAAATACTCCTGGCAAATTCACACATAGCTTCCCACTTTATTGAAAGAAAAAATCACAAAACTCTTTTAAATTCTTGCAACGGGCTACATCTTATACCATACGTTTTATCAGTAACCTACACCGAGCTAAAAACTGCCGACTTGTGGACATTGTTCCTTCTCCACAGGAGCTAAAATCATCAATCGTCCACATTGTGAAGTACCTTCAAGAAACTGCCTTTCAAGAAGATTTAAAGGCCCTTATTAAATATGGTTGTGTATCCCAAAGCAGCCGGCTAAGCTCGCTTGCACCGTTTTTTGATCACAGAAATATAATAAGAGTGGGAGGAAGACTAAATGCTTCTCATCTTCCATATGAAGCAAAACATCAAATGATCCTTCCGAGAGGGTAAGTTTGCGCAGCGGGGAAGTGTGCGCACTGTGGTTTTCTTGAAAATAGGGATGAAATTCGGGTTTCTGTTGATGCGCAATTCATTAGGTATCTGAACTAAGCTCAAGTAAGTTGCGTTAGTGCTGCTGTCGTGTTTGGTGTTTCGACGAGAGACAAAAGAAAAAAAAGGTACGTTTCACTAAAACATTTCTTCATTTTCAAACTGTGTCAGTGACTTGAGTTTGTCTTACAGTGTAGTCAGTAGGGATTTTTTTTATAATATACTTTATGGTCCTTACGTTTGGGTGAAGATTTTACAGTTTTTGGCAATTGTTTGTTAAAATTTTTGTAAAAACAATAGAATAGTGCATTTGGGGTAAGTGTGCGCAAAAATATGGGGGTAAGTGAACGCATGCGCACTCTTACCCCAAACTAATTTTTCAGTCATGTAAATCAAAACACATCATAAAATTCCTGAATAATCTTGTATTTGATTGCAAATATGAACAAAAAGCTAGTTTCACAAGCTCAATTTGATGAAGCTAAAAGGCTTATAAATAGGGGCAAGTGTGCGCAATTCGACTTGCCCTAATTTTCTTATAAAAATACAGCTAAATTTATAAAAAAATTTAGTTTTATGGTTGAACGATAGTAGTAAAAATGTGTCCGTTCAATATTCAATCAACTGTTTTTGGGTATATCCTTTCTTTTGCATGAAATCCTTCTTCAAAGTCAAAAGTGCGCACATTTACCCCGAACGACTCTAGACTCAAGTGTCGGCAGAAAAGGGGCACTTAATTCTGATACATATAAATTATGAGCATTAGATAATAGTCTTGGTGGGTTGTTTGATGATACCGTTGGCTGTTAGTTTCATAAGTCCTATGCCTTGAAGTTTTGCCGTTAAAACATCAGATCCGCATACTGCCGAGGCTATTTCTTCGTGATGAAAGGCAAACACCCAATGATTAGGATTATGAAACTGGATCCACATCCTGTCAACATCGGTAGATCTTAGTTTGCAATATGATGAGAGCTCCTTTTTATGATTTAAGATGTAAATTTCACATTGGTTTTTCAAGGCATTTGCGTTGAAAACTGGATGTCGCTGTTGACATAGATAAATTTCTCTCGCTGATATGAATGCAACCCAGATATTCAGTTTGTGATAGTGAAAAGTGTTGATCCCTTAATGGAGTTACAGCTAAGTATGCTGTTGATGGTTGTATGAAGATGAAGTATTTGTTATGCTGAACTGGTAATTGTATAAGTTTATACAGCTGAAACCCTGTGTATTCAATAGAGGTGATTTGACAAGAAATACGATTGCTGAGGATGTAACACCGTAACACGTGCTTTTCCTCTAAGAAGTTCATACAGTTTGGGAAGATTATGCTCGTCGTATCCAGGTAATGTTAGTGAACTTGGTATCGTCAACCTAATTCTCTCCAGTTGATTCAACAATTGAGTGGGAGACAGCAGTAAAGCGGACACAGATTACAGAATTGCTATTTGAGTTCGTTGAAAGCTGTCAATTATTTGAGTAACAAAAATTGTAATGTAGTTAAGAATTTCGGTTCTTTGCATGTTTTTATTCGCATTCTTTACTGAATCGTCAATGTTTGTCAAATGTAGTTTGATGGTCGTGAACTGTTCTTTTATAGAAGTCAATGATTTGTTGAGAATATTTGTGGTAGATTAAATAATTGAGTTTTGATTTTTGCTCAGTTCAAGAAGATGCTTCTCGTTTATTTGGGCCATTTGAATGTTGTCTTCTATATACTGCGCGTATTCTTGATCTAGAACTCCGAATAACTTATTTGCGACAGTGCCAACAAAGTCGAATGGTGATCTTCTTCTTATTATTGCCATTCCATTCCTGTACTTTAGTATTTCATTAAAGCTTTCTGATTCCTGAAGGCGCAATTCTAGATGATCAATGATGGGTTCGCAAAGATTGTTTGGATTTGGGATCAGTTGTGCCTCACATCTAACTCTTAGTTGATTGATGCTCCTTTGGATTCCTTGGAACTCTTGCCAATAACTGGTCATATTGAAATAAACGAAGAGATTCCATTCGTCTGTTATAAGCTACGCTTGCCCAATGTCTTCGAATTATAAACCAGGGTTGGTTTTGAAATTTTGAATATCGATTGCGTTTGGTTTAGTATTCTGCCCGAATGCCGTGCCTATTAGAAACAGGCAAACCAATAGTGTAGTAAATGTCCTGATTGGGGAGGAAGCGACCTTTAAGTGGATGTTTTACATCAGTTTTGATTCTTAGAAGCTGATGTCGATTGTTAGTTTTTGTGTTTGTTGCCACTTGTACTGTAGGTGGAGGTTCCTTATCATGAGTTTTCATTGGGTTGTTAATGTGGTCTGCATTAACTGTTGTTTCCTTTGGTTGAACTTCAGTTGGAAGAAGGCAAATTTTGGCAATGGATCGTCTTAGTTCTCCAGCAGTGGTTTAACTGTCGACAACTCTTGCTAATTTATCGGGTCCTGGGATAGTTCTTAAGACCCTTCCCTTAAGCCATTTAAGAGGAGGTAAGTTATCTTCTTTAATAAGTACTAGTGTACCCGGCTTGATGTCGGCTTGAGGATGTTTCCATTTATACCTTTGTTCAGTTTTCAGTTTTAAATTTATTTTTATTAATTCTTTCTTAAAACTACTTATTTGCTAACAAAAATGTTTAAACTAGCTTATTTAATAACTAAATTAACTTACTGACCCTAGGCGGGTACTCTAAATTATACAATAACTTATTTCTAATGCCTTTCGGCCATACCATATATCTATTTCAAACTAGAACTAATTAATAACTAAAAAAATTTAAAAAACTTAGTTTCATTGATCATTTTTTAAGTTTTTCTTAAAATTACTTACAACTAATTAAAATTACTTAAAACTAATTAAAACTACTTAAAACTAGAGCAGCCATAGTAGCTTTTTATATGTTTTTTTTTTTTTTTTGTTTTTTGTGTTTTATAATTTTTTTTGGGATTTTTTTTTTTTCTATTTTTTTTTTTTTGGATTTTGGGACGCACAGTGTTTTTAAATTTTTTTTTTTTTTTATTTTAATTTTTTACAATTTTTTTTTTTTTTTTTGATTTTCGGTATTTTATAATTTTTTTTTTTTTGGTTTTTATAATTTTTTTGGTTGCCACTATGTCTACCCGTTATACCCTAAGTCTTACACACTAAGCCTGTACAAGCCAGCCATTGGCGACTCGCTACCAATATCATTTTCTGTCTGTTGTTCAGACAACCACCAGAACTGTTCTGACGTTTTCACAACGTCCCGTCGATCGCGATCTGATACCGCCCTACTGAACCGGAGGAGCTCTTCAGCTTCTCCGCCTACTGCGGCGACGTCCCGGCCATAAAGGAGCCGTCGTTCTACGGACTTACGGCAGACGTGGTAGATCAACGGAACCGCCAATCTGTCCTGTATCAAACCTATCATGTCAAAATAGAGGAAAGCCTCCGGTGGGACAAATCCACTGAAACGTGTTCTCTCCATATATTCTAAGTTGGGGTAGTAAGCCCCAAATATCAGGCCATTGTTCGAAGACATCGACCTTGCAGTGTGACCCCGAGTCAGTTTTATCATGAAGTTGTCGATTCTGTTTATTTGAGCCCCGTTGTAAAGGACCTCATTAGGATAATATTTTCTGTACTCCGACTCTGGTGTTCTGTGCAATCCAAGACAGGTACGCAGACACTGTCTCTCAAACACCCGAATCGTTTCCATTTGAGACGCTGTAACATTGAACCATACAGGGCACCCATAGACAATCATTGGCCTTATGAGGGCCATGTAGCAAATCACCTTCACTCTGCTATCAAGTTGACTGCTGTGAAACAGTCGCTTTGTCAGAGCAAAAGCTCCTCTAGCCCTGGCCAGAGCAGCATCCATATGTTTGTTAAAATATAGATACTGATCTAGCCAGATGCCCAGGTACTTGACTACTACTTTGCTTGGCAGTGGGTGGCCATATAGATCAACGATCACCAGCTTTCGCCAGTTCTTTCTCGTATCCCTTGAGGCCCGAGCCAACGAGGTTCTAAACACAATTGTTTCCGATTTCTGGAAGTTGATTTTCAACTTCCAGTCATCGCAATATTGCTGAATCTTATCGAAGTCACGCTGCAAAAGTATTCTGATGACCTCGATCTTTGGACCTGTTCTGTACGCGATTAGGTCATCGGCGTACGCTATGGCATGGTGAAGGGAACCAATTAGATCGCCGGTGAAAATGCTAAACAAAATAGGCGAATTCACCGCTCCTTGTTGCAGACCATTCTGTATTTTAAAAGTTCTGGTAGAAGTTTTATTGCAACTTTTCACAACAAACGTTCTACCATGAAGCATGTCATTCAGAATATATAGCAGTGGTTTACTCATGCCATATCTGATCAACTTATAGAAAAGACCGTCTAACCAAACGGTATCGAAAGCCTTCTCCAAGTCAACCAGACATGCACCCGTACACTGATTTTTAGCTTTGTTCCATTGAATATCTGATACTAGTTTAGACGCGGCATGTGTGGTATCATGGCCCGCCTTAAAACCGAACTGATTTTCAGGAATAATATGTTTGTCCTCAGCCCATGTGGACAGAGCTCTATTGAGAACTTTCTCGAATACTTTGCTGATACTCGGAAGAAGACTAATTGACCGGAGATTTGCTGGATTGGAACCATCCATCCCTTTCTTAAGGAGAGGATGGACCACTGCCGTCTTCCAACGCACTGGATAATATGCATTATTCAGCGCATTGTTGAACAGCGTGGTGTATATGTCCACCGATTCCGAAGGGAGGTTTCGCAGCACAACATTGGGTATGCCGTCGACTCCTGCTGACTTCTTTTTCTTTATTTTGTGAAAGATGTCCAAGAGGTCCATCTTAGAAACTAACATGGTGTTATCCCCGTTTCGCTGGGCGATGACTGCATTTGCAAGTCGGTCGTCAGTGAGAAGTGAGAACATGTGGAGTGAATAGAAGTCAGCTCATTTACGTCCTCTATTCTATCTTTCTTTCTTTGCTTAAACCTCAGTTCTTGCTTAATTCTTTCCTAAATTATCTGCGAAGTGCACTAGTTTGTAACATATTGCAAGTAACATCATAAAAGTGTTTCACAAAGTATTTTATCTCGCTTTTTGTTTTTGTCACTCATAAAACCAAAAATGCCATCAGAAACGAGAGCCAATCGCCTGCAACAACAAAGCTCGAGTTCACCCAGAAATACTGTAATTAATAATGCCGACAGTGTTGTTGACAAATTATGGAGCAGAATTGAGAAGAAACTGGAGAAATGGGGTGATGATTTTAATAAGACAATGGATATAAAACTCTCAGCGCTGGAAATGAAATTACGTACACAAGTAAGTGAAATCAAACGAGAACTTGAACAAAAGGTACTGGAAATCAAACGCGAGTGTATTCGCTTAGACGGACTTGTTGATCGTTTCGAGAGAGAAAAAATTTGCTCTGATGCAGTTATATTTGGCATCCCAGAAACACAAAATGAAAATCTAACCAACATGTATCAGACATTATGCTCGAAGCTTAATATCTCTCCTCCCCCTCTGACAACAATTTTTCGAGCCAGATCGCCACGGCAGACCCCAACAATCAACTCTGATGCATGTATTGTCATGAAATTTGTAGACAAACATGCCAAACTTAATCTGTTGAAAGCCGTTGCCATTAACCGAAAAAACTGCAAATCCACACTGAAACTCCATGACATTGGCATCAACTCTTCTAAAAGCTTTTTTATAAATGAAAGCTTAACTAAAAGAAATCACCTGCTGCAACGAGAAGCTCTTAAGTTAAAACGAAGATCGCTCGTCTCTGATGTTTTTATTGTTGATGGCCTTGTGTGCGTACGTTTCTTATCTAATCATACTCCGACCACAATACGCTGTTTGGAAGATTTGGGAGATGTACGAGGACGTGATGGGGAAAACATTAATGTCAACGAATCTACTCAACGAGAACAACATTCAACTTAATGCTAATGCAACCTAATTTCATATTAATTTCAATTTTTTTCTTGTTTTCATTGATTAATTTCATATTTTCTTTTTAACTTATAATTTTTTTTCTTAATTTTTCTTTGTGCTTTATTTTTTTAGATAATCTAGAGATCTTTCAGTTATTTTTTACTCTTTATTTGTTTTTTCTTTTTCTCTTTTCCTACACGGCATGATTACAGAGCTATGAATGAACACTTGAAAACGTTAGTTAACATTATGTGCAAGCGACAAAACTTCGGACTTCGTGTTTGCCACATTAATGCACAAAGTCTAGTAAACAAAATTGATGAGTTCCGATTTGTATTTGAAAATAGTTTGATGGATGTCATTTGTGTGTCTGAGACTTGGATGAGTTCTAGTATGAATGAGAATTTATTTAAAATACACGGTTTTAAACCACCATATCGTGCTGACCGCCATAAAAGAGTTGGTGGTGGTTCTGCAATATACATAAAAAGCCACATTAAATCTCGGGTGTTGTTTAGTTCATCTGACTCGCATCTTTACGAATACGTTTTTATAGAGGCTTTCAGCGGCGAACAAAAAACAATCATTGGAACCATTTATGCTCCTCCTAATACTGCCAACCATATTAATATCTCTGAAGTTATAGAGCAAATTAGTGACCTTACACCAAAAATTGTAGTGTGTGGAGATTTTAATATTAACTTGCTCAACAATTCGTATAGTGCTCGCCTAAAAGAATCTATGAATACTTTGAATTTATCCTTCACAAACACATCAGCAGCTACTCATTTTATCCCACATAGAACACCGTCTTTGTTAGATGTAGTATTAGTCAGTGACCATAGTCTTTTAAAATATTATCAACAGCTGTCTGCTCCTGCTTTTTCGCACCATGATCTTGTTTTCTGTATTTTAGATGTGAATGTAAACACTGTGCCAAATCTTTCGTTCGAGTATCGTGATTTTCGGAATATCAATGTGCTAAATCTCCTTAATGATTGCAGCCTTTTAAGTTGGCAAAGTATATATACTACCCCTGACACTAATGAGCAAGTCTGTATATTTAATAATAACATTCGATACTTATTCGATAAATATGTGCCGTTAAAAACTCGAACAATTAGAGACCGCAACCAACCCTGGATGTCAAGTTCCATTATGAATGTTATGAAACAAAGAGACTCTGTCTATCGTCGATGGAAAGGTTTGGCTGTGCAGACATGTTAATTCAATTTAAAGAGCTCAGAAACCAGACAAGCCAGATGATTACACGTTCAAAGTACAATTATAATAAAAATCAGTTTAATTCAGACAAGTCGTCTAAGTTTTTGTGGAACAAGTTACGTGAGATTGGACTGAGTAAAAGTTCGTTTAGGCTCAATGATAACATAAATGTCGAAGATCTAAATACTAATTTTATAAACGAAAGGACTATTTCAACAAACCCTTATCCTGCTGATGTTTCTTCGAATAATTCTGAAGATAGTTTTTCATTGTCTGTGGTGGATCCTATATGTGTTGGAAAAACAATTTTTTCTATTAAATCTAAAAGTACTGGCCTAGATAATATCCATCCTGACTTTATTAAAATACTTCTTCCTATAATACTTTCCCACATTACCCACATTTTTAACCATATCATTACAACTTCAAACTACCCAAATTTATGGAAAACAGCTAAAATTATCCCAATTTTAAAAAGTGGTAAGACAAATGAGTACCGTCCCATCGCAGTGCTTCCATTTCTTTCTAAAGCCTTTGAATCCTTAATAAGCGGCCAAATAAAAGCTCACATTGAAAACAAAAAACTTATATGTCCTCTTCAATCTGGCTTCCGATCAGGACACAGCTGTATAACGGCTCTGTTGAAGGTATCGGATGATATTCGAATAGCTATTGAGAACAATCAATTGACCATCCTAACGTTACTTGACTTTTCTAAAGCCTTTGATTCTGTTATTCCCTCTATTTTATGTAGTAAACTTGCAAACCTGTTCAACTTTTCCAACTCTTCTACTAAACTAGTATTGTCCTACCTTACCAGTCGTACGCAAGCCGTTTTCAATAATAATCAGTTATCGTCACTCCGTCCCGTAACGATTGGCGTCCCTCAGGGATCAATTCTTGGTCCTCTTCTATTTTCCATGTTTATTAATGATCTACCGTCTGTTTTATCCCATTGTAAATATCATATATACGCCGACGATGTCCAACTTTATTATAGCTTTCCATTAGGTCTTGAAGTGGATGGAACTACGAAGATCAATGATGACTTATCTGCTATTGCCAATTGGTCTATTCTAAATAGATTAACTTTGAATCCAACAAAAACCAAAGCAATGCCTATATTCAAACGCGAGCTCAATCCTGATGAGATTCCACCCATTTTTCTGAGAGGGGTGCAAGTTGAATATGTCACCAAAATAAAAAATCTTGGAATCATCTTCAATACCAGATTATCTTGAAATGATCATATAACTTGTATAGTATCGAAAATATATGCCTCCTTGCGTGGTCTTTCAATGAGTAGACATTTTCTACCAATAAACATTAAGATGAAGTTAGCAAAAGCGCTTTTAGTTCCGATTTTGACATATGGTTGTGAAATTTTCTCAGATATGGACTCTTTCTCATTTCGTAGACTTAATGTGGCTTTTAATTCTATTGCCCGGTATGTATTTAACCTCCGTAGATACGATTATATTTCCTTTGAAGCTCGCCAGATTCTGGGATGTACTCTAGAAAGCTACTTCAAATACAAATGCTGCACCTTCTTAGCTAATCTTATATACAGAAAACAGCCTAAATATCTATTTGATAAACTAACAGTGAATAGATCCAATCGCTATATATATCGTTGAGACCTCTTATGCACACTTGTTTAATTTCGCGAAGACAATTTTTCATTCATGCTATTTGCTTATGGAATCACTTGCCTATTATAACTAGGTCCTATGTTGACCTCAATAAACTGCCCTCTGCAATATTCTCTTTTTTCTCCAATCAAAACTGAAATTTCTCTAATGGATTAATAATACTACAATGCATTATAAACATGTTTTTTTTTTATATCTTTTATATTTTGCAAGCTTTAAAGTATTTGAAATTTTCCTACATGTATTCACTTGTTTTAAAATCTTTAATTATCCTTCCTGTGTACTTAAACTTATGTTTTTTTCAACTATTAACTTAATATTCACTCTATCCACAACTAAACCTGTATGTATTCTATAAGAATTTATAATTCTCAAATGTACAGAGATACTTACATCAATAAATACTAAATACTAAATACTAAATACTAAACCTAGTGAAACCAGGATTCTCGGATCGCCAATGCGAGATCTCGTCTCTAAGATAGAAGTGTCCAACGAAGGCTCTATTCTCAAGGTCGTAATTCGGGCGAATGCACTCATTCACCTTATATACTCGCTCGAAAACAGCACCCACCGTCTCTACCTTCTCCTGAGCATCTTCCACTATAAAGTGGTCATCATCCAAGATGGCCTCATCCGGATCTATCCCTATTGTCATAAGTAAGTTTCTGTTCTCTGTCGTCCTTTGGAGTTTAATACCCTGAAGGTCATTTTGATCTTTTCTCCTAAAAATTCCTTATCATGAGTTTTCATTGGGTTGTTAATGTGGTCTGCATTAACTGTTGTTTCCTTTGGTTGAACTTCAGTTGGAAGAGGGCAAATTTTGGCAATGGATCGTCTTAGTTCTCCAGCAGTGGTTTAACTGTCGACAACTCTTGCTAATTTATCGGGTCCTGGGATAGTTCTTAAAACCCTTCCCTTAAGCCATTTAAGAGGAGGTAAGTTATATACCTTTGTTGTATTTCTTGTATGTACTCGTGTGCCCATCTGCGCATCTGCGCCAAAACCAAAAATGTTATCTAGCAACATGAGTAAGGTTAGGTGCTCTAGCTGCTTCTGGGTCTACCATTGCTGTTAAAGGGGCTCCAATCAAAAAATGTTCAGGAGTTAAGGCCTCAAGATCATTAGGGTCATTCGACATTGCAGTTAATGGTCTAGAGTTAAGGATTGCTTCTATCTGTGCCAGGACTGTTGTAAGTTCTTCCTGAGTTAATGAAGCGCTTGAAAAGATGCGTTTCATATGATGTTTGGATGATTTTACAGCTGCCTCCCACAAACCTCCAAAGTGAGGACAACGTGGAGGTATGGGTTTCCAAACGATAGTTCTTCCAGTATAATAATTTTGTATGGATAAGAAGTTCAAGTTCTTCAGTAAACACCTTGGAGTAGAGCTCGCTCAGTTCGTTTCGAGCACCCATAAAGTTGGTAGCATTGTCGGAGAAGATTTTTGATGGACATCCTCTTCTTGCCACGAATCTTTTCAAAGCTCCAGGAAACGCTTGAGTTGTTAAATCCGTCCAGAGTTCTAGGTGTACCGCTTTTGTTGAGAAACATACGAAAACGGAAACATATTCCTTTGTTGGCTGTTTATCACGAATTCTGTAATGAATGTATACTGAACCGAAGAAGTTTACTTCTACATTCATGAATAGTCTGGATGGTTGGACTCGTTCGGGAGGTAAATTTCCCATCAACTGCTCAATAGTTTTGGGTTTCGCTTTAAAACATTTCATGCAGTTTTTAACTTTATCATTTTCCGCTGCTTTCGACACTAGTTACTTGTGATCTATTGATTGTAGCTATCGCTGCTTATCAACACTAATTGTTATTTTGTTATTTTGTATACAAATTTATAAAGATAATAAATTGAAATTCAATAAAAAAAAAAGTTGTTAACGATTTATTGGGCTAATCGTTTACCTTCTAGTATCCAGTAATTTTGCCTTGCAATAGATAATAAAGCTTGAGGGCCAGCGTGCATATTCTCCGTATGAAGTACATACATCAATAATTTTGTGATTTGGTGTGAACTCGGACTGGCGACATTGCAGTGGAAAATCCTGCTGATCCAATCCGGATAGGATCGTGATAATAAAACAGGTTATATCATCATATTTTTTATTATTTGAAGTTGGTAGCTGAGTGAAATTCGTTCTTTCTAAAATGACATCTCAAAAGAGTTATCTATAGAGTTGCCCTGCGAACAATTTCTTCAATGGTTATTTTTTTGTTCTTTTCTTAGAGAAAAATGATACGCATTTTGTCAACAATTTACATTTTTCTGCACTTAATTTTATTAATTTCACGAATATATGTTTTGTTTAGTAAAACTTTCTCATTATGCCATGAATTATGTATATAAAAAATAAATACATAATATGAAGTTTCTCGCTATCTATCTAAAATATTTTTCATTTCACACAGATAAAAATGTTAATGTGGTAATACTGTTGTTATTGGAAATAGTGGAAATGATACCAACGTTTTCAATGGGAAATTAAATTTCCTCTTGTGTGAAATAGAAGAAATAATTGTTGGATCACAAAAAAGATACAAATGATAAACAGGATCTCACTTTGTTGTTGTGCCACTAATAAGCCCATGACCTGATCTGGAACTTATCCATTCAGATGTATGTGGCCCTATAAATACGTTCTCCAATGGTGGTTCTAGGTGTTTCGTCACTTTTATAGACGATTTTCGAGGTACATTTTCGCGTAAAATACAAAAAAAATTTAGGATGAAATCCTGGAGCTTTCAAGAACTTCAAAGCTGAGCTAGAATGCCAAACGGGTGCAAAGATCAAAGAGCTTCGGAGCGATATCTAATGGCACTGAACACATCAACAATGCTTTTCATAGTTATCTGGCCGAATATGGTATCAAAAGGCAGTTCACTGTGCCACACACACCGCAGAAAAATGGTGTTGCAGAACGTGTTAATAGAACAATGATTGAAATGGCAAGGAGTATGCTTCTTCATGCATCTTTAAAAGAACATTTTTGGCCAGAAGCTGTCAGCACAAAAAATAACCCTTTACAGAGTTTGAATGAAGGAGTGGTAGCAGGAGGAGTCTCTGAGGAAAACGTGAACCCTGATAAGATTATTTTGGACACCAATAATGGCAGTATTAAGCAAGAAGACACTGCGCAAAGGGTAAATGCTCCTCGAATCGGTCCAGCTAGCTAGGTCAAGATTAATAAGGACAGGCAACCATGGACGTCCCAAGAAGCAAATTAACATGATAAATTTGGTGAACATTGCTAAATCTTTTAAGATTCCGCAGATTGTATCTGAATTAATGTTGTTAATGTTGATAATGCACATAAAGATCTCTGGGTCGAGGCGATGAGCAATGAATTTGATTCACTCATTGGAAATAACACCGGGACAGTTTGTGAATTGCCAAATTCTCCCGTAGTTATAGGTATGCGACCATTAGGATGATCATTGCCTTAGCTGCAGTGTATCAACTACATATACATCAGATGAATGTTTCAACTGCCTATCATAACAGTGAGCTTCATGACCCATGACGAAGTTTTCATGAAACAAGAAACGACAACGTGTCCGAATGTGGTGCTGAAATTAAACAAGGCAATATATGGCTTGAAGCAATCCGGACGCGAATGGAATTCACGGCTTGACGAGGCGTTAAAGAAAATAGGGTTTTCCGTTTTCCCAATGTGAAAGTGAGCATTGTGTGGATGTTATGAATACTGAAGAAGAATTCAATATCTTAGCAGTTTATGTCGACGACATTTTGATTGCTTGTTCAAAAAAAAAAATCAAAGCCAGCATTGCTAATGAGTCTCAGATTGTTGATAAAGGCGCTCTACATCATTTTCTGGGAATGGAGGTAGATTTTTACAAAAGAACGGTTCCATAATTGTGTGTCAAAAGTAATACATTCAAGGATTACTTCAACAGCATCATATGGAGCAATGTCGGGAAGTATCTACGCCTTTAGATCCAGGTTTTGAGGTGCATTGTACGTCGAAAGATTGTAAGGTAGCAGATGAGCGAGTTGATCGAAGTTTAATTGGTTCCCTAGTGTATCTGGCGATATCAACTCTTCCGTATATATTGCTTTCTGTGTGCAAGCTATCAGAGACAAATACAAACCCACACTCAGAACATTTATCAGGTGCAAAACATGTTCTGCAAAATTTAATAAAAACAAAAGATTGCAAATTAAAATATCATGAAACCGAAACACCAATGGAATGTTTTGTCGATTGATGCTGATTGGTGATTAGTGATAGGAAATCTTTTCCCGGTTTTGTATTTTTCTTTGCAGGATGTTTTTTTTTCATGGGAGTCAAAGAAACAAAATTGTGTGGCGTTGAGCAGAACCGAAGCCGAATACATTGCATTTTGTACTGCAACAAAAGAAGCTGTCTTTTTCAATTCAAAAGCTTCTGAGCGAGGTGGGGCTTAAACACAATACAACACCAATGGGGTCATCAATAGTGACAATCTAAGCGCAAAGCAACTTGTGCGAAACCCCGTCTATCACTCAAGGAGTAAGCATATAGACATCAAATTCCATTACGTTCGTTGGATTTTCCAGCAGACGAAAATTGACTTGAAATACGTTTGCACTAATGACATGATCGCTGATGTTTTGACAAAGAACCTTCCTAAACAGAAACACAGTAACTTTACAAGCTTAATTGGATTGAAATAATTTTGAAATTGTTAAAGCTTGAATTTAAATTTATTTTTATACTATATTGTAAAGTTACTTCATGATAACAGTGTGTTGAGGAAGAATTTTAAAAAGTACTAAAATATTAAATGGCAACACATGTTACTCTCTTCACGATTTGCATATTTAAATACATACATATATAGGTACATAATGAATTGTAACTGATTATCATCTTGAACTATTGCTCTTATATATTAAATAAAGTCCGTCTGTTCTTAAAATTCAACAGGGAGTAGATGTAGTAGATGAATGATTTTTTTAAAATCAGTTCAGTATTTTCCTAGTTCCCGGTTAAGAAATCGTCCCCGTGGAATATTGAAATGAATTATAGTCTTTGTTACTCGGGAGTAATGATTTGGATTTCAGCAAGTTTGTGAGATAAAATTAAGAGCATCCTGAAAATGTCGGTGGAATTATTTCGGAAATTAGTTAAATGGTTTCTTAGAACCTGTTCCAGTGGGCGTATAGAAATAAAAAAAAAAAAAAAAAAAAAAAAAAAAAAAAAAAAAAAAAAAAAAAAAAAAAAAAAAAATATAATCTTTGTTATTCGTGGGTAATAAAACACTCTTATGGTGAAAAAATTTTGGAAACCGGTCCAGCATTTTCTTAGTTCCCGATTATGTTTCCGTTTCTATCCCGTGGGAATATGTGGATTATTGACTACTAGCTGTGCCCGCGACTTCGTCCGCGTGGAATAGTGACTTTCGGCAGCATTTTTAATTTTTTTGGCTACTTATTTTGCAAATAAGACACATTCATGCGTTTTAGTAAACTATTGTTATGTTATTTTATTTCAGTACATTTTTGCACACGACGTTCTTACTTTTTCTAATAAAAAGGTTTTGCGAGTTAATACATTCTTTCAAACTAAAATGACAAATCAGTATGAATTAAGGAAATACGGGGAATCAATAGTTTTCCCCTTTTGCTGTTCCAGTCATTATTAAAACTTTTATAACGCCGCATCCCAGATGTTTAATTTGAATTTGTAGCTGTGTACATTGTACAATTCTGTATTACTCATTATTGGCACTGGAACACCAACTTGCAGCCACTACTGATAATTATAAGGAATTGAGAAACTTTATAGGGTATGATGTGACTTGCTCAGTGTCCATAATATTAGCCGAGTTTTATTGGGAATTTTTATATTCACTTCACTTAGGCGCTCAATGAAACGCTGTACTCACTTATCTAACTTTATTCCATAAACTCCATTTACCAGCCATCCCTGTTGTTCACTTGTGCAAGCGACATATTTTTGTCCACTTACGTTGTTCACTTTAGAGTTGTTGTTTTTCCATGTGCGATGTCTTGCGATGTTTTGCTAGACATTCGACAACATCCCCCAATACGTCAAAAATAATTT
The DNA here is from genome assembly GCA_949752695.1 of Melanostoma scalare. Taxonomy (NCBI): domain Eukaryota; kingdom Metazoa; phylum Arthropoda; class Insecta; order Diptera; family Syrphidae; genus Melanostoma; species Melanostoma scalare. The sequence continues at coordinate 62,949,453 of OX456986.1, read as the reverse complement.
ATTAGTTTATATGGTTAACTATCTCATTAGTCGGCGCCGAAATCGACTTTTCACACAGTCATTACCGATTGTCAATACTTATTTGAAGATCAAGATAGAAAATTCTTCTCAGGTCAGCTGTGTAATCGACAATTTGACAGAAATCACCTCACGGTGAAAGTACTTTAAGAATCGAAACAGCCCATGTCCTTCTTCAAGCTCAAGACTACCTCTGCACCAAAGTTCATACAAATAGGTTCAATAGTCTGGGCGGTAGATGGTCACAAAGAAAAACAGACAGACGGAGTTCATTTCGGATCTATAATGTTAGTAAGTACTTCCGTTCCCATTTGAATAAATGGATAAATTAAAATTAATGTTACTTTGAGATAGTGTATCATTCTAACTGGGAAATAATTCTTGAAATCAGTTCAATAGTTTCTAGGTTCCCGTTTACGTTTGCGTTCTTGTGGGAATGCTCAATGCAGGGATAACATACATATATATAGCCTATGTCCATCTTCAGGCTCAAGATTATATCTCTGTACCAAAATTCATATAAATAGGTTTAATAGTTTGGGCGGTTTTTGATAACAAATAAAAATAGAGAGACAGATTTCATTTCAGACTTATGATATTAGTAAAAACTCCCATTCCCGTGGGATTATGGTGACTGGTCCCGTAGGATTATGGAGATGAGTTACAGTTTATGTTACTCGCGGATAGTGTAGCATTCTAACGATGGAAGAATTTTTGAGACCGGTGCTATAGTGTCAAAGTTCCCGTATGCGTTCTCGTTCCCGTGGGAATATAGGGATAAAATATACAGCCTATGTCGTTTCTTAAATCTTAGACTATGCCTTTACAAAATTTCATTTCAATCAGTTTAGTAGTTTGGACGGGAGATGGTAACATAGAAAGACGGGCAGACAGAGCTAGTTTTACATTTATAATAATAGTGAGGACCGGTTCCCGTGGCAATATTCGAATGAAATACAGCCTTTGTCCGTCCTTAAGTTCAGAACAATCTTAGTACAAAATTTCATTTAAATCGGTTTATTAGTTTGGGCGGGAGAGTAACATAGAAAGCCGGACAGACAGAGTGACTTTCACATTATTTATAATATTAGTTAGGACTAGTTAGGATGATACTTAGGGGCAATGAAGCACTCTAACGGTGAAAGAATTTCAGAAATCGGTCCAGTATTTTCTAAGTTCCCGGTTTTGTTTGAGCTCCCGTCCTTTCCCATAGGAATATGGGGATGAACCATTCAACCATTCACTTTGTCACTTACTTCATTGTATGTTACTAACACAACTGACTTATTCATTTACTTGAACAATTTCGAAAAGCAATTGAGCGTACGTTATTGATGTCAGTCAACACAGATAAGCTCGATGCTTTGCTCACACGAAAACATACAAATTGTAAGCCGCAAACGGACATTCATGGCTGTTCTGATTTTCGACCGGATTAAAAACGAAAACCGAAATTGATTGAAAAGTGTGTTCTTATTTCCGAATGGATTTCACTACAAAATAAATTTTTATGATCATTGGATCTGTCTAAGCACAAGAAAATGTTAATATAGTTTATCACTTGACATGTATGAGAACTGCAAAATTGTAAAACGGGAGGATATCGTATCCGAACGAAAATCAAAATAAGTACCATTGTTCGGAAATTTAAAGCGATGCACACCTATGTTTGGGCATGATTGAAATTCGTGGCATCAAAAACTTTCTCCAAATTTGCCATTTAGAATATTGGCCTCGATATTTTTTATCAGTTTTTTTAATGACCAATCCCAGCATTGTGCAGCCGTGGTAGTTTCGAATTCCGAATTTAAAAAACCGCAGGCTTGCAATTCAGTAGAAACTGATTGGAGCAGATTTCACTGTGACTCTCCTTTTATTTAGATTAATCCATTTGAGATCCGAAAATGTTTTTTTTTTGTCCGCTTTTCGGACAAGATATTTTTTTAAGGCCATAGCCTTGTCCGATTCCTATACTTAAGTTGGTATGTTAAACGTAACAGTTACTTTATCCTACAGTACCTACATAAAACAGAAAGTTGTGGTATGTTGTATAAATAATAACATTTTATTTAAGAAAGCAAGGAAAAAACTACCCCTTCCTAAACGCATATAAACACTTTGAATAAGTTCATTAAGAGTCGTTGCTTTAATAAATTCTGCAGGAGTTTTGCTTTAATTTTTTACCAAATTCTTTTACCTCAGAGTTTCATATCAACGATGGGATTGTTTTCTTTGTATCAAATGCCACAAATGTGAGGATTATTATTTCCACGGGAAGAGATGATTAATTTAAAGTTATTAGATACATGACTAAAATTTACAATCCTAACTTTGCTCTTGAGATTGTGATGGAACGAAAAGTAAAGTTGTATCCTTATCTTTGCCGTAAGAGGTAAGCTAGTACTTTCTATGGCGGGAAGTTCGTTGTCATCATCAGCGTCTTTGTCTCGTTGGTGCCCCCATAGCCATTTCCCACTGTCATTGAGATATCGAGAACTCGTGCGAAAGGTATGAGTGAAATAACGGGGCGTTAAAGGAAGTCCCATGTTGGCTTCAATTCTCAAGAAACATTACAGAACGACGAGCGACGACGACGCACAGGAAAACATTGAAGCACGTTTCTTTGAACTAATCTGTATTCAACTGTAGTACACGTGCGTCAAAAGGAACGACCAAAAAATTTACATTGGAGTTGAAGCAAGAACATGGACAAATTGTAAAAACGAAAATATTTTCGAAGGTGTAATTACTCTTGTTGTTTGTACATTGTAATGACGGAAGTAATTTTGTGTTTAGTTGTCTTTGTCACTTCTCTTGTTTGTAAATATCTCCATAATTTTTGGAAAAGTATACCAAATAGTGTTGACAGAAGCTGATGAAAATGCAACAAATAATTTCCTACTGGCGTTGAAGAAAAGTTAAAAAAAGATTATGAATTAAATATGCACAGCCAATTTCTGTAGAAAATCTAGCAGGATACCTTGACTCACAGAAAACAGTTCAATCCACTTTTGATCTCTCTACCATTTGTCCCTATAAAGCCTCAAACGACGCCGACGAAAGACAAAGCTTCAATGATCCTACAAATAGAAGACTGACTCACTAGTTGACTAGCTGATAGATCATCAAAACACATCATTCATTTCGTCTTACCGCTAATTTTTGAAGCACAAGTATTTTAGATAAATAATGGACTAAAACTTTTTCTGCATACTGCATGTCTCGTTCGATTTAGTGGGTAAGCACTTTCAATGGCAGTAGTACTGTGGAAAAATTTGCGATAAAACTAGAATGGGAGACCACAGTAATCACGAAATTGCGATAAGTACCGTTCCATCGAATTTCTGAATTCCCTAGACTTGAAGATCATTGAGCGGATATTATGCGGGTAGCCCATCTTGGAGAATAGTAAAGCTATCTGATAAGTGATGAATCAACTCTGGTTTGTAGCGGGTTGTTCATCGATGGTTTTAAAATGGATGGTCATCGGACAATAAGAGGCCTATGTGTAAATGATCAAGGAAATGTATGGAGTACCATTGACGAAAGTAAGATGTTTAGCTGGAGTCACCGAAGCCAATCCAAGTCACAGTAGGTGTACATCAAGGAAGCATTTTGCTTTGCTTTATATTACAGAGTTGGATTCACAATTATTTTCTATTGACATTTTTGCTCTAACTGAGACTAACCTTAATTCTAATATTCTTTACAGTGAACTACAACATCAGAGTATTTAATTTTTCGTCAGCATGGCCTGAATAATGACAGTGAAGAATTGGACAGTTTATGGCAGTGAACTGATTTTGAATTCAAAACAGTCAAAATCAAACTGCCCTCCCGATATATTTGCGTTATGTGCTGTTATATTCGCCCCTCTCAACTAACCAAATCATACGAGCTTATAGTTGATGCATTTGCGATGCTGGTTACCAGGGCTGCCAATCTACTTCACATATGTAGTAGATGTACTTCAATTATTTTTTTGGAATGCGTCTGCTACGTATTTTTTTTATTTTTTTTTCTGAGTAACTCATTTTTACTTCGTTTTACTCATTGATCAAAGTTTCATATACATATACAGGGTGCGACAAAAGTATGGAAACCCCTGGAAATATGGCAGGGTCCAAGGTCAAAGTTAGTCAAGGTTACCATCGGATTCCTCGTCGAAAAATACGTCGGATATAGGGTCTTTGATTTTTTTTAACGCATATTCTGCGATTTTTCCAAGGGTTTCAGACCAATGTTTTCATTTTGCACGTATTTTTTATTTCAAGCGCTGCACCTCTAATAATATCATTAAAAAAAATAAAATACATGTTTTTTCGTAAAATTTTGCGCTCTTTCCAAATCTGCAATAAAAAATGGGGGTTTCCATTTGAAAAATCGATTTTTGGGTCGCTGGGGCTTCAAGGTTACGTCCAAGGTCAAATTCAAGGTCACCATCGGATTCCTCGTCGAAAAATACGTCGGATTGATTTTTTTTAACGCATATTCTGCCATATTTCCAGGGGTTTCCATACTTTTGTCGCACCCAGTATACATATGGATAGCCATTAGTATGTATTGAATTGATTAATTTTTCCCGAAAAAGTCATTTTCCTCGTCTGTGAATGCATTCATCCTAAAATAGTCCGGTCAAATTAAACAAAAAAATGATAGTGAAGTTACATAAATTCACAACAAGCTGAAAATTGGTGAGATCGTTTAAAATATAATTTCAAACAAAATTTGAAAGTTCCCCATCTTTCCCCTGTATGGAAAAAATGTTATTATACCTTGAATGGTCAAAAATATGATCTTTTTGCGATTTCTTGCAATTTTCAGCAAAACATTAAGTTTTATCATAAAAATATATCGGACGCAATTGTAGATTATAAAATTATCTATAAAAAATGTGCCGATACTTTTTCTCTTACGAGCCACTGTTTCGGAGATATAACGATTCAAAAATTTAGAGAAGTTGTAATCGTTATAATAAGCACACGTTTCCACGCCACCTATGAGGTAGTGCACTTGGCGAGTTTTTTTAACATGGTTTCCCAAGTAGACCTATTCAATCTGTCCGTTATGATCCTGTTTAATTTGGAACTATTGCAAAATACCAAAAATTGGCAAAGACTGCAAATGATAAAAGCGATTTTGAGTATACACCGAAGATACATTTTAATCGGAAATCCAAAGATGAATCAAGTAATGCTAAGGGGGATAAGATTTTAGAGTTATCAGACGCTTTTGACTGTAAAGTTGTGAATGGAAGTTGCGAAGGCGACTCGCTAGGTGAATATACAATTATTTGAGGATCAGCAAAATCGATTAAAGACTAATGTTTTTTGGCTGGAAACTGGTTAACACATTTAAGTGATTTTCGAGTAGCGATTAAACCCTTCTCTGATCATATGCCCTTAGAAGTAATGTTTAAAATTTATAGCTGTGAAAGAGAAGCTTTAACTACACAACTAGACTTAATACCAAAAATATTATGGAGGGACAGGCATCGTGAGGTTTTTCAACGAAATTTAAACAAAGAAATCGAACTTTTAAGTGTTTTAAATGGGTCGTTGGAAAATATAAACGTCGAAAAACTAACCGAAATGATTAAAAGCGCTAACCCAAAGTTCAACAATCAAACTAATAGTAGAAAACAAACTTAGCAAAAGTGGTTTGGTGATGAGTGCAGAAAAGCAAGAGATTTGTCCTTTGCATTTTTACGTCTGTTTCGGAAACATAATAACAGCTTAATTCAAGCAAACTATGCAGCAGCAAATAAAAAGTTTAAAAGCTTATTCTACGCAAAGAAAAAAGCATACGATCTTAAAAACTTAGAAAATATCAACGCAGCCTAATCACCAGCAGATTTTTGGAAAGCAGTTAAAGTGGTCGTAGGTAAAAGAAATGCTATTGCAATGGGTCTTCCTGCAGAACAGCTCAAAAATCACTTCATGCAGCTTCTTAACGCAGAGCAATTCTCTCCACCTATTCTATACGCAGCACCCGCTCCACAAACGCAAATTACAACAAGCTGAAAATTGGTGAGATCGTTTAAAATATAATTTCAAACAAAATTTGAAAGTTCCCCATCTTTCCCCTGTATGGAAAAAATGTTATTATACCTTGAATGGTCAAAAATATGATCTTTTTGCGATTTCTTGCAATTTTCAGCAAAACATTAAGTTTTATCATAAAAATATATCGGACGCAATTGTAGATTATAAAATTATCTATAAAAAATGTGCCGATACTTTTTCTCTTACGAGCCACTGTTTCGGAGATATAACGATTCAAAAATTTAGAGAAGTTGTAATCGTTATAATAAGCACACGTTTCCACGCCACCTATGAGGTAGTGCACTTGGCGAGTTTTTTTAACATGGTTTCCCAAGTAGACCTATTCAATCTGTCCGTTATGATCCTGTTTAATTTGGAACTATTGCAAAATACCAAAAATTGGCAAAGACTGCAAATGATAAAAGCGATTTTGAGTATACACCGAAGATACATTTTAATCGGAAATCCAAAGATGAATCAAGTGATGCTAAGGGGGATAAGATTTTAGAGTTATCAGACGCTTTTGACTGTAAAGTTGTGAATGGAAGTTGCGAAGGCGACTCGCTAGGTGAATATACAATTATTTGAGGATCAGCAAAATCGATTAAAGACTAATGTTTTTTGGCTGGAAACTGGTTAACACATTTAAGTGATTTTCGAGTAGCGATTAAACCCTTTTCTGATCATATGGCCTTAGAAGTAATGTTTAAAATTTATAGCTGTGAAAGAGAAGCTTTAACTACACAACTAGACTTAATACCAAAAATATTATGGAGGGACAGGCATCGTGAGGTTTTTCAACGAAATTTAAACAAAGAAATCGAACTTTTAAGTGTTTTAAAGGGGTCGTTGGAAAATATAAACGTCGAAAAACTAACCGAAATGATTAAAAGCGCTAACCCAAAGTTCAACAATCAAACTAATAGTAGAAAACAAACTTAGCAAAAGTGGTTTGGTGATGAGTGCAGAAAAGCAAGAGATTTGTCCTTTGCATTTTTAATTCTGTTTCGGAAACATAATAACAGCTTAATTCAAGCAAACTATGCAGCAGCAAATAAAAAGTTTAAAAACTTATGCTACGCAAAGAAAAAAGCATACGATCTTAAAAACTTAGAAAATATCAACGCAGCCTAATCACCAGCAGATTTTTGGAAAGCATTTAAAGTGGTCGTAGGTAAAAGAAATGCTATTGCAATGGGTCTTCCTGCAGAACAGCTCAAAAATCACTTCATGCAGCTTCTTAACGCAGAGCAATTCTCTCCACCTATTCTATACGCAGCACCCGCTCCACAAACGCAAATTACAGAGGCATATCCTTTTTGAACACGTCTGCCAAACTTCTTCTTTCCGGATCACAGCAACAATGTTAGATCAGATTACACTGGCAGGAGCATATTTCAAAAAGCGTCTCTGATTGCACCAAAAGTGGATACAATTGTAATTTAAACTTTTCTGATTTCTTTTTTCATTGATCCAATAATTTTTTAAGTGCTTTTTATATTTTTCGTGATACTGACGAATTAATCGTACAACGCAAAGAGAGGAAAGGAAGGGAAGAGAAGCTTTATTCAAAATCTCAATCACATTTAAGGCTATACGAAATCGGATAGCTCTGAAACGGTGGTTTTTTTATCTTTGTTTTCTTAAATTCCAATAGCCTATGCAAATAATCTTTTAATACATTTAGAAATGTTGGTAAGCAAACTCCTTTCAATGGTTCAATCGTCCCAAAAATCAAATCATTGACTTTACGTCTAGAGGCAGATGCAGATATTTTCGATTTTTCCAAAAAAAAACCGATATTTGAAAAAAATTTCTTTTGTTTTAATTTAGAATTTACTTTTAATACCTAAACTTTTCGGTCAAGCGAAACACAACTCTTAAATGAGATAAAATAAACAGAATAATTTTTTTTCCAGCCAAAAAAATTGAGTTAATTTTTTAAGATCAAGCTTTTTTTTTTTTTTAGCTGACCCACCCGGCCTTGCTCGGGTCTAACTTATTTAAAGCGTTGTTCACACAAAACTGTCAAGAAACGAAAACTAAGAAGACTAAGTTTAAGAATGACTGAAAATTTCTAGTTTCCCGTTTCCGTAGGAATATGGTCATGAAATATAGACTATGTACGGGATAATTTCTTAATTATTTCTTAAATTTGCCTACGCAAATGTTTATACATTTTTGTATTTATATTTTAAGAAATAAATTATATCAATCAATCAATCAATCAATCAATAATGTAAGTTTCAAAGTTACCGTTCCCGTTACGGTTCCCTTTCCTTTTCCCGACCCATTAAAATTATTTGGAAGTTAGAGCTCTTATAAGTGAACAAAAAAATGAAATTACCCAAATCTAATAAAAATCTAACTTTTAAGAACTTTTTTATCAACCCAATAATATTTTCTACTAAATGAGTAAGAATCTAATAGGCGTGTTTTTTTCACAAGACTGTTATATACATAACATCATTTTACATGCAAAGCAAAAACAACATCCCCGACAACCGATGTTATGGATAAAAGGATGGTTAAGATTTGGTCGGGGATAGACTTTTGACGTTTAGTCGAGTATCGAATGAGTTTTTCGACTTTTCATTTTTAAATGTTGGTGCGTCTAGAGAATCTCGTATATCTCGAACAAAAGCAAAATGGGTGTCTGAGGGTCTGTTCACAAATGTGTAACTGATTAAAATCGTATGCCCACTCTTACACTCCGCAATTTTGTTGCTGAAAATTTTTGATTTTTAGAATATTATTGATTTCAAGAGTTAGATTTGTGAATTCATATAAAGATAAATAAAAAAACGTAATAGCAATTAAAAAAGGTCTGTTTAGTGACTGAAAGCACTTTTTGCATATTTCTTTTCACATTTTTTCTGCGAATGTTGACATTTTTTTCAAAGGTGATTGTTAAGTATGCCTAAAATTGGTTTTATTTTTTTTATTATTAATAGTTTAATTCGTTTGAAACAAGTAACATGATATTTTTTCCAACTCACATATAAATCTCAATCTCATATGAATTCAACCCCAGCATGTAAACAGCGTCAAGAGAAATTCCTTGTTACCTTTGTGAACGGACCTATTTTTGACGTTTCTAAACTAACAAAAAACAGACAAAAAAAATTGTTTACCTGCATTAATTTCACTACGGAATATTTTTATTTTCCACTCTATTCAATTGCTTTGGGGTTTTAACAAACATTTTTTGCGTTTTTGTGCGAATTTGGCAAAAAAAAATTAATCTGTTGACTTCTATAGGTTTGACAAATGATCAAAAACACCAACCCACAAATAAAAAAAAACGAAGCGTTTTTTTTGGATATCATGTTATGTACATAACATCCTTGTGAAAAAAACACGCCTAATATATAAAATTTACATGTCACAATGATATAAAACATCCTAATCCTATCCTAATCCTTCCTAATAATAATATTATAAACGTGAAAGTTTGTATGTGTAGATGTATGTTTGTTCCTCTTTCACGCAAAAACTATTGAATGGATTTTACTTAAACTTTCCAATAATATAGCTTATACTTCAGAATAACACATAGGCTACAATTTATCCCTAAATTCCCACGGGAACGGGAACGTATACGGGAACTTAGAAACTACAACACCGATTTCAAAATTTTTTCCACTGTTAGAATGTTTCATTATCCCCGAGTAACATAAAAACTAATTCATCCCCATATTCCTACGGTTCCCTATATTCCCACAGGAGCAGGAACGTATACGGGAACTTTGACACTACAGCACCGATTTCAAAAATTCTTTCACCGTTAGAATGCTACACTATCCCCGAGTAACATAAAAACTAATTCATGCCCATATTCCTACGGCTCCCTATATACAACACCGATTTCAAAAATTCTTCCACCGTTAGAATGCTACACTATCCCTGTGTAACATTAACTTTAATTCATCCACTTATTCCTACGGAAACGGGAGTCTTTACTAATATAATAAGTGTGAAAGGAGCTCTGTTTGTCCGTCGTTCTATGTTACCATCTCCCGCCCAAACTAATAAACCTATTTAAATGAAATTTTAAACAAAGATTGCTTCGAACCTGAGAAAAGACATAGACTATATATTTTTTCCCTATATTCCCACGGGAGAAGGAACGTATACGGGAACTTTGACACTACAGCACCGATTTCAAAAATTCTTTCACCGTTAGAATGCTACACTATCCCTGAGTAACATAAAAACTAATTCATCCCCATATTCCTACGGTTCCCTATATTCCCACGGGAGCAGGAACGTATACGGGAACTTTGACACTACAGCACCGATTTCAAAAATTCTTTCACCGTTAGAATGCTACACTATCCCCGAGTAACATAAAAACTAATTCATGCCCATATTCCTACGGCTCCCTATATACAACACCGATTTCAAAAATTCTTCCACCGTTAGAATGCTACACTATCACTGTGTAACATTAACTTTAATTCATCCACATATTCCTACGGGTACGGGAGTCCTTACTAATATAATAAGTGTGAAAGGAACTCTGTCTGTCCGTCGTTCTATGTTACCATCTCCCGCCCAAACTAATAAACCGATTTAAATGAAATTTTAAACAAAGATTGCTCAGAACCTGAGGAAAGACATAGACTATATATTTTTTCCCTATATTCCCACGGGAGCAGGAACGCATACGGGAACTTTTACACTACAGCACCGATTTCAAAAATTCTTCCACCGTTGGAATGCTCCATAATCCCGGAGTAACATTAACTTTAACTTATCTACATATTCCCACGAAAACGGTCACCATATTCCCACGGGAACGGGAGTCTTTACTAATATTGAAAATGCGAATGTAGCTATGTCGGCATGTTTTTCGTATGTCTTCCGTTCAAACTGCTAAACAGATTTTATTAAATTAGCTATATATCTATCCTTATATTCCCACGGGAACGGAAATGGGAATTCAAAAACTACGGTCTCAAAAGTAATTTTAACAGGGCTACAAGGTGTTGAATGTTGAATGTTTTTTTTGGAAATACCGCCAGAAGTTTTATTTCCTAAAAAGTTAAAAATGCTGCTGAAAGTTACTATTCCACGCGGACGAAGTCGCGGGCACAGCTAGTATGAATAATAAATTTACTTGAGAATATAGTTGATATGACATTCACACTAAAACTATAAAATCTAATATATAAAATTCTCGTGTCACAGTGTAAATTAAAAAAACAATGTTAAGGTAGATGACCCTTATCGCTTAGGGGTATGGAAAATAGATAGTAGCCAATTCTCTGACTTACTGAATACGCATATAAAATTTGGTAAAAATCGGTAAAGCCGTTTCGGAGGAGTACGGTAACTAAAATTGTGACATAGAAATTTTACATATTAGATAACATTATATCTAGATCTTTCCAGTAATTTCCCAACATCGAGTCTCCTCCTCCTGGTATATTTCTACACACACACACATTGACTCACAAGCAACGCCTTTCATTAGATGTACAGTATAGTGTTGCCGCTTGTGTTTTCGGTTAAACGTTTTCGATTAGGAAATTGGAATTAAATGTTGGGTGTACATTACACTGCTCCCTCCTTAAGATTGTTCGTCCCGAATAATTCCATTTGCAGCCTCGCCACTATATCGATGCAGCCGGTCACAATGAACTACTTTTAACTTGACTCTTATGTAGTCTTCTTTGGATTCGGTATACCACGTCGTTAATCCTCGTGACAACATTATAAGGACTTTCCAGTTATGCTGGAGTTTCGGTGACAATCCCTTTTGACGATGAGGTTTATAAAGCCACAAGCGATCTCCTGCTTGGAATCCTGCCGTTGTCGCTTTTGTGTCGTATCGTGTCTTCATCCGTTCACTATAGGCTTTCATCCGTGCCCTTGTTCTTTTATGGATGTCAACGAGTCTCTCCTTGAGGTCGTCCACACACTCGTTTGGGTCCCGTGGCTCCTCTGTCGGGCATCCAAATTTAAGTTCGTTGGGCAGCCGTATGGAAAACGAACAGGATTTCAGATGGTGTTTGTCCTGTCGAGCTTACGTACCGCACTTCTATATTCCATCAGGAATAGCGGTACGTGCCTATCCCAGTCTCTTTGGTAGTCGCATATGACCTTGGTGAAGTGTTCTTTGAAGGTCCGGTTAAATCTTTCAACCTTCCCATCAGATTGTGAATGAAGCGGTGTGGTTCTCATCTTCTTAATGCCAAGTAGTCCGCACACTCCTTGGAAGATGTTTGACTCGAAGTTCCTCCCTTGGTCGGAATGGAGTTCCATAGGTACGCCAAACCTACTCACCCAGTTAAACACAATCTGGTCGACCACCGTTTTGGCTTCTTGATTTGGGATGGCATACGCCTCAGGCCACTTGCTAAAGTAGTCCATTACAACCAGAATGTACTGGTTTCCAGCGTTGGTCTCTGGAAAAGGCCCATCCACATCTACTGCAATCCTCTCAAAAAGCGTTCCAACGTTGTACTGATGCATCTTACCTTGAATCTTTCTGCCAGGTCCTTTGGTTGCAGCACACTTGTCACATGTTCGGCAACACTTCTCCACGTCATCTCTAGCATGCAACCAATACAACCGATGTCGTATTTTCTTCAATTTTTTGTTTACTCCCAGGTGGCCTCCAGAAGGTCCGTCACGCATCTTCCGAAGGACTTCACTGACTTTCGATTGCGGTACGATCAGCTGCATCACATATGATTCACCGTCAGCGGATTCCCATCTTTGCCTGAGGACACCTTCTTGCACATATAGTGAAGTGAGTCCCACTGTGCCCAATAGGCTTTGAGAACTCCTGTCAGAAATGTCTACCCATTCAGGTTTCTCTTCATTTTCTTTCCATGCGATTTTGGGTTCGATATCTGGATCCTCCTTTTGAGCAGTCCTCACTTCCTCATTGCTCCATCCGCTTATTGGGTCAGCTCTTAGTCGCTGAGCGGTAATATTTTCTTTGTTTTCTTGTCGACTACAATGCTTGCAATCCTCTTTGCAAGGTCTTCGGGACAATGCGCCGGCGTTTGAGTGCAACTTTCTTCTGCGGTGTTGAATCTGGTAAAAATCTGTCTGCAGTCTTTCTATCCACCTTGCGACTTGACCTTCTGGATTTTTAAAGTTCAACAGCCAGTTCAGAGCACCATGGTATGTCCGCAGAAGGAATTTCTGTCCATAGATGTACTTATGGAAGTGCTTTGTTGCCAAGATAAGAGCTAGCAATTCCCTTCTGGTCACGCAGTAGTTTCTTTCGGGTTTCGAAAGGACCTTGCTGTAGTATGCCACCACTTTTTCTTCGCCATCATGCACTTGGGATAGTACCGCCCCGATTCCAACGTTGCTTGCAACTGCGTCGATGATGAATGTTTTGCCAGGTGTTGGATGTGCCAGCACAGGGCGTTACAGAGGCGGTATTTGAGTTCCTGAAAATATTTCTCACACTCACCTGACCATTTAAACTGCTTCCCTTTTTCGGTGAGCTGATGCAAACTCTTTGCAACTCCAGCAAAGTTCTTAACGAAACGTCGGTAAGATGTGGCAAGACCAAGAAAGCTTCGGAGTTGATGTTTGTCCTGTGGTGTTGGCCAATTTTTGACGGAGTCAACTTTTTCAGGATCAGTCTTCACTCCTTGGGGAGCGTTCAAGTATTACGTAACGCAATTTGGGGGGAGGGGGGGCTCGTAAAACGTTACGATACGTTACAGGGGCGGGGGGGGTGAGGGTTCTGTCTTACAATACGCTACGTAACATTTTTTTTTTAATTAGGGAATAAAAACTCCCAAATGCTGACTAGGTCGACGAAGAAGAAGTTGATGCAAGTGGCTTAACAATTCCAGAACCGTCTTCGTCTGCACTCCAGGTGCCTGTGATGAAAGAATTTGAGTGGCTAGCAAATCCGTGGACAGAGGAATAATTTTTGTTTTGTATTATTTTCTTTTGTATTATTGATGTAATATTAAATGATTACCGCAGTGGCAATTAAAAGTATACCAAGTATAAAAAATATTATAACATAAATTTTTTCGACTTTAGGGTAAAAATGGTCAATTGAGTGTTACGTAACCTTTAGAGAGGGGGGGGGGGGGGTACATGAAAACGTTACGGTGCGTTACAAGGGGGGAGGGGGGGTCAAAAATCTTCGAAAATTGCGTTACGTAATACTTGAACGCTCCCTTGGGAAGAGATGATGTGTCCCAAATACTTAACTTCGGTTTAGAATAGTGCACATTTTTCCGGATTCAGTTTAAGGTTAGCCTCTCGAAGTCTCTGAAACACGGCTTTTAGGTTCTTGCAATGTTGGTCAAATGTTTTCCAGTAAACAATGACATCCAAGTAGACTGGGCAAGCTTTCCACGTCAGTCCTTGAAGAACGCACTCCATCAAACGCTCGAATGTTGCCGGAGCATTGCATAGCCCAAACGGCATAACTTTGAACTGCCAGAGCCCATTACCTTTAGAAAACGCACCAACTGTGTCCTACCATATTGCCCCTTTTGCGATGCGAAGATATCAGTGTACTCTTGTAGGAGATTTTCAGCCATCCTTGTTTGTTGGTGATCAAGGTTGGATGAATACAGTATTTTAGCTCTGATGGTTTTGAGCTCCTCCGGAGTTATAGTTTTTCTCGGGGCTTCGTCTGTGATCTTCGTAATTGCTGCAACCGATTCGCAACGTCCAACGACTTCTCCTTTCTTTAACCTTACATCGTACGGTCTGGTGTTTAGTAATCGTACGGGGACTATTTTGTTTTACGGTGCTACCAGTGTTTTCCCAATGATGACGCTTTGGGAGGGACACTCTGGGTCTGGTTCCACCATGAGGTATCGAAGGCTTCCAAACTCACCATCCAGTTTTGTTCAAACGAACACTTCAGAAGAAGGAGGCAGAATCAGATCTTCCGTGTTGACAGTCCTCAGTGTCGAGGTACTTTCGTTCGAATAGGTCATTGGAAGTTCCTTAATTTGGTACTTCAAAATTTGATTACCGATGTCCAAAATAACTCCGTGCTGTTTCATAAAGTCGATTCCAATGATGCACTCGTCACATATACATATCTGCCACCAGAAATTAATGAGTAAACACTAGATCGGCCAGTCGGATCTTAAGACACACTTCTCCATATAGTCTTGCTGCTTCTCCCGTTGCGGTTCTTAGACGGTAGCTATTGGTGTAATGAAGCACGTCGTCTTTACCAGGCCTCGACGTACTATGGACACGGTTGCTAGTCGGTCATTTATGTCCAAATCTGGTCATTATTATTTCACTTGGTTACACGGTCACTTTTTATTCCATTTGGTTATTTTGTCAACGAAATGAAATAAGAGAAACGAGGTCCTTAAAAATGGAATGTATACGTAATCAGTTTTCTTACCGAATTATGTAAAAAATGCATCAATAAGTGCCGGTGTCGATGGTAGCCACATGTTTGTTCCCGTTAATAGTAGTCTCCACAGTCAGAATTTTGATGTCTCGTTTGGTCTGAGAGACCGGGATGGTGGTTCTGGGGCCATCGATACAAGAAACCAGCCCCTACCCCTCGAAGTTGGTTCTTACTCGTTTCCCTGATGGAAAACGGGCTGATAGGCAACGTTGGTGTTGTTGTTACCTTGCTCTGGGTTGAATCTCTTGCTTCCACAATGTTGACAAGCGGCTTTGTATGGTGGTAGTCGGCATTGACGCTGTAAGTGCCCGGTCTTGTTGCAGTTCCAACATCTTGCAAGTCCGCTCCGCTGGTTCTTTTGTATTTCAGCTCTTTGGCACGAGTATTTTTCGACTATGGCTTCTCTAAGTCCATGCACTCCATGAGAAGCCTGTTCTGCTGCTTCAATTGTCAATGCAAATGCTAAAGTTTCAGAAAGAGTAAGTGTTCGTGTTCTAGCAGTTCGCACAGACCTCTGAAGATGTATATCGGAAATGGCACGAACGAAGGACTCAACAGCAAGCTGGTAGATGATTTCTTCTCCAACATCCGGATATGCCAGGTGAACCAGTCTTTCGATGTCTGCTTGGAGCTGCTGTAGACTTTCACCCCTTTTCTGGACTGTGTTATTAAGTTGGACTCGGAAGACTTCTTTCAAGTGGTTATCTCCAAAGCGTTTATCTATAGCTGCCAAGAGAGAACTGAAATCGCCGCTCTTACCAGACGGAAAAGTTTGAAGCAATTCAGCTGCTGGTCCTCTAAGAGCAAGAGTCAGTGCTATGTACTTTCTTTTAAAACTCTCCAGCAGATTCTCGAATTTTGATTTCTCGAATCTGGTCTAATTCCTTGGTCAGGACAGAAAACTGTTTATCGCATCGGCTTTCTACAACTGAAAGTTGTTTTTCCACACCTTCAACGAGTTCGTCTAGGGCACAAACATTCATCTCAATTTTGCCCAGTTTGCCTTCTAGAATGTTTTCTGATCTTCCAAAACATTCTGTTGCGCCTCAAGTCTTTCGATAATATTCTGCTGTTCCTTCTTTTGATCGTTTCGTTGCTCTTCTTTCTTCTAGCTTCTTTTGTTGTACTTCAAGTCTTTCGAGAATATTCTGATGTTCCTTCTTTTGTTCGTTTCGTTGCTCTTCCAGCTTCTTTTTTTACTTCGAGTCTTTCGAGAACATTCTGCTGTTCCTTCTTTTGTTCGTTTCTTTGTTTTAATAAAAGCTTCATCATACTAGAATAATCTACACTTTCACTTACTTTCTTTTTCTCCACTTCTGCTTCTAAAACAAAAGTGTTATTTCTTCCCCTTGCTGTTCCAAATAATTGTGCAAGCGCAGGACGAGCTCAGTTTTCGATCCCGCTCTAGAAAGATTTCGCTTACCTAGCTCACTTTTAAGCTCAATGCAGTTGACTCACTAACTCAATCTTAACATTAGCACTCTCTAATAAAAAATTGACCTCTGGTTGCTTCAGCGGCCTATTTATATAGATTGCGTGTTTTTTATGCTAGTATGTAGTACAGCATTTGAGTTAAAAAAAAAGATCTATCCACAGTATTTTCAGTTCTATTTTCAGCAACAAGATGGTGCTCAACGTTAAAGCTTGTTGTCACTTTTCAAAGATCTCTTTGAAATATAAGATGAAACAAAATCAAATTCATACCAGGTTTGTTTCGTTATTTGTTTCATCAAATGAATAACGATACGAAACCAGGTATGAATTTGTATTTTTTTTTTCTTATTTTCCATACATTAGATTCTCTCTTTACTATTTTTGGAGGCATCGTCCAGCAGTGAAGAAAGCTCTTTGTCGAAGTCAGCTGTTCTGTTGAAAAAACTTTCGGGTATGTTCGGGGAGTACGTAACAAGATTTTAAAAACTAATGTTTGATGAGATTTTCTATTGACAAACAGAATCAATTTATTTTTTATCCAAATCTGTGGCAAAACAATTTTTACACTATTGACCAGTCTTTTCGATAGGTTAAGAAAGAAAATAAGTTCATACTATATAAAAACCGTGAAATTGAACTCTAATTCTGCCGCGCTAATAAACACAACCCAAATTAAATTAAGTTGAAACACGTACTGCTAGTCCCAAACATGAATTTCTATTGGAGAATGTTTGATTTTCATACATACATATGTATATCTTTCCCTTTTGATCATTTTCTACTGCTTTGTCTGTTTGTTTGTTTGATTTGTATTTTGCTTGCATTGGGGCTATAATTTTTAGTCAAATAATTCCATGAGAAATTATTCCCTCACAAGGCATATATGTATATGGTTGTGAGAAATGCGCTAGTCCCAGGGGCTCCTCGCTCTGTTGCGCCACCCTATTTATTTTTATTTATTTATTTCCATGAGGAAAGTTATTAGCTCCAGCAAAATAGAACTAGTGCAAAATCCGGCACGAGTCCGATAACTTTGGCGACAAGAAATAATAACGGATTTTGGTGGAGGGGTTTAATACAAGCATTTTTTACTATGGGAGGGGGGGTCTATCTCCCCCCGTTTTGGCGGTAGGGGCAATTTTATAAAAATTGACTTAAAATCTAAAAAAAAATATTGTAGAACAACGGGAAAACTAACAGATACAATTTATACTTTTTATGAAAGCCAGAAATTTGCACTTTATAATAAATTCTAAATGAAATGGTTTCAATTTATAGTTTTTGAAATAACTGACTTCAAAGTCAAAATTTAGGAAAAAAAATTTGAAAAAATCACTTTGAGTATTATGTTTCTCGTGATTACAAATGCCAATAAAAAAATTTTGATGTAGTTAGTTGCTTCAATAAATTTTTTATCAAACGATATAAATAACTTTTTTCTATGTCTTATAGTTTTTAAGATAATTGAAAAATAGTAAAACTATTGAAGTATGCAATATTTTCAAAAAATTATGGAAATACGTACGAATTTAAAATAATGTTAGGAAATAGACTATTGAAAGTATAAAAATTCATCCGACAGGTGCTTATGTGCAATTAATTTCCGTATGCAACAACTTTCCGCATGGCCCACTTCGCGGGGCTCATTATTTTAACCCTTTTTCCGCAGGGTTAAGTTGCTCATGCTAAATATGAAAATAGCAATTGTTTTTCTAACTGCAAGTTATTTGATCGAGCTGAAAAAAGTATAAAAGTATAAAAATTCATCAGACAGGTGCTTATGTGCAATTCATTTCCGTATGCAACAACTTTCCGCATGGCCCGCTTCGCGGGGATCATTATTTTAACCCTTTTTCCGCAGGGTTAAGCTGTTCATGCTAAATATGAAATAAGCAATTAATTTCCATATGCAACAGCTTTCCGCATGGACCGCTCCGCGGGGCTCATTATTTTTACCCTTTTTCCACATGGTTAAGCTGTTCATGCTAAAATTGAAAATAGCAATTAATTTCCGTATGCAACAGCTTTCCGCATGGCCCGCTTCGCGGGGCTAATTATTTTAACGCTTTTTCCGCAGGGTTAAGCTGCTCATGTTAAATATGAAAATAGCAATTAATTTCCGTATGCAACAGCTTTCCGCATGGCCCGCTTCGCGGGGCTCATTATTTTAACCCTTTTTCCGCAGGATTAAGCTGCTCATGCTTAATATGAAAATAGTAATTAATTTCCGTATGCAACAGCTTTCCGCATGGACCGCTCCGCGGGGCTCATTATTTTTACCCTTTTTCCGCATGGTTAAGCTGTTCATGCTAAAATTGAAAATAGCAATTAATTTCCGTATGCAACAGCTTTCCGCATGGCCCGCTTCGCGTTGCTCATTATTTTAACCCTTTTTCCGCAGGATTAAGCTGCTCATGCTTAATATGAAAATAGCAATTAATTTCCGTATGCAACAGCTTTCCGCATGGCCCGCTTCGCGGGGCTCATTATTTTAACCCTTTTTCCGCAGGGTTAAGCTGCTCATGCTAAATATGAAAATAGCAATTGTTTTTCTAACTGCAAGTTATTTGATCGAGCTGAAAAAAGTATAAAAGTATAAAAACTCATCAGACAGGTGCTTATGTGCAATTTATTTCCGTATGCAACGACTTTCCGCATGGCCCGCATCGCGGGGCTCATTATTTTTACCCTTTTCCCGCATGGTTAAGCTGTTCATGCTAAAATTGAAAATAGCAATTAATTTCCGTATGCAACAGCTTTCCTCATGGCCCGCTTCGCGGGGCTCATTATTTTAACCCTTTTTCCGCAGGATTAAGCTGCTCATGCTTAATATGAAAATAGCAATTAATTTCCGTATGCAACAGCTTTCCGCATGGCCCGCTTCGCGGGGCTCATTATTTTAACCCTTTTTCCGCAGGATTAAGCTGCTCATGCTTAATATGAAAATAGCAATTAATTTCCGTATGCAACAGCTTTCCGCATGGCCCGCTTCGCGGGGCTAATTATCTTAACCCTTTTTCACAGGGTTAAGCTGCTCATGCTAAATATGAAAATAGCAACAAAACTTTTTTCAGTTCAATCAAATAACTTGCAGTTAGAAAAACAATTGCTATTTTCATATTTAGCATGAGCAGCTTAATCCTGCGGAAAAAGGGTTAAAATAATGAGCCCCGCGAAGCGGGCCATGCGGAAAGCTGTTGCATACGGAAATAAATTGCACATAAGCACCTGTCTGATGAATTTTTATACTTTTATACTTTTTTCAGCTCGATCAAATAACTTGCAGTTAGAAAAACAATTGCTATTTTCATATTTAGCATGAGCAGCTTAACCCTGCGGAAAAGGGGTTAAAATAATGAGCCCCGCGAAGCGGGCCATGCGGAAAGCTGTTGCATACGGAAATTAATTACTATTTTCATATTAAGCATGAGCAGCTTAATCCTGCGGAAAAAGGGTTAAAATAATGAGCCCCGCGAAGCGGGCCATGCGGAAAGCTGTTGCATACGGAAATTAATTACTATTTTCATATTAAGCATGAGCAGCTTAATCCTGCGGAAAAAGGGTTAAAATAATGAGCCCCGCGAAGCGGGCCATGCGGAAAGCTGTTGCATACGGAAATTAATTGATATTTTCATATTAAGCATGAGCAGCTTAATCCTGCGGAAAAAGGGTTAAAATAATGAGCAACGCGAAGCGGGCCATGCGGAAAGCTGTTGCATACGGAAATTAATTGCTATTTTCAATTTTAGCATGAACAGCTTAACCATGCAGAAAAAGGGTAAAAATAATGAGCCCCGCGAAGCGGGCCATGCGGAAAGTCGTTGCATATGGAAATGAATTGCACACAAGCACCTGTCTGATGAATTTTTATACTTTTATACTTTTTTCAGCTCGATCAAATAACTTGCAGTTAGAAAAACAATTGCTATTTTCATATTAAGCATGAGCAGCTTAATCCTGCGGAAAAAGGGTTAAAATAATGAGCCCCGCGATGCGGGCCATGCGGAAAGTCGTTGCATACGGAAATAAATTGCACATAAGCACCTGTCTGATGAATTTTTATACTTTTATACTTTTTTCAGCTCGATCAAATAACTTGCAGTTAGAAAAACAATTGCTATTATAATTGCTAAATTATTATTGAACCCCTCCACCAAAAACCGTTATTATTTCTTGTCGCCAAAGTTATCGTACTCTCCCCCAAAATCCTGTTTTAAAAACACCACCAGGTGAAAAACAGGCCGAAAATTCTATATGAATATAGTTTTTATTTCTTTAATTTCTAATCGAGAGAAAAAAATTTCTTTGCAAATAGGTATCACATTTTTTTGAACACGTCATTTTGAAAAGCTTTAGTGAACTCAAATCAATGGTAGTGTCATCTTATTTTCAAAGCTGGAAACTATTAATCCACAGCAATGCCATACCTACCTATTTTTACTGTGGAAAATTACGACAGTAAAATGATTTGTTGTTGTTCCCCAAAGGAAATTTTTACTGTGCTACATACTAGCATAAAAAAAACACGCCTAGAATAACATTACATCAAGAGCTTTCCAGTAATTTCCCAACATCGAGTCTTCCAGTATTTTGCTGTCAAGCATTTCCCTTTCTGGGTGTATTTCTACACACACACACATTGTCACAATGTTAGTTACCGTACCGTAGTCCTCCGAAACAGCTTTACCGATTTTTACCAAATTTTATATGCGTATTCAGCAGGTCTGAGAATCGGCTACTATTTATTTTCCATACCCCTAAGTGATAATGGTCATTGTCATCTACCCTTAACATTGTTTTTTTAATTTACGCTGTGACACGAGAATTTTATATATTAGATTTTATAGTCTTAGTGTGAATGTCATATCAACTACTATATTCTCAAGTAAATTTATTATTAATTTGTTTAAAAATAAATTCTGAATTCACATTTTTTGCTCAGAGAATTCATTGCGATAGCAGTGTAAGTTTTCTTCTTTATTTTTATTCAAATCGAATTGTGTTTTATCAATTTAGTGGTTTAAATTTTAAACGCTTTATTTTTGAAAAATTGTTTTTTAAACTTTGGTGAACCATTTGGAAGGTATGAATTATTCTTATTCATTTAATAGAAAATATTGTTGGGGTGATAAAAAAGTTCTGTGTTAGTTAGATTTTTATTAGATTTGGGCAATTAAATTTTTTTGTTCACTTAAAAGAGCTCTAACTTCCACATAATTTTAATGGGTCGGGAAAAGGAAAGGGAACTGTAACGGGAACGGGAAATCTAAAATTTACATTATCCCCTACATGGTCTATATTTTATGAGCATAATCCTACGGAAACGGGAAACTAGAAATTTTCAGTCATTCTTAAACTTAGTTTTCTTAGTTTTCGTTTCGTGACAGTTTTGTGTGAACAACGCTTTAAATAAGTGAGACACGAGCAACGCCGGGTTGGTCAGCTTGTCTGTATATATATCTATAGTTGAGATTTTCCACGTGTTTTTTTTATCTGAGAAATGAAAGATTAGTAAATTTTTAACAATCAAAACACTTTTTGTATATTTCCTCAAATGTACATTTCGGAAGCAATGCTTCCATCGTCAGTGAGATTTATAAATAAAATTAAATTACTTGTCAACAAATCAATAAAAAAAAACAAATTTGAGTTGAGTTGAATCTATTAAGGAAGTAGAACCTGTAGAAGATTTTGTAAAAATTTTCAAGTTTAAATTTACAATGAATGAACTGCGATTACTTAACACGTTCTACCCGGCGCATCTTATCAATTAAATTTTATTTATGCTGAAAACGACTACAACAAATAGAATTTTATAATTCCCCACTGTATTTTACGTAAGCACTGTGTCTTTTTGCAGCATGGTTTTTAAAATAAGATTATAAACATTTGTGAACCGCCAGTGGTCCTCGCTACCAGATAAATGAATTTGCCTGTGAAGTATTGATGGTCAGCGCCACCAGATCACCGGTGCGGTGGTCCACGCCGGGTAGAACGTGTTAACAGAGGATTAAATTTTGCATTACAACCAACAAAAGAAAAAGCTAGCAAAGTGCTTTAATTAACATTGAAACAGCTCTAAAAGATTTCAACGATGCTGATGCTGATGATAAAGAGAGAGAGAGAGTAAGGTGCGAAGCTTAAAAGAGAATTAATTATGAAGAACTATCAAACAAGACTGCTAAAATGAAAAAGTTTTAGTCTACAGGAAAAGAAAACTTCAGTTATCTTCAGTAAATCTGATAAGAGTAATAATCAAGAATATAAGAGTGTACACTCAGCATTCTGACAAATTCCCTAAACGAAACCAAATCGTTCAACCGAATCAACAAAGTGGCGCATCACTACAATGTTCATCTAATAGAAGGCATTGCATCTGAATTCCTGTGTGTGTGTGTGTGTGTGTGTGTGTGTGTGTGTGTGTGTGTGTGTGTGTGTGTGTGTGTGTGTGTGTGTGTGTGTGTGTGTGTGTGTGTGTGTGTGTGTGTGTGTGTGTGTGTGTGTGTGTGTGTGTGTGTGTGTGTGTGTGTGTGTGTGTGTGTGTGTGTGTGTGTGTGTGTGTGTGTGTGTGTGTGTGTGTGTGTGTGTGTGTGTGTGTGTGTGTGTGTGTGTGTGTGTGTGTGTGTGTGTGTGTGTGTGTGTGTGTGTGTGTGTGTGTGTGTGTGTGTGTGTGTGTGTGTGTGTGTGTGTGTGTGTGTGTGTGTGTGTGTGTGTGTGTGTGTGTGTGTGTGTGTGTGTGTGTGTGTGTGTGTGTGTGTGTGTGTGTGTGTGTGTGTGTGTGTGTGTGTGTGTGTGTGTGTGTGTGTGTGTGTGTGTGTGTGTGTGTGTGTGTGTGTGTGTGTGTGTGTGTGTGTGTGTGTGTGTGTGTGTGTGTGTGTGTGTGTGTGTGTGTGTGTGTGTGTGTGTGTGTGTGTGTGTGTGTGTGTGTGTGTGTGTGTGTGTGTGTGTGTGTGTGTGTGTGTGTGTGTGTGTGTGTGTGTGTGTGTGTGTGTGTGTGTGTGTGTGTTCGAAATTGCTCGAAAGATCTCTATGTTCGACACTGCTGGACTCGATGTAATATATTTTTCTATATAAAGAGGCCGCTGATGCAACCAGGGACTCAGTTTTGATTATAAAGTGATAGTGTTAAGATTGAATTAGTGTGATTATGAATCGAATAAAAGTGGATATCGAATGAAAGTGAAAGCAAAAGTTTTATTAATTCGAACTCAGCGAACTTTACAATATGTTGAAATATTTTATTTTTCTCTATTTTATTTATCTGGCTTAGTTCAAACAACATACATACAAATAAAAAGAAAACTTAAATATTTACAAAAATTACTTTCTTAAGTACTAAATACTATTTCCAATAAATATTAATTAAATTAATGTTAATATAATTGAGAAGCTAAGGGAATGGAAAAGAAAATAAAGGAAGTTGAAAATGATTAGAGGATAATTTATTTCTAAGAGATGGTAAGCTTGCGTTGAAATCAAGAATATCTTGTGCACCATTGGATAAGCGCAACATTCGAGTAATGGGGTTAAAATGGCCATAGTTAGTGCGGTGAGTGGGAAGATTGTAAAAAGGGATGGACCGTAGACTACGAAGATTGGTATTAAGGTAAAAATTTTCAAGGAGAGAGGGAGATTCAATTGCACCTGTCATTATTTGGTGTACAAAAAGTATGTCAGCAATTGCACGACGTTTGGCGAGGCTTTTCAACTGAATTAGTTGTAAACGATCTTCGTATGGAGGTAGGATGAAAGGGTTAGACCACGGTAGATGGCGTAAGGCAAAGCGAAGGAATCTACTTTGGACGGCTTCAATTCTATGTGACTGAGTGATTTGATAGGGGGACCAAAGCTGAGATGCGTACTCTAGGATAGGTCTGACAAAAGTTATGTATAGTGATTTGGTTACATAAGGATTGGAAAATTCCTTAGACCACCGTTTAATGAAACCAAGGGAAGAGTTCACCTTAGCGATAATTTGGTCTATATGGAAACGAAAGTTGAGCTCTTTATCACAATAAACTCCAAGGTCTCGAATAGAAGAAACAACTGGAACGGGAACCCCACAAAAGTCATAAGTCCGAGGGAGAGTAGGTATTAGTTTTCGTGAAAAAGTAATGAATTGCGAGGAAATCCAAAAGCACCTAACTTCAAATTAATTATATGGTGAGAGATTTTATCGAAAGCTTTCGAAAAGTCCGTAGTGATTACGTCAACCTCGTAGCCTTGTTCAAGAGCACAGAGCGTCGTAGAAACAAATTGGGTTAAGTTAGTCGTGGTAGATCTTCCCTTGAGAAAACCATGCTGCAGTGGAGAAACAATAGACTTACAATAAAAGTATAACGAGTCATAGACAATGCTTTCAAAAAGCTTAGGAATAGAGGAGAGTTTAGCAATAGGACGGAAGTTGGAGATATCACTTTTACTGCCTTTCTTATGAATTGGAAATATGAATGAATCTTTCCATAATGTTGGAAAAACTGCTTGCGAGAGTGAGAAATAACTGAGTGAGAAATAACTGAATAACTTATATGAGCTCGACCATATGAAGCAGTAATTTTTAATCTTTTACCAGGAATGATAAGGAGAACTAAAGAAGCTATCAAAAAAGCAGTAAAAGTTTTTAATGATCCTTATTTATCAAGAAAATTAAATGTTTCTAATCCAATTTTACCACGTTTATATTCTCAAATTCTCAATTGAAATTATATAAAAAAGGAAAACAAATAAAACCAATTACATCAACAACTGGATCAATACTATCAAATCTTGAATGTTTGATTATTAGAAAAACTGAATGATCTCCCAATTAAATTTGAAACAGCATCTATAAAAAACGGAATTGAACTTGCAGAAAAAGTTAAGAACCTTAAAACAGCTGGCAACGAAATTCAAATTTCATTCGATGTTGTTTCGTTACATATATCCAAAGTTCCAATTAATGAAACTTTTTTTTTTTTAAGAAAATGGTATAAGAATGAGATGCATTTAAGCCAGAAGAAATAAATGAATTTGTTATTCCTACTAAAGTACGCATAGAAGAAAATTATGTAGTTCTAATTTAATGAAAAGTTTTACCGACGAAAACTTGGTTGTAGTATGGGATCACATATGAGCCTATTTTTAGCAAATTTATTTATTTTGCATAAAGAAACTGAAATGAAAAGTTATGTAAATTTTCCAAGAACTTGGTTAAGATAATTATGTAGATAATATATGGGATATTATTAGTAAATTATTGGTACCCGTGGTGTGATGGATAGCATGTCCGCCTGTTAATCCAGAGGTTCGAGTTCGAATCCCAACAGAGGCAAAAATGTTTTTTCCACGGTTATCACCTTTCGCGAGGAATTGGCAAGTCCTCCGTTAGTATTCATTGCCATGAAAAGCGCTTTCTCGATTAGCCGTTCGGAACCGGCAGAAAATTGTAGGTCCCCTCCATTTCCTCACAAGGCATGGTTGTGAGAAAAGCGCTAGGCCCAAGGGCTCCTCGCTCTGTTGCGCCACCCTATTTATTTATTTTTTTTTTATTTTTTTCTTTAAAATTGTTTTGTTCATCTGTAAAAAAATAAAGAAACTCTATGTTTATCAGGCATTTTCTGCAAAAAAATTACCTCAAAGTCTAAACTTTGTTTTGGGAAGAAAATTTGAACACCACTTAAAACTGATAATCTGGCAACCCTAAACCTATGGAAGCTCAGCTTAAATTCAGCAGCTGTTATTTCTACAAAAATTTAAGTATAAGATTAGGTCTCTATCACCAGTATTGGCAGAGATATCGAATTTTACACAGGTCAGGGTAGACCAAAGTTAGCCTTTTCTAAATTGTCAAAAAATGAGCTTTACTGTAAAACAATTTTTTTCTTAGAATATGACCAAGAATCACACCCCAAAGGATAATACATGAAGTACGGAACACCCTGTATAAAAGAAAGTAGTGTTAGTTTTACACTATTTATAATTCAAGAACGGCTGAACGGATTTGTCTGAAAATTTGTGTGCTTAGGACCAGGAGACGGACATAGGATACTATTTATCCCTATCTTCCTATGGAAACGGGAAAGTATACGGGAGCCTAGAAATTACTGAACCGATTTCAAAAATTCTTTCACTGTTCAAATGCTACACTATCACCGTACAACCCTGTGACACGTATGTAACGTAATGTCACTGACTCCCTTAATCTGTTGGATTTCCATACCTCAAAATCACCCCTTCTTATTCATTTTACTTAAAATTATCTTTTAACTTTAGATTTAAGTGTTGCCAACCCTGGATTTACACTAGGTGCTCTCGGTGCTTTGGCACAGGGCGGCAAATTCTATGGGGGCGGGAAAATTTTAAATGATAGTCAAAGATTCTTTCAGTCATAAAAGAATTTTTCGGGACAGAGGTGTTACATACGCCTGAAACGCATCACATTATCACTGTAAATTTCCGAAATTCCGATTATCTTATTACTATTCATTTGCAGTTAATTATCTACATCTTCCCGAATTCAACTCGGTAATTGTCTAAGTGGTTAAATATTAAAATAAAATCACGCGCATACGAAGAATAAAACTCCCTGATACACTCGTCGTCAACGATACTCGTCTTCAAGTATCCTTGCGCACGGGCGGCAGCTGTTTCTTCGTGGTAGTAGCGACGATTGTATGTATTTATGTTTTTGCCTACTACCGAAAAACAATGTTTTCATACCAAGTGATTCAGCTGTCCATTTTGTCCGCTGATGTTTCGCACGTCGTCGATTAACTTTCATTCGTTCTGAGATACATGCAGCAAAAAGATGGTACACCTGTTGAAAGGTTTCTCATGTTCATTGAAAACACTGGACACAAAACAGAAGATTTGTTGATGGCTGTAATATCTGTTCTTGAATGCTTCGGCCTTGATATTCAAAATTGTCGAAGTCAGTCGTACGATAACGCGAACAATGTGTCAGGCATTTATTCAGGTTTACCGTTTACAGGCAATAGTCAAATCGATGAATTTGGTCAGGATTCACGCAGTCGAAAGTACCCCCGAAGCAGCATCTTATTTCAACACAGTCCAAGCATTGTACAATTTTTTTACTGCATCGCTGGAAAATTCTACAAACTCATGCAGGAAAGAAGATTGCTTTGAAATCATTGTCAGCAACAAGATGGTCAGCTCGTTCACGAAGCAGTTAAAGTGCTCAACAAGTTCTATGGTGAGATAATTGAAATTCTAATAACCATTGAAGAAGATATCACTGAGAACGCGATCACGAGGCAAGAAGCAAAAGGACTTCGCATTCAACTTGAACGACTGGAAACAACATTCATGCAGATTCTTTGGCATTTTTTACTTTCAAGATTCGATGCTGTCAGCCAAAGGTTGCAAAAGGTTGATATCAGCATAACTGATGTGATTGATGACTATCGTGGACTGATCAAAGTAGTAGCTGATGCACGAATGGAATTCGAAGTTTATGAACAGAAAGCGTTAGAAATCTCAGAGAGTCAAGAGTACCAGACAACTGTTTCTAGAAGAAGAAAAGGAGAAAGTTGCAGGCTGATGAATCACGAGATGGAGATGTTCAATTGTCAGGAAGGGATAATTTTCAAGTCAACACTTTCAACGTAATTCTTGACAATCTTGATTCTGAATTGCGAAGAAGATGCCAAGCATTTGAAGAAATTCATGGAATGTTTTCAGTTATCACTGAATTTGGAGATTTGAATTCCTGCGAAAGGAATTCAAATCGTAAGAAGTCGGAACATCTAAGGACAATTTATACCTCGGACCTCGAACCTTCATTGGATGACGAATTGGTGCACTTCCACGCGTATTGCTCCGAGAAAAAATTAGAACGTGATTCACCATCCAAGCTATTAAAATTTTTGAAAACGAACGACTTATATACCGAGTTCCCAAACGTTGAAATAGCATATCGTATATTTATGACGTTAGCAGTGACGAATTGCAGCGCAGAACGTTCATTTTCATGTTTGAAAAGAGTCAAAAACTATTTTCGTTCAACTATGACGGGCAGTCGGCTAAATAGTCTAGTGATTCTGTGCACCGGGTCGGATTTGCTTGAACGCTTGAATTGTGAAGAACTAATAGATCAGTTCGCGGTAAAGAAAGTAAGGCGTGTTTGCATTTGAAAACGAAAACGATTATAAACATCCGTAATTATCTTGTGTGTCAACTTTGAGTTTTATTTTCTTATAAAAAAGCCTTATGTGATTATTCTTTTACTTTGAAACAATAAATGAATTCAATCCTTACATTTTTGAGTCATTTCATTCGTTAATTATATAGTTAACGATCTCACTAACATTTCAATTATTTAAAAATCAATAATAAAGGCGGCATTTTTAAAGGTGCACAGGGCGGCATTTTAATGAAATTTGTTGCTTGTACTAAGTATAAATAAATAAGTAAATGTGGATTACCTGCAAAAAGATTAACTTCAGAACAGCAGTACATCAGCTATAGTCTAAAGATTCTTCAACAATTTCAGTATCTTAATTTTGGCACTAGGATAAATATTAGTAACCTCTGCAGTTTAAGGGTTGAGGTATGTGTGGAGTTTGGGGAAAGACAACAAGATCATATTATTTACGTTCCAGTGCATAGTGCAATAAGCCCGCGGCAATAAAACCCGTAGGCTTAATTGCTCAAAAACATGGAAATAATACCCACGGGCTTTGTTTCCACTTTGAAGATTCAATAAGACCCACCAAAGAAGAGAATTTAGGCCCAAGTCTTTTGTTGCCATTTTGAAGCAGCATTTATATGAGTCTGATGCACATGGCATCTTAAAATTAGTTTTCCTTCTTAGAAAGGATTAAGAACATAGATGCGCGAAATGTATATATTCTAGTTTCCTTTTATTTGAAGGAAAAACATTTCGAGGTACCGAAAAACAGAGCTCCTAAATTTGGGCACTTATTTCAGCTGTCAATGGATATTAATTCATAGCTCACGTTGTCTCCCACTTCGTGACATAGGAATCGAAACTCAGTGCACTTTCTTATGCGCCCATAATAACTAAATATACATTCTCAATGTTTGTTTTGATCTTAGCTTCTTTCACCTGGTCTGTTCGTGTGAATCTTTTATGTTCAACCACAAGCCCGTACTACCCGAAGGGAAATTTCGTTCGATTCGCTTTTTACTCACAGATAAAATATTGAAGCTAAAAGCGAAGCGGAAAAAATTTTCTCAAGGGAGTATGGATGAGAGGTGTAAAAATAAAAATTCGGGCGAATTTTTATAGTTTTTCTCTTTGAAATTCAAGAAGAAACAAATCAAATTCATACCTGTTTTGTTTCGGTTATTTGTTTTATTAAATGATTTGCTTTGCTTGCATTTTATTTTCAGATGGAATTCAAAGACAATTCGTTAATCCGGAATGGGTATCGGTGGGTGTTCGTTAGTGGCATAAAATGAAGAGTCTGAGTACCTACACAAAAAGAAGGAAAATCGGTTCAACATTTGACTTCTGAATTACATAAGGCGGCTTTACTCGATTATTGCAGCTTTGGAAATATAAGAGCCCACATCAACGTTTTGCTGGACAAAGCTGAAAGACAACAAAGCATTCAAGAAGAACAAGAAAATGCGTATCATTTAAAAGTGCTGTAAATTTTAATAGATATTGTGAGAACTTTGGAAAGGCAAAGATTACCTTTTCGTGGTCATAAGAAGTCCGATGAGGACGATGGAAATTTTCGACAAATTACTCTACTGATTTCACGACATTGCCCACAAATGAAAAAATGGTTGGACGGGTCTTCAAAAAGACCGCGACGTGTGACATATCTTAGTTCGACTACCCAAAATGAATTTATTGATCTCTTCAAATTCACATTTTGATCAATAGGTTTTTCTGTGAAGAATATTGTATTCCAATCCGATGACTTTGCCAAAAATATATCGAAAAGTATAAGAAAATCCGTTACATTCAATATTTAGCGCATTGTATAAATATTTTCGTTGAAACAGCATGCAATTCAACCTTGCTGATCAAAGAGTTCATTAATACTTTGGAAGCATTGTTTGTTTTATTCTATGGTAGTACAATACCTTTTCAATGTATGCAAGAAAAACTTAAAAACATTGGAAACCCCTTGCAATTGAAAAACTTGTCGAAAACTCAATGTGTTGCTAGAGCTGAAACAGTAAAGGCTGTTGTGTGAATATCTTTTGAAGGCATAATAAATGCTATAGAAGGAATAAAAAGCGATGCCAGTTCTTTTGATAACAATAGTCGTACCTGCGTTTCTGGGGTTTTGCAAAAATTTTAGATTTTAATTTTATCAGTTTGTTATAATTTTGCAAAAATGTCATGTTTAAAGTTAAATATTCGACCGAACACATAGAGGCGGAAGAGTTAAACATTTTTGATGCTTCATTGCTGATTCGAAGCACATTGGAATTATTTCAAGAAATGAACGATGATGACATACAATTAATTGCTTTAATAAAAAGTTCATCTTCATTTGCTGAAAAAACTAAAGATTAGACCCGAAAAAGATTAATTGAAACAACACTGAACGCGTGGCGTCGGTTACCAAAAAGAATTGATGGAATTTTTGAAACCGTCTTCGTATTTGATATGGAAACATTTTATAGAAAAGAGCTCAAAATGGTTCTTCAAACTTTTACTTCGCACGTAAAAGATTATAACAGATAATTTTACCATTTTTGAACCTTTCTTAAAATATTTTAAAATACCCGCTTTTAGAGCGAATGCCACCATATAATTTGTTAAATGCTACTTATCGGAACTGCAAATTCTTCTTTTTACTTGTGAGAAATGTTCAATTGTCGACGATATTGTCAAAGAGGTAGGTATTAAAATTTAGAGATGTGATTCCGTTAGCCTTCAAACTAGTTTGCTACATGTTTACTGCTCCTGTGTAGTCGGCTTCTTGTGAGCGGTCATTTAGTAAGCTTAAAATGGTTCTCCATTATTTACGTACGGCGATGGGTATTGGTAGGTTGAATTTATTATTGCTACTTTATCCCTTAAAGGATATTGTTGACAATATTCAACTCAGTGAAATTGTCGAGCAATGGGCATTATTAAAACAGCACAGGGTTGGACTTTAAATTCAAATTTATGAACTATTTCTTTATTAATTATATAATTCTTGAAGACTGAAATCAAAAGAATGTGTGATCCATTTTCTCATAACAAATATAATATTATAATATTAATTTTTATAAATACTTTTAATTTGTTTGTTTTGTTGTTATTCGTTATATTGCTATTATAAATTGATTTTTTGCCATTAAATGAATTTCTGTGAAATAAACACTTTTACGCTTTTATTTACTTTTAGTTTTATTTACTATTTTGTTTGATGCAGTTGGCAGATTCTTATGACTAGTCGGCATTTCACTAAAAACTCATGCCCCCCCCCCCCCCAGTCTTGGACCCTCGCTACACCCCTGTCTGCATTAGGCTTTCTTTCGAGCCTTCAGTTATGGTTAGGTCGAACACGATACGTCAGTTTAAACTCGTCTTTACCTCTTGCAATATATGTTACCTTTGATTCTTCAAGGAAGCCAACTTGGACTTTTGATTTTTTTTCTTTTTGTTAATGATATCCCCACATCATTGAATCGTCTATTTGTCTTATGTGTGCGGACGATATCAAGTAACTAGAATGTATTAGATTGGTATCTGATCGAGTGCTACTTCAAAACGATTTAGAACGGTTACTTTGCTGGTGTTCTTCTACACACCAACTACATTTTAATAATGTCCAAATGAGATTATAAAGCCTTTCGTCGTTGCTTTGCATTGTCTGATTTTACTTATTCATTAAACGGTATCAATTTTCAAATAGTCTCTAAAAAAAGGATCTAGGAGTCATTTTTGATTCCAAATTAACTTTTTCTCTACACATTGACTTCAATGTAGCTGAAGCGAACTCTTCACTTGGCTTCATTTCCCGTAATTCCAAAGAATTTTCGGACCTTTTCACCTTAACTGCGCTATGTTACCGCTATGTTAGACCAGTACCTGAATATTGCTGTGTTATGGAACCCAAACTATGCTATGCATTCAAAAACGCTTTACTAGAACACCAATATACGGACTTAATTGCACACAGAAAAATAACCCAATGTAATCAACACGACAAATTATTGTTTTTGCAATGGTGCATATTTTTTAAATCAACTTTTTTTTCATTTAGATTTGAAAAGGTTTCGTTGTAAATTGATATTTTTAGTGATTAATCTAAGAGGATTGCTTTTTGAATTGTCATTATTATTTAGTGTTGTTTTTAAAGAATTTCGTTTAAAATAAACTTTGCATCTGATTAAAAGAAATGTAAATGTAAATCGGATTAAAACAGAAAACAGGTCCAATGTAAAATCAACACGATAAATTATTGTTTTTTTAGAATTCAATCAACATGAAATCGTTTAAAAAGAAATCGTGCTGAATTAAAATGGAGTCGTGTTAATAATCGGATTAAAGCAGGAAACCGATCCCATGTAAAATCAATGCGATACATTATTGTTTCTTTAATGTTTAATCAACATGAAATCGTTTAAAAAAAAGTTAATCGTGGTGAAATAAAAGGGAGTCGTGTTCATATTACTTCATATTGAGTTGAAATACACAGAGATTTGCCAAACCAACGATAAAGATCCGTTATTTTTTCAACTACCCCTTGTCTGCTTGCATTAGCATTTTAGCTTTACTATGAATTTATTTGATTGCGCGCATCAGCTCAACAACTGTTTAGTAGCCAATCAATATTTAATCGTTTTAAAAACAAAAAGAAATCGTGTTGAAGTAAGAGGGAGTAGTGTTAATACTGCATCAAATTCTATATCCCTCCGTGTTGGCGCAAGGGGCAATTCTATAAAAAATTTGCTCAATTTTTTTTTAAATTATTAAAAATCAACTAAGCCACTTACTACCTCATTATATAATGTTTTTGAAAGCTAATGCTTTGTTCTTTAATAATAATTTGAGCTCACATATTGAAAAGTTTTTGAGAGAAGCCTCAAAGTCAAAATTTTGAAAAAAGAAAATATTTTTTTTTTACATAATTTTACCCCGTTAAGGGCCATTTTTTCTTTCCATATTCAAAGCTTTTATTAATTTCTACTCAAAAGCAAAAAACCGAACAAAAAAATTTTTCTTGGTCTTAAAGAAATTAAAAAAAAACGAAAGGTACTTTTTTCCAGAAAACAAAATGTCGTTAATTTCCCGCTGATTGAACTTTATTCCCGGAATTGAAATATGAAATTTGTTTCAAATAGCACATAAAAAATGTTAATGTTCATGTGATCTTAATTTTAATATAATTTATAAGTAATAATAATTAAAATGTTAGAGTTATCTTTTGATTAATTTAGCTTTAAGTTAAATTTTAAGAAGAAGACCTATTACAAACTTGAACTTTGGTCTCAAAGGACAGCACATATACTGATTTTGATTTGTGCCCCAAATGCAGTTTCCGGTCAAACGAGTTGATGAAACCGAAAAAAATGTGTTTTTTTGCCAAATTGACAATTTGCAACCAATCAAAGAGATTTAAATCAGTTAAATTAACGGCTCGAAGTTTTTTTTTTTTTTTTAGGTGGAGAGCATCCTGATTCCTGATGTAGTGTTCTTTCTTTTAAATTGATATTTGTTTGTTTGCATACTGAAAGCACGTAGAAAAATTCGAGAGTATTTATTTGGCAGACAACCACATTTTTTCGGTTTCATCAACTCGTTTGACTGGAAACAGCATTTGAGGCACAAATCAGTATATGTGCTGTCCTTTGAGACTAAAGTTCAAGTTTGTAATATTAACTTAAAACTAATATAATTAAAAGATTACTCTTAGATTTTAATAAATATTTATAATTTATATTAAAAGTAAGATCACACGAAAACTTTTTTTTTACATTTTTTTATATGCTATTTGAAACACATTTCATATTTCACTTCCGGGTTCAATCAGAGGGAAATTAACGACATTTTCTTTCTGGAAAAAAGAACCTTTCGTTTTTTTTTTTAATTTCTCAAAGGCCAAGAAAGATTTTAATGTTCGCTTTTCTGCTTTTGAGTAAAAATTAATAAAAGCATTGATAACTGAAAAAATGGTCCTTAAAAAATTTTATTATTAAATTAAATTAAAAAAAAAATTAGTTTATGAAAAATTTTTTTTTTCAAAGTTTTGACTTTGAAGCTTGATTTCTCAAAAACTGATTATTAATTGAACTCAAACTAAAATTTTTATTAAAGAACAAAGCATTAGCTTTCAAAAACATTATATAATAAGGTAGTAAGTGGCTTAGTTGATTTTTAATAATTTTTTTAAAAGTTGGGTACGTTTCATATAAAATTGCCCTTCGCGCCTACACGGAGGGATACAAACCCCCCTCACATACTATTTTTTTCTAGCTTTAACCAAACCTATCCATCCTGAGCCTTTAGAAAACCGTATCTAAAACACCCTGCATAAATAAAAGAAAATTCTAAAAGTTAATAATTAATTTTAAAAATAAATAAAAAATTGAGAGTGGTGAAATTTGTTTTTTTTTTACTTTTTCCTATACGCCATACAAAAACTATTTCCGAAAATTTCATGAAAATCCATGGACTGGCCCTGGATTCCTAGGTAAAAAGCTTACGGCCCTCCACTACTATTAAGAATGGAAAAACATATTTAAGAAATAAATGTATTTAAATAAGTTTATGTTAAGCTTAACAAATCAAATAAAAAATTAATACATTAAATTATATTTCCAATTTATAATGGAAAATATATTTTTGAAATAAATGTATTTCAATATAGTTTAAGGAATAAAATAAAAAATGAATAATGTATAACTTAAAACAAATTCCACTTTGTATTTCTGTATGTATGTTTGTTAACAGGACTACCAACTCAACAGAACCCTTCATGTTAATTTGACATGAGCGTCATTTTTCATTTTTCGAGGAAAATTCAAATTGTTTTAATATGACAAGGAACTGTTTTGAAAGTAACTATCATGTTATTTTGACATGAGAGCCTAGTTGATTAAATTCGAATTCTTAATTTGTTTTAAGGTGAGAATAATTTTGGTTTAACAGGGATCATCGTGTTATATCAATTTCAAAATCTATTTGATTTAAGAGGATATGTGTATAATTATTTTAAAAAGTCATTTTGATTCAACAGGAATCACCGAGTTATATCAATACGATAATCTTTTCAAATTAAGCTGATATCACGTTATTTCAAAACGAAAAGAATTTAAGTTTGTTTTACAAGAAAATCATTTTAAATCAACACGAAACTCCATTAGAGCAAAATCATACCCAAAAAATTTTGAATCAATCCTATTTTTTTTTTTTTTTTTGATTTTACACGATTTTTTCTCTGTGTGTGGATTATTTGAATGCCTTCATACAGTACAAGATGTTATCTTCTTGGCCTTCAATTGTAAGTAACTAGCAGACATTTAGCCCTATTATCGTAATAGATCGGAACGAAATTCATTCCGATTTGTACGAAATGTAAGATGTTTGTATTATGGTAGCGTTTCCGATTGTTTAATCGGACATATCTTCGAAAAGAACGAAACAATGCGATGAGAATGTCAAACTCACTGCAACGCATCTAGAATTAATGCGATGCATGGCGATTAAATGTAAAAATGGTGGGAACGCATTCGGAATTCATGCGATGCATGCCGATTTCTTGGTTTTCTGTTCTATCCGATGTCTCCGACAGCAAAGTAGTCGCGGAAGGGTTGTACGTAAACAAAAAAAAAAAAAAACAAATAAAAACATGAATTCTGAAGAGGGGAAAGAAAAACTGTAAATAAACATTTTTATCCTATTCTTTTGCAAGATTGTCTTTAGCTGGATAATAAAAAATAAAAATAAACAAAAATAATTCTGCACCATCCATGATTCACAGACTCACTTGCAATTTATTCCACATATGTTTTATGTCAACTACATGCGTCAGTGTTTCCTCTACGAAATGGATACCATAAACAAAATTAATGTTACGATCGGAACTTTTCTACGATCGTAGTTTCTCCGGTCTGTTACGATGATAGGGCTGATTACCTTGAGATGATTTCCTTTCGTGATGTTCTTGCTTATCGAATTGATTGCTCCTTTCTACTTTTTTATCTTTTTTTCTGGCAAAAATTAATGTTCACTTAAAAGTGTTGCGAGTACGTAAATTATTTTTTCAACCTTTTCATAGAGTAAACTACATACTCAATGAACCGATAACACGGTGCCTGAAACAAGCGAATCTAACCAGCAGTTATATTGACTTTCAAAATAATACTAGTTCAGGTTTATTACAAGGGGTTAGGCCACTCTAGAATTTTAGAATTTTTTTTTTTAAACTATGCCTTAAAAACTTAAAAATGGCGTGTCAAAAGATTAGAGTCGGGAAAAATTTCTGAGTACAGTATACGAGTTTTGAATTTTAGTACAAGGTCCCTTAGTCGACTTCTGCGACTACTCGAACAAAGGGACGTTGGGGAATTGGAGCGGCATCAGCTACGCACAGCCAACCATTTGAAGAGGACGTTAGTCGACACACACTTATTTTTATTGAGAGTTCTGAGAAATATTAAACGCGTTTATCTTAAAACTGTATTTCTTGAGTTGGTCGGAAACATAACTCAGACAATTTTCAACCGATTTACTTAAAATTTTGAACATATTTGGAAAAATCATTGTTTACTGAAGAACGTAGAATTTTTTTTATATTACATACCTAGTTCATTTGTTATTAACAATTACTTGATGATTTCTGAATCAAAATTTTTCACTTTTCACTTTATAAGTGAGCAATTATGCAGAAAATCAAAATACCAAAAAAAAAACCTACGTACTTCTTTAGCAGTTATTACATAGATTCAAAGAAAAAAAACAAAGCTGCTAATTATAATTCAAAAATTACAGGAGCTGTTTGCCCGCCCGTAGACCTTGAGAGAGTGAAAAC
This sequence comes from Melanostoma scalare, assembly GCA_949752695.1. Classification (NCBI taxonomy): domain Eukaryota; kingdom Metazoa; phylum Arthropoda; class Insecta; order Diptera; family Syrphidae; genus Melanostoma; species Melanostoma scalare. The sequence continues at coordinate 62,911,633 of OX456986.1, read as the reverse complement.
GTTATCAGAAAATTCTGTGCAGCCGCCATTTTAAAATTAATGACTTTAAATTTTTTTTTGTAAATAGCTAAAAATACATACATAATACATATATGTAATAAATATAATGAATTAATTAGAATCTAGATTTATTTTGTAGTAAAAAAGCCTCAAAGTAAGCTACTATCTTTTCAACTAGTCTATTAGATTATATACCATTATATACCATTAACATTGGTTGCATTCTTCTTGATGAATAAATATATATACCTATATTTGTAAAAACGAGAAATGAGCGACTAAATTTATGGGTTGGTTTCTTCACAACGTTAGAACATTAACATTGGTTGCATTCTTCTTGATGAATAAATATATATACCTATATTTGTAAAAACGAGAAATGAGCGACTAAATTTATGGGTGGGTTTCTTCACAACGTTAGAAGTCTGTTCGAGATATTCATTAAATGATATACTATCCAAGCACTTTTAGAGTGAACATTTGAAATTACATTTTAAAATGAGACATACATATATTAAAAATTATTGGTGAAATTTAATGCCTTTTTTTAATACATTGGTACCTAAAATGGCCTACTATGCATTGGTAATCCAAAAAAAAGTACTGTTCTATAACGTACAATTGACTAAACCCCTAGTCACGCTTTCACCAATTGCCCACAAATCTAACACCAAAACCAAGCAAAATATTCAGAAGATTCCTGCAAGACGCAACAACACTAATGATGTCCAAGAAGAAATGAGTGCCCTTTTTCTGGATCTAACCAACATCAGGTACTATAGCTCGCCGTCAGATGTGGCGAGGGAAGTACCCACTGCTTCTGCTTTTGCGGTTCATCCCATTTGCATATCTACTACGCGGTACAGAAATCATACTGTAGTTTTCTTTTTGTATGGATGTGTCTGTGTGTGATGTTGAATTGCTATAATGGTGAGTGACTGACTGTAATCTACGATTGCTGGGAATATAGCAACAGCATTCACATTTGGAGCTATGGAAAGCTTAGTGCTTCTGTTGGACTTTTGGCCGAAAATATAGAAAGATGTGATGTGGTAACAGTTCTTTTGTTGGGTTTAGTGTAAATTCCTTCACTATTGGAACATTCCCATTGACTCTGGACGGGCCAAGCGTTTGCAGTTTACTTTCTTGTTGATGACTACAACCGACCGACCGACCGACGTCTACTTGGCTCTCACCATCACTCATTCATTTGCTGTGGATTATGGTTTGGAGCTTCTTTAAAGCATCGGAATTATATATTCGAGTCGCGATCACTTCACAGGGTTTTCGTCTGGTACGTGAAGGAGATATTGCTGCATGATGATGATGATGCTGGTTCTGCATGCACAGCAGAAATTCAATTTGTTTTTTTTTTTTTTAAGAAGATGTACTCCCTTCTAAGGGAAAAGTGTAAAATAAATAAAAAAAAAATCAAACACCAGAGAGTTCTTTTTCCTTTGAAAACCTCTTCAGAATCTTTGCACGAATTGACTTGGCCTGTACCACACAAAGAAAGCGGAAGACAAATCCAAACAAGACAGAAAGGCAATTTAAGTTCAGTTGCTGCACAAACACTATATAACCTATCTAAAGAACTCATCGAATGTTCATTTTTTTTAAGGACGAGGCTTTTCCATCCACCACTTACCCCGTAAGATATTGTCTGGAAGAAAAGTGCATTGTGCATTGCATAATTTTTATAAAATTACTCGCAAAGAATTATCGCTTTGTGAAACTCTTTAAAAGTAATATTTAATGTAGATTTAACATGGTGTTCTCTTTCGAATTTGTAAATGCTATAAGCTGAAGTAAATAATAAATAAATCTGAATGTAAACAAATACAAGGCCTTCAGAGTAGAAGTGGCGGAACCCCAAGTTCATAAAACTGATATATTTGCGATTTAAAGTCTTAAAGAGAAAAGAAAGTATTCTTTTTGTTTCCTTCAAAAAACAAAATAAAAACACTTTATAGATATACGTCAAAAAAGCTACATACATGTTTTGTATTTAAGTATTTAAGAACAAAAGCATTAAAAGGAACTTTCGTGGGTTGCATTACATATATGTATTCACTTTTTTTTAACTTTTGAAGAAAATGGGGTACCCAATTTTGAGGTTTTCGGTTCTTAAAAATCGTCAAGCCACGAAATCACCACACATCTCTCTGTCATTTGAAGTAAAATACATGAAATGCTGGGTTTCCACATGTCACTAAAATGACGTAGTTTGACAGATCAAGGTCTTCTCAATAATTGATAAAATTGCCAGTTCATTTTCACTTGTGTCATTTACTGTCAAAAAATTGGTTGTCATTTCATTGATTTAGAAATTTTGACAAAATGTTTCGTCAACTCAATGGCCGGGTTCAAGACAAATTTCGAAAGTTCGAAGAGATCTGTCAGTCTATGAACGACTATCTTAACTTTTTTTTGTATTAAAGTGGTACTATGATTCACCTCTCGATTCTACATAGTTAGTAGTAAAATTTATTGCAAAACACACAGATTTTTTTAGTTTGAAGTTCAACAATTTGACTTCCAAGTATTTGTGTTGAGCAGTTTTAAAATTTTTTTTTATTTTGATAAAAAAAATGAAAATCGTGTGCCTTCAAAAATGTATTTTCTTTGTTGATGAACTCACTATTGAAATTAATTTACAAAACAGAATGTTCAAACACCAATAAATTTATCAATTTCAACTCAACGAATAAGCGAAAACTTGTAGAACAAAAAACTAACCCAAGAACATCGAGTAAAGTTCTACTGTCATATATGTTGTTTTCCTTGTTTTGACAAGTAAAATCTTAAGTTAAGATTTTGAGCCAAGTTTTTCCATCTGAAAATCTATGTTCGAAAAATTGAAAATCTAAATGTCATCTGAAAATCTTGAACTTTTGACCAATCAGATCCAAGAAAAGTGACAAAATCTTAAGCTAAGATTTTCGAACATGGGTTCTATGAACGCTCCCAATGATTGCTATTTCCACTTGGACTGTCATTTCTGAACTGTCAGTAATTTGTCACTAAAAATTATTTGCCACCTTGCTCCATCGAATATTTGTTTTGCGTTGCAAGGTTTTCATATTTTTTTTTAATTAAATAATGTCGAAGAGGAATCATATAGCCCTTGCTTCGTTCGTTGTGATAATGGGAACTGGATTAGAGCTGGCCGAACAAAAGGAGAAAATAAAAAAAGGAAAAGACCTGACCGCTGGGTTCAAAGTTTTTTCCTCGACATGCATGCGGGTTTTACGCAAAGCTCTGTTATATGGAGCCATATAACAGAGCTTTTCTTAAAAGAAAAAAGAGAATCTCAAGACTCAATTTTGATTCTATTTTGGAAAAGGTTAAGCCTTACATCACCAAAAAAGGTATCCTTATACGATTAGCAATCGAGCCAGCCGAAAGACTGGCAGTTACCATTTGGTATTTGGCGGAGGGTGCTTACATGCAGCTGATGTCCGATATGTTTCACCTTTCACCAACAACAGTCTTCATGATTATTCACGAAACCTGCGCAGTCATCTATTGGACATTAAAAGACGAATTCCTCAAGGTGAAACAGTTTTTTTAAACGAATTTTAAGAATTGAAAACAACTTACATATAAATAGTATACAGTCAAGAAAAGTCAATAGCACAAATCTATAATCACATAAAATCAGCTTTAATAAATACATAATATGTACAATTGTACATGGTCAGATGATATTCCTTGCCATTTCATTGACAACAGATTCAACACGATGCCAAAAAAAAATGTCGATGTCAGTGAATGGTGGAGTGACATTTCGTTTGTCAATCAGCCAATTTCCACTTTCATTCAAATTTACTGCAAAAAAAATGACCGGCGCTGTTCGTCAGTCCAATGACTGTCAATTTTTGTGGAAACCTAGCGTAAGTGAGTTAACGGGTTCCTTTTATGAAAGTAAGTTATTCATGAAATTGCTTGATGTCAGTCAAACTCAAAATTGGAAAATTCTGCTCTCAAGACTTCATTAAATTAAAAAAAATTTATGTACATTGTACATTGTACATATTGTAACGTGCGCTTAGTTCGCAAATTAAAACTTCACTTTTTAATTTATTTCTACCACTTTATTCAGTATCTATACTTTATTCGAACTCAACTCGACTATTGGACTATCACTGGTTAACAACATTTCACTCTTAACTTTATCACTCTATAATCAAAACTGACTGCTCGTTGCGTCAGCGGCCTATTTATATTGAACAACACTCATCTAGAGCGTTCCAGTTTCTTCTCCATGGTTTCCACATTTGCTGTCAAGCATCTCTACACTCACACACACTGGCTTACAAGCAATGCCTGTCATTTATACCATTCCATTATAGTGTTGCCAGTTGTGTTTTCGGTTAAACGTTTTCGATTAGGAAATTGGTATAAATGTTGGGTGTTCATTACAATATGTATAAAAATGACTGCGATGAAGCAACTAGATGTGCTTTATTATTGTTTTCTATCAGAGGTGTTTTTAAATACCAACTGAAAAACAACGGTCCATTGTACTACACACAGTTATAGCTTATCAGATTTTCGAAGAAAAGCCAGGAGACTAAATGATCAGGAGCTTAGCACTGACCATGTCTGCACCGAGCTTACAGGGTTTCCATCCACTGTTCACTTGGAAACTTTATGTTACATATCAACTTTGGGGTAAGATTCTTGGTCATATTTTAAGAAAAAAATTGTTTTACAGTCAAGTCCACTTTTCAACTTTGACACTTTTCGACGATTTAAAAAAAGGCTAGCTTTGGTGTACATTGATCTACATAAGTTAAACTCAATATCTCTGTCAATACTGATGGTAGAGGCCCAATTCAGGACATTTTTTTAAGTAGAAATACTAGTCCTTAAAAAAAATTTTCAGGGTTGCCAGATTTTCAATTTGTAGATTTGAACACCATTTAGTGTTCGTTTGATTCGTTTGACCGGAAACAGCATTTGGGGCACAAATCAGTACATGTGCTGTCCTTTGAGACCAAAGTTCAAGTTTGTAATAGGTCTTACTTTTGAAATTTTACTTAAAACTAATATAATTGAAAGATAACTAAAATTTTAATAATTATTAATAATTTATATTAAAATTAAGATCATACAAAAAATTTTTTTTATACGCTATTTAAAACACATTTCATATTTCACTTCCAGGAAAAAAAGTTCAATTAGCGGGAAATTAACGACATTTTGTTTTCTGGAAAAAAGTACCTTTCGTTTTTTTTTAATTTTTCTTAAACCAAGAAAAATTTTTGTGTTCGGTTTTTAGCTATTGAATAAAAATGAATAAAAGCATTGAATATGAAAAAAAAAAAATGGAACTTAATTGGGCAAAATTATGTAAAAAAAATTAATTAGGAAAAAAATATTTTCTTTTTTCAAAATTTTGACTTTGAGGATTGATTTCTCAAAAACTGTTTTTTAAGTAAACTAAAATTGAAATTTTTATTTAAGAACAAAGCAATAGCTTTCAAAAACAATATAGTATGAGAAAGTAAGTGGCTTAGTTGATTTTTAGCAATTTTTTAAAAAATTAAGTTAATTTCATGTAAAATTGCCCCTCGCGCCTTCACGGAGGGATATAGACCCCCCCTCCTATACAACTTTTTTTTTTGTCTTGGCCAAACCTATCCATCCTTACTCTTTGGAAAATCGTATCAAGAACACCCTAAACAAATAAAATAATATTCTAAAAGTTAATAATTAATTTTAAAAATAATTAAAAAATTGAGAGCGCTGAAATTTTTTTTTTTAACTTTTTTCTATACGCCATTCAAAACACATTTCCGAAATTTTCATGAAAATCCATGGACTGGCCCTGGATTCCTAGGTAAAAAGCTTACGGCCCTCCACTAATAAGAACAAAAAAAGCATACATAGCTCTTAAAAGTCGCTTCGGTAGACAGTGTCATATTTTACTCATATAGGGACTTTATTTGAAGTAAAATTCAGGGGTACTCACAAGTACCGTCGCACAATGGGCCGGCTCATATGAAGGAGTCGGTATAAATTAAAAAAAAAAATTGTAAGCTAGGAAAATAAAAAATGGTTTTTCCGTTAGCACACTTTCTAATGAATCAGTTGCAAAAACAATTATATTGTTAACTCAATATGATCTAGTTGAAAGTCACATTTCATTTACTCTTAAGAATATTGATAGTAAGTAGTGCTTAAGTATGGGCTTTATTATATAAAATTTGATTACGTGAAAATTTAAAACCAAAATGGATTTAGCAGTTTCAAATATGTACTTTATTTCTAAATATATTTTAGGGTTCTTCGTTTTTTCTTTTGCATATAAATGGTGTTTAGATAATACTTTCAATAAATTAAGGTATATTTTATATGTATGTAGTTAGAGTAAAAATAGGTTTCTAGACGTTTCTACGCGAACATTTTTATTTGTAAAAATAGTTTAACATCTTGGGTATTCTGCGAAAAAAAATAAATTGCTCATATTTGCTCCAATTTTTTTATTGAAATTTTCCGAACAGATTACCTTAAAAGTTAATTAGCAATAAAAAATTTATGATTTTTTTTTTGACGACATGGTAAGTGTTTTTGTTTAAATCAATGTTTTTTTTTCAAAAATTATATTTTAAAAATATTGTGTAAAAATTTCATAAGGAACTATCAAAAACTGGCAGCAGTTTTTGTGAATGGCTTCGAAAAAGAGGAGAGTTGCTGTGCCCTTCATAACTCAGTACTGAATCGTCCGAGATCAAAATCCCAAAATTACTTCGTTAGATAATTGCTTTCCTCAGGTAACATTGGAGAGTTTTTTTTTTTTTTGAAATTTTAGTTTTTCACTTTTTGGGAACACATTGAAGTGAAAGATTTTTTGGGAAGAAATTTTGTAATTGTTAAAAAAAATATATAAACGAATTTGAAAAAAAAATCCAGGGTAACCTTCTAAATCATATACAGAAATTCAAAATATTATTAGAGCCAAGGACCCTGAACGTTTTCCTTCCAACAAAGTACATAGTTCAAAATGCGAAAAAATGTGCTGAGATGACAGTGCAATCTTTAATGAACCGTAGTGTAGAATGCAAAATCCGAAATCATTAAATTAACATCAACCAAATATTGCCGCCCACTTAAGTTCGAATACAAGAAGGAATTTGCAAAAGTTTTGGAAGCTGAGACGCATTTTATGCCATTCATAGGTTTCGCTTAAACAATTTTTTTATTTTGCTTATATTGCCCTGATGGAGTATAATTTTATTTCTCTTTTGCTTTTTTCATTAAATAAATATTAAGGGGCTACCAGTGTGATACTTTCAAAAATTTTTTTGTTTCGATAGTTTGTACCTCCAAAAAAATTCTGTGCCGCGGTAATTTCAACGAGTTTTTCTCGAAGGACATTTTTCAAAATTTCTTTCATCATAACTCAAAGAAAAATTGGCCGATCGACTTAAAATTCAAACTAAGTTTTTTTTTTATAATATATTTATTTACTATACAATCCCCTACAATCTTTTTAATTGGTTGAAAATTTCATAATTGTTAACCCCAAAAACAATTTTTTTTAAAAACTACACTATTTTGCTAATTTTTGATATTTTTCTAAAATTATAGGTCATTGTATAGGAAATACCTTCAATTTGAATAGAATTTTTGAATTTTTTTGTTTCTGCTACTCGTTCGACAGAAATCATGTTAGCACTTGGGGCACTTTTTTGGCACCTTTGAAGACAGCAGATAACTCCGTTAGTTTTCAATATTCTTACAAGACAAAAATTATAAAATACAGCTGAAAATATACCTTATTATGTCTAAAAAATTTCAAAACATTATATCCAGTACTTTCCTTTGAAAAATTTCTCAAAAAGCGCCTAATTTTTCATGGGATACACTGGCATAGCCCCTTAAAGAAGCATTAAAACATACTTTAAGAGCACAATTATGGTTCTCCTGTTCATGTTTATGGTACTTCTACAAAAAACTGATACATATCAATTAAGTAGGTCCATCCCCCGAATTGATTCCGACTATTGGGTAACATGCCCCACTGTGCGTCGGTGGACAAAGGGTTAACATGAAAAATTATAATTTTTGAAACTCTTCTATGTAAATTTAAAGAAAAAAAATCAAAATTTTTTGAAATACATTTCAAAACGGTTTCATAGATTTTTTTTTAATTTTTTGTCAAAACATCTTGCAAGATCTCAAATTTTGCTTGCTCGACTATCGAAAAATTGTTTATTAGAAAAGTGAAAAATAAAAAACCGGGTTTTAAGAAACTGCTCTAACGATTTTTTTAAAATTTTCCGAGTGTATTTTTATTAAACACTTTATGTGATCTTATTCAGTTTTCATAATGAATGTGTAGTTGAAAACCGAAAATATTATGAAGATTGAATACTAAAATCTTATTATCAGCCTCAAATATATGATATTGGTTGTTAGCACACAATCGCAAGTTCATCCGACACACCGATGGTTTTTTTTGGCTGAACTGTCAAAACTTTGGTACTGTTCACCTTTATTTTAACCAAGTCTATTTTAAAATTGTCGCTATTTAGTAAGGTGTTTCAAGTTAGAGTGAAATTAACTAGAGTCGGCACTTTCTCTTAAAAACACGCTGACTATAAATTTGCACTAATAGTTTTAAAGAAAGATAAAAAAAATATAAGAAGTATTTATTAGTTAATTGATTTGTATATGCAGTATATGCCTATGTTAAACAGGCAATATTATACTTATTTTTGTTATACGACTTATTTCCCCATTAAACATTCATATATCCCAAACTTAAATCTCCCTGAGAAAAGGTAAGTCAATAAGGATTATGGTAGCAGTTCAAATACACATTTTATCCTTGTCATCAGTGCACATTCATAAAAATTACCTTAAAGCAATCAATTCTTGGAAAACTATTTCCATTCCCAGCTGTTGCAATGAAAGCCCGTAGAACCCAAAATAAGATTTTTTACCGGTTTAAGATTTTTCCAAGTATCATAAAATGTATGAGTTTTTGAGTGCACTTATAAGTGAGTTTTTTTTTATCTATTGTTTTGTTCATAAGTAAAAAATTAAAGAAACTCTATGTTTAACAGGCATTTTCTAAAAAAAAAATTACCTCAAAGTCAAATCTTTGCTGGGGGAAGAAAATTTGAACACCATTATGGCAACCCTAAGCCTATAGCCCAATTTAAATACAGTTTTAAAGATTACACTGCGTTACAAATTAAAAAAAAATTTGAGTACCCGCTTTGAAATGTCATGATTTTTTATTTATACGTATCGTTTAATAAACATACATACAAATTTTCTTTCCATCACGTCTCATTTTTTTCCGCAAGAAAGTGCCAGATTACATTAGAAATTAAAACGTCAAAGCATATTTTAAAGAAATCTTATAAAATCAACCAAATTTTTTTAAATTAATGAAGTCTAATTTTATCATTTAAGTAAAAAAAAGTCAACAAAAATATTATCTTCGAAATTTTTATAAAAAATATCATGAAACTTCAACTTTTTCTTTTGTGTTTCGAATGATCTTCTCGTTTTAACCGCCAGCAGTAATCACCTAGCATAGTTGTGTCCCAAAGGCCTTGAAATCGTTCTTCAAGCTTCCTTACATCCTGGTGAAACCTCTCACCCTCCTCATCACTGACCGCACCAAGATTAGATGTCGGCAAACGTAACAAAACTTAATTGGTACATTTAAGCAGTTGCGACGACCAGTTAGTCCAGTATCCATATTGGTTTTTCAAACAAATATGTGCAAAGATGTTGACGTTATCGAACATAAACGATTACTGAACAAAACAAAAAAAATTAAAAAGTACAATACATCAAAAACGGTAACGGTCTTTTACGCTTAAAGTGAAGGTAGTACAAAATAAATTGACATGTACCTCGAAAACTAGACGTGATGGATACCACATATGTTTGGAACATTTAATCTATGACTCATTACCTATTCATTCCAGCTAACAGTTAAAAGGGTACCAAAATCGTGTAACGCAGTGTTATTATTATTGCTACAAAAAATTAGGTCTAAAATTAAGTCTCTACCATCAGTATTGAAAGAGAAATCGAATTTTACACAGGTCAGGGTACACCAAAGTTAGACTTTTTTTAAATTGTCAAAAAGTGATGTCAAAGTTGAGAAACGGACTTTACTGTACAAAATTTTTTTCTTAGGAAATGACCAAAAATCATATCCCAAAGAATGTAACACGAATTACGGGACACCCTGCGTAATGGTTATATCTTATACGCCTCCAACCAACACTTGAATTATTTTAATCAAATCACTCGTTTTAATTAATGACTTTTTTCCTAGAACTGTTATTTCCCTTCATTCTTCAATTTCCAATTAACCAAACTGTTTTCCATCCGCAACCACATTGGCTAAACATACCTCACAAAAAGTCAATTGTAAAAACCAAAATCAAATCGAGGAATTAAATACAACAAACCATTGTATATAGAATTATATATACAATGAACAAACCAAAATTCACTTTGAAATTGGCTGCAATGCGAGAAACAACACAAACCTATATCTATGTACCTACACAAGTTTGGGGGAAAATGGCATCTCATTCCACCTATTCAGATTTGTTATTTCAAGGAACCCCACAGCCCACAGTCCACAGTCCACACCTCCACACAACCTATCAGCCCTGGTAGAATATTGTGCTGCATATTTGAATGCGTTGAGCTTGAGTTCTGTCTTGGAGAATAAAATAATATGTTAAAAATTAAAAGAATTGCACACCCTACTACATCCGTAAAAGCACCAGCGTTAAGTAAACACCCTTGGTTCCTTCTTTTTGGCTCGTTACTTTTTATTATAGCAGCTTTTTACATTGAACGTTCCTTCTTTGTTTCTTTTGTTTTTAAAGAAAGGGATTTTGCTGCTTAGATGTCCTTGCTGTAGTAATATTATCCCACCATGATGCTGCCCAACATTTCTATACATATTTTTACAAGCGTATAAGCAAGCAGTCTTGTGCCACTTTTATGAATTTTGCTGGAAAAATTATTCACCTTTGCACCAAACGCTTAGGGTGGCAAAATTTTTCAGAACTTCATATCGTTGCAGCAATAACAGTGTGCTAGAGAAAAATTGAAATAAGGAAAACGCTTGGTTAAAGGCGGCTATCATTTTGAAATGAATGGCCTTGTAACGGCGATAAGAAAAGACATAACAACAACACCAACGGGTGCCGACGATACTTGCAGCTTGCAAGATTTGGTATGGTGGATCTTACCTTTCACACTCTGCTTCAGCTTTTATGAGCTCCAAGGGCTTTCTTGGCGTGGAGTCCTTGTATTTCTTTATTTTCTCCGGTGCTACTGCTGAGTTTTTCTCATGACTACTACCTACCTTTCAGGTTTACTCATGTATAATGTATGCAATTTTCTGTTTACCACCCGCCCAACTGTTGTACAAATTGCGAATTTTATTTTCCTGGCTGCGTCTTCTTATTTTTATCACTTACAACATGCATGCCGAGAAAAGAGTCGGACGGGGTAAATTTCACCGAGGGAGATGAATTTTTTTAACAACAAAAATGCCTTTTTAAAACGATTCAGACACAACGTCTTCAATGGAATCCCCTTCCAGTTGCCTAGTTATATCAGAAAGATATTGAAAAACTTTTTATCTTTTGCCCTTAATGTTTTTAAAAGGCATAGGCAGTAAGGAGAAGGGCAGAAAGTGACTAAGGTTTTGGTTATTTTCGTCATTCGCACATACAAAATTATTACTTTTATTACATGAGGAACGTGCACTCAAATAAAAATTTACATGAAATCGTTTTACACATGTATGATGATGTATGTATGTAGACCAAACTGTCATATGTTTTCATTTGCGGTTCGAAATTAAATTTCTTTCAATAGAAGAATTTAAAGAATCCGCAGTAAATTTAATAGAACTTACACCTGAACCACGCACACAAGTCACTATACGAAAACATTATAAGAACTTTCGCCGTTTTGATTTGTTTCCAGTCAGATTTGGATCAAATCAAACATAACGACTGAACTTAAGAGTTTTCGGACAGTATTTAGTAATTCAAAAAAGGAGAATCTATGAAGGTATTTGTACAAGCATAACCTTTTCTCCAGAAAACTTTTCAAATAAGAACGGGCCTTAAAATATTAAGTTCGTTCGTTGAAGCCCTGTGATTGCTCTTTGATCGCCCCAAGGCCCTGAATGTCAAACTCAGTGTTTTTTTAGACCTGTGTTCGCCCTCACATCGCCCTAGAGTAGCACTTGGTTTTTGCTGGGTGAGTTCTGGTAACGAACAAGGCCAAATGGCATGTATTTTTCTTCAAATGACAGGGATATATGTTGATTTTGCTTTTAGTGTTTTTTGTTAAGCAAACTTTTGTCAACCCTGGTAAAGTTCAAAGAACGAACCTATAATTTCATCGAAAATTTGGAGCAAAATCTTTCCTTCTGGTGCTCATTAGCAGCAGTGTTAATAGTATGATTGTATTGAACCAAACAATTAATAAAAAAATATTATAAATCATCATCCTATCCTACTAATATTATAAACGTGAAAGTTTGTATGTGTGGATGTATGTTTGTTCCTCTTTCACGCAAAAACTACTGAATGGATTTTACTTAAACTTTCCAATAATATAGGTTATACATCAGAATAACACATAGGCTACAATTTATCCATAAATTCCCACGGGAACGGGAACGTATACGGGAACTTAGAAACTACAACACCGATTTCAAAAATTTTTCCACCGTTAGAATGCTACACTATCCCCGAGCAACATAAAAACTAATTCATCCCCATATTCCTACGGGAGCAGGAACGTATACGGGAACTTTGACACTACAGCACCGATTTCCAAAATTCTTTCACCGTTAGAATGCTTCTTACTATCCCCGAGTAACATAAAAACTAATTCATCCCCATATTCCTACGGTTCCCTATATTCCCACGGGAGCAGGAACGTATACGGGAACTTTGACACTCCAGCACCGATTTCAAAAATTCTTTCACCGTTAGAATGCTACACTATCCCCGAGCAACATAAATACTAATTCATCCCCATATTCCTACGGGAGCAGGAACGTATACGGGAACTTTGACACTACAGCACCGATTTCCAAAATTCTTTCACCGTTAAAATGCTACACTATCCCCGAGTAACATAAAAACTAATTCATCCCCATATTCCTACGGCTCCCTATATACAACACCGATTTCAAAAAATCTTCCACCGTTAGAATGCTACACTATCCCTGTGTAACATTAACTTTAATTCATCCACATATTCCTACGGGAACGGGAGTCCTTACTAATATAATCAGTGTGAAAGGAGCTCTGTCTGTCCGTCGTTCTATGTTACCATCTCCCGCCCAAACTAATAAACCGATTTAAATAAAATTTTAAACAAAGATTGTTCAGAACCTGAGGAAAGACACAGACTATATATTTTTTCCCTATATATTCCCACGGGAGCAGGAACGTATACGGGAACTTTTACACTACAGCACCGATTTCAAAAATTCTTCCACCGTTGGAATGCTCCATAATCCCGGAGTAACATTAACTTTAACTTATCCACATATTCCCACGAAAACGGTCACCATATTCCTACGGGAACGGGAGTCTTTACTGATATTGAAAATGCGAATGTAGCTATGTCGGTATGTTTTTCATATGTCTCCCGTTCAAACTGCTAAACATATTTTATTAAATTAGCTATATATCTATCCTTATATTCCCACGGGAACGGAAATGGGAATTCAAAAACTACGGTCTCAAAAGTATTTTTAACAGGGCTACAAGGTGTTGAAATAGGGGTTGAATGTTTTTTTTGGAAATACCGCCATTTTTAAGGCTAGAAGTTGTATTTCCTAAAAAGTTAAAAATGCTGCTGAAAGTCACTATTCCACGCGGACGAAGTCGCGGGCACAGCTAGTTTTTTAATATTTGAGAAAAATCCTACTAATATTATAAACGTGAAAGTTTGTATGTGTGGATGTATGTTTGTTACTCTTTCACGCAAAAACTACTGAATGGATTTCAATTAAACTTTCCAATAATATAGCTTATACATCAGAATAACACATAGGCTACAATTTATCCCTTAATTCCCACGGGAACGTATACGGGAACTTAGAAACTACAACACCGATTTCAAAAATTTTTCTGTTAGAATGCTTCATTATCCCCGAGTAACATAAAAACTAATTCATCCCCATATTCCTACGGCTCCCTATATACAACACCGATTTCAAAAATTCTTCCACCGTTAGAATGCTACACTATCCCTGTGTAACATTAACTTTAATTCATCCACATATTCCTACGGGAACGGGAGTCCTTACTAATATAATAAGTGTGAAAGGAACTCTGTCTGTCCGTCGTTCTATGTTACCATCTCCCGCCCAAACTAATAAACTGATTTTAATGAAATTTTAAACAAAGATTGCTCAGAGCCTGAGGAAAGACATAGACTATATATTTTTTCCCTATATTCCCACGGGAGCAGGAACGCATACGGGAACTTTTACACTACAGCGCCGATTTCAAAAATTCTTCCACCGTTGGAATGCTCCATAATCCCGGAGTAACATTAACTTTAACTTATCCACATATTCCCACGAAAACGGTCACCATATTCCCACGGGAACGGGAGTCTTTACTAATATTGAAAATGCGAATGTAGCTATGTCGGTATGTTTTTCGTATGTCTCCCGTTTAAACTGCTAAACAGATTTTATTAAATTAGCTACAGAGATGGTCTAGAACATGCGGAAGGATAAAGGCTATATATCTATCCTTATATTCCCACGGGAACGGAAAGGGGATTTCAAAAACTACTGTCTCAAAAGTATTTTTAACAGGGCTATAAGGTGTTGAAATAGGCGTTGAATGTTTTTTTTGGAAATACCGCCATTTGTAAGGCTAGAAGTTTTATTTCCTAAAAAGTTAAAAATGCTGCTGAAAGTCACTATTCCACGCGGACGAAGTCGCGGGCACAGCTAGTTACATATAATTATATGTCTATGGTAAACAAATATTAAAAGCCTTAGGTACCTATTATGAGTAGCGAATCGAACGTTCGACTGCAAGCGAACGTTTTAGAGAAACTCATTTATTGGATTATTATCATTAAACTTTGTACGTTCTCTTATGCGACATACCTTAAACGTCGAAAAAAAAAGTTTTCTATAAAGTTTTTGTTTCTACAACCTATAATAACGCTATAAAAGAAGCTCGCAAAAACATTCGCTTCCAATCGAACGTTCGATTCGCTACTCATAATAGGGATCTAAGATCCTCTTAGTTATTAAAATGCTTTATGTAGAGTTTGATTTCCATATTTTAGGCCATTTGCTCATGACTGCATAACACATTCTAATCTTGGCAGTTTAGGGCTTCAACAGCTTCAATCGAAGTTGAAGCAGTTGAAGTTTTCCCCAGTACGGTTATGTTATGGGGTGTAAGGTGTAACACCGCATTTTGATGAATTTGAGTAGAAAAAATAAGTGATGTAGGCTGGTGTTGGTTCGTTTAACACCACATTCTTGAGAAATCTCTCAAAACATTTGACAGAATAAAATACTTCTTTGTAGGTTTACAACGCAATTTGAGAAATTTGGGTGAAGAAAAAAATAGTATTGTATGTTTCTGTTGGTTCGTTCATCGTTCAACACCACCTTATTGCAGTCGTTTATGTTGAAACTCTCATTGCATTTTAGGTGTTATTGGTTTTGTCATTGAAATGAGATGTTAATATAATTTCATCCGCTGATTATTAGGCATTATTTTTGTAACTGCAAGATCTGTGATAGCTTGCAAGATTAAATTAATCTTTTTTATTCACAGAACTTGCATTAAAAAAAGAAATAATGGCTTAAATTCCCCGCACGATTTATGTTCAAAATGTCGAAAGGTTTATAAAAAAAATAACTTTATTACTTAACAAGATATAAAATACATGTATGAATTTATAACCTAGCTTGTGGTTTTACTGTGGCTTCTATGTTGACTGGCTGTAGTTTGTATTCGACGTTCTTTATATCATTCCGTTATGGGTCAGCTTTGAGTGAACTCTAACGATTCCATTCGATTGCCAATCCTAAGCTCGTGTTGGATTTCGTTGAACGTTGAACTGTTGGTAAATGCAGCGGTGGGAATATGCGTTGCTGGTTGATTCCCTGACCTTGATATAACCCGCGCGGATTGTGATTGAAATTTTTAATCGCAGAACTTGTAGTGGTTGAACTGCAAAGTTAAAATAATTTTATTTTTGATCGCAAAACTTCCATTCGAAAGAATAATGACTTAAGATCCACGCGCGGATTTGCAGTTAAAAAAACAATGGCTTGAGACTCGACACCGAATAAAATAAATTTATTATAAAGTAAAATTATTTCAACTATCAATGACAAATCTAATAAAATCTTAAAATTCGCGTCTGGAGATTTTCAACTGAAACTGAAATGATAACTCATTTAAAATTTACCAAAAGGAAACCTTTTGTTATCAGAAATGACGAAGTTGAACAAAACAACAATCAAAAAGTCGCGGACTTATCAAATCGCCGTCGTACAATATTCTATACTCACTTCGTTTCGCCATCTCTGCAAACTGTTCGAAACATGTTTCCTCGATCTTTGACAGCAACGCTCGAATATTCTACCCCAATCCTCCAATCTTATTTCACCAGTTCAACGTTATTTATACTGAAGTTCTAACCGTGATTATTCCGCGAAAGACTTAAGACTTTCGCTTCGGCTGGTTCCTTGTAATTATGTTTGGTAGTCGACAGATTGGGAGAGCTAATACTTTTCGAACGTAATCAAAACGCATTCTAAGTAAGAGGATGTGAAGCGGCGATACACCAATCTCCAGATGCATTATGTTGATGTATTTTCCGGCTTTCCGGTAATCGGAGTACCATTTTGACAAAGTATATTGTCGAAAATCTCAAAACCGATCAGCAGAGCACATAATTGCTCGCATAACCGCTTCTTAAAGTTTATATTTAGCACATGCGGCAGCACAATTTTTTCAAATGACTCTCTTGTCTCTTCCAATTGCAGTTGCTGGCCTTTCTTGAATTTATGTGCGTAGCATAAAGATGCTCTTTAAAAGAAAGTTGTGGTGTTATGACGTCTCCGAGATATTCGTATTCCTTTACGATTTCAAGAGGTTCATTTTCCCAGGTTTATTTCTTATCTTGTCTGTGGCATTGCTGAAATTGCTGAAGAATTTTCGATTTGGTGGGCTCAAGGTCACAAACGAATCAAAATTATAATGCATTTCCAAGGACGTTTTTCGTAGAGAGCAAATTTTCTATCCAAAACAATTAAATACTCAATAAAAAAGGCAACATTTTCCACATTGGCACATTGCTCCATTAAAAAGAAAGTGATATGTCGGAGAACTTTCTACGTTTAAAATTTGCCGAAATATGATCTATTGATCATAGACATTTACTGTCGACGTTTATCCTCTTTATACTGTCTGTACATTTATTGTTTTAAAAAAATTATTAATCTTCTAAATTCATTATACATAGATTTACTGTAGATTTTGAGGTTAATCTAGTGATCAGAATATTCGTACGAAAAATCCGGAATGGCTCGTAATCAAATTGGTCCAGGTGTTCAAATTAAAAATGATTTGAAACCACTTTCAGAACGAGATAACTTTCTATAAAATAAAAACAATTAAAAGAATTATTGCGTATCTGGTTCAAAAATTCAAGGAAGTTAAGAAGGACTCGCTGCAACGGAAAAAAATGCATATATGTAGTTATTGTACAATGCGCAAAAGAGAAAGAATCACAGTCAAAAATGCAGTTATTGTTGTCCAAGATATAGACTTTCAAATTATTTTATCACTTTTGCCATAATAATATTAAAATGTGTATCTTTGGAAACCAAGTGTAGGAAAAACATCCGCAAAATTTTATTTTAAAATAGTTTTAATTTTCCCCAACTACAAAAGTATCTAAAACTTGTTCATCATTTAGTGGACAATATTGGCAAAATAAGGTCATGAAATTTATAAATAAAAATATTGAACAGCTACAAACACCTCGAAAAAGTTGGTTTGCGGTGTGCACCATAACTCGCAACAGAATCATGTGAAACAAAAAAATCTCGTGTTTCTCGAGGTAATGACGGGGGAGCCAAAAACCTAAAAAAATCAGTTAATTTGCTGTTGAAAAATGAGTAATTATTTAAAAAAAAAAAAAACGAAGAAGCTCTCGCCAATATCTGGCGAATTATATGAATAAGTACTGTGTACAAATTTAAAGCGTTTGGTCCAGTAGATTTTGAGATTTTGACACGGACTTCAAATATAACAAGTCTCAGAAAAACGGTTTGAAAAACGCAGAAGAATTTGGTCGTTTAGGTCAACTGATGTACAGACTAATGTGTACACCATGCTTTGAATATTAGTAACAAGATCGGAACAGGTCCGTTTAATAAGGAATTTTATAGTAGTGGAAAAATACAATAGCGTGCCGAGCCGCCCAGGTATAAGACCCGGCATGGAGCAATAGACGCTCAAATACTCATAACTTCGTCATTTTTACTCCGATCGATTTGAAATCTTAACACAATATTCTTGTGATGTTATGCATTCATTTAAAAAAATTATAAGAACCCCCCTCCACTTTAAGAACTCTTTTCCAAATTCTCCGAACTAGAGTTGGGGCAATTCAATTGGATTGATTCCAATTCGCGGTGCCATCTCCTGCACCAGAGATCTTGCTTTAAAAAATGGTTTGTGGTTGCACCACAGGCTGCCATGAAAGCTGCGGTTGTAGAAAACTACAAATTGATTACTAAATATTTTATAATGATTCAATGGGAGTCAATTGTGATAGTGTGCAAGTAGCCAAGATTGCAGAAGAGGACATTTTTCAAGAGTTATGCACATATAATGTTAAGCTAAAAAATAAATACATACACGCAGAAAAATAATTTTTAACCGACTGCGATATTACGTGGGTTAAAAGCAAAAAGGTTAAAAATACTGTTAAATCGGTTAAAAATTACGTTGTTAACCTAGTTAAGTTTACACGAGTAAACTCGGTTAAAGGAAATAGGTAAAAAATACTTATGAAATAGGTGACTTTTACCGATGAACTTTGTTAAGATAATTTACCCATTCGTAATCGGTAAAATTTAATGAATACAAACTGTAAAGTTTGCAGATAGCTTGTTTAAAATCAAACAACTTACTTGGTTATGAGTATGAATGTAATAATAACCGATTTGGTTTGTAAAATTCACCGAGCAAATTTGTTAAAATTACACATCACTCGGTTAATTATACCAACTAACTAAGGTAAATTTTACCCATAAACTTATTTATTTTTACAGAACAATGTTTGCTAAATTTACCCACTTAATCGGTAAAAAATAACAGAGCGAATATGCTAAAATTACACATCACTCGGTTAATTATACCAACTAACGAAGTGTTTTAAGCGTTAAAGCTGATTCCGCTGATACTCAGTGACCGTCTGTGTATTGGTGACGCTCAAATTCACTCAATACATGTATTAAATTTCACAATCTTCTCATTCTTTTCTCAAGTTTCGAAGAAGACAGACCTCGAGCAGTACGTGATTTATAGCATATGAAAAAAAAAAATATTTTTATAAACAATTTCCTTTTGATAATAATTTTGATTAAAAAACAATTTAAAAGTAATAAAATACGGAAAAAAAAACAATAAAGTGCAGTGTTTTTTGTGAAAATAATATGACATACCTAAATTGAAAATGGACGAAAACGTTGAATGCCTCCTGAAAGAGTGGGGCTTGAAAGCCTACATTCCAAAATTTAAAGGTAAGTGAAATTGTGTGCTTTGTTAAACAATTATTTTTAAATTGCATTTATTCAATGCATTATTTTGTAAAAAGTTATTACAAAATTATGCATTGAATATAAATAATCGTGTCAATGAATTGTGTTCGGTTTTTTAACCGAATGAGTTCGTAAAAATTACCCATTTACAGCAGTATGAGTTTGCTATGTTGTGCTAATTAACCGAGTAGATGGGTAGATACAGATTTGCAATTGAGTGAGTGAGTGGACAGTTTTTTTTACCGAATAAATCTGAAAAAATATTTCATTTGCAACAATGAGTTTGCTGTGTTGTAAAAAGAATGCAGTAAATACACTGCAACTGCTGCAAAAGAGTAATTTTTACAAACTCATTTGGAGAAAAAGAACTCACCACTACCACATTAAAATTTGGAGTCACTAAACCTCGAAAAACATAATATTTTTTCTTTATCCTTATCAGAAAACAATAAAACATCCATGGGTTTGTTCACTAAAAATTTAGTGGAATATAAAAATCTCGAATTTCAAAGAAATGAACACAACTCCGATAGTAGCTCATACTAAAACTATCTTTTCAAATGGAAAAAAATATATATGTAGTTTTAAGAAGTCCTTTATAAATTTATGACTTACTAGCTGTGCCCGCGAATTCGTCCGCGTGGAATAGTGACTTTCAGCAGCATTTTTAACTTTTTAGGAAATAAAACTTTTAGCCTAAAAAATGGCGGTATTTCCCAAAAAAAAACATTCATTCCCTATTTCAACACCTTGTAGCCCTGTTTAAAATACTTTTGAGACCGTATAGTTTTTGAATTCCCATTTCCGTTCCCGTGGGAATATAAGGATAAGTATATAGCCTTTATTCTTCCGCATGTTCTAGACCATCTCTGTAGCTAATTTAATAAAATCTGTTTAGCAGTTTAAACGGGAGACATACGAAAAACATACCGACATAGCTACATTCGCATTTTCAATATTAGTAAAGACTCCCGTTCCCGTGGGAATATGGTGACCGTTTTCGTGGGAATATGTAGATAAGTTAAAGTTAATGTTACTCCGGGATTATGGAGCATTCCAACGGTGGAAGAATTTTTGAAATCGGTGCTGTAGTGTAAAAGTTCCCGTATACGTTCCTGCTCCCGTGGGAGTATAGGGAAAAAATATATAGTCTATGTCTTTCCTCAAGTTCTGAGCAATCTTTGTTTAAAATTTCATTTCAATCGGTTTATTAGTTTGGGCGGGAGATGGTAACATAGAACGACGGACAGACAGAGCTCCTTTTACACTTATTATATTAGTAAGGACTCCCGTTCCCGTAGGAATATGTGGATGAATTAAAGTTAATGTTACACAGTGATAGTGTAGCATTCTAACGGTGAAAGAATTTTTGAAATCGGTGCTGTAGTGTCAAAGTTCCCGTATACGTTCCTGCTCCCGTGGGAATATAGGGAACCTTAGGAATATGGGGATGAATTAACTTTTATGTTACTTGGGGATAGTGTAGCATTCTAACGGTGAAAGAATTTTTGAAATCGGGCTGTAGTGTCAAAGTTCCCGTATACGTTCCTGTTTCCGTGGAATATAGGGAACCGTAGGAATAGGGGGATGAACTAGTTTTTATGTTACTCGGGGATAGTGTAGCATTTTAACGGTAAAAGAATTTTTGAAATCGGTGCTGTAGTGTCAAAGTTCCCGTATACGTTCCTGCTCCCGTGGGAATATAGGGAACCGTAGGAATATGGGGATGAATTAGTTTTGATGTTACTCGGGGATAGTGTAGCATTCTAAGGGTGAAAGAATTTTAGAAATCGGTGCTGTTGTGTCAAAGTTCCCGTATACGTTCCTGCTCCCGTGGGAATATAGGGAACCTTAGAATATGGGTATGAATTAGTTTTTATGTTACTCGGGGATAATGAAACATTCTAACAGTGGAAAAGTTTTTGAAATCGGTGCTGTAGTGTCAAAGTTCCCGTATACGTTCCCGTTCCCGTGGGAATTTAAGGATAAATTGTAGCCTATGTGTTATTCTGATGTATAAGCTATATTATTGGAAAGTTTAATTGAAATCCATTCAGTAGTTTTTGCGTGAAAGAGTAACAAACATACATCCACACATACAAACTTTCACGTTTATAATATTAGTAGGATTAGTCATTGAAAAATTGTTTAAAAAAACATATTTGTATAATTATATTAACTTCATTTCTCATCTCTCTTCAAAACATTCATTGAAATAAAGGTTCCATTAACTAACCTAAAATACTACTAAAGATGGCACCACTTTTTGTAAATTATTTCAAAAAATAAATACCATAAATAAATTTAAAATTTTTAAAGTATTACTTTTTCATTTCCTTATTAAATATAATTCATTACTAAATTACTGTTGTTTTTGTTCTATGCGGAGAACTTTTTTTATGTTTCTAAGTCTCTATTAATTTCTTTTAAAGAAATATATAACATTTTTATTTTTGAAATTTAAATTTCAAGATAATTATAAGCTAATAAATTAATGAAATTATTTGCTATTCTACCAATTTGTCGTTAAAAAAACTAACTTAAATAAAATTTATGTTTTAATGTACACATTTTTAATTTTCTAATAAGTGGTCTATTATTATGTAATAGATATTATAAATTGTTAATTTCAAACGCATTTAAATGAGTTGAGGTACACAAAAAATCATACATTTGTATACTTTATTAGACTTAAGAATATTATATTATAAAATAAGAATACAAAATTAATTTTTCTTTAATCAAATAATAAAAAATTGTATATTACTTAAATTTGAAAACTATGTATTTTACTTAATATACAATTTCTAAACAGATTTTCCAGGATACTAAGTATTTTACCAGTACAATTTGTTTTCAACCGAGTAAGTGCAAAGGTAACTTAAACCGAAAAGAAGGGTATTAAAATTCGAGCGAAAAGGGATTTTAAACCGAGCAGGAAAATTTGTACTCGGTTGAAATAACTATTTTACTTGGTTGGAACTACCCTTTCACTCGGTTTGAATTACTCTTTCACTCGGTTGGAGTTATCTCCAACTCGGTTGGAATTACTTTTTCACTAGGTTGGAATTACCGTTTTACTCGGTTAAAACTACATATTTACTGGGTTGAAATTACCCTTTCACTTGGTTAGAATTACCACTTCACTCGGTAAAAATTACCTCTTAGCTCGATAGAAATTACATATTAGCTCGGTTGAAATTACCTTTTTACTCGGTTCAAATAACCGTTAAACTCGGCTAAAATTACTTATTTACTGGTTTAGATTTACCCATTCACCCGGTTCAAATTAGCTTTTTACTGGGTAAACATTACCTATTAGCTTGGTAGAAACTACCCATAAGCTCTGCTGGAATTACCTTTTTACTCGGTTAAATTAAACTATTAACTTGGTTGAAATTACTCATTTAATCGGTTGGAATTACCGACGTACTCGGTTAAAAAAACTTTTTTTTATTTGCAAAAAGGTATTTCCAACCGAGCTAATAGGTAATTTCTACCAAGCTAATGAGTAATTTTAACCCAGTTGGTTGCTAAAGGCAGTTTAGTACTTGCGTTTAATATGTAAAAATTACCTAATAAAGATTTAGTACGAGGTGGCTTAACAGATTTAATGGGTAAGTTTAACCGACTATGTATGCTTAAATAACCTACTTAATAGGTTCCTCTTACAGACTTAAACAGTAAAATTTACAGATTATATATTAATTATTTTATTTGCAAAAAGGTATTTCCAACCGAACTAATAGGTAATTTCTACCAAGCTAATGAGTAATTTTAACCCAGTTGGTTGCTAAAGGCAGTTTAGTACTTGCGTTTAATATGTAAAAATTACCTAATAAAGATTTAGTACGAGGTGGCTTAACAGATTTAATGGGTAAGTTTAACCGACTATGTATGCTTAAATAACCTACTTAATAGGTTCCTCTTATAGACTTAAACAGTAAAATTTACAGATTATATATTGCTAAAAACTACCCACGAAATGGATATTTATTTCAGGACAGCCGAGTAACTAATTTTTTTGAGAGTTTCAGAGAGTTTGCAGGCACTATATTAATAGTATCACTGTGTTAATTTTACACGAGATTTTGTAATTTTTACACGTTTTTTTTCTGCATGTACACATAAATAATATTTTTTTTGTGTAAAGTATCTTTTCGTGAAGTAAAATAATACTTTTTCGACGATAAATATATATGATAAAGTGGTTATATTTCGGTGAATTTTAATTATTTTAATAATTAATAAAAAAATTAAAAAAAAAATTAATTATGAAGCAATGCCTATATCTATCTGCTACCAGAATGAAATGTTAAAAAAAACTCAAAAATTCGAAAATTTAGACTTTTTCTACGCATTCTATTGTTTTGGGCAGAATATCCGAAAAACGTAGTTTTAAAAGCATTAAAATTTTGCTTCGTCTGCGATATATATTCAAAAAAAGGATAAGGATGGTTTAGTACTCATGCCTCCTATTTGCACCCCCTTATTTAATAGCACTCTGCGGTTATCCTTTCATAACGCCCTATTTGAGTTCCTTAAAAATGACATAATCAATAGACTACAGTATGACGATGTGGCTGCATACCTAAGTGCTTCGATATCAACTCCAGCAAAACTTCCCTTCGTCGAAGCCGATAATAGCTCATCAAAGAAGAACGAAAGAGAAGTGAACTCAGCAAACTCCAGTATTAATTCCAGCCCGAACTACCATTGCATTATTTTCATAACTTTTCCCCCTAGTAATACAGCTAAATATTTTCAACTGTGGAATTCTCCTTCCTTAAACCCAAGTATTTTGTCCTTTTATAAAAATTAAAGAAAAAAACTTTACCAAAGGAATTCTTTTGACATGCTAATATAATTATAGAATGTCAACTCATGTCAATTTGTATGGCGAATTTGTTCCACAACTACAGCATATCAGAGAACCTAGGTAAGTTAACGGAATTAAGCGGATGTTAAGAGAGTAATTTCTTTGCGTTTGGTCTAGTTCTAGTGAGTTTTATATTTTTTTTAATAGTGAGTTGTTGTGTCCTTAAAAATTAAGAAATTTAGTTTTTCGAAAATTTGGGTGAGTTATCAATTTTTCTTTGTTCATATAAGAAAAAGGGAAATAAGAATTCAAATTGAATTTTAAAAAAAAAAACATATCAAAACGTATTTAAGAAAAGTAATTACAATCGCGATAGATGATTTAAAAAAAGATTTTATTGTTTGAACGGTTGATTAGGCCTGACTTCTTACTCATTCCATAATTCTATCAATGCCTTAATTCCATTCATTAGTGTCAGCAAAATTGCACATTCGTTTTGGGTGTCCAATTACGAGTGCCCAAAAAGAATGCGTGTGCTTACATTGTTATATGATAATGAACTTAGGGGCCGTCCATAAAATACGTCACACAAAAATTAAGCTTTTTTTTTATTTTAACTTTTTGTATTTCTCAATATAAAAATTGTTAGAACAATCAAAGTTACAAAAAATATTGATATTACTGAATAGTGTACATTTTTATGAAATTTAAGTAAGTTTATACTTTCTAGGTTTACAAAGTTTTTCAGAGTAATTTCTTCAAAATTTAATTCTTTTGTAAAATTATACTTTATGTTTTCGTTATTAAAAAATCTACTTACATGTTGAATATTCATATTGCCAAATGTTTGGTTTAGTATTTCTATTGAGCAATTATTATTAAAAACAATTAGGTAATTTCCACTTCATTTCATTTCATTTAAATCTTTATTCAAAAAATGTACATTAGTTTGAACTTATGTATGTAGGTATAAAGCTAAAGTTACATTTAAGAATAAGTAGTGATAAAAATTTCCATATTTATATGTAAAAGTGTAGTATATCACTTCTGTGAATTTATACAAAATTTAAATTATAACAAAATAATAATTCAATGTAATTCAAATAATTTTTTTTGCAAAATTTATTAATGTGGGGTGAACGTTATTATATATTATATATATAGTTTATATTTATTTTTTATTTTTTATTTTTTAACTATTTAATAGCTTGCTTCTGAAGTGAGTAGTACGAAAAGAAGGGATATTTACTTGTGCTAAAGAATTGCTTCGCAAACTACGTGCATGAGTCAAAGGACTTTGAAAGTAACCACTTTTAATGAAAAATATTTTTAAAACCTTAAGGTAATATAAATGTTTTACTGGAAGGACATTCAAACTTCTAAATAGCAATATTGAAGAGCTTCTACGATTTGCAGCTGATAGTAAACGAATAACTTTTTTTTGTAACACAACAAGGCATTGAAGATTGGTAGCAAAGGTCCCTACCCAACAAGAGATACCATATTGTAGTCTAGAATGAAAAAGTGCATAATAAACCGTCTTTAAGGAATTACTACTCAAGAACTTCTTAAGATGGTAGATGTAACGAAGAGATATTCGAAAATGTTGTTTCAGATAAGAGATGTGATCTAACCAATTTCAATTTTGATCAATAATCACACCTAAATACTTAAACTTTTCCACAACTTCAATTTTGAAACAAGACGATCCGCAAATTGAATCATCCTTATAACTGATTCCATCATTAAATGGTATGCAAGAACAGTCTTTACAACGGATCTTACTGCATGTTAAGGAGTGAAAGCAAAAATCTAAATCAGGAGGATCCTTTAAAGATAGGCTAAAAAACATTAGTTTCGTTTTGCAACTTATCATTAACTTGTGTGCCATGAACCATAAACCTAATAATCTAATATCATGGTTAATGTCAGCAACCAAATTAAGTGGACTGGACGAGGTATATGCAATCCCTAAGTCGTCAGCAAAAGCTGTTATTTTATCTAAAAACCTTGCGAGAAAAGGGAATCAATAAAGATTAAAAAAAATATTGGGCCGAGGACAAAGCCTTGGGGAACACCTTTGTTGATAAACAGGATGCTACTAAGATGATCATCAATTCTCACTAACTGTCTTCTATCCTTGAGGTAAGATGAAAACCAACTTAACATAAAGCTTCGAAAACCAGCAAGATATAACTTACTCAAAAGGATGTTATGGTCAACCATGTCGAATGCCTTCGTAATGTCGACGAAAAGACCTGCACATTATTTTTTTTTTTTTTGTCCAATCCTTTATATATAATACATACTACTAAAAGCTAAAAGGGCATCCTCAGTGGAGAGCCGTTCTCTAAAACCGTATTGAGCAGCATTAAAGTAGTTTATTTTCCTTAGGTAACTCAGCATTCTATCCTTAACAGCTTTTTCAAAAACTTTTGAAATGGATGAAAGCAAGGACATTGGCCTATAGTTATTTTTATCTTTTCTTATTCCCTTTTTAAAAAGAGGTAAAACATAGGCGCATTTCAATTTGTCAGGAAAAGTTCCTGAACAAATACTTAAGTTAAAAAGATAAACCAGTATGTCGACAATATAAAGCGCAGTTCTTTTAATGGTTTGATTTGACACATTATCAAACCCAACAGAGTTAGAGTTATCTAAAGAATAAATCAATTTCAAGACTTCGGAGCCTGTAATTGGTTCGAAAAAAAAGCTTCTAGAAAAGTTTGTACTCTCAACTACGTCAGAGTGCATTAGACATGCATTATTATCGACCATAGTCGATGACTTATCACCAACAGAAACGAAAAAGTCATTAAAAATGTTAGCTACCACTGTTTGATCAGCTATATCCTGGCCATCTATCGATAGAGCAATGGAATTAGATTTGTCTTTTTTATTTCTGTTTGTTATACAATTTATTATCTCCCATTCTTTTCTAGAATTACCCATAGCATTTTGAAACTTGTTGTGGAAATAATTATCGCGACATGATTTCGCTTCACATTTTACCTTTTTGCATAGTTTCTTAAACCTTTTCTTTAAACTTGGATTAGAAAGATTTTTGTAACATTTTTTTCTTAATTTGTTTTTCAGTTTTGTTTTAGTTTTATTTTACGATCATCACACTTATTTATTATTTCAACATTATTCATATTTTTACAGAGCATAGTGTAATCGTCTAATGATTTTATTTCGATTAGGCTATTTTTTCAATTTACAGTTGTTATGAGATATGCAGTTGCTAAGTTTTATAAGTTCTTTTTCATATAAAATGTTTCCTTTATATTCATATCTTGTTTCATTCATTTCTATAATAAATTGGTCTTTGATTATTATTTCTTGATTATTTTCTGTAGGGATTGCTGTTATGAGTTTGAAATCTACTAGTTTGTAGGTACTCGGGATTTTCATGTCTGTAATGATTCTATTTTGTTCGTATCTTAAAACTCCTATTTTTGCGTTTCTAAGTTTGTAAATGTCTAAACCTGTTTCTTTCATTTCTTCTGTAGTAATTATGCTTGGGTGAATTAAACCTAATCTTATTTGAGCTATGGTATCTACAATTTGATTCAGTTTGACTTCCAAAAAGCGTAACTTTAATATTTGATCAGTCTTAAGTTGTTGTCCTATAATTCGTTTCTCATTTCCTGTTAATTCTTTGTATGCCTGGATTAGCTGTTTTCTATCTGTTTCTATAATATTCTTGAGGTCAAAAATTGTGTCATTAAAATGTGAATTTATTTTAATCTGGTTGTTTAAGTTAAAAACTGGGTTACTATCGTTCTCTTTTATTGTTTTCAAGTGTTCTTCTATTTCTTGTCTGTCGATATCGTCCATTGTTCCGAATAGCCACTTTTGTGCTGTGCCTTTAATATTTATAAGTCCTAGTCTTTTTCTTATTTTTACTAGTCCTATTGCCTTAAGTTTCGCTTGTATGTTCTCTACCATTTTTCTTATCGTCCAGTCGTTTCCTATTTGAAGATTTTTTACATTTCCTTTAATAGAATTAAAAGTTTGTTCTAGGTCGTCCGTGTTTATGATATGCAGTATTGTCCTTGTATTTTCTATCAATTCGGTCTGTCCCATTCCCATGTTAATAGTGACTGTTAAGGTCGCCGCAACTGGTGTCATCCGTATGGTTAGTGCGTATACAAAAATTGTCATCTGCAAATATGCGAGGGCGTTTAATGTCAATAGGATGTTCCCTTCCTAGTTTTTTAAATCTGTATCTACTATAGTATCTGTATATGTAGGTTCGTTTTTGTAATAGTTTCTTTTGTAGTTCTTAATTGGTACTATCTGCCTGTTTTCAATATTTATCTCCCTGTTTTTGTTAAGTTTTTCGGTCCCATTTGCTTTTTCCGTCATAATTTGTTTTCTTAGAGTGGCTATGTATGCAAGCATTGCTTCATTTGGAGATGTTTTGAGTGTGGAATGATATCTGTCATTATAATTCTTAACTGCTCTATGAACTTTCTGAACTGATGTCAAATCTAACTTCCTCATTGAAACTAATTTTTCCTGAAGTGTAGAGTGAAATCTTTCAACATCACTTATTACCTGTATGTGTGTTGGGCTTAGTAAGGTGAAGGTGAATTTCTTGTTGGTTAAAAAATTCTTTAAGATTCTCTGCTTGGAATTCATTATCGGCTATAATTTACTTTGGTTTACCAAATTTGGAAATGTGTTCTTCTATTGTTTCAATTCTCTTGATCCAGTTTCTATTTGGTAAACGATAAGCGTAAGCTTTCTTTGTTTGTTTGTCTATTAAAGTGAGAAATGGTTGTTTCATGAAATAAAAAATATCAATGTGTAAAATGGGAGCGGGTCGAAATGCTGTATTTTAAAATGCTGTATGGTCAAAATACTGTATTATACTGTATGATACTGTATGTTCATAATACTGTATGGTTAATATACTGTAATTCAAAATACTGTATTTCAAAATACTGTATGATCAAAATACTGTAGTTCAAAATTCTGTATGCCAAATTGCTGTATATGAGCTGTATCTCAAAAATCTGTCTGTAAAAATACTGTATTTTTGCATAATTCCATTCTTAAACTTCCATTCCTTTACTTGTTTTCCCTATCGATACATTAATTTTGAAGCAAAATAACATTTAACATTTAACATTTAAATTTGCACAAACCTTTAAACATCTACTGAATGCATGAACGCGTGCTAGTTTTGACAGATTAATTTGTCTGTTGCAATTGCTCATGCAGTTGTTGATTGTGATCAAAACAATTCATTTTAACATGTGAGAGAGATACATACATATAATCAAGAAGGAGAAAGTGAAATAGAGAAAAAAGACGAAGATATCAGTTCTTGTTTTAATTAATTCAAAGACTAATGAATTATCATAGGTACATGTAATTGTTCAAGGAAGTATATTAGATTATTATGGTAAAGAAAAATTGTTGTTGTTTTCAAAATTCTGTATTTGAAATTGCTGTAATTAGGCTGAAAAATAAAAATTGTTTTGAGAATGTAAAAAAGTGCCGGCACTTTTTTACATTCTCAAAACAATTTTTATTTTTCAGCCTAATTACAGCAATTTCAAATACAGTATTTTGAGATACAGTATTTTGAGATACAGTAATTTGACTTACAGTAATTTGACCATACAGTATTTTGAACATACAGTATTTTGAAACACAGTATTTTGAGGTACAGTATTTTAAATACAGTATTATGACCCATACAGTATTTTGACCCTAACCCGTGTAAAATTTCGTTCGGTCTTGTTGGTGTTTCACTAATTTCGAATTCCTTTTTTATTGAGTGTCTTTCGTATTTTGTTTCTATACAAGATTTGCAATTATTTATAACTTTAGTGATTTCTCTGAATATTTGTAGATACTAAATTTTATTTTTTAAGCTGTGATATGTCTCGACTGGTGCAGTGCATTAAGGCCAGCGGCAATAAGACCCGTTGGTCTTAATTCCTCTTTGTTTTGGATGTTAGACCCACGGGGCTTATTTCCATGATGAAATGGCAGTAAGAGCCGCGGACCTTAGTTCCTTTTTCTGCAAACTCAAATATCATTTCGTAATGGAGAGTAGTCTCATCGTTTGCACTTTAATTTATTTTCAATACGAATAAACTGGCACAGGGACGTAACTCCACTAGACATAAGTTCATGCTCTGATTGTGGATTATGACGTATCAAAAAGGAACTAACGTCCATAAAAAATATCTATGGAACTATGCATCATATAGTATACTAGCTGACCCGCCCAGCGTTGCTCGGATCTAAGTTATTTAAAAAAATTGTCAGGAACACCCGCTGGACTAAGCTGAAAATAGCCGGAAAGTTTCTATATAAAATATAAATGTTAATGGTAGATGGCCCTTATCACTAAGGGGTATGAAAAATAGATAGTAGCCTATTCTCAGACCTACTGAATATGCGTATAAAATTTGGTAAAAATCGGCCAAGCCGTTTCGGAGGAGTTCAAATTCGAACACCGTGACACGAGAATTTTATATATATGATGATGATATTTAGTGCCGTCAGTTCGCGCGAATTTCTTAAGTTCAACCACAAGCCCGTATTACCCGGAGGCAAATTTTGTTCGCTTTGCTTTTTACTCACGGATAAAATAATGAAGCTAAAAACGAAGCGGAAAAAATTTTCTCAAGGGAGTATGGATGTGTGGTGTAAAAATAAAAATTCGCGCGAATTATTTTCTCCGTGAGTAAAAAGCGAATCGAAGCGAACGAAATTTCGCTTCGGGTAGTACGGGCTTGTGGTTGAACATAAAAGATTCACACGAACAGACCAGGAGGAAGTAGCTAAGAGCAAAACAAACATTAAGAAAGTAGATTTACTTATTATTTGCGCATAAGAAAGTGGACTGAGTTTCCATCATCCTATGCCACGAAGTGGGAGACAACGTGAGCTATGAATTCATATCCATGCAAAGCTGAAATATGTGCTCAAATTTAGGAGCTCTGTTTTTCGGTACCTCAATATGTGTTTCCTTCAAATAAAAGGAAACTAGAATATACATGTAAGTTTGTTGCCATCTAACATACAAACTTAGCCACCATTATGACTACATTTGCCACATCTCGTACTTTGATAAAAACTACTTGCTTTATTAATAACTAGTGTAAATGATTTTACTTTTCAATTATTAGTATTTTGTTTTGATATATAATTTTTCATTCGTTTTCAATTGTTCAAGAAGTTGGGTTACAGAACCCTAAGCCGACATAATTGTTGATTTAGGTAATTAAAAATTATTGTTAAATTACTTTATTAATCTATAATTAAATTATAATAGTTCTGTTCTACATCAACTTGTGTCGTTATTGACCTATTGGATTAATTAAAACCATATAAGTTTCAAGCTATAAAAACTGAAACTTACAAATCACCAATTAAGATGGAAAACCTCAAGGTTAAATTCTGTTTGTCTTCCGAAGCTTGGGAAAACAAAACTACGGTTAACGTGAAAACCATTCAAATTTTGGGCCAAGAGGAAATTTTTTCTTTTCCAATTGAGAATCAACCAATCCAAAAGCATATTGAATTGGCGAAACTGTCTATTATCAAAGGAGCAGTGAAGAGCCTAAATACAAGAGGAAAATTTAGAAATATTACCATTACACTAAAGAAAGAGTTGCAAAGTTCATACTTGGATGAAGAAGGTAATGTAGTCTTTTGTGGTTATTATTTAGAGGCAATAGATTTTTCCCCCCAACGCACTTCCAATACCCCTTTACCAAATATCGAAAATCACATCCGATCTATTTCAAATAATATGATGCTAGAAAAATTTTCAAGTAAAAATCACGGTTGTGTATTGACTATCGTGAGTTAAATAAAATAGTTGTCCCCGAAGGTCAACCATTCCCTCGAATTGATGATCTTGTTGTTCGTGTAGGAAAGTGTGTTTACTTTTCCAAACTAGACATCAATTCAGCCTTCTGGTCTATTCCTTTGCGGGCTAAAGATAAATACAAAACCGCTTTTGTGACACACCATGGACATTGGCAATGGGCATGCTTACCTTTCGGCCTAAAATCAGCTCCTGCTATATTTCAAAGAATTTTATCAAGTATAATAAGAAATAACAACCTGGATTCTTTTGCTATAAATTATATAGATGATATATTGATTTTTTCGAATAACTATTCTGATCATTTGCAACACATTAAAAGAACGTAACAGGTTTTACAAGAGCAAGGTTTAAAGTTAAATACAAATAAATGTTGTTTTGCACAAAGAGAAGTTACTTATTTAGGACATCGAATATCAAATAATAGCATTAAGCCGATTAATGATAATTTAATAGCTTTAAAGGATTTCCCTGAACCAAAAACCAGGAAAAATATAAGACAGTTCCTGGGCAAAGTGAATTTTTATTTAAAATACATTCCCAGGTCGGCAATGACTTAAGAACCTTTACATAACCTCTTACGAAAAAATTTAAAATTTGTATGGTCAGATGAATGTAAAAAAAGTTTTGAAGAAGTTAAAGAATATTTATGCACAACGCCTGTCTTAGCGATATTCGACCCA
Organism: Melanostoma scalare; assembly: GCA_949752695.1. NCBI lineage: Eukaryota > Metazoa > Arthropoda > Insecta > Diptera > Syrphidae > Melanostoma > Melanostoma scalare. The sequence continues at coordinate 62,878,415 of OX456986.1, read as the reverse complement.
AATAAACCAATATGCATCTATACGGATGCTAGCATAGAAGGTGTTGGTGCAATTTTAAAACAACCTCAAGAAGATGAATCTGTTAAGCCGGTGTTTTATTTCTCACGAAAACTTAATAAATCTCAGAAAGCAAAAAGAGCAATATATATTGAATGCTTTGCAATAAAAGAAGCAATATTGTACTGGCAATATTATTTAATAGGCCAAAGATTCAAAATATTCACTGATCATGAACCATTGCGAAATTTTAATATAAAGAAAGAACTGCAAAGACATAGAATTACTACACATTTTAAATTTCATCTCACAATTTGAATTCGAAATTCAATATAATCCGGGTATAAACAATACAGAAGCTGATTGTCTTTCGAGAAATCCAGTCCTTTCCGAAGAAAATGATAATTATAAATCACAAATAAAAATAGTGAATTATTTAACAGTACAAAACATACTAGAAAATCAAAAACAGTTAAAATTTGATAAATACTGTAAAATAAAAAATAAAATTATATACAGAACTTTAAATAAAAGAGAAAAAGTATGGTTAACAGAGGACTATGGTATCACATTACTCAAGAAAATACATGATTCGCATGGTCATATTGGTGTTAAGCAAATGATATTAACAATTACACGAACATTTTATTTCAAAAATATGCACAAACACATTAAAATCATTTGTAAGACTTGTGAAACATGTATAAAATATAAAACAAGAGTTGGTAATTTTAAAGCTCCATTATCGCAGTTAGGTCCAGCATCGGTTCCATTAGAGATAGTATCATTAGATACAATAGGAGGTTTCACCGGAAATAGATCCCCAAAAAAGTATTTGCATTTGATGGTAGATCAATTTACACGTTTCGCATTTATTTCTACGTCGAAAACACAGTCAGCGAGAGATTTTATAAATCTTGTCAAGTTAACTGAGAAAAAAGGCGACATTAAAACGATTTTTACTGATCAATATCCTGGTATTAATTCCTCGGAATTCAAAAATTATTTAAAGCACAAAAACATAAATTTGATTTTCACAGCAATAGACTGTGCATTTTCTAATGGACAGAATGAGCGAACCAACCAAACTTTAGTAAATAGAATTCGTTGCAAGATATATGAAAATAAAAATAAGCCTTGGTCAGTGATTGCTGAACAGTGTATTTCCGATTATAACAATACCATTCATACTTCGACGGGTTTCTCTCCCAATTATTTGTTAACAGGTAAGGATGACACAATTATCCCAACGGAATTAAATAAAAATACGCTGGAAAACTTAAATTTTAATAGATCTGTAGCAATACAAAATTCTAACAGATCGCATAATATAAACAAAAAGTATTATGACAAACACACTAAAGACATTGAATATAAAGAAAATGATTTAGTTTATATTCAAACTGGTAGCAAACTGAATAGAAATAAATTAGATCCTGTTCGAATAGGTCCTTTCAAGATTAAGAAAAAGATATCCAACTCCATTTACGAGATTGACTTTGGCAGAAAAAAGAGAGACTTGAACATTTTTCATAAAAGCAAGATGATTCTTTATTCTTCTTATCCATACGAATTCTCTCGGGGAGGGGGGATGTAAGTTTGTTGCCATCTAACATACAAACTTAGCCACCATTATGACTACATTTGCCACATCTCGTACTTTGATAAAAACTACTTGCTTTATTAATAACTAGTGTAAATGATTTTTGTTTTCAATTATTAGTATTTTGTTTTGATATATAATTTTTCATTCGTTTTCAATTGTTCAAGAAGTTGGGTTACAGTACCCTAAGCCGACATAATTGTTGATTTAGGTAATTAAAAATTATTGTTAAATTATTTTATTAATCTATAATTAAATTATAATAGTTCTGTTCTACATCAACTTGTGTCGATATTGACCTATTGGATTAATTAAAACCATATAAGTTTCAAGCTATAAAAACTGAAACTTACATACATTTAGCTCATACACTATGTTCTTAATCCTTTCTAAGAAGGAAAACTTATTTTAAGATGCCATGTGCATCAGACTCATATAAATGCTGCTTCAAAATGGCAACAAAAGACATGGGCCTAAATTCTTTTCTTTGGTGGGTCTTATTGCCTCTTCAAAGTGGAAAAAAAGCCCGTGGGTGTTATTTAAATTTTTTTGAGCAATAAAACCCACGGGTCTTCTTGCCGCGGGGCTTATTGCACTGCACCGTCTCGACTATACCACTGTGAATGCTTTCTTTTATGTGATATGATGGGATTTGTTTGTGAAGTTCTTCTACTGTTCGTATTTCTTTTGCTCTAATGGTTGCTTTTATGAATTTTATTTCTCTACTAGCTGTGCCCGCGACTTCGTCCGCGTGGAATAGTAACTTTCAGCAGCATTTTGAACTTTTTAGGAAATAAAACTTCTGGCGGTATTTCCAAAAAAAAAACATTCAACCCCTATTTCAACACCTTGCAGCCCTGTTAAAAATACTTTTGAGACCGTAGTTTTTGAATTCCCATTTCCGTTCCCGTGGGAATATAAGGATAAATATATAGCTAATTTAATAAAATCTGTTTAGCAGTTTGAACGGGAGACATACGAAAAACATGCCGACATAGCTACATTCGCATTTTCAATATTAGTAAAGACTCCCGTTCCCGTGGGAATATGGTGACCGTTTTCGTGGGAATATGTAGATAAGTTAAAGTTAATGTTACTCCGGGATTATGGAGCATTCCAACGGTGGAAGAATTTTTGAAATCGGTGCTGTAGTGTAAAAGTTCCCGTATGCGTTCCTGCTCCCGTGGGAATAAAGGGAAAAAATATATAGTCTATGTCTTTCCTCAGGTTCTGAGCAATCTTCGTTTAAAATTTCATTTAAATCGGTTTATTAGTTTGGGCGGGAGATGGTAACATAGAACGACGGACAGACAGAGTTCCTTTCACACTTATTATATTAGTAAGGACTCCCGTTCCCGTAGGAATATGTGGATGAATTAAAGTTAATGTTACACAGGGATAGTGTAGCATTCTAACGGTGGAAGAATTTTTTAAATCGGTGTTGTATATATTGAGCCGTAGGAATATGGGCATGAATTAGTTTTTATGTTACTCGGGGATAGTGTAGCATTCTAACGGTGAAAGAATTTTTGAAATCGGTGCTGTAGTGTCAAAGTTCCCGTATACGTTCCTGCTCCCGTGGGAATATAGGGAACCGTAGGAATATGGGGATGAATTAGTTTTGATGTTACTCGGGGATAGTGTAGCATTCTAACGGTGAAAGAATTTTTGAAATCGGTGCTGTAGTGTCAAAGTTCCCGTATACGTTCCTTCTCCCGTGGGAATATAGGGAACCGTAGGAATATGGGGCTGAATTAGTTTTGATGTTACTCGGGGATAGTGTAGCATTCTAACGGTGAAAGAATTTTTGAAATCGGTGCTGTAGTGTAAAAGTTCCCGTATACGTTCCTGCTCCCGTGGGAATATAGGGAAAAAATATATAGTCTATGTCTTTCCTCAGATTCGGAGCAATCTTTGTTTAAAATTTCATTTAAATCGGTTTATTAGTTTGGGCGGGAGATGGTAACATAGAACGACGGACAGACAGAGTTCCTTTCACACTTATTATATTAGTAAGGACTCCCGTTCCCGTAGGAATATGTGGATGAATTAAAGTTAATGTTACACAGTGATAGTGTAGCATTCTAACGGTGAAAGAATTTTTGAAATCGGTGCTGTAGTGTCAAAGTTCCCGTATACGTTCCTGCTCCTGTGGGAATATAGGGAACCGTAGGAATATGGGGATGAATAAGTTTTTATGTTACTCGGGGATAATGAAGCATTCTAACAGTGGAAAATTGTTTGAAATCGTTGTTGTAGTTTCTAAGTTCCCGTATACGTTCCCGTTCCCGTGGGAATTTAGGGATAAATTGTAGCCTATGTGTTATTCTGATGTATAAGCTATATTATTGGAAAGTTTAAGTAAAATCCATTCAGTACTTTTTGCGTGAAAGAGGAACAAACATACATCTACACATACAAACTTTCACGTTTATAATATTAGTAGGATTATTGCTAAATAATTCTATCAGTAATTTTTGAATTTTATGAAATTCTTCGTAGGAAAGTTCTGTGAAAATACCTGTTATTCCTGGTTTTATACATCGTCTTAGTAGATCTGAATAGTATTCCTTAGTTTTAGTCATGTTTAAGTAAAAAATTCTTCTCTTGTCTATGATTTCAATCTCTCTTTCTGTTTCATTAACAAATATTAGTTGTGTTCTGTACTTGTAAACTATTGTTTCTTTAATTGGAATGTGATCAAGAAGTTGCTCTTCTTTCGAATGTGCAGTTGCAATAACAGATAGGTTTTTAATTGACATCTCTTCGGTATTATTCTTCTCTATCTCCTCTTTTGGAATTCTTGATAGAAAATCTGCCACTTTGTTCTCCTTACCTGTAGTTTTAGAAGCCACCTTTGGTTTCTCTGACTAAACTCTTTGCCGTTATATTTCTTATTTAAATATTTAATAGGTTTTGATGATCTATTATAACAGTAAATCTCGTACCCTATAAATATGGTCTATAGTACGTTATTGTACGTTATTTATAGGCGGCGTACCCCACAGGCGGATCACTAGTGTGAAGCAGAAAAGTGGGAGAGTTGTGATCGCTTCAAGATCACTACTAGTAACGCCGGAAATGGAAAGAAGAAGAAGAAGAAGTACGTTATTGCCCAAACTATATTGCTAAAAATTCTTTGTCCGTTACTGAATACTTCGTCTCATGGTCATTTAAGGTACGGGATACGTAACAAACTGGTTGATCTTCTTGTGTCAACACTGCTCCAATCGCATAGTTACTTGCGTCTGTATAGACGGAAATGTGTTTTTGGAAGTTAGGGAATTTCAAAATTGGGTGTTTGATAATATTACGTTTTAAAGTCTCAAAAGCTTGAATATATTCCGGATCATGTAAGTTGACTTTGGAATCTTTTTTCAAATACTTAATCATGGGATTTGCTATTTTGGTATAATCCTTGACAAATTTTTGATAAAAACCTGTAGCTCTTAGAAACGATTTTATTTGTTTCTCGGTTTTCGGAATCTGATATTCTTCGATACACTTAGTTTTCTTCGGATTTGGTTTCATGCCTTATGCTGCGAGGACATGACCTAAGAATTCTGTGTTCTTTTTCATGAAAGAGCACTTGTCAAACTGAATTTTTAAGTTGTGTTGAGACAATTTTAAAAAAATAAAATTTAAGGAGTGAATGTGTTCCTTGAGGCTCGTTGAGAAAATTAAGATGTCATCTAAATAGACGACACAAATTTGGTTTATGTAGTCTCGAAGAATGTTGTTCATTAGCCTTTGAAATGTGGCTGGGGCATTCTTGAGTCCAAAAGGCATTCTAAGATATTCATAGAGGCCATTGGGTGTCACAAATGCTGATTTTGGAATATCGGCGGGATGAACTTTAATTTGGTGGTAACCTTTCGCAAGGTCGATTGATAATAAAATATTGTTCTCTGCCGAGCTTATCAAGAATACTATCGATGTTTGGGAGTGGATATTTTTCATTGATAGTTATTTCGTTCAATTTCCTGTAATCTACACAAAGGCGAAAATTTTGCTCTCCCGAATTGTCTAATTTTTTCGCTACTACAACAATGTTGGATGATTATGAATAGATTTCCTAATAATATACCTTGACTTTCCATCTCTTCAACTTGTCTTTTACCTTCCTCCTCATGTTTATGTGGGAGCCTATAGATTTTTGAATGTATAGATTGATCTATAATGGTTTTTATCTCATGCATGATCGTGTCTGTATTAGTCAGTTGATCACCATCAAGATAAACCAAATTTCTTAATTTTTTTAATAATGATTTTATTTCTTTATTTTCTTCCGCGTTTAGATGACTTAAGTCTAGTTCTTTTCCTTCTCCGATAAGTTCGAAACAATCAAAGGCTGTTAACGTCTTTTCGGAGTATAATCGAATTATTGTATTATTTTTTAGTATAAGATATTTTCTGTCGGGTTTTAACAATTTTACAAAGTACGTCAATGCCTATAAGAATATCGTAGGGCTTCGCACCTAAATCCCTCTTATACCATCTTGTAGCAGTTCTTTGATCTTCATTAAATTCTTCTGGGATCTTGGTAAAGATTCTTTCCAGTACCTCATCCGTTGTATTGTTACTTGTTTTAAGCTGCATTTTTATTTTGTCGTATATCTTAAACCTACTGCAATCTACTGAGCTAGAATTTATAATGCTCATGGTTGAACCCGTATCTAAAAGTGCTTTATATTTTCTACTATCAATTGTTAAATTTAAAAAAATCTGGTTCCCGAGGCTCAATTGAGAAAAAACTCAACATTGTGAATTTCTTCATTTCTAGTTTCAACCTGATTTATTGACATTGGTGCTGGGTGTTTTATTGCGTTTCTTATTTGTCCTGACGGATTAAAAACTGGTTGGGGATTGTTATACCGGGATGTTTGCCCATTCTGACATTGCCCTGACGTCTTCCTAAAATCTTCTTGGGGGTTCCCATTTTGTTGAAAATTATTTGTCTGCTTGAATGGGTTAAAATGTCCCGAATGATTGAAATTAGATTGGAAATTGTTATTTTGTCTCTGAGACTTATGATTGACATAATTGCTGTTTTGGTCTGATGCGCTTTAATAATCATTCGATCTATCTTGTGGTATGTATTGTCTGTTTGTTCTGAAATCTATTTGTATATTCCCTTCATCGTACCCTACTTTCTTTAACTTTATGGATATCATAGATATCTCGAATGTCCTTGACAAATGTTCAATGATCAATCGCTTTACTTTACTGACTATTAATACATATTAATTATTTTTAACCACAGCTGAATTATTTTCGTATGTCGCAAATGCGTTGACTTCCCTAATTAAAAATTCAACTTTGTTGCTTAAGTCTAATATTGAACTTACTTTAAGGTAGGTTATTTTGTTTGCGATTTCCTTGAAACTTGTTGTTGGACGGAAGTGCTGCTTTAGTAAATTTTTTGTTTCCTCCCATGTTATGGATCAGTAGTTCTTTGGCCCTTCCTGTCACCTTAGAATTGTAGATGGCTCTCTATATTTCACATAGATTTTCGCAAATTTTTTTACAAGATTTTGCGTGATTTAAAACAATTTTCATAGTTAATGTGTAGTACCTTGTACCACCAAATAAATATTAAAAGTGAATGCTAAAACCTTTTACTCAGCCTTAAACTTTGGAATTGTACTTAGCACAGAAGTACGTGCGACCCAGTCGTGCCCATTTTTTTCGCTCTCATGATGATTAGATTTCTCTATCTAATTTTCTCCTGGCAGTAGAATAAACATTATTACTTTAAAGATACGTTTTCAATTGTTGAATTTAAAGCAAAGCCAATCACTGTCTTTCCTTTATTCATTGCTAGGCTGTGAACATAGACTGCCTGTCTGTCAACTTTTTCTTGGAGAAATTTAACTTAATTTTAACATCCAAATGGTACACACTTACCACTCACGTCTACAGCCTTCAAATATATATCAGAAGAGTACTGCACTAAACTTGAGTCAAGAGTGCCTTCATAATAATTGTGCTGTTGTGCAATCTGCCTTAATGGGTCTGTTGTAGTTTTCATTTTTGTGTTTCCACTGTCAAAAATTTGTCGTGCCACCTGTGGTGTGCACACACATTTTGAGACATTATGACTCTCAAGTACTTTCTCAAACTGTCCTTGACGTTCACCCAGGAAGGAATATAAATTTTTTGGTGGAAATTAGTTAAATGATAGCAACAGACACGTAGCAGAACTTTTTAAGTGGTGCGTTCTTCCCTTCTGTTGTGAATTCATTTTTGCAGTCAACTGCATTGCGCCAGAACGCTTCTATAATGATGTTTGATGGCACCCGCATGCATGATGCGAATTTGAGCCTCTTACCCTGAAAAATAATAAGTCTAAAATAATGGCATCTGTTCTCCCAGTCCAAACGCTGCGCTGGTGGCATAATTAATAGCAAATTACATATCAGGTGATTTGCATTTAAGCGGACTCACTCAGCCACGCAATTTGCCTACCAAAAAGCTTTTCCCTGAATGTCCACCACAGTGTGTTCGTTGAATTTGGCAGATGTTGGTGGCTATGGCTATTAACATGCGTTATGCGTAGCATACAAAATAAAACAAGATACGAACACAGCAAAGTATACATACATATACATCCCTGTGATAAACACTGAAAGGAATTAGCTGGAAGATAGTATCAAATGATAGGCTCGAGGGCAATTTCGACTGCAAGGCTTTTTTTGATTGTAGATATTGGTTGGTGTAACACCGCAGTTGAGTAATTTCAGTGGAAAAAATCGGTGTAGGCTGCTGTTGGTCCGTTTAACATCATTTTGCATTTCTGATAAGAAAAGGTTTCCTATTGGTCAATCTTAAATGAGCTTATTGCAGTCGTTTCAGCATTGTATATAAATACTATAGTATTATTATATGCAGACTTTTGGACTGGTGGCGAACCTACATCTTTTCTCCTGTCCAACCTAGCAGTCTCCGTTCCCAGATATTGGTTTCATCATTTTCTGTACAAAAGTCAATGCTTAAAAAAAAAAAACTTTTCAAGAAGATTACACAGCTGCAAAAGCTCCTCGAGATGTTATCCCATACCTCGTTTCCACTTAGAATTGAATCACACTTCAATTCGAATTAGTGCCAGTGTATACCTACATCGAATTGAAATAGGATTACCCGATCCGATACAGCTCTTGTAGCTGGATCGATTCAAAAGTGTGTGTTTTATACCTAGATTACTCGATTCAGTGGGTAAGTAGATACCTGCATCGAAATCTGAATCATAATCCGATTCGATTAACCGATTCTAAGTGGAAACGAGGTACCAGTAAATTGTGACGATAAGTTTTCAAAAATTGCAGAATTTCATCAAAAATTATTAACGTATTTATGTAAGATATTGATTTGCTGTTGCTGTTGTGCTGTTGTATATGATTCGTTAAACACTAAAGTTATGTTACAATTGTTTTCAAATTAAGTGGAAGACCTTACTCCTTTTAAACCTTAAATTTTTTTATTTTTTATAGTTATGGTTTAGATATTATTATCAGTAGTATTATTATTATCTTTGTTATTGCTGACATCATAGTAAGGCTTTTAAATTTTTCATCATACAAGAATTTTTCATCAACCATATGTTGATTGTATTCCTTAAGATCCTCATATGTCATACAAACACATTTCTTGGTAGCAGCGTCTGATGGCTCTATCAGTTCTTGAACATTTTGTAACCTTTTAAATATTATATTATAGTTACCACTATCAGTTTTGAGAAATCCTTCACCAGGAGGCCCAGGCGAACCCCTTTCTCCTTGTGCACCCGTTACTCCCTGTTTTGCTCTAGGTCCTCGGGGTAGTGCTCTATTTGAGAAACAACCAATTTTATCAACACTCATTTTCAAATTTTTTATTTGAAAATATTAGCTTCTTTAAAATCTTAGATGACTTTTCTTTTGTGTTATTTTTCATAAAAATTTTAGATTTTTTAGAGTTAAATTTTTCTTTACGGTAGGAAATAAATCCATTATTAAGTTTTTTATATAAATATGTATAGCTTATTTCACTTTAATAAGGAAATTATACTGATTTTTGAAAAACAGCGGCATCTCTAATGCAATTACCCTATACATATGTGTAAAAATATTTTCCATATTTTTGGATACCCAAAATATGTGTTATCGATACACGATATACTATAAAAGACTTAAGTTTTAACATGTCATTATAAAATGTAAGTTTCTTCGAAATAAATGAAAATTAAATAAAAAAAACCAAACAGGCTCCATAAGATTTTTAACTCACGCAACTGCAAAAGTTCGGTTTAGATTGACCAATAGGAAAACGTTTTCATCATAAATGGCTGACACAAGTCGTAGGTACGATGTGTTTTTCCTCTAAAATGACTCGATTGAGGTCTTGCTACACCCTACAAACCCAACATGACCCACATCGTGAGTGCGTATTCTTAATTTTATTGCTTTTATTTGGCGTAATATGAGGAATAGTGTTTTTGTCAATCACTTATGAATTTTTAGGATCAGAATAACTTGAGTGGGTTATTATTATTTAATCAGTCTTCGAGGAGATAAGTTGTCAAGTCAAAAAATTAATGGGTTAAGTTTTTTCTACTAGGTTTTTATTTCTTTATTAAAATCACCCAGAGCGCACTTTACTGTATATATAATTCTGAAAGAAAAAAAGAAAAGAAATTAAAAATTACTGAACATTTAGGAAGAACCATTTAATCATCTTTTTTCAAGAGAAAAGCTTCTTCAACAATAGACTGCGGTTTCTTGACAGAAGACTAATTGCGAGATAGCCGAATATCCGCTCACTAATCGACTACCATTACATCTGCCAAATACTACAAGGAAGATGACAGAACAGCCACTCCTCCCCTAATTAATTCACCAAGAAAAGTTTGCAAAACGATACCACCAGTTATGTCTATCGAAATCATGTAAAAAAAAATTTGTCCTATTTATTGACTTTTTGACAATACAAGAATACATAACAACTCAGAGCCGGTAATGATTTGTAAATCATGCTATAGTACCTACTTTCTTTTTTATTTTTAGCTTTGATACAACAAAGTTTGACAGCTCATGCAGAAGCTTTCTATACGATACAAATAAAAATGAAGCTAAAGAACGTATAGTGTCATGTTGAAATGGTAGATGTATCTAATTGTCATTCTCGGTTTTCTAATTGTCCTGTGTGAATATATGACTTGCAAAACAAATGTTTATGGTTATGTACGATCTACTAATGTTTATAGATGCATATTTATTAATAATTCACTACATCTCTGTAGACAGAGTTAATGTACATACATACCAGTGACGAAGCGTCCATATATTGAGTGGAATGAGTGCTTCCGTTAACGAATTTAAAAAGTCTTAGGTAGTCTGTAAAAATTAAATTCAAAATTTCAAAACTTATTCATTTACATTATAATATTTTACCAAAATAACTACATAAAAGAAATCATGGTCTGTCTGCTAATTACATACAACTTAAAATACCCCCACAGCAAACCAACAGAGAATGCTCAACATCTTTGCATTATTTTTACGAATGTACAGAGTGACTAAAATGCGTAACACGTAGGCATTCTCTTTAATTGTCTTTTTTCTTAGCTCAATCTCAAAATACCCACACCAACAGAGAGTACACAACATCACTCATAAATGTTGAAAAGCGAAAATGCTCTGCAAAAAATACTCATAATGCGCAATGGCTAGGCATTCCATTATTTTGCTTTATTAACTCAGATCTCAATTCTCAACCCAAAGTGGAACAGATTTTTTTAGGTTTCTTGCTTTTGGACCAACGTGTGAAGAATGAGTTGAGTGAATGCATTACGAAAATGCCATGACATAAAACAGGAGATAGAGAGAAAACAAAGATGTATATGAGTTGTTTCTTGTTCTTAACAGTTCACTGTTAATGAGTTTGATTTCGTGAAAAAAAGGGGTAGGTAGTACTCATTTTATTGACAAGGTCAGTTTTTTAACTATCAGAAAACAAATAGCGAATTGGTTTTAAAGTTTGTGGTTTTTAAACTATTTTCGTGGCTGTGGGTGACTTATAAGGATTTAAGCTAATATTTCCTGATTTAATATGAATGCGTGTAATTGTGTAATAGAAAGTTTTTTCCATAAAACGGCTAGGTCGTTCGAAGAAAAAAAAAAAATAATAGATGTTGGCAGACAGAAACCATCCTTAAAAATAAACACCGTTACAAAGCGGTGTACTCCAAATTTTTCAATGCAAACTTGTGAAAGTTTTCCGTGGCTAACAGGATGTATGAAAACAAAAAGGAAATATTGTTTGCCTTGCCTTATTAGCAATGAAAAAAGTGTTTGGAAAAGTGATGGATTTAATGACATGAACAATTTTTCGAAAGCCCCCAAAAGGCATGTAAAGGAGTGTGGGTCTCATTTGAGTCTCAAATTTTTGGTTTTATTTTGAGTGCTTCCGCAAACAAAAATGTCACGCTTCGTGCCTGATACATACATAGATACATACAAAAGTGTTCATCGCCTAAGGGTATACCTTTCTGTTAATTAACCCATTCCTTCTCATACAGCACACCCCATGTTTGCAAATTTATTCCAAAGCATATCGAGCAACTAGTGGTGCCTTGTATTGTCACTTGTTCAGGCAGTACATATGTATATGTAAATAGATCGCAGATATGCAAACGTAACCCAACATAATATAAAAAGAATAAAGATAACATCTCCAAGCCTCATTGCTTCCATTTGCTGGCCTGGGGCTTGTCATCAAAGGTTGAAATCCTTTATATTGTATATCTTTTTTTGTTTATACAGACACCTAGTGGTGTTAACTGCCTTGTCACTTATCCGAACTTTATGCTAATTATGCCTAAAGTGGTGCAAGTCTGCTTCATACACTAGTTCCAGGACCAACCATTTACTCAAACTTTTTACCTTGCAGGATTTTGCTATGGTTTCCTCATTTGCATCAAGTGGAAAGCAGAACTTAGAGGACCAGTGAGATTTAACAGAATGAGTTACGATTTGTCTTTAAAGAGATATTCATCGATGTCGTCATACCAAGTCACTGCTCACTAGTAAGACATTATCATATTTGAGATAAATGGAACTATTTCCCTTGATCCAAATAATTAAGTTTTTGCACTTTTCTTAGTTTTTATTCGATCCAGTTTTACAGTAAGTTTTTATTGTCTTTCTAATTCCATTCATTTACAGTAGATACCTACTTAAATTAAAGGTCGATGCATTCAGTTTCCTATGGCCTTCGGTAGTTGAGAAGTTCCCATAGGAAAATGATGCATTGACAAATTTAGGGTTTGCATTCAGTTTCCTATGGCTTTCGGATATTGTGACGTTCACATAGGAAACTGATGCATCGACAATTTATGGGTTGCGAAGCAACACAAATGTGCCGTCGTCAAGTTTGCTGACTTTCATTTGTGTAACTTCACCTCCTGAATTTTACTTTCTATTTTCTTAACAACACTTTTAACATTTTTATTCTTTTTTTGGCGGAGCAAAATCGCATCGTCACCTCCAAGTGGTGCCCGCTGGATATCCAACTAACGACGAGCGTTGGATCAGTTGATCCACGAGCTGTGTCACCTGAGTTATCTTTTCAGGAACTAGGAGCAAAGAAAGAAAAATATCACTCTGAATGTACCAGCTCAACAATAAATCCAAGAGCGTCTGACACATATTGTGCGGCACACTGGTCAGCGTCTGATCCCAGTGGGACGGCTGAATTTAAAATGCGAATAGAAGTAACTGACCTATTTGTATCATAAAAAAAAAAAGTTTAAAAAAAATTTATGGCAATGAACAAAACAAACAGATTTATTACCCCAGGTGGCAGTCCAGCAAAACTGGAAAATCCACTCTCTAAAGAGATCGGTCCTACGGATTCTGGGGAGGACCACTTATTGCTTAAAAATTTTGGAAAACGGAGTACGAAAATACAGAGAACTCCACCAAAAAACTACTCCCAAAGGGTTACACCATCGAAAACCCCAACTAAGACAAATGACGTAAAAGTCATTAGCCAAAAAGAAACCAATGTCTCTGAAATGATCGACACTGCAGGACAACAGAGTTTCAAAGAAATCAAAGAAAACTGCCAAACCAAATCAAAAGATTACTATGATGAATGGCAAAAGGAAATAGCAGCAAGAAAGAGACTTGAAACCTTAGTTCAAAGTCTTCAGGATCAAGTAAAAAGACTCGAAGAAAAGGTGTCCCTATTTGACAAGGAACACAAGTCTACGGTTCAGACAAGTCAACAAGATACTGTTACTGTGTATCAAACTGACGAAGAAGAACTTTTATTTGAAACTGAAAGAAAAAGAAATAAGCGCACTGCTAAAAAACGAAAAGCGGAAGGTAGCCCCGAATTGCATACAAAGAACCAGCAAACCTCGAAAAATGAAAATAAAAAAGACTTGGGTACTACAAAGAATAATGCAAATAATGTGCTAGCCAATGCTAAACAGAAGTCTTTGTCTAAAGGCAACAGAAAAACTGTACCACCACCAATTATGATCACAGGATTCCCAAATTTTGGAGATCTTAAGAAAATGATTGAGAAATGTACTAAAAAAGCTTGCAAATATACATCGTATAACAAAGACAATTCGAAAGTCAATGTCGAGGAAGATGATGACTATAGACTGGTCACTGAGGAACTAAGCAAACATAAAATCCAGTGGCACTCCTTTGAAAACAAATCCACAAGACCAATAAAGGTAGTAGCCAGAGGTCTACATTCCTCATGTTCTCCAAAAGAATTAGTAGAAGACCTTGTTCAAGCCGGCTTCCAAGCCCTTGATGCAGTCAATCTTATTAAGAATGAGACTACTAAGAACTCTGCTGGGGAACCAATAATAATAAAGAGATCACTGCCTTTATTCACGCTATCTTTCGACAGCAAACAAAGTCTTGAAAATGTCTATAATATTCGATCAATCTTGGGCATAAAAGTCAAAATTGAACCACTGCGAAAATCAAAAATTGTTCCGCAATGTAAACGATGCCAAGCATTCGGCCACACCCAAAAATATTGCAACCGCGAGTTTGCTTGTGTTAAGTGTGAAGGAAAACATGCAACTAAAGACTGTCCATCAAGCAAAGAACAGAAAGCAAAATGTGTAAACTGTCAAGGTAATCACCCTGCAAGCTACAGAGGCTGTCCAGTTGCTAAAAGATTTCAAAAATCCAAAAGCAAAACGACATCCGGTGAAATTAAGCCCAGCAATCCAGCAAACACAAAAAGAACTCCTGAAGCTGAAGATAAAAGTAAGAAAGAACTTCCGAAGGAAGCTGTTAAAAGCAAAAGCGACGAAAAAAAATCCTATTCACAGATTGTTAAAAACGTGCGGAAGAATGAAGAAACTTCCATTAAAGAAATCCTTGAACTTATTCTTAAAAGAATTGACAATCAGGATTTGAACATCAAACGGCTAAGTGAAGAAGTCACTCTTAAAAAACAATGATGGACAGAACACTAAAAATTGGAACATGGAATGCAAACGGTCTTTTACACCATTTATCAGAATTAAAAATCTTCTTAGACATCGAACACATAGATATTTGTCTGGTGTCCGAAACTCATTTCTCAAGTGGGCTGGTTCTTGATGATTTAATATCAAACTATATTTGCTACCACGCTCCTCATCCAGCTGATAAGGCTAGAGGTGGATCGGCAATCCTCATAAAAAAGAGCTTAAAACACCATGAAGAAGTTATGTTTACAAACGAGAATATGCAAGTAACAATAATTAGTATTGGTATGAAAAAGAAAGACTTCAAGTTGGCATCAATATACTGCCCGCCGAGGCGTTCCCCGACTGAAGATGATTATACAGAACTGCTGAATGTACTAGGACATAACTTCCTTGTTGGTGGTGACTTTAATGCTAAGCACACCCATTGGGGATCCAGACTTATAACAACAAAAGGCAGAAGGCTTTACAAAGCATGCCTCAAATACAATTGTGAGTTTTATTCATCCAGATCACCAACATACTGGCCATCAGATTCAAGTAAAATACCAGACCTTGTTGACTTTTTCATAGTTAAAGGTATCAAACGAAACCATATAAGAGTCGAAGGTAATTATGACTTATCATCAGATCATACACCGGTGATTTTATCACTTAATGAATCGGAGATAATGGAAAAAAGTAATCCTAAGCTAGTAAACAATAAAACAAACTGGAGTAAATTCAGAGAAAAGCTTGAAAGCTATATAAATCTCAGATCCCCTATGGAAACAAAAGAGCAAATCGACCTTGAAGTAGAACAATTCATTGCCGATGTTCAACAAGCTGCAGAAGAAAGTACACCAACTTGCTCGAGTAGGAAGCAAACTGAAACAAAATACCCTGCCGAGATAAGAGAGTTGATATTGGAGAAGAGAAGAGCTCGAAGAAAATGGCAAAATACTAGATTTCCAGACGACAAAACAGAGTTTAACCGGCTAAGCAACGAACTGAAAAAACAAATCTACGAATTCAAAAATGATTCATTAAGTAGATTCCTGAAAAATTTAACGACTGATGCTTCAACTGATTATTCGCTCTGGAAAGCAGCTAAGCGCCTGAAAAAACCGCAGTTACAAAACCCGCCAATTAAATCTCTAAACGGGAATTGGATCGGAAATCCGAAAGAGAAAGCTAACCTGTTTGCAGAACATCTTGCGAATGTTTTTAAGCCATTCCCGGCAAATACATCTGAAATCAGCTTACAGTTTATTGATAAAGTCGATGAAGTTGACATACCAATTGTCACACTCAAAGAAATAAAAAGTGTGTGTCGAAATCAACTATCGAACAAAAAATCACCTGGGTACGATCTAATAACTGCTCAGGTTATGAAAGAAATGCCATCAAAAGCCTTCATAAAACTCCAATTCATAATAAATGCATGCCTAAAGACCCAATATGTCCCACATCATTGGAAAATTGCTGAAGTAATTGTTATACCAAAGCAAGGTAAGCCTCCAACAGAAGTGACGTCTTACAGACCAATATCGCTTATACCAATAATGGCAAAAGTCTTTGAAAAATTGCTACTGAAAAGACTGAGCAAGGTCATAGAAGAAAGAAATCTAATCCCAAATCATCAGTTTGGATTTAGAAATAAACATTCCACGATAGACCAAGTTCATAGAATAACGGATACAGTTGAAAAAGCATTAGAAGAAAAACAAGTATGTTCGGCTATATTTTTAGATGTTGCTCAAGCATTCGACAAGGTATGGCATGAGGGGCTAGCGTACAAACTGCAAAGGGACCTACCCAGGCAGTACTACGAAATACTAAAATCTTATATCTCAAACCGGCTCTTCAGAGTACGGTATGATCAAGAATATTCAAAGCTATGTAATATACAAGCCGGTGTTCCACAAGGAAGCGTCCTAGGACCTACCCTGTATTTGCTATATACAAGGGATATTCCAGTGGATAACAACACCATTATGGCTACTTTTGCGGATGATACCGCAATTTTGGCATCCAGTAAGTGCGTCGTCAAGGCTGCTGAGAAATTGCAAAATGCCGTCGACACCGTTAGTGATTGGACCAAAAAATGGCGTATCAAGCTCAATGAAGCTAAATCTGCACATATAAACTTTACAAATAAAAAGTTAAGCTACGTTCAAATATTCATCAACAATCAAGCTGTACCCTACGCCAATACGGCCAAATACCTTGGGATGAATTTGGATGCAAAGCTAAAATGGAAAGAGCATATCAAAAAGAAAAGGGAAGAGCTCAACTTGAAATATAGAAAAATGTACTGGTTACTCGGTAGAAATTCGGACTTATCTGTCGAAAATAAAATAATGCTTTATAAACAAGTACTTAGACCTGTTTGGACCTATGGAATCCAATTATGGGGCTGTTCAAAGAAAACAAATACTGAAATCATCCAAAAGTTCCAAAACAAAGTCCTTCGTGGAATAGTAAATGCACCATGGTATATAAGAAATAGCGATTTACATCGTGACCTACAAATAGAAACGGTTACAGAAGTTGTAAGAAAACATGCTGTATCACACAATCAGCGACTGCATAGTCATATCAACTCTGAAATGGAGTCCGTATTAAATACGAGAGGCAATGTTCGGAGATTAAGAAGAACCAAGCCACACGAGCTAATGGCCTAAAAGTCATGGGAAGCATTAAAAGTTTAAGCTTCCCTTAAAGAGATAATATTATTGAGAAAGAAAAATCTGTTGTCGATCGTTATAGATTGGTTCTGATTATGAGGAGTTTTTAGTGGGTAAGAATCCCACACTACTTGGTATCGAATACTACTAAGTGTCTTTTGAAGATTTACTCCTGACAAAAAAAAAAAAAAAATTCTTTTTTTGTATTATAAAAATAAGAACTCTTATTATTATTATAGCTAGACATACAATGAAGATTGTGATTGAACTTATAATATAATTATCATTTTTATGGTATTTTAATTCATTTATGTGTTTTAAATTTTGAATTTAATATATTTCTAACATTGTTTCAAAACTTAGCTTTTCTGTAATATTAACATTTTGATCTTCCTCATAAGAAAATTTATGAACAAATTCCATATTAAAATTTGGAATTGAAATATTTCGTATATTAATTGTACAGTTATTGATGTTTATAATAAAATTTCCATTTAGTACTAGATTTATATCATCACAACCGTTCACAATCACTTATTTTCTTAAATTTTTACATACAATTAGGTTTTCTTCTATATTTTTAATTACAGTCTTATTGTTTATTCTAAATTTACATATACCTTCAGTTAAACAATTATCCGTTTTCTTTAAATGTATTGTTGCAACTACGATCCACAGCACTAGCCAAATCAGACCCTGCAAATTGATTAGGTCTTTTAACCGTTGTTGGATGGACGTTAAATAATTTATTTTTCCTGAAATATCTATGGTTCATTTTTGTGACTTAAATGCTTGTAATTTCTAATAAAACCTTCGCTCCTTTGTTCATCGTATTCTTCTCTATCCAAATTTCTTTTATCTATAATTTGTTTCTTGCGTTTAATCGCTTTATTGCTTAAAAAAATTGGATCTGATTCTAGCGCTTTATTTGGGCTTGTTCCTAAAGTTGAATGAAATCTATTGTTATAAATTTTAACTGCCTTGTGAATTTTGCGGTTAGTAGTTAATTCTCTATTTTTTATTGTCAATAAGATTTTAAGCAATGTTGAATCGAAGTGTTCAATATCAGAGTTTCCTGTATGAGAGTTTGGCTTTGTAAAGTGAAACTGAACACCTTCTTCTCTGAAAAACTCTTTTATATTTTCGGAATTGAACTCGTTATCACAAACAATTTTCTTTGGATTTCCAAACTTAGCAAATTGTTCTTCAATTTATTCTAGCTTATTAACCCAGTTCTTACTAATTAAATTATATACAGAAGCTCTTTTAGTCAGTTTATCCAAAAATGTTAGATAAAAACATTTGTTGAAGTGGTAAATATCCATATGTAATATTTCATTTATTTCTTTTGGCGTTTCTGAAGTTTGAAATTTGGGTTTAATTGGCTTTCTGTCATATTTCCCTTTTTGACATGTTTGGCAGTTTCCAATAACCTTTGATATTTGCTTAACCAATCCGGGAAAGTATAATTTATTTTTGAGAGTATTATAGGTTTCAATAACTCCTGAATGACTGCTTCTGTTCCTACCTCAAGAGCTCTTTTTGTGCATTTAATGAAAGTTAAATTTTTATGGTCCCTGAAAAGTTCTATTAGGTATTTCTGAATCTTGTTATACTCATGGTATGATAGTTCTGTATAAATGCCTACTTTCCCTTTTATCAGGTTTCGTTTGAAAAGATCCTGCCAGTATGACTGATTTTTAGTCATATTTACGTGGATGATTCTTCTACCATGACTCTCTTCCACTTCTACTAAAACTGAATTGGAAAGAATTATTTGTGTTTTGTATTTATTAACAATGTCTTCTTTTATTGGGAAATGGTCTAATTGTTGCTCTGGGGCTGAATGGATTGTTGCCATATTTGATTCAGATTCATCATCTAACTGGTCCACTTCTTCTATACGACTTAAGAAATCCGCCACCTTATTGTCTTTACCCCTTAAGTACTCTATATCATAATTAAATTCGGATAGTTTGAACAACCATCTCTGGTTTCTTGCCGAAAATTCTTTTCCGTTATATTTTTTGTTTAGGTACTTAATTGGTTGATGGTCAGTGACTATTTTAAATTTATTTCCCCAGAGGTATGGTCTAAAATATGTCACTCACCAGACAATAGCAAGAAATTCTTTGTCAGTAGGTGAATAATTTTTTTCATGGTCGTTTAAAGACCTCGATGCATAGCAAACTGGTTGACCTTCTTGAGTGAGGACCGCACCAATAGCGAAATTTGAAGCATCGGTAAGAACCGTAAACTTTTTATCAAAATTTGGAAATCTTAGTATGGCATACCTAGTTATATTTTGTTTTAGGGTTTCAAAAGACTGTATATATTCCGGATCTTTTGTATTAATTTTTGCATTTTTCTTTAAAAATTTTATCATCGGGTAGGGTAGTGGCACCTATTTCCGAACATCCCCAGTTTTCGAACACTTTAAACGAAAATGCCCATATTTTCGTTGTTTTTGGATTTTCAACCTTGAAAAAACTATATATGTGTGCCCTTATATTCCCTTTTCACTTTCCGCAAATGCTCACTACTACAAATACAGCACAGGATCTTATAAAAACTTTGTTTGCCAGTGCGTGCGGTTCGACGCTTGGTAACAGTAAAAAAAAACTTGCAGCGCACATGTTGGAAACTTCAGTTAAAAAGCAAATAAAAGCAAATAGTACTTGAACCTGTGGTTTTTATTATATAAGAGGAATTGCTTGTGATATTGAGAGAAGTTTTGAGAATAAAAAGTTAAGTAAGCATGTGTTTTGGCCCTGTTCGAGAATAGGAAACTCATTCTTACCAAGTTGCTTATTTTCGAACAGTTGTGTTCGGAATAGGCAACTAGGTAAAAATGAGTTTCCTATTTTCGAACAGGGCAAAAACACATGCGAACTTTACTTTTTATTCTAAATTGAAATTGTTTTTCATCGGTTTAGTACGGGGATTTATCAGAAAATATATTGCTATCTTTTACTTATATAAAAAAACACAATTGTATTAATTGTTCCATTTTTCGAACATCGATTTTCTTGCTGTTCGATTATAGTACTAGTCAATAGTACTAGTCAATATATGGTTTCCTATTCTCTTATTATTCCTATTAATTTGGAAAAATTGGTTAAAACCGATGAAAATAATTTAGCAGTAACTATAAAGTTTTGTTGTCCAAATGTACTTACCACTAAGGTGTTTGATTATGAACGTTTATTCAAAATCAGTCTTGAACCTCTTTAAGTTCCTGATGCATTGGAATTTGAAAGGTGCCCTATGGGCGTGGAGCAAATATTAGAAGATAAGGAAGTGGCGATTGCCTAAGCGGACAAATGCTTGATGACGCAAACCCTATATTAACCGTTGAAAACAATGCAGACTCGATTAAATAGAATAACCACTTCAAACACTACTAATTTAACCAGTCAAAGCTCAAAAAAAAAAAAATTGCAGTCCATCTTCGAGCTTTAAAAAGTTTTTTAATGTCCGGATGCAATAAAAGACAAGAAAGACATCTCAATAGAAGCCAAAGATAGAGGACCTATGTCCATTAGGGTGGTCCTTAGGAAAAAAAATTGGGGACGCCCCCATTGGTTGGTTTTCAGTCAGGAAAAAAATGCCCTAATTTTCTCAAATTTTTATTCCTAGCCCTTCCGACCCTATTTCATTAAGAAGTTTTTTCATAAAAAAAATAATGCATGCCGAAATGTTGCTTACTTTTAGCGTATTGAACGGAATAAAAAATCTGCCTCTTTGTTTATAAATAATAAAGTTTAAAAAAATGATCGAAGTTTTTTCTGCGTGCGTGGAGCAGCTGTAGAGTTTTCAAAGACGCTTCATTTAATCCCAATTAGAAGTTTTTGCGATCATCCGTTCAAAAATGGCAGCTGTTATAAAAAAATTGTTTTTCGAGTTACTGTTAATAACAAATGAAATGATAAATAAAAAAAATCTAATTTAATGTTAGGTTGCTTACTTTTCGTGGATTGAGCGAAATAAGAAATCAGCCTTTTTGTTTATTAACCACAGATAAATAAATGATCTTAATATTATCAAACATTCACGCGGCTGTAGAGTGTTCAGAGACACTTCATTTGAGCCTAATTTGAAGTCTTTCTGTTGATTAGTTCAAAAATGACAGCTGATATAGTGTTTTCATAGCATAAATTCAAAAAAAAAACTTCTTACCAAAATAGAATAGGGCCAGGAAGGGTTAGAGATAAAAATATGAAAAATTAAGGAATTTTTTTTTCATTTTTTAGAATCGATTTAGGGGGGGTCGCACTCAATTTTCGCAAAAAAGTAAAATGAGGACCACCCTAATGTCCATATCTTCTATTAAATGGAAAAATTTTATGGCAAACAAGCAACGAATAAAGGAGTAGAAAAATGTTTTTTTTTATTATCTACTGAGATTAATTTTATTTTATTTTAAGTGAAATAAAAACAACGGAAATCATTCCATTTCAAATCTAAATTTCTTAAATTTTCGATTTTATATCTTAACATGTGAAAAATCAAATACAATCTAAGTGTTCGAAAATAGGAAACTTTTTGTTCGGCTCTAGGCAACTCGTGTTCGAAAATAGGAGAAAACATATATTTTTCAGTTTTTCCCATTTTTTTATTTTTTGATGCTAATAGTGATAAAAATTGCTACCGGACACAAAAGTATTTGGGTTTTGCTAACAAAATAAATTAACAGTATTATTTTGAGTCAAAGGCAAATATTTTTTATTGATCATCCAATCTTTGAAGTGGCAGAAGTGTTCGAAAACTGGTGCCATGACCCTACGCAATTTTTGAATAGTTCCTTACAAATTTCCGGTAAAATCCCGTGATTCCCAAAAAGGATTTTAATTCTTTTTCTTTTGATGGCAATTTGTAGTTCAAGATACATTTGATTTTATCGGGGTTGGGTTTCATGCCTTCATCATTCAAGATGTGACCCAAAAATTCTGTATCTTTTTGAAGAAAAGAACATTTTTCAAAATGGACCTTCAGATTATGTTTAGCCAGGGTACTAAAGATTTTCGTGATGGCAATTAGATGCTCTTCTAGACTAGTGGAAAAAATATGAATATCATCAAGATAGACTACACAGATCTTGTTAATATACTCCCTAAGGGCCTAAGTATTTCATTCATGAGCCGTTGGAATGTGGCTGGGGCGTTTTTGAGGCCAAAAGGCATTCGAGTGAATTCATATAAACCGTTTGGAGTTACAAATGCAGTTTTATGAATGTCTCTGGGATGCATTTTAATTTGGTAGTAGCCTTTAGCTAAATCCAAAGTTGTGAAATACTGGGCTCTCCCTAACTTGTTCAATATACTGTCTATATTAGGTAGAGGGTATTTGTCATCAACAGTGATTTCATTTATTTTCCGATAATCTATACAAAGCCTGAACTTTTGTTCACCTGATTTACCAATTTTTTTCGGGACAACAACTATGGGAGAAGAATATCGGCTGTTTGACTTTCGAATAATACCTTGTTTTTCCATATCTAAAATTTGTCTCCGAACTTCACCTTCGTGTTTCGGCGGTAGTCTATATGACCTGGAATTTACTTGTTGATCGGTTGTTGTTAGAATTTCATGCATTATGGAATTTGTATTAGTATGTTGATCACCTTCCTTGTAAATCAATTTTTCGTATTGCTTTAAAATTTTACTAATTTCTTCTTTTTCCTGATTATTTAAGTGTGACAGATCTACTTCTTCAGCCTTTTCACTTAAAATTTCGTAATGTTCAATGTATGGTGTTTCTTCAGAATATAAGTTTATTTTTGCAGTGTTAGTTAGTTCTACAAACTTTTCTTTCATATTAATGACACTGAAATTTTTCCTAATTATATCCATACCAACAAGGAGATCGTAATCTTTATTTTTTAAATCCATTTTATACCATTTCAACTTGCTATTACTCCCCATTCGAAATTCTTTTGGGACATCTGTAACAACAATTTGAATAAACTGTTCTGTTTTATTATTAATTGTATTAAGAACTACTGATTTCTCTTCAAAAACAGGATAATATCTACAATCAACTCTAGATGAGTTTATCAAACTTACTGTTGAGCCAGTGTCAATCAACGCTTTTAATTTTTTATCACCTATACAAAAGTTACAAAATATTTTGTGTCCGAGGCTTAGTTCCGAAAATCCGCATTTGGTTCTATGCTGTTAATTTCTTCGATTTGAACTCTCCTCGTTTCACTCACTTCACTACTACAACTAGCTTCGTTATTACTATACAAATTATTTATATTTCTTAACTGACCTGATGGATTGAACACTTCAGAACTATTTTGTCTAGTTTGATTTGACCTATTGTTATTAAAATATTTATTTCTGGATTGTCCTGATCCATTATTGTTACTATTATTGAAATTATTACTATATCTGTTATAATTATTATTAAAAGCATATCTCTTCTCTCCTGATCTGTAATCTTGAACTTCCGAGTTCATATTCGGTGCGTGTTTGCTTTGATTTTTCTTTAAATTTAACTCACTATCTGGAATATAGGAACTGTAGAATCCCCAATAAGCTATTCAAATCGAAGCTATTTCTTATTTCCCTAGATAATTGTCCAACTGTTAGTTCTTTTATTTTTGCAATAATTAATTGCTTACAAGAGCTTATGATTTCTAATTTATTTGACTCGTATAATGCATACTCATGGCATTCCTTCAATAAATAATCCACTTTATTGCATAGTTCTAAAATATTATTTACCTTTATATTATTTATCTTATGAAGAATGGTATCAATGTTGATTATGGACCGGAAATGTTGAATAAGTTGATGCTTGGTGAGTTCCCAGGAAACCAACGGCGTCGTATACAAAAGGCTTTTTGCAGGTCCTACAATCAACACTACACTTTTAGGGTGGGACGGCGAGGAAAAACACTTATTTTTTTTTCAAGATCGCGACTGATTTTTAGTCTTTTGCTTTGAAATTTAAAAAAAAATGTATTCGCTGTTCACTTCACGACGACTGCGCCAGTAACATATATATATTTTGGGTATAATATGTATACGAATAAAAACACCAGATCACTTCGTGTGTCTCGTTTGGCGGTTAAGTTTTTATTGTCTTTCTAATTCCATTCATTTACAGTAGATACCTACTTAAATTAAAGGTCAATGCATTCAGTTTCCTATGGCCTTCGGTAGTTGAGAAGTTCCCATAGGAAAATGATGCATTGACAAATTTAGGGTTTGCATTCAGTTTCCTATGGCCTTCGGATATTGTGAGGTTCACATAGGAAACTGATGCATCGACAATTTATGGGTTGCGAAGCAACACAAATGTGCCGTCGGCGTCGTCAAGTTTGCTGACTTCAGCGTTGCCAATTTAGCGACTTTGTCGTTAGAAATGGCGACTTTTGCTTATGTCCTAGCGACTAGAAAAACGTTTTGGCGACAAAAATATTTTAGCGACTTATCCCACAAAAACCTCACAAAGTTTCGATTCAATCCATCAAGCCGTTTTTTTGTTTTATTCGATCAAATTTTGGAAAAAAAATTAAAGGATCATGATCTTAGTAATCTTAAAAAATGCAAAAAACATTATTTTGCACTTCTTTTATGGATTTTTACTGATAAAAATGCTTGAGTTTATGGGGAAAAAAAATAATTTTTTGAGAAATTGAAAAAAAAAATTTTATGGTTCCAAAAAATTTTTTCAATTTATCAAAAAATTATTATAAAAGAAGTGCAAAATAATGTTTTTTGCATTTTTTAAGATTACTTAGATCATGATCCTTTAATTTTTTTTCCAGAATTTGATCGAATAAAAGAAAAAAACGGCTTGATGGATTGAATCGAAACTTTGTGAGGTTTTTGTGGGCATATTAAACTGTAAAAGGCACGCTCAACATGACTGGTTTTCTTAACAGATCCAACTTGGTGCTTGATTGTTCCAAAACACACCAAAAGCCCATTTTTCTTAATTTTTTAAATTAATGTAAAGATTAGAAAGAAATTTTTTTTTTTCGAAAAATCCAAAATGACTTTTGTTGGAAATTTATTCAAGATTTCAAAACTCTCCTTGTTTCTTTTGTGCAATCACCGGTTGCTGAGATATTGATGGTTAAAGACAAACAGACCCTTTTTCATTCAAAAATAGATATCTCAATGAGAAAACGTCGAATCGATCTTTCCAAAAAAGCAAATTCAAGCTAAACAAACAAGCTATCCAGTCCATATAGTGGTTAAGTTGAAAAAAAATTTTCCAAGTTCATACACCTAAAAAAAGAACCAAAAAAATTTCGAAAAAAAGTTGTTCTCAGTATTTATTAGGACTGAGCAAACTACGTAGCTTGAAAAAATTTTTTGTCATTAGATCTCAAAACTAGAAGCTTTAAACTTCAAAATGTTTTTTTGAAGTCCCTGTACGACCATTTTTAAGAGAATTGCAACCACTTGAAAAACCCCAAAAAATTCGGAATTTTTTTTTTGATCCTTTAATTTTTTCCCCTAGTGTAGTATAGTATAGTATAGTATAGTATAGTATAGTATAGTATAGTATAGTATAGTATAGTATAGTATAGTATAGTATAGTATAGTATAGTATAGTATAGTATAGTATAGTATAGTATAGTATAGTATAGTATAGTATAGTATAGTATAGTATAGTATAGTATAGTATAGTATAGTATAGTATAGTATAGTATAGTATAGTATAGTATAGTATAGTATAGTATAGTATAGTATAGTATAGTATAGTATAGTATAGTATAGTATAGTATAGTATAGTATAGTATAGTATAGTATAGTATAGTATAGTATAGTATAGTATAGTATAGTATAGTATAGTATAGTATAGTATAGTATAGTATAGTATAGCATAGTATAGTATAGTATAGTATAGTATAGTATAGTATAGTATAGTATAGTTTAGTATAGTATAGTATAGTATAGTATAGTATAGTATAGTATAGTATAGTATAGTATAGTATAGTATTGTGAAGGGATCGCACTAGTGATCATTTCTCATCTCGTACTTTGATAGTTGAACACTCCCAACATGCCTCATATGCACAAACATACATATTCTTTAAAAGAACTAATGACCTAAGGCAAGCGCCAACAAAGTATGTACATACATGAATACACTTTGCAATGAGCTAATGACCGAAGGCAAGCGACACACAGAAAATGATATCGCTAAGGGTTCATGTTACGAACAAATGTACTCTGGATACATACTGTATGGTCTGCATTTATTAATAGCCATGCATTCGAACGTTGAAGCGATAATGCTGATATGGCGATATGCTGGCGTGAGGTGTGAAGTGATTGAGGTTCAATTATCAAAGGTCGGGAACCTAGGAAAATTATTGTGTATAAAAGACGAAGGAAAAGTGAAAATAAATGTTGTCTTTCTCAAACCAGCAACCAAGTACTTTTGATTTCCAAGAGTAACTCGCTCGACTTCACTTGTGCTTATCTTGAAGATTGTTCCTTTTTTAAAAGCAACTCGCTTGGACTGGAACAATCTTGGGCTCTACTCGCTCTATGATATAGCGTTCGCGCTTATAGAGGTAAACGACGGCGTAATAGCCAACGTTTTGAGTAACGGAGCATTGGGAAGTTAAAAGTAGAGAAAGGAATATAGTTATAAGATCTTTGTATTCAACCAAGTTATAAGATCTTTGCATGGCGACCGTGACAGGACCTGATTTCCATTTGAAAAGTCTTTTGAATTGACAGAAAATCTTCACTGCATGGTTTACGTACTGCAGCATCAAACAATTGCAGTGGATCCCAATTTTTCCAGTTTCTATACGATAAATGGAATTCTAACTGCAACAAGTGGCCGGACACCGATGTCATAACCATTTTGAGTTGGTTCCTCGAACTGGTGTCTCAAACTCATATATTTTGTTATAGACTGAAAGTCCTTCCCATCGTCTAGCCCAGCATGGGGGGCCAAGAAAGTAAGGAAGAAATAATCAACACGGGTCCTCAAATAGTGAACGCATCCAACCTACAATCAACACGCATAGACCACACTGCCATCGTTCTTGGACTGATGTTCGTGACCGCAGTGTTAGTTGGATTGGCGTATTTGGGACTCCAACACTTCAGGCGGAAAGTGATCGCCGACGTTATTAACCACCTGGAGAACAGGAACGCCAAGGTATAATACCTTGCGAAGTAACCACGAAAAATTTTTATTATTATCAAACATGAAAATTATAAACTGAAAAAGAGAATTTGTAAAAAAAAAAAAAAAAATTCATAAATATACATACATAGCGCATACTTAAACTAAAAAAAAAAAAAAAATTTTTTGTAGTTGCATATTTTTCTGTTAACGGCTCTCTCTCTCTCGTTTTTTTTCTAATTTTGTCCATAGACCAAGTGTCCAATGAGTTTGGCTAATTTAGAATTAGTATTGAGTCAACTCAACCAAATTTATGTGAATTTAAAGAAATCTCCCAATCGTACTAGGACACCCGCCAAAGCAGAAGAAAAGCTTCAGCAAATTATTGGTCTTTTCGAAGCTTTCTCGGAACATTTCAAAGAAATTAACCAGAACGAGATTTCTGAGTTAGAAAGAGTTCAATTAAAGCGATTTAGTGCAGAAGCGCACAAATATAAAAACGATTCCGAAGACATCGTGAATCAGAGCATAAGAAGCGTTTCTCCCGAACGCAAAGAAGAAAAAGACGAAAAACAAATTACGCAAACTACACAAACTACCCAAACACTAAATACAACCGTCACGATGAGTGGTGAATAGTTCAAATTCAGTACAGCCCAAAAGCTGCCTACTCTATCGTACGAGGAAAACACCCGATCAGAGAATCTAAGAGACTTCCTGAACAGCATCGAATTCTATTACGACACACTATCAACATCAGCTAAAAGTACATTAATTAAGTTTGTTCTGAAATGCAAAATCCAGGGAAAAGCATTAACCGAACTGGGAAATGCCAGCCCTATAGGGACTTTACTGAGCTTAAGAAAAACCTAACCGAGAAATGTGGACCCTAGGAAACCATCGAACTAATTCAGTCAAAGCTGAACCGAGCGACTCAAGGTAATCGAACCACACGAGAATTCATAACAGAAATAGAAACACTAGTAAACAAAATGACGGAACTTGAAGTAGCATGCCACGGCGAAGAAACCATAGAAACCTTAACCACAGCTAACGATCGTAGAGGACTAGCCTTTCTAAAAAAAGGAGTTAACGACCGGTTCCGATTGGTACTAGACAGCGCTAGACATACAACTCTTCAAAGCGCTTCAAAGCACCTACTCGAAATAGACCAAGGAACACAACCAGCATCCTTAAAATATTTTGAAGAACAGCGACCGAATTCAAGAGGACAGCCTTTTAGAGGATCGAACTCTAGAGGAAGAGACAACCGGCCTAATAACTACAACTACCAATCAGGTTACCAAAACAATCAATCAGGCTATCAAAACAACCAACCCCACCCCAATAGTAATTTTAGATTTGGTTCTCAACCTACACAAAACCAATACAGAAACAGCTCACAGTCACAATATAGCCAAAATAACCAGTTTCGTACCAATTATCGCCCAGGCCACCAAAACAGTTCAAATAACAATTTCAGACAAGGTTACCGAGTCAGCTACAATCAAAATGAACAACAAAATCAAACCAGCCGAAACAACAGAAACAATGTACCAAACAACAGCCGTCCTATAACGAATTACCAGCCACGTAATAACCAAGACCATGGACAGCAAACAAACTACGCCAGGGTACGAGCATTGGGAAACGAGCAACCCACCGAGGGGATAGCCGACCCGTCGGAGGGGAGCCTATAAAATATCCTTTACCAAACGCCATATACACAGCGGGGATAGAAAACGGCATTTATGTACAAATATTACTCAACAATAACAAACTCGTACGATGCTTAATAGATACAGGTGCATCTATCTGCGTAGTAAAAAAGTCTGTAATTGAGGGAAACATTTCAATAGACAAGAAAAACATTACCACCATCATAGGCATATCCGGAGACCTAACATCAAAAGGCACATGTATTAACACATTAAATCTCGAAGGTAATCGCATTAAGTACGAATTTCATGTAGTACCTGATTCATTTCCAATACACGTTGACGGAATCCTCGGAGCAAACTTTTTATCTGAATTCGGATCAATAATCGATCTTGAAAATTTATTTTTGAAATTGAATATACACCACAGACAAATATCCATACCAATACTATCACACCATAGCTGGAACACCGTAACCATTTCTCCAAGATGCGAAGCAACCTACTGGTTAGAAACAAAACACACTGAATCTAGAATATTTCACCCCCAAGAGTTGTGTGAAGGTGTTTTCATGGCCGGATCAATATCACAGGCCAAAGAAGGAAAAATACCCATCCGAATTCTAAACACCCGCGAAACAAGCGTAAGCCTTAAGTGGGCAGAACCAATATCACAATCCGCCTCGACATACGAACTCGTCTCACCAGACAACCTGAAAAATACCGTATTACATACCAGAGCTAAGAAAATATTGAGCGAAATAAATTTCGACACCCTGAACAATGAAGAAAAAGCCGAAATTAAAGCGATAGTCACTAAATATCAAGATATCTTCCACCTAGAAGGCGACAAACTTACGCACAGTCATTTAGGACAAGCGGAAATTACCTTAAAGGAAGGAGCTACGCCAAAATATACCAAACCGTACCGACTTCCGCATACGCAAAAGCAAGACATAAAAACAGAAATAGACAAAATGATAGAAAACGACATAATCGAACCATCTGTCTCTGCATGGAACTCTCCGATCCTCATTGTACCAAAGAAAAAGGATCCTATTACGGGCTTACAAAAGTTCCGCATGGTAATTGATTACCGAAACGTTAATGAACGAATAGAGGACGATAAGTTTCCATTAACCAATATAAGTGACATCTATGACATGGTAGGAGGAGCAATGTATTTTTCGTGTATTGATTTAAGCCAAGGTTATTACCAAATGGAACTTGAACCTAAAAGTAGACCTATGACAGCATTTTCAACGGAAGATGGTCATTTTCAGTTGAAACGACTTCCGATGGGACTTAAAATATCTCCCAGTAAATTTTCGAGAATGATGTCCATTGCGATGGCTGGACTCACTTACTCACGCTGCTTTGTCTACCTAGATGACCTAATAGTTTTTGGCAAAAGCCTTACCGATCACAACAAAAATCTGATCGATGTATTCAATCGACTAAGGGAAGTAAATTTAAAAATTCATCCCGGTAAATGTGCTTTTCTAAGAAAAGAAGTTCTTTATTTAGGACATGTAATTTCCAGCAAGGGAATACATCCAGATCCCGAAAAATCAGCTGCTATGCACAATTATCCAACCCCCACGAACGCTGACGAAGTAAGAAGATTCGTAGCCTTCGCAAATTATAATAGAAAATTTATACCCAACTTTGGTACAATAGCCATTCCTCTCAATAGATTACTTAGAAAAAATGTAGATTTCAATTTTGACCAAAACTGTGAAAAATCCTTCCAACTTTTAAAAACAATACTTACTAGCCCGCAAATTCTACAGTTCCCAAATTTCAAAGAAGAATTCATATTACATACAAATGCCTCAGGCTTTGCCTTAGGGGCAGTACTTTCAAATTTCAATGAAAAACCTATAGCTTATGCTAGCAAGACTCTAAATAAAGCCGAAAAGAATTATAGTACAATTGAAAAAGAGTTACTAGCTATAGTATGTGCAGTAAAGCATTTTCGACCATACCTCTTTGGAAGAAAATTTAAAATAATAACTGATCACAGACCCCTTGTATACCTTTTTTCCCTAAAAGAACCTTCTAGTAGACTAACCAAATTCAGATTACTACTTGAAGAATACAATTTTTACGTTGAATATAAACCAGGAAAAGATAATTGCGTAGCTGACGCCTTAAGTCGAATACAATTAGACTCCGACAACCTAAAACAACTCCAAATATGCGTAGTCACAAGATCACAAACACAGGCAGAAAAATCGGTTCAAGAAAATAAGAGACAAGAAACAGAAACGGAAGAAAATAATCGTATAATCACTGAATTGCTTAAGCCACCAGAGAATGAGCATAAAATAATTGAGCTTAAAATATGTAACAGTTTCGAGGACGACGAATATCAAAAAGATATAGATATAATCCTGGGACCAAACAAAGCGTTGGCATACATCCCAGAGATGAATTGTATACTCCTAAGAAAGCCCAAGGATAGCACTACCGCCCGATCGACATCATTTTGCGATTTGTTGTCGAGGGACGTGAATAAAATCTGCGGACTATTATCAATTAATAAATTATACATTACAAAAGAAGAAATTAAGAAACTCGCAGACTGTCGTCGAGAATACACAATTCACGAGTTACAGAAAGTCTTAGGAGAAATGTTTAAAAATAGTAATGTAAAGGTGCACCTCATAAATAAATGTATTGAAATAACAGATCCTCACAAGAAGAAACTAATACTCAATGATTATCACATATTACCAACAAGTGGACATGCAGGAATAAACCGCATGCTTAAGACGATTAAACAAAAATATTTCTGGACTGGAATGCAAAATGATATATCTACCTATGTAAAACATTGCCCAGTTTGTCAGAAAAACAAATATATTTCACCCAAAAAACAGCCTATGGAAATAACGTCAACCGCTGAATCAAGCTTTGATAAAATTTACCTAGACTTAGTAGGTCCTTTGGATGAATCAGTAAATGGACACAAGTACATACTTACATTACAAGACGAATTAACGAAATTCACTGAAGCAATTCCAATCGAAAACAAAGAAGCTAGCACAGTTGCTAAAGGATTGGTAGAACACTTTATTCTTAAATATGGAGTACCAATGATAATAGCCTCTGATCAAGGCACAGAATTTATCAACCGAGTTTTTAAGGATATGTGTAAGCTACTAAAAATAGAACAGATACAATCTACAGCATACCATCACGAAAGTATAGGAGCATTGGAAAACTCACATAAAGTCCTAGGAGCATACCTTAGAAGTTACGTTTCCGAAAAACACACAGACTGGTGTACATGGTTACCATACTATGTGTTTTCCTATAATACGGCAGTACATTCAGAAACAGGGTACTCACCATTTGAATTAGTGTTTGGACGACAATGTACGTTACCTTCAAATTTGACGAAACAAGTAGATCCCAGGTATAATTATGAAGATTATGTAATTGAACTACGAGAAAAACTACAAATTGCTCACAGAGATACGAGAGATGCGCTGTTAGAGAAAAAGAATGCAAGAAAAGACAGTTACGATAGAAAAGCAAGAAGTAAAGCAACTAGTTTTGAAAAAGGAAGCTTAGTCCTTTTAAGGAATGAAAATAGAAGGAAATTGGACCCTATCTTCGTAGGGCCATATGAAGTATTGTCCGAAGACGGTGTAAATTGTGATATCAATTACGATGGAAAGAGAGTAAAGGTACACAAAAATCGTTTAAAAAAATTCTATAACTACATACTAAAGCAATGCCTATTTGCATTGAATTAATATTTTTTCTTTTAAAAAAAAAAAGGAGGGAGAGACCCTTGCGTGCACATATACTAAGAAAATTTTAAATACATACATGAAGAAAATTTTAAAAACATACAGTAAGAAAATTTTAATACATACACTAAGAAAATTTTAAATACATACATTAAGAAAATTTTAAATACATACAGTAAGAAAATTTTAATACATACACTAAGAAAATTTTAAATACATACATTAAGAAAATTTTAAATACATACAGTAAGAAAATTTTAAATGTATAAGTTCAAGTAAATGTAGCATTAAGAACATTTTAAATTAAAATCCAAAATGTAACATGTAAAGCTATTGATAATTATATTACGCTATTATATACTAAGAAAAATTTCAAATATGCAAAATCCAAAAAGTAACATACAAAGCTATTGATAATTATATTACACTATTACATATTAAGAAAAATTTTTAAATATTATATATATAGCAGTAAGTACAGTAAGAAAATTTGTAATATTAAAATCCAAAAATATAACACCTATAGCTGTAAAATTAATTATACATGAAGAAAATTATATTGAGCTTACTACATTTATAACAAACAATAAGAAAATTTGAAAAAGCAAACATATTTGATTACGTAACACATGATATAAAAATGAACATAACAAATGATCCCAAATTGTAAAAATGACACGGAAAAGAGGAAACCTCGCGCTACGAGATTTCATCTTTTTTTCCCCCAGGAGGGTGGTGTGAAGGGATCGCACTAGTGATCATTTCTCATCTCGTACTTTGATAGTTGAACACTCCCAACATGCCTCATATGCACAAACATACATATTCTTTAAAAGAACTAATGACCTAAGGCAAGCGCCAACAAAGTATGTACATACATGAATACACTTTGCAATGAGCTAATGACCGAAGGCAAGCGACACACAGAAAATGATATCGCTAAGGGTTCATGTTACGAACAAATGTACTCTGGATACATACTGTATGGTCTGCATTTATTAATAGCCATGCATTCGAACGTTGAAGCGATAATGCTGATATGGCGATATGCTGGCGTGAGGTGTGAAGTGATTGAGGTTCAATTATCAAAGGTCGGGAATTTAGGAAAATTATTGTGTATAAAAGACGAAGGAAAAGTGAAAATAAATGTTGTCTTTCTCAAACCAGCAACCAAGTACTTTTGATTTCCAAGAGCAACTCGCTCGACTTCACTTGTGCTTATCTTGAAGATTGTTCCTTTTTTAAAAGCAACTCGCTTGGACTGGAACAATCTTGGGCTCTACTCGCTCTATGATATAGCGTTCGCGCTTATAGAGGTAAACGACGGCGTAATAGCCAACGTTTTGAGTAACGGAGCATTGGGAAGTTAAAAGTAGAGAAAGGAATATAGTTATAAGATCTTTGCATTCAACCAAGTTATAAGATCTTTGCAGTATAGTATAGTATAGTATAGTATAGTATAGTATAGTATAGTATAGTATAGTATAGTATAGTATAGTATAGTATAGTATAGTATAGTATAGTATAGTATAGTATAGCATAGTATAGTATAGTATAGTATAGTATAGTATAGTATAGTATAGTATAGTATAGTATAATATAGTATAGTATAGTATTGTATAGTATAGTATAGTATAGTATAGTATAGTATAGTATAGTATAGTATAGTATAGTATAGTATAGTATAGTATAGTATAGTATAGTATAGTATAGTATAGTATAGTATAGTATAGTATAGTATAGTATAGTATAGTATAGTATAGTATAGTATAGTATAGTATAGTATAGTATAGTATAGTATAGTATAGTATAGTATAGTATAGTATAGTATAGTATAGTATAGTATAGTATAGTATAGTATAGTATAGTATAGTATAGTATAGTATAGTATAGTATAGTATAGTATAGTATAGTATAGTATAGTATAGTATAGTATAGTATAGTATAGTATAGTATAGTATAGTATAGTATAGTATAGTATAGTATAGTATAGTATAGTATAGTATAGTATAGTATAGTATAGTATAGTATAGTATAGTATAGTATAGTATAGTATAGTATAGTATAGTATAGTATAGTATAGTATAGTATAGTATAGTATAGTATAGTATAGTATAGTATAGTATAGTATAGTATAGTATAGTATAGTATAGTATAGTATAGTATAGTATAGTATAGTATAGTATAGTATAGTATAGTATAGTATAGTATAGTATAGTATAGTATAGTATAGTATAGTATAGTATAGTATAGTATAGTATAGTATAGTATAGTATAGTATAGTATAGTATAGTATAGTATAGTATAGTATAGTAGAAAAGTTCATTTTCGAGTTCGGATGTAAAACACGTCAATTATTAACGCTAGATAAACTAAATAACATTAATTTAGTTTTAGAGCTAATCACTAGATTGTGGCAGACTTTAAGAATACTAAGGTCACAGTTAATTTCAGAGGTCAAGTCTAATATGCTTTTTGTCCCGTATGCGAATCCTATGCCACCTGGAGCTACCTTTCGCAGAACTAAATTGATTTCTATAATAAGAATCCTTACATAATTTAATCGCACAGTTTTTGGTTTTTGGTATTTCTTCTTTAATTTTCTTCAAAAAACATGAACTCCGTCAGTTCATTGGAAGCGTCGAATACTAAAGCAAAAGTAGAAATGTCAGCAGCTACGGGAGTTTGTAAGTACTAAGCAAAAAGGACTGTGCTACTATACTGATCAGAGAATTAAGTAACCGAAAACACGGTGAAGCGAACTAAGAAGTTACACAAATCCTCACCGGACACGGGTACTTCAACATGTTCCTCTACCCTATTGGAAAAAGGAGAGAACCTTCGTGGCAATACTTAGATTCGTTTACAGAACATGCTGAGTACACATTGTTCGAGTGCAGTAGATGGCAATCTCTTTAAAATAACCATTTATGATTATAAGGTTTCGTATATTCATATGAATGAATACTTTCTGAACTAATTTTAAATCACAAAAGTAATTCCATATAATTCATTCAAGTGAAGGAATCATGTGTATACTTGTATGTATAACTTTTCACATTTCTTAATTCTTTTTTTTCGCACTTTAGAGTTATTTCAGATTTAAAATATTTTGAAAAAAAAAACATGAACTCCGTCAGTTCATTAACAAATTAAATAGAACTAAATACCCATCAATAAAATTTACATATGAAGAAGAAATTGAAGGGAAACTAAATTTTCTGGATTTAAGTATAACTCGGAATGGAGACAATTTCGAATTGGATATATACAGAAAAACAACGAATACTTTGAGATACATTACATCAGACTCGTTCCATTCCTTTGAACATAAGATGTCAGATTTTCACTCAATGATTTTTATAGCTCTTATATTCTAATGACTATAGAAACAAAAATAAAAGAATTCCAAAAAATTAAAGATATAGCGAAGAAAATTAATGGATATACTGAAGAATTGATTGAAGATTTCACAATTGCACATAGAAGAAAACGAGAATTGAGAAATTATACAACCTTAGATCTAATAAGGAATGAAGGAAATGAAGAAAAGAAATATTCGAAATTTTATTTCTATCCAGAAATAAAATCTAAGATAAAACCTATCTTTAATAAATGTAATATCCGTATGAGTGAGTGCAGCCAAATAAAAATAAAAAATCTGATTGGAGGATCTAAAGATAAAACTAAACTTCAAAAATCAGGAATTTATTCTATCGGATGTAATGATTGTGTAAAAGAATATATAGGACAGACAAGAGTCCCTATTCTAAAAAGATTTAAATTTGCACATCTTAAATATAATGAAAAAGAAACGTCAAGTGTTGCAGAACATATGCGAGAAAATAGTCATAGCTTTAGTTTGAAAAATTTAAAATTAATAAGAAATGTAAATAGCAATTATGAATTAGATGCTTTTGAATCATTTTACATATTTAAAAACAAAAATAATCTTATGAATAATGATGATGGACCAATCAAAGATTCAATATTCAAAAAATTTTTTAATAGATTCAACTCAACTTAACTGTAATTTTGTTCAGAGACATTTTTGTTTATTATTAGTTTTTTGACAAATAATTTAATTTAATTTAATTTATAAATCTCACTGACGATGGAAGCATTGCTTCTGAAATGTACATCTGAGGAAATATAAAAAGTGTTTTAACTGTTAAAAACTTTACTAATCTTTTCATTTAATTAAATATGATCAACTCTAGGAGATTCATTATCAAAAGCTTGCTTAGTGTATTTCTTAGACTTAATTTTATTTTCAAATTCCAAAAGTAAACCAGTCATTGAATGATCTGTGATTTGAAAATTGAATGCGCATTTTTCTAAACACGAATAATCCTTATTTGCGATACGAACAAAAGCATCATCAAGACACTTGACCGATATAGCCCGCGAGGGCTCATTTATTAAGGAAACTAGTCCATGCAAGGCTATTAGATCTGAAAAAAAAGAAACTACATACCTAGTTTTTTTTTAGAATATCTATGTTAAAATCACCTAGGACCAACAAATTTTCATCATCCAACAGCTTTGAAAATTCTTCATAAAACACCGAACATATTTATAAAATCTGTATGGGCATAAAATGACAAAGTCCTCGCTATTCACTTTAAATTCATTTTAATAACATCAGCACTCGCCAGGTCAATAGCTGATAAGTCATAACAAAAGGTATTCCTTATAAAGCACCCAACACCACCTATAATAATAATCTTCATTAGTATTAGCTATAAAATTATAACCAGAAAGTGAATAATCACTAGCTTCGAAATTGTAAATCCATATTTCGAAAATAAAAATAAGATCAGGCATACAAAGAAAGGAATCTAAACGTGTAATTAGAGCAGACAAGTTTTCTCTTAGGCTTCTGATATTTTGATGTACAAAAAATAGTTTGTTATCACAATAAGATTCATTTAAAAATACATTTTCTCCAATCGAGTAATCATTATCATATAGTCTTAGTTACTGATTGATAATGTAGCAATTTAAAGTTGAAAGAATTTTTCAAATCTGACAGAAACCATCTCTGGACAGAACTATATTTAGGTACCAAAAAAAAAAATTCATAAGAATCCGTTGGGCGGCTTACGAGTCTATACCGGACAAACAAACAAATAAACATGCTTCCTCTTTTATATATACCGACATATACAGGGTATCATGTAACTCGTTTAACATACTCTGGGATGTGACATGTGATTCTTGGTCATATTCTATGAAAAAAATAGTCCTGCATTAAGCCCTGTTCACACTGTACAATTAGTTGGACAGACTTCGTTTGATTGAAGTTGGATGGTCTGATGTAGTTTGGGTTTCACACTTATCAAGCTTGTCGTCCAACTTTATGTCACATACCCTTCCCCTCCATCCAACTTCTAGATTTTCAAAAATTTTTGAAAACCATCCAACAAGTTGGACAAGCGGTCGTCTGAAGGGTTCAAACTATCAAGCATTGGTCGTTCAAGCCCAAGTCTGTCCAACTAATTGTACAGTGTGAACAGGGCTTTAAAGTTCACAGTTCACAGTTCTCAGCTTTTAAAGTTAAATG
Organism: Melanostoma scalare; assembly: GCA_949752695.1. NCBI lineage: Eukaryota > Metazoa > Arthropoda > Insecta > Diptera > Syrphidae > Melanostoma > Melanostoma scalare. The sequence goes on along the minus strand of OX456986.1, from coordinate 62,839,565 downwards.
TTCGACAATTTAGAACTTTTTAAAGTAATGTACATATTTAAATTGGGCTCATATGTTCTTATGGTTGTCAGATTTTCAATTTTAATGGTGTTCAAATTTTCTTGTATTTAATGCCAAAGAAGTAATTAATATGAGTAAAATATTTGTCATTGCCATAACAGAATCAAAAGATATCACAATAAAGTCCCGCATGCCACAACTCTTGCCTCTAAAAGGAATGATATATTAATATAGTAAAATAATGTATAATTCTTACGGTAAAATAATTTTCACTTTTTTGCTTTAGATTGACGAGGATAATGGTCTGATGACTGGTTCCTATAGGATTAACTTAATTATTTCTAAGCTGTTGATGCACTGTTTTGCATTTTAATCTTTGTTTGCAGTAAAAAAATTTTAAAATTTGTAATGTGTCTTAAATCCTGAAAATAGGCAACACGAAATAAATATAGCACACAAGTATATCATTATTTGCTTTGCTTGACCTGACCATGTTCGCTGCGAAATTATTGAATAATTTCATACAACTGTATTTTTTAATATTACCTAACACAGTTCGTTTTTCGCACCGCTCGCATTGTTTCGAATTCAAAAGCTGTAATTGTTTGTAAATATATTAAAAAACGAAATTATTTAATAATTGTAATCAATTGCGTTTGATTCTTGAGGGATTCAACTCCCGTTAATTGTTTCGAATGGTAGTACAATCAAGGGACTGAAATCTAAATGTGTACAATGCGAATTGCGAATACAAGTCTCACTTAACAGCACTGCTGCACAATCAAATTGGTGATAAGAAATTTTCAATATGTATGTTTTTGATTGAATTTAAATGTTTTAACGGCAGTTTGGAGAAGCAACACTTCAGTGTATATTCTAAGTTAGAACAACACTATTTTGATGTAAGTGTAACCGAATTATGTGGCAGAGTATACTTATTGTAACTTTTGAACACAAAAAGAAAGCAGAAAACCGCTTGGAAGCGGTCAAAAAAACAGCGCCATTTTGTACCGGGCCATTTTTGGTCGTCGGGGTCGCGCTGACATGCTTGTCCGGCTCCTGCTCGTCGTTGAGTGTGGGACTTGACCCCTATAACCCGTATACAAAAATTCATGCCAGTCTTTGGTACCATCGTGATGTTCATATGGCACTCGCGAGAAATCTCCTCCACCCACCCTACCATGTCACTGTACTCGCCTAAGTGACCCTTACTTTGCCATCTCTTTTATCCTTCAGTCCATCTTTTCTCTTCAACTCACCCCTTTATGCCTAACACCACTTAGCAACTCATCCTAACAATCAAACCACAATTATTCATGTTATATTCAAACAAAAATTCAATACTAAAGCAAAAGTAGAAATGTCAGCAGCTACGGGAGTTTGTAAGTACTAAGCAAAAAGGACTGTGCTACTATACTGATCAGAGAATTAAGTAACCGAAAACACGGTGAAGCGAACTAAGAAGTTACACAAATCCTAACCGGACACGGGTACTTCAACGTGTTCCTCTACCCGATTGGAAAAAGGAGAGAACCTTCATGGCAATACTTAGATTACACATTACTACACATTGTTCGAGTGCAGTAGATGGCAATCTCTTTAAAATAACCATTTATTATTGAAAGGTTTCTTTAATTATATGAATGAATACTTTCTGAACTAATTTTAAATCACAAAAGTAATTCCATATAACTCAATCAAGTGAAGGAATCGTGTGTATATAACTTTTCACATTTCTTAATTCTTTTTTTTTTTCGCACTAGTTATTTCAGATTTAAAATATTTTGTGAGCATGATATATTTTTTTTTTTTAAATGCGTCTTGATCGAAAAGAAGATTTGATGTTGCTGTTGGAGGCAACACTATCCCGCTATCAAAACTCACAAAGCGGAAGGAAAAGTGGGCACGACTGACGACGGGTCGCACGAACTTGCGATTGTGTGCTAATTACAGTAACGAAATCTTAATGCATTAAGAACTCGACCACGTCATCGGTCCCAACGCTCGCCTTCAATGACTCTTCGTATGTCAGCTCCATCGACAAAGCCAATTTGCTGGCAGCTCAATTTACTGCCAACTCGACACTTCCTCACAGCATATTGGCTCCACCTGAGCTCGAGCCTGCAAATTCTTTGATGAAGCAGATATTTTTTCTAACTCGCTCGGTTGCGAGAGTCCTCAAAGATCTCATCATACATAAATCCGCTGGACCAGATGGTATCCCCGCCGTTATTCTGAAGAGGTGTTTTTCTACGCTGGCAAAACCGCTGCGTAAACTCTTCCATCTTTCCTATTCTGCTGGGATTTTTCCGAGCAGATGGAAAACTGCTTTTGTCCAGCTGGTCCCTAAAAAATGCGAATCTTCCTCCCCTTCCAATTACCGTCCAATTGCACTAACGTCCCTTCTTTCCAAGGTCATGGAAACGTTGATAAATTGTCAACTTATAAAATATCTTGAAGAACGAAAGCTTCTTAATGACCGTCAGTGCGGCTTTCGTGCAAACGTTCCACTGGTGATTTGATGGATTATCTCACCGAAAAGTGGAACCAATCTTTACATTGTTTTAGAGAAAGTAAGATTATTGCGCTTGATATTTCTAAAGCATTTGGTAGAGTTTGGCATCAGACTCTTTTATCGAAAATATATGCTTTTGGTATCGATGAGTCTTTTCTTCGTTGGATTAGAAATTACCTTTCCGACCGTTCAATACAAGTTGTGTTGGATGGGTTCAAGTCTGATACCCACTTCATAAATGCTGGTGTGCCCCAGGGCTTCGTTTTGTTTCCGACTCTCTTCCTCATTTTCACTAATGATCTTTTGTCTGAAACTTCTAATCCGCTTAACTGTTTTGCTGACGACTCGACCCTCAGCTTTTCATATTCGTTTCCAAATTCACGTCCCTGCTCTTCGGATGTGGAACTGGAACGGTTGCGTATGATAAGCTCATTGAATTCTGACCTTGACAGCATTGTTTCATGGGGTCTTATGAACCGAGTAGAATTCAATGCTTCGAAAACTCAATGCTGTCTCTTGTCGTTTAAGCTTAACATTCCCCCATTGCCATTATCCATGAATGGTACCTGCATCGGCGAAACCGAAAAGCTGTCAGTACTTGGTATGTGTGTAAACGATGATCTTCGTTGGAATGACCACATATTTGAAGTCGCCAAAAACGCTGCTAAATGCTTAGGTTTCTTAAGACGATGCAGGAAATTCTTCACCCCTTCTGATCTGGCTACAATTTATAAGGTCTTCATCCGCCCAAAACTGGAGTATAACTCCCATATATCTGGTCAGGTGCTCCTCAAACATCTTTGCGCCTACTTGATAGGGTACAAAATAGAGCATTAAAATTGATAGGTGATAGTTCAATTGTAGAATCGATTGATTCTCTTGAACATCGTCGAAATGTTACCTGTCTCACACTCTTTTATCGCTTTTTCACAAACAGTGCTTTAGTGAAATAGCCAGCTGCATTCCTCCCCTGAAACAATTTAGCCGCAACACCCGCCTTGCTAGGGATGCTCATCAGTTTTACCTTGAGCACAACTTCGGACGTACAGTCAAGTATAGAGATTTTAGATTCAGTCGCACCACCCGTATGTGGAATGCTTTACCTGGCTCTGTGTTTCCCCTGCATTACGATTCACAAAAATTCAAAAGCAACGTGCATCGGTGTCTCCTTTCAAATCCCCTCCTATTTTCCTAAATGCTCGCACTGTGGAAAAGACAACAGACAGAATGGAAGGAATTTACAGTTTTCCGCCGATTCCGAACGGATAATCGAGAAAGTGTTTTTCATGACACTGAATTTAGTATCGGAGGATCTGCCAATTACTCGCAAAAGGCGATACCCATAGAAAAACATTTTATGTTTCTGTTGGGATTTGAACCACGAACCGAACCTAGCCTAGAACATTTCATATTCTACAACTTTTATAACAGGTGCAAATCTCATTTAAGCAACAGAAAGCGAGATTTTTACGAAAAACGATTTTTATGACCTTTGACCTTCAATATCTTAAGACGCAGACACGATAGCATTTGTGACTTTTGAGACAGCATTAAGAACAACAAAACAAAGGTTTATACCAATTTACAGCTTATTAGCTTTTATTCCGAGGTGAAACCCTAAAAAGACTGAGCTATCAGTACACAATCGCAAGTTCGTTTTTTTAGATAAAATAGTTTGGTGACTGCGTCCTCATAATGCGACAAGAGAATTGATTACTAATGCGAATATTAATAAAGGCTTGATTCAGCCACAGTGGGCTTGGTATCGGCATTCTCTAAAATTATCTGCTTACTAAGGCCGATTTTTCTAGCAAAGCTGGATCACCATTATTTTCTTCGACTTAAAATTTCTTCAGGTATTAATTTGAATTTCCATTTATTTTCCTCGTTAGGTGATTTGACCAGCTGCGAAAATTACTTTTTTATCTTCCTTGCACATTTCACTCACACCGATATAACATTGTTGCAGTAGATCAACCATAATCAGGCAAAATGTGAAGAATGAGAATTTCTGGAAGAAAACTCTAAACTTTAATTCACCTTCTTTGGTAGAGTTTTTGCAGTTTCACTCTCCTTCTACATGCCCTGCCATTGCTCGCGAAGAGGAGATGAGAAATTTATGCAAACATTTATCTTTCTTTATGGCCTCGTATATCTTATCCTAATGATTCCCTCCATTCTCCATTGGATTTTACTCCTACTGCACCAGCATTACGTATATCGTATGATATGTAGAATGCAATTCGCTTTCTTTTCCTCTGGGTAAAACCGATTTAAGACAGGTTCATTCCAAGGAATATACATTACTTGGTGAAAGTAGTGGACCTTGAATACTAATACTAGCACCTAAATGTCATAATACATGAACAAAGAGTAAAAAACAAAAAAATTGTGACAGTAGCATCGACATTAAAATTTAATGACGATGAAAAGAAAGATGATGGTGCTACATCTTTTGATGAAGATTTTGGTTTGTCGTCGTCCAAAATACCGTGATAACCAACGAAAATTGAATTGAAAATAAGTAAACAGAGACATTGACATCTTGTTAGCTTTTCAAAATCCGAAAGTGCAAAGTTCTCTTTCATAAATTTATACACAGAAAATGACACAGTGTATATATCACTACTACTATATACGACTATATGTTCCTCATCATAGTCATTTCTCTGCCAAACATTCAAAGTCTAGACGCAAAAACATGCACAACACATGTACAAGAAGAATAGTACACATTGAAGTTTAATGCAATTTTTCACCTTGGGAAAAAGTAGATAAACAAAGATTTTCAAACAAAAGGTAGTGTTAAGTGGTTGGATCTAGGACTTTTTACAAAATCAACTCGTGAATTGGCCATGTCGTATGTTGGATGTAAGTTTGTTCCCATGTATATGGGAACTTATGCCTTTCTACATTCGCTGCCAGTGCATTAATATTACTTTAGGAATCTGCTCCATTGAATACTATCAATCAATCAATAAGGAAAAAAAGCCATGCGAGTAATATGAAATTATGATGTGTTGAGATGTAACTATGTAATTAGTATACCTAATAGTATATAGGGTGTCCCGGAATTCGTGTTCCATACTTTGAGATTTGATTCTTGGTCATATTCTAAGAATACAATCGTATGGGGGTCCATCACTACATTTAGGCGGGAGGGGTAATTTAATAAAAATTTACCTAATTTAAAAAACAAATCATTGAAGCCACTTACAAACACAGAAACCCGAACGAAAAAATCTTTCTTAGTTTTTGAGAAGTTTAAAAATGACTCCACCAGAAAATCGAGTTTTATGGGTTTTTCGCAGATTGGGCTTTATTTTCTGAGTAAAATAGGGGTTCCCTGGAGGAGAGTACCTTTGGTTTTTTTTTAAATTTCTCGAAAACTAAGAAAAATGTTTTCGTTCGGTTTTCTCTGTTTGACTCAAGACTTATAAACTTATAAGAGCATTGATTTTATTGAAAAAAAAAATAGGACAAAAAAAAAATTCAAAATTTTGATTTGTTTTTTCAAAAATTTGGCTTTTAGACTTGACTACGCAACAACAATTCACTTAATTAAATTAAACTAGAATGATAATTAGAGAAAAAGTATTAACTTAGAGACACACAAAAGTATGAAGACGAAAGTGGGTTGGTTAGTTTTTAATAGTTTTTTTTTTAAGATATTGTAACGCGAACCCAAAATTTAAAACCAATTTCCTAATCGAAAACGTTCAACCGAAAACACAAGCGGCAACACTAGTGTAAGTGTAGAAATATACCATGAGGGAAAAATGTTTGACAGGAGTGGAGAGTGGAGACCATGTGGAAAATACTGGAGAGTTCTGGATATAATGTCATTCGATATAAATAGGCCGCCGAGGCAACCAGATGTCAGTTTTGATTATAGAGTGATAAAGTTAAGAAGAGTGAATTGTTATTTACAAGTGATAGTCCAAAAGTCGAGTTGAGATCGAATAAAGTATAGATACTGAATAAAAGTAGTAACATTTAAATTGAAAGGTAAAGTTTTATTTTTTTTGTGAACTAAGCGCACGTTACATTGGTGTCAGAAGTGTAAATAAAACTTATTTGACTAGTAAAGTGTAAAAAAAAAAGAAAAGTTAAATACAGTGAAAATGGGTAAGTTGTTGGAAGAGCTCAACTGCATTGAGCTTCAAAGTGAGTTAGGTAAGCGAAATCTTTCTAGAGCGGGATCGAAAAATGAGCTCGTCCTGCGCTTGCGCAACTATTTGGAACAGCAAGGGGAAGACGTAAACACTTTTGTTTTTGAAACAGAAGTGGAGAAAGAGGACGTAAGTGAAAGTGTAGATTTTTCTAGTATGATGAAACTTTCGTTAGAACAGCGAAATGAGCAAAAGAAGGAACAGCAGAATGTTCTGGAACAACTTGAAGCACAAAGAAACGAGCAAAAGAAGGAACAGCAGAATGTTCTCGAACGACTCGAAGTACAACAAAAGAATCTGGAAGAGCAACGAAATGAGCAAAAGAAGGAACAACAGAATATTCTCGAAAGACTTGAGGCGCAACAGAATGTTTTGGAAGGTCAGAAAAACATTCTAGAAGGCAAATTGGGCAACATTGAGAAAAATGTATATGCCCTAGACGAACGCGTTGAAGGTATGGAAAAACAGCTTTCTGTTGTAGAGAATCGTTTGGAAAGCAGATGCGATAAACAGTTCTCCGATCTATCCAAGGAATTAGACCAGATCCGTAAAATCAAAATTCGAGAATCTGCTGGAGAATTTGCAAAGAAAAAGGAGATGAAACCGCCGACATTTGATGGACAGTCTTCTTGGCCACTCTACAAGAGACAATTTGAGGCAGCCGCAACAACAAATGGCTGGGATGACGAAGACAAGTACATAGCACTGACTCTTGCTCTTAGAGGACCAGCAGCTGAATTGCTTCAAACTTTTCCGTCTGGTAAGAGCGGTTTCAGTTCTTTCTTGGCAGCTATAGATAAACGCTTTGGAGATAGCTTGAAAGAAGTCTTCCCAGTCCAACTTAAATAACACTGTCCAGAAAAGGGGTGAAAGTCTACAGCAGCTCCAAGCAGACGTCGAAAGGCTGGTTCGCCTGGCATATCCGGATGTTGGAGAAGAAATCATCTACCAGCTTGCTGTTGAGTCCTTCGTTCGTGCCATTTCCGATATACATCTTCAGAGGTCTGTGCGAACTGCTAGAACACGTACTCTTTCTGAAACTTTAGCATTCGCATTGACAATTGAAGCAGCAGAACAGGCTTCTCATTTAGTACATCGACTTAGAGAAGCGATAGTCGAAGAATGCTCGTGCCAAAGAGCTGAAATACAAAAGAACCAGCGGAGCGAACTAGCAAGATGTTGGAACTGCAACAAGACCGGGCACTTACAGCGTCAATGCCGACTACCACCAAATAAAGCCGCTTGTCAACATTGTGGAAGCACGAGATCTAACCCAGAGCAAGGTAACAACAACACCAGCGCTGCTTATCAATCCGTTTCCCATCAGGGAAACGAGAAAGAACCAACTTCGAGGGGCAGAGGCTGGTTTCTTGTATCGATGGCCCCAGAACCACCATCCAGGTCTCACAGACCAAACGAGACAACAAAAGTCTGACTGTGGAGACTACTATTAACGGGAACAAACATGTGGCTACCATCGACTCCGGTGCCACAGCATCCATAGTACGTCGAGACCTGGTAAAGATGACGTGGCTTCATAACACCAATAGCTACCGTCTAAGAACCGCAACGAGAGAAACAGCAAGAGAATATGGAGAAGTGCGTCTTAAGATCCGACTGGCCGATCTAGTGTTTACTCATCAATTCCTGGTGGCAGATACAGTCGATGTCAAAATTATTTGCACAATGTATTTTTCATACTCTATCTCCTCAACAAAGTGGTATTACTTTAAAGTAAAGTATTTTTTAGATAATTGGGTTATTGATTTATCAACTCCAACATCTTCTTCAAATGGTGAACCCAAAGAAAAGAATCAGGTTTCATAAGTAGCGGTAAAAATCACAAAAAAGAAAACGGCAAAATTATTATTACATTAAAAAAAGCTGGCAAAATTATTTACACAACTGTACTTAACGGTTTCGGAAATGAATCGGTAGATAAGCGTGCTGACTGATCAATCCGAAATTATGCAGGTTATTTATGATTAGTTAAGTGTCACCTTTCATTCAAATAACTTTATTGGAATGGCTAGATCCAAAGAAATTTCAGTAGAGACGGGGCAATGATTGTTGCAGAGTACAAAATCGGAGTTTCGATTGGAAAACTTTCTGCTAAATACCATTGCTGTCGAAGAACAGTTTATTATCAAATTGAGAAAGATAAAACGTGTGGAAGTCTAAAAAATCCGAGTCGGAAGAGGCAGGAAAAGAGTTACTTCTAATAGGGAAGACACTCGAATTATTAGTTGTTTTAAATGTAACCCTTGCGAAAAGGTAAGAAATGTGTTAAAAGAGTTAAGGCTCGTGAGAACAATTTCAGCGAAAGAACATTACGTAGAAGGTTAAAGGAAAACGAAATGAAAGCCTACGTCAGCCAAAAAAAGCCCTACATTACACCAAAGAACAAGAGCGCAAGACTGCAATTCGCAAGGGAGCATATTAGTAAGCCACCGGATTTTTGGAGGAGTGTACTTTGGACTGGCGAGACTGCTTGTTCTTTAGATGGTACTTATGGCCGAAAGTTTTTTTATTCCGATCCAAGAACAAAAGCCAAAAGACCCATTACGCAGCCCACTAGACATTCCAATAGAGGGAAAGTTATGATATGGGGGTGCATATCATATAGTGGTGTGGGACCACTTGTTAGGTGCTCCGATCATATGACACAGTCACATTATTTAGAGATACTAAATGATGTTGCACTGGTGGCAGGTTCTACATTCATCGGGACCAATTTCATACTCCAGCGAGATAATGCTCCCATACACACCCGCCTGGAACATTAAAAAGTATCTATCGGAAGTAGGTCAAGAAACTTTGAAATGGCCTCCCCAAAGTCCCGACTTAAATGTAATCGAAAATGTTTGGCATCTTGTGAAATCCAAAATTCCACAAAACATAGGAAGATCTGCAGATGAAACGTGGAAAGATTTTATTACAGCTTGGAGTACCATTCCTGCAGACGAGAGTCCAAGACGCCTTGCAGAGGTTATTGCTATTATTAGGTAAAAGTGTGGCAATGAAACTATTGCGATTTTACTAGAAATTTTCTTTTATTTTGCTTTCAGAAGCGTTACTGGAAGAAAAATGCCCTTGTGCAAATAATTTTGCCATCGACTGTATATGTGACGAGTGCATCATTGGAATCGACTTTATGAAACAGCACGGAGTTATTTTGGACATAGGTAATCAAATTTTGAAGTACCAAAATAAGGAACTTCCAATGACCTATTCGAACGAAAGTACCTCGACACTGAGGACTGTCAACACGGAAGATCTGATTCTGCCTCCTTCTTCTGAAGTGTTCGTTTTCACAAAACTGGAAGGTGAGTTTGGAAGCCTTCGATACCTAATGGTGGAACCAGACCCAGAGTGTTCCTCCCAAAGCGTCATCCTTGGGAAAACACTGGTAGCACCGTAAAACAAAATAGTCCCCGTACGATTACTAAACACCAGACCGTACGATGTAAAGTTGAAGAAAGGAGAAGTCGTTGGACGTTGCGAATCGGTTGCAGCAATTACGAAGATCACTGATGAAGCCCCGAGAAAAACTATAACTCCGGAGGAGCTCAAGACCATCAGAGCTAGAATATTGAATTCATCCAACCTTGATCACCAACAAACAAGGATGGCTGAAAATCTCCTACAAGAGTACACTGACATCTTCGCAACGTCAAAAGGGCAATATGGTAGGACACAGTTGGTGCAGCATCGCATCAACACAGGAGATGCAAGACCGATTCGTCAACCAGCAAGACGCCTTCCACTGGCCAAACAAGGTGAGGTTGAGGAAATGATAACAACAATGAAGAAGGACGGTCTTATCGAAAATTCCAAAAGTCCTTGGGCGTCACCAGTGGTGCTAGTGAAAAAGAAATACGGAAGCACTCGTTTTTGTGTGGACTACCGAAGGCTGAATGATGTGACTAAGAAGGACAGCTATCCCCTGCCCAGAATCAGTGATACCCTGGATGCCATGGAGGGAGCCCAGTGGTTTTCGACGCTGGACTTGAAAAGTGGATACTGGCAAGTTGACATCCACCCAGATGATCGGGAAAAGACGGCGTTTTCTACAGGTAATGGGCTCTGGCAGTTCAAAGTTATGCCGTTTGGGCTATGCAACGCTCCGGCAACATTCGAGCGTTTGATGGAGTGCGTTCTTCAAGGACTGACGTGGAAAGCTTGCCTAGTCTACTTGGACGATGTCATTGTTTACGGGAAAACATTTGACCAACATTGCAAGAACCTAAAAGCCGTGTTTCAGAGACTTCGAGAGGCTAACCTTAAACTGAATCCGGAAAAATGTGCACTATTCTAAACCGAAGTTAAGTATTTGGGACACATCATCTCTTCCCAAGGGAGCGTTCAAGTATTACGTAACGCAATTTTCGAAGATTTTTGACCCCCCCTACCCCCTTGTAACGCACCGTAACGTTTTCATGTACCCCCCCCCCCCCCCCCCCCCCTCTCTAAAGGTTACGTAACACTCAATTGACCATTTTTACCCTAAAGTCGAAAAAATTTATGTTATAATATTTTTTATACTTGGTATACTTTTAATTGCCACTGCGGTAATCATTTAATATTACATCAATAATACAAAAGAAAATAATACAAAACAAAAATTATTCCTCTGTCCACGGATTTGCTAGCCACTCAAATTCTTTCATCACAGGCACCTGGAGTGCAGACGAAGACGGTTCTGGAATTGTTAAGCCACTTGCATCAACTTCTTCTTCGTCGACCCAGTCAGCATTTGGGTGTTTTTATTCCCTAATTAAAAAAAAAATGTTACGTAGCGTATTGTAAGACAGAACCCTCACCCCCCCCCCGCCCCTGTAACGTATCGTAACGTTTTACGAGACCCCCCTCCCCCCAAATTGCGTTACGTAATACCGCCTCTGTAACGCCCTGTGCTGGCACATCCACCACCTGGCAAAACATTCATCATCGACGCAGTTGCAAGCAACGTTGGAATCGGGGCGGTACTATCCCAAGTGCATGATGGCGAAGAAAAAGTGGTGGCATACTACAGCAAGGTCCTTTCGAAACCCGAAAGAAACTACTGCGTGACCAGAAGGGAATTGCTAGCTCTTATCTTGGCAACAAAGCACTTCCATAAGTACATCTATGGACAGAAATTCCTTCTGCGGACATACCATGGTGCTCTGAACTGGCTGTTGAACTTTAAAAATCCAGAAGGTCAAGTCGCAAGGTGGATAGAAAGACTGCAGACAGATTTTTACCAGATTCAACACCGCAGAAGAAAGTTGCACTCAAACGCCGGCGCATTATCCCGAAGACCTTGCAAAGTGGATTGCAAGCATTGTAGGCGGCAAGAAGACATAGAAATCAATACCGCTCAGCGACTAAGAGCTGACCCCATATGGGGATGGACCAATGAGGAAGTGAGGACTGCTCAACAGGAAGATCCAGATATCGAAGCCATAATCGCATGGAAAGAAAATGAAGAGAAACCTGAATGGGGAGACATTTCTGACAGGAGTCCAGTTCCCAAAGCCTATTGGGCACAGTGGGACTCACTATATGTGCAAGAAGGTGTCCTCAGGCGAAGATGGGAGTCCCCTGACGGTAAGTCATATAAAAAGGTAAAGTTTTATTATTGCGAACTAAGCGCACGTTACAATATTTTTAAAGGTTTAATGAAAACTTATAAAATATAACGTAGGAACATGAAGAGTGATAAATCTTTCTTATTGTTTATTCTCTCCATTTTTAAAATGAGTCAAGTGCATTTGCACTTTATTTTGTCTGAAAGCGTAGATTGAAGGTAAAGCTTTAGTACAACTCTCACATGAAAGCGTAGATTGAAGGTAAAGCTTTAGTACAACTCTCACATGAAAAAAATTATTTTTAATAAAGATTCTTGAGCTTTTTCGCTGCGTCTTTGTTTGTGGTAAGTACCATAATAATACTACACTCATATTGCCAACCCCATTCTTCTTTTGATATTTCATTTCCGAGCCACGTTTGAATCTGTAAAAATACTCTCTATTAAATAAATAAATAGGGTGGCGCAACACAGCGAGGAGACCTTGGGCCTAGCGCATTTCTCACAACCATGCGTTTGGAGGAAATGGAGGGGACCTACAATTTTCTGCCGGTTCCGAACGGCTAATCGAGAAAGCGCTTTTCATGGCAATGAATACTAACGGAGGACTTGCCAATTCCTCGCGAAAGGCGATACCCGAGAAAAAACATTTTGACTCTGGTGGGATTCGAACTCCAACCTCTGGGTTAACAGGCGGACATGCTATCCATCACACCACGGGTACCACAATACTCTCTATTTAAAATGTTAAAAACCAGCATCTACAGTAGATGGTGAAGACGGCAGTTTAACACAGGTATTTTGTTTATTTTTATTTTTTTTATTTCTCAATATTTAACAAAAATTTTCGCTTTCGGTTTTTAGTGTTGGACTCAAAACCCTTAATCAAGCAAAATCTAATAAAAATTTTATTTAAAGAGAAAAAAGTTAGGTTTTCATTCAAAATTTTTAATTTGAGACTTGATTACTCGAAAATCATTCACTAAATTAACTTGAACTACAATTTTAACTAGAGAACAAAAGCGATTTGAACACCGACAGTCGTATTTATAAAATTTGCTTAGAACATCCTTAGACTACTGTCCAACTAGACGGTGTCTAAAGGGTTGGACAACCCTTAGCCAATTTCGTATTTATAAATGCATTCCAACAGTTGTCTAAACAACCCCTCAAACTGTCAGCTTCGAATGAAAAACTAACTGGTGGCGTTCATGATGTATCCGTGCAGTACCATTTTTTGTGTTTTGATATAGGAGTGCAACAACTAAATCGTTCTGAAAGAGTGTGGCGTAGCACTTGAACCAGACCAAAAAAGCAGCTGATTTGACTTTGAGTTACAGCTTTTCCCAAGTCTCATACAACGATGAAATTTGTGCAATTTATAAATTAAATTGTTGAAAGTAGTATTTTTGCACCTCAAACTACCTATTTTTTTCGATCTTAGAGCTCTCAACAGTGTTTTACAACATGTTCAACAAAATTGTTTTTTGCTGTAGCAAATGCCACTTTAGCCATAGTTTAGACAACCAATTTCGGTGTCTAAAGTTAGACGTTCCTTAGACAGCGCTGAAAGTGTTTATAAATACGATTTGGAGTTGGACACTGATCTAAGAGCTGTCCAAAGTTAGACATACTTTGGAATGGGATTATAAATACGACTGCGAGTGTTTTTTAAAGATTTGTTTGAGTTTCACCTACTATCTTCTGTCCCGGTAAAAGTTTAGCATGCCTTTTATTTGTTCATAGTTTAGACAGATTTCCCCAGTATTAATGTGAAAACAGTTAATCTTTAGCCGGTAATATTTTTTTTTTTTTTTGTTTTTAAAAGTTTTTACAATTTTGAAAGGATGCTAATTGTTGTTTTAGGGTACATACATATATAATATATAGAGATATGCGAAGTACCACAAACGTTTTGGCTTTAGGTATTGATATCTCGAAAACGAAACGAGATAAAAGAGCTACCGAAATATTTTATTTAACATTTTTGTTTTATTTAGGCCTAATTAAGCAAAATTCATTGTCAAATTACGGCGCCACATTCCTGCATCGTACAATCCCAAAAATGAAAACCACCGAATTTCTTGGTCTATACCTAAGTTTATTATACAGGGTGTTCCGTAAATCGTGTATTATCGTTTGGGGTGTGATTTTTGGTCATATTCTAAGAAAAAAATTGTTATACAGTAAAGCTTGTTTTTCAACTTTGACATCACTTTTTGACAATTTAAAAAAGGCTAACTTTGGTGTATCCTGACCTGTGTTAAACTCGATATCTCTGTCAATACTGATGATAGAGACCTAATCTTAGACTTAATTTTAAATAACAACTTTTAAGACTGAATTTAAATTGAGCTTCCCTAGATTTGGGGTTGCCAGATTTTCAATTTTAAGTGCTGTTCAAATTTTCTTCCCAAAATAAAGTTTTGACTTTGAGGTCCTTTTTTTCAGAAAATGCCTGATAAACATAGAGTTTCTTTATTTCTTACAGATGAACAAAACAATAATAAAAAAAAACTCATTAATAAGTGCACTCAAAAACCCATACATTTTATGATACTTGAAAAAATACAAAATAGGTAAAATTAAAAAAAAATAAAAAAGATTTTTAGATTTGAAGTTTGTTTGAATAAAACAATAATTTGGGCACTTTTAGTAGTTTTTTTTTTATTTATTTTATACAAATACAATCATAAGAAGTGCTCAAAGTGTCCTTCTTCGTTTTGAATGCATGCCAGAGCCCGTTTTTGGACTTCATTGTGGGTGTTTGCTCTCGATAACTCTTGTCTTACTTGTAGTTTTGTAATTTTTGAGACACTATTTAAATTGGACTCCTATAGGCTTAGGGTTGCCACATTTTCGGTAAGGATAAAGTTCCTGGTTTCTTTGTTGTGCTCCTCTTGAATTTCCATTGCAAAACTCATATAAGAAAAAAATGTCTGCGTATTCTTCTTTCGTAAATGAAGGCAATTCAAAAAGCTCTCTGATCAAACTGCAATCGTGACTTATTTTGATAAACTGATGAACAAATTTGTTTTCTTATTTTTTTATACGACTTATTTACCCATTGTACATTCATACCCCAAACTTAAAGCAAAAATCCACAATGAAATCCAAAAACGGGCTCTGGCATGCATTCAAAATGAAGGAGGGCACTTTGAGCGCTTGTTATAATTGTATTTGTATAAAATACATAAAAAAATTCTAAATATGTGTTTTATTCAAACAAACCTCAAAGATAAAAATTTTTTTAATTTTACCCGTTTTGTATTTTTTCAAGTATTATAAAATGTATGGGTTTTTGAGTGCACTTAAAAATGAGTTTTTTTTTTATTATTGCTTTGTTCATCTGTAAAGAGTAAAAAAACTCTATGTTTACAAGGCATTTTCCAAAAAAAATGACCTCAAAGTCAAAACTTTGTTTCGGGAAGAAAATTTGAACAGCACTTAAAATTGAAAATCTGGCAACCCTAAACCTATGGAAGAGATATCGAGTTTAACACAGGTCAGGGTACACCAAAGCTAGAATTTTTTTAAATTGTCAAAAAGTGATGTCAAAGTTGAGAAACAAGCCTTACTGTGTAACTATTTTTTTATTAGAATATGACCAGGAATTGGGGTGTGAAAAGGATAATACACGAATTACGTGACACCTTGTATGCATATGTTAAAAACCCCACAAATACGTCTTTTCTTAAAACAAATTAAGTATCAACTCTTTTTTACTCTTAAACCATTCTTTAAAATACGAAGAATCACTTTTTTTAATCTCACAGAAATATTACTTTCGCCCCACTGTGGCGCTGAACTAGTGGCAGCATATTTTACTCATGGAGGACTTGCCATAGGTTCTTGCAAATGGCGATACCCGTGAAAGACATTTTTTTTCTGTAATGTTTCAGGGATTTCAACTGCAAAATTTCTTACTTGAAAGACGGACATGATAACTATTACACCATTCAGGTAAGAGATACCATATGAAAAAGTGGATGAAAGCTGGAAACAAAACTGATTTAAAACGGAACCCTGATTTAGCACACCAGCATTTAAAAGGTGATATCAGACCTAAAACCGTCCAAAACAACTTTTATTGAACGGTCGAAAAGGTAATTTTCAACGAATAAGAGACTCAAATATACCAAAAGCATACATTGTCGATAAGAGAGCCAGATGTAAAATTTTATCAAATGCATTAGAAATATCAAGCGCAACAATTTCAATTTCTTCAAAACAATGTAAAGATTTCTGGGTAGGTATGTCGTCGTCATCAGAAAAGTGCGTGCTTTATTTGGATTTTCATCTTTCTCTGAAAGCTTCGACTACCACTAATCCCCCCCCCCCCCCCCCCTACCTTTTTTTTACCACGTGCTTCAAGTTTCAATAAGTCCCTTCAAATTATAATGACTTATTAGGTTAAGTTGCAGTTGATGAGGTCAAAACCATGAAAACTTTTGTGATTGTAGATAAATATTTTCACAAATAAGTTCATAAATACATGAATATTATTAAGATTTTTTACTTTGTCTTTTGAAGCGGGGAGCCTCTGATTTTCGTCTCAGTCGGAGATGTTATAATGTAAGGACATGTAAAAGAAACCAAAGTAAAAATAAAATCCAATGAAGCGAATGTCGTGGACAAATCATTTTACAAGAATCTTTCCGTTGTAGGTTAACACACATAAAATATTCACTGTCTACAAATATGAAATGGTCATATCAATATTCAATCAATATTTATTGTACTCTACTTACACTATACTAATGTATACATAACTATCTAGGGCTTATTGTTGTTATGTTCATTCCTTTGTTTAGATATATTTTTGTTATAATAACACGGACGTACCTATGTACATAGAACATACTCACACAAAAAATATCAAAACTCTCCAGCTATCAGACACTGCTAAGAGAGTTTGTCGCAAAGCAGCAGAATAAAACTCCAAAAGTCAAAATACACAAACATTCGCTCTTCGGTTTACGGTATGATATACATAAGTTGCACGACTTTCCATCAAAAGTTTCATTATTAAATAAATTTATATTTGTATAGATGTGCAAAAGTAAAGATTAAAGCATTTGCAGTTTACCTATGTCGTATGTTTTATTATAATGTTTATCGGATGGAAAAGGTTAATGCATTCCGGTTATTTGCAGTTTCTTCAGTTTCACTTTTTATATTCTTCAAACAGAAGAGAGTTGTTCAGTTTTGCTTTCTCTCTTTAAGGACTATCATGTACATGTAGACTACACAACACCCTATCCATGAGTTTGTGTTCCTCTTGAATTTTCTTCCGAAGGACATTTAATGCGCACACATCAGATAATTTGCACTACACACAAGTGTTCGTAGCGCTCTTTAACATCGAAGATAAAAACAACAACAACAACAACAACAACAACAACAACAAACAAAGCTAATACACAAGAACAATATAATTTTTGCAAACGACTTTTCACGTTTCACGCTGCAAATAATTAGTAAACTCGAATTCGATACTTTGATTCAAACAATTATGCTCCGATATTGGCGTAAGAATACTTCACTTTTTTACAATTTAATATACAAACAAGATGAAAACAGCAGAAGCGAGCTGGAAGCAGGTTAAGGATTGTCACTAAAGAGCCGTTGATGCAGAGAAAAAGCTCATTTCAGGAAAGAAACAACAACAAATATTAAGCGAAGTACTCACATTTTAAGAAAGGAAAACCAGAGAGCACACTCATTTAGACAGAATTTGTGGATTTGCACGTTTTTTTTTATTGAAAAAGCATAAAAAACGGCTTTTGTTGCTTCCGTGTAGTATTTCTTTTATCAAGGCAACTGACGGCTGTCGAAGATATTTTTATGTATAGGTGGGCCTTAATTTGATTAAAAGCTTTTGACGCTTGTAGTAAATGAAGGTTTGTATATTTAGATTGTATGATGCTTTTCATGGTAAGGATGAACAAGCTTTTAGCACTTGTATGAGCTTCCGGAATTCATCAGCTGACTTTTTCCACAAATATGAACAAAGCTTGGCTGCGGAGTGCACGTTCGAGGAAAAAATAACTGCTGGTGAGGCTAGATTACAAAACCAATGCACTTTTAAATTTTAAATAAGGCCCTCAAATTGTTTTTATTATAGGTAAGAACTAAGAAAGACTATTAAACGTCTTGTGATTCTGAAGAGGAACTCATTCAACTGAACAACCATTAGGTGTGCGAATAGGTATCATTACGAAGGGATATGTGATAATGATAACTATGCTACATGAAAAAGTGTTTCTTTCTCATACTTGCAACTGGTTTGTCTAACATGACAACATTTTTGAAGATAGATAACAAAAAAGTGAATGGGATTTTAAAAACAGTTTTAATTTGTTAATAAAGATTTTGAAGTAGACTTAGGTAAACTTGAATTTCCTGCTGTAGAAAATAAACAGCATCATGTTTGCTTATCAATTAATTGTAAGCTTATGACTTGTATCCCTCTATCCAATCAAAGCATTGCATTTTATGATTACAGAAGGGGTAACTTTGATGCAATGAATGAGTTTCTTAATTCAATCAATTGGGCTGCTCTTATTGAAAACCGAGACCTAACTCAATGATTATATATCTTCAAACTGTACTTAAAGTATGCATCTATCTGACAGATTTTTTCCCATAAGAACAAAAATACTTAATTCTAATCCACCATGGTTTAACAAAAGACTATCAAACCTCAAGAATAGAAAAAACAAGGCTTATAAAGTGTATAAAAAACATAAAAATAGCGTGATATGCCATCAAAATTTTTTGAAGGCTTATAAACATTTTGATGTGTTAAATAAGTTCTTGTACAGTAAATATGTTTTAACTGCTGAATCACTAGTTAAAAATAATAGCAAAACTTTTTGGAGTTTTTTAAATACTAAAAGAAATAACTTAGGTTTGCCAAACTGCATAGAATATACTGGATCCACATCTAGTGACATGCGCTAACGTGACCATTTATTTTTTTTATCAGAGCGGGACATTTGCGGAGTTTTACATATAATAAATTAAGTTAGTAGTGTTTTAATTGGTTTTTTCCTATTATTATTATTTTTAAATAATCAAAGAAAATAAGTAGTGGCGTGAATTCTAGTTTGTATTTTTATATTTATCGGCTGAACAAATTTGTTTTAAAATATCGGGTTTTGTTTAGAAAGGTGTGAAACTCTGTACATGATCTATTAATATTTATCTTCGTTAACAAAATAGCTTTCATTAATGAGACTTTCAACTGTGTTTAATCACTTTTCCAAACCTTGTTCATTTAAAAAAAAACTCTTTCTACAGGTGCGTTACTTCCAGTCAGACACATAACTTACTCAATAATCGTAGAAAAGTTTGCTAAAGTTATGTCGCTTTCCATTGGTTTCACTCCGGGAAGCACTCAATAGGGGTTTTTCTTTTTTAGTTCCGAACAGAGAAGTGAAACGTCAAAAACGTAAGAGTATTTCTTTTTTAGTTCAGCGACATCTGAACGCTCAAAATGCTTTTCTTTTTTCTTCAGAACACTACGCGAGCGCGCTCTACGTGCTCGAAATAAAATGACGGGGCATCTAGAGCAAGAGTCTGAGCGCAGGCAACTTCACGTAGCACATGAAACAACTTTTGAAAAATGACAACAAAAATTACAAACAACAACATGGCCGGCGAAAGTGGTTGCTTGGGCGCAGAAGGTAAGCTACTTTTACGGATTGAATTATCGGCGTTTGTGTATCTAAACTTATTAATTTTAGGCTTAAAATGGAACAAGGACATGACATTGATGTTAATTGATTTAATAAAATCGAATTATGCCCGCCTTCAAAGCGGCATAAAAAAAGAGCATACATGGACATAGCCCAACAAATCAATGAGGCTTTTAATTTAAACATATCTGCCGAACAAGTTGATTCGAAGTGGAAAGGGCTGAAGAAAACATACAAAAAAATGAAAGAAGATAACAACACCACGGGACAAATGAGGAGGACATGGGAGTTTTTCGACGCAGTCGAGGATGTTCTGTACAAGGCTCCAGAAATAAATCCTCCTGCTACCATCTCATCTGACGAATGCATCGTGGTAACTGCATCCCCAGAAGAGATATACTTTAACGATTTGATAGAAGATACGAGCTTCACCACAAACATACGCAAAAGAAGACGGGCACATGATCTTGAAGATGATCCAGCACAGAAGCGGCACAAGGAGCGCATGGAGGTCTCCAAAAAATTTTTGGATATCTTCCAACAAATGGTGGATAAGATGTGAATTTTATTTTTTTATTTTTTTCTTAAGCTGTTAAGTTGAAGAAGTTCAAATTCTTTTTTTTTTTGTTGTTTGTTTTTAACGTAGTTATAAGTTGAAATTCTTTTTTTTTGTTACTGAGTTTTTGTTGTTTGTTTTTAACGTAGTTATAAGGTAAATGAATTTTGTGTCTTAGTAGATTTAAGAAAAGACTCAACGAATGTGAATATTATTATTTAATAAACAATAAGTTTAAGTTTACAAAGAGTAACAAATGCTTTCCCTTTTTGAGTAGCCAGACTGCATGTCAATGGAGTCAGTTTCGTTGTTGATTTCACTGCCGCTGTGGGTGTCGTCATATATTACATACTCTTCTCCCATATCGTTACTTTGTAGGCATATATTGTGTAAAATACACGAGGCCATGATATATTTCACTATCAAAGTTGGTTTCAAGCAGTCAATGTGGAAGAGTCGTCGAAACCTGCCTTTGAGCAAACCAAACGCTCGTTCGATAGTGACACGGCATTTGGAGTGGGTAATGTTATAGGCCTTGTGCTCCTGTCTTAAGCGCCCGTTGTCTCTGTATTGAGTAAGCAACCATTCCTTAAGTGGGTACGCTGAATCTCCAAGCAAGTGCTGGTTTTCATGAATGCTAAAGTCACCTTTATAAAAGATTCATGTTAATAACGAACAAATACTTTAAAATTCTAGTCACACTACCTGATGCGATCGTGTTTATTAAACCAGATCTTCTCAAAAGCAGTGCATCATGTATAGAACCTGCTTCACCAGTGTAACAGTACATGAATTCCATCTTGTGGTTGCATACACCTTGCAGTAGAACAGAATGGAATCCTTTCCTATTGATGTAAGAGTTGTGCGAGTATATAGGGGCTCTAATTGGTGTATGTGACCCATCAATCGATCCAATGATTCCTATAGGTAGTTAATTATTAGTTATTTTAGTATTATAACGATAGAAAGAAAATTACCTGGAAAGCCATTTTTTCTAAAATAGAAAGAGGATGTTCTGGCAGCTTCGTCTGTAGTAGGCCTTCGGATGTATTTCCTTGTTCTATTCAGTTTGATTAGAACGTCACATGTAGCTGATACTAATCTCCAAACACTCGCGATGCACACACCAAATCTGTCTGCAATGGATCTATGCAAATGCACATTATTTCAGACTTTTTCAGGAAATAAAACAAGCGTAAATCGTTAGATTGTTGTCAAACAAATTCAACAAATTTATTAAAGCCTATTTTATTTTTAATGTACCTCATACATTCGGGATTTCCTAAATACCACAAAGTGATCATAACCTGCTTCTCAATCAACGTGGATTTCCTTCCAGGGCCAAGATGATGTTCTTCACTCGAATGTATTTCACTGCACAGTTGGTCGAATGTGTCTGGATTAACGCGAAAGTGGTTTTTAAAAACCAAATAAGAAAACCTAGGCACAACTTCCTCTGCATAGTTTTTATTTTTTTCTATTTTCTGCCTTTTTGTAGCTAGCTCATCACAACTTTCATCATCGTCACTTAAATCAAAAAAAATCTCGAACGCATGTCTCAAAACAATTAACTTTTCCATTCTACTTTTATTTTTCTTATATTTTAAATAAGTAAACCACACACCACAGCAAAGCAGATTGACATAAAAGTTTTTGTTTCGGCGAAAAACATTTTTGACAGCTGTTTGACAGCCTACGCTCAAGTGTGTTTCTAAAATGATCTGAGAATTGAACGCGCTCAGTTCAGAACACGTTCACGCTGTTCGTTCTCAGTTCAGTTCACTGTTCGGAACTAAAAAAGAAAAACCCCTAATATAAAAAAGAATGGAACACCCAAAATCACTTTTACTCTTTTTTGACGTTTTATCTCTGTGTGAGTGAAACATATGGTCAGCGAAAACGTTCTTTTAGCGCAAAATATTTTAAAAGTAGAGTCGCATTTTTTTCGGTGGGAAGAATTTATTTACGAAATTGTAATCAAAACAAAAAAAAAATTCGTATTTCGAACTGCAGGATTGTGATGTGCTTTTTATTTCCCAGCCGGTTTATGACTCACGGCTGTCCAGGGTCGGCGAATGAAAACACTAAAACTTCGCATTGAAGGTCAGAAACTCTTTATTGCACTTGAACTTCTCTTTTCTATATTTATAGTTTATTTACAAAACTCATAACTTCTCATAACTTACACATATACAAACATACGGCGCTATACGCCTTTATAGAAATATTGTATACGACAGCGTCGGTAACAGGAGCTCGTCTGCAGCTGTCGGTGTTGCTCCTCTAGGTCGGCTGGTATTGAAGCGTTCGAGTATTATTAACTGCCCTCCGGCAAAGATCATAGGCGCTTTTCAACCCCTATGCGGTAAGATTGCAACTACACCCTCAGCGGGTTAGTGGTGACGGCTGAGTATTCTTAAATGCCCTCCGGCAGAGATCACAGGCACCCTAAGGCCCCGTGTGGTAATATCATAAATCCGCCCCTGGTAGGTCGGCGGTGACGATTGCTGTGATGCTGGCTTCGACCTCCGGAACCAATAATGCAGCCCTCCGGACGGTTTCATTCTTGTTTTCACGGCGTCGGATCTGGGAAATAAACTCGGTTTAGTAATGTATATTTTAGCTAAACAAGAGTGCTCTTAGCAACGGCCAGCTGGAAAGAAGGTCGGTATTAATGACAGGTATTATTCAATGTCCTTGCCAGCAACAAATGCCAAGACTTTCAGTTCTGACACATCACAGGTACTAACTAGTACGGCCCCGTGGTGGCACGAAATATTATTTAAATGACAATATAATTCAAAGAAAACTTACTCTACCAGGAGATGTGCACCGTTGCGCCGCCGGTGCTGACTGAGGCTGACTAAATTTCCTTGGCTCAGCTTGCCCTATTTATACTCCTATGGCATCGTGGTGCCGTGTGCTTATCTACATATTTTGTTGCTACCATGTGTATTGTGTTCTCCAATCTCCACTGGTAGTGAAACATACGGCTGTTATGCACTGCTGCGCATTGGCGTATGACGGATTGCGATGCGTTGGACGTTGGTGGGTTCAGGTGAGTTGTACTTGTGGTAGCCGTGGCGGGTTTTGGCGCACTGGCCGTCGATGGTCTCGGGTCCTCTGCCCGAGTGGTAAGAACGGGGGGTTTCGGCGCGTGAGGAGGCTATAGTCGCGTCGCGAACTGCCGGGCGTGCGCTAGTGCCTGGTCTCACAGGCCTCGTACGGTTTTCAACAACCTGCTCTTTAAATCTACCGCTCGGGTAGCCTTCGCCCGAATCGCCTTCGAATCCGGTGCAGCCCTTTGTCCTGTAGGTCCGTGACTGGTGGAGGGTCCCATTGCAGTTGGCCTAGCCGGTGGATGGACCCCTGGCACCTTTGGGGTGTGCGCAATGCGCCTTTTCTGTGTTGTGGTGGTTCCGACTGCTGGGTCAACGCGAGGTTCAATACTTGACAATTCAGGCAGGAAAACTAGCTGCCGTTGGCCGGTTTTTAATCGGGAGGGCATGGTCTCTTGCCTTTTCCAGGGTGTGGTCGGCGTTAGATTGGGTTCTATTGAGGAGAATACGGTGCGGTGAATCGTTGCTTTTTGCCCATCTCTTGCAAAAAGGGTGAGAGTGTATTACTGACGAATTGGCTCCCATTGTCAGAGAGTATTTTGCGTGGAACGCCAAAATGCGAGATGATACGTTCCCTTAATGCCTTGACTACGGCTTGGCTGGTAGCTGCTCTTAATGGTACAATCTTCCTCTTGGATTGCTAAAGGGAGTGCGGTGAATCTACGGTATACTTTATCGTCGAATACCCTATACTCTGGGTATTGGTCGAGATTAAGTTGCAATTGTCGGATGCGACGCTCTGTCCAGTCTTCCACTGGGCTACAGAGGATTGACAAATCGCTCGGTGTGAATGGCAAAGGGTCTCTCGATAACGCGTCAGCGACGACGTTCATTGCCCCTTTTCGGTATTTTATTTCGAAATCATATTGTTGAAGTTCTTTGCCCAGCGAGCTAGTCGTCCGGACGGGTTGTCTAGTGAGTGCAACCACTTCAGAGAGTGATGGTCGGTGACCACTGTAAAATGGTAGCCTTCGAGGTACGGCCTCATCTTTCGTATACCAAAGAGTATTGCCAGGCACTCTTTTACGGTAACCGAGTACTTCTTCTCTAACTCAGTAAGGGTACGGCTAGCATAGGCGATCACTCCCTCTTGGTTTTCGGCATTCTGTGACGGAACTACTCCTAGTCCGTAGTCACTAGTGTCAGTTTGCAAGGTGAACGGTAGATCGAAATTTGGGCACATTAAAACTGGAGCCTCGGTCAAAAGTGTCTTTAATTCAGAGAACGCCTTCTCTTGGTCGGCCCCCCATATCCATTCCTGTTCCTTTTTCAACAATTTTGTTAGTGGTGTGGCCACATGCGAAAAATTCTTTATGAAACAGCGGCACCATTTCATTTATTCATTTATTTATGTATTTCTGCACTTATAAGTAAAATACTTTTTGGATAGTGCAGTTATGATCTTTGTAACAATGTTATTTTAACTTAATCGAAGTCTTAATTAATTAACAAATTAAAAGAAGGAAAAGAAAGAAGACAGCTGGAAGAAAGGAAAAGAATATTTAAGAGAATACAAACTGAATTTTTGTTTATCTTATTTTTATTTAGGTATAGCTGAAATCATCAATAACTTGTTGCAAAGTGTTCGAAAAGTCTTTTTTTACACATATACAGCCGTATCTATAAAGAACTTTTAATCATTGATTAGATTAATTGCCCTTTAAGTTACACTTACATAAGTAACGAATCCGTATCGATAATCAAATTTCACATTTAAGTAACCTTGCTAAGAGCCCTCTCAACTTAAATGCCAATAATGACGTTTAAAGGTCTCTTAAATCCAAATTAAAAATTCATTCTGACGTTTCGGGAAAACTGGTATCAATAAAATAAAATATTTTAAATATTTTAAAGTAATCTTGGTTTATGTACACAATTCCTAACCTCTGCTATTAACGATTTGTCTTTACACATTATTTCTCCGGCAACTCTTACACAAGTTCCACATCGTTATTCCAGCTTCAGATCATCCAACCCAGTTGCTGCCACCACAGCCGGCAGCGAAATTAAAACACGATTATTTTGTTGCACGCACCAAAAACTATATGGTTCCTGTTTGCTTGCAAACCAAACACCGCGGTCTTCGTCGTTTGACAATCATCAGATACATTCAGGGTTATACTTGGGCGCTTGAAAAAGAATTATATAAAGTTGTGGAAGCCTCTAGACCCTAGAGGAAGGACTGTTGCAAGCCGTGTAAACGAGCTCAGTGGACAAATACACTTTCATGGAAATCATGTAAAGGTAGTCACAGACTGGCTACTTGAAAAAGGTTTCTAGATTACCAAATAAAAGCAGGCTGTTTCATTGATAAAAAACTACCATTGCCTTTTTATTATCCTTAGTTTGCACTCTTTTCACAATAAAACTCTATTAAAAAATTATCAAAATGTATCACCAAGTTTTGTTGGTAATTCAAGTAAGAAGACATCTCGAGAACTCGCCATTAAGTTACCATCACGTTGATGTAGTGGTTCTTTTAAGTGACTTCCGAATAGCCTTCCAGTCTTCGATTATGTCCACTTCTTACTTGTTCTCTTATCAGTTCCCCAATCTGCTCATGAGATGATATGCACATTGTGTCGGTCTTCTTCTAGTCGACGTTTTTTCCATCAATTCTTCGAACATTTGATCCATGGACAGTTGTTTTTCACTCTGCAAAATTCACGTTAGTAGGTAATTGTTTATGTTTTTTGTATGACCTTGGCTTACCGCATAATTTTGTCGAGCAGCTTGTTCTTCCGAAAGAAACTTGTGCTCAATGTTATCAAGTCTGTAGCGCTTCAGGACGTGTCGGCCACTTCAAAAAGGCACCACATACCTACATTGCTTCATCTAAAGAATTTGAAAATCAACTCATTAATCTCAAAAATGATTTTGCCTCTTCATTTTTGAAATTAATTCAGTTTTAACAAACAGATTTCAATCAAATAATCAAATAAGAAAGCTACTTAAATACACGAATTTTTTTTGTTTTAATTTCCTTTTTTTTTTACAAACGAATGGTTGTCAAAACACAGTTTAAATTGGACTATATTTCTGTTTTTACTACTTTATTTTGACACAACTATCAATTAGTTTAGCATCAGCGCAGAATCGATTATCGATAAGAATTTAATCAACCTCTCTTAAGTTCCAATTAAATTTTAATTGAAACTTAACTAATCAACGTCTAAGAGACGTCTTAAGAAAATCTAATAAATACGGCTGATAAGGATTACTAATATTTTTAATACGGGTTGGTAGATTGTTCCACAGGGATATTGTATTTACAAAGAATTGACGTTGGCTTATTAAATATTTGTACCTAAAAGGTATGACTTGATTTGTTAAAGATCGTGAAAAACTAATTTGTCATATAAATAACTCGGTGTTCTTACTTACTTACTTAGGTGGGCATTACAGTTCGGGGTGAACCTGGGCCTCAACCAACATCCTTCTATAACGATTTCGATCTCGGGCGAGCTCTCTCCAGTTTCGCACTCCAAGTCGGTTGAGGTCTTCATCCACTTGATTGCGCCACCTAAGACGAGGTCTTCCCCTTCCGCGATTTCCCTGCAATGTGCTTTCGAAAACCCGACGAGCCGGAGCGTTTGGGTCCATCCGCTCTACATGGCCCAACCATCGTAGCCTCGCGATGCGTACTCTTCTGGCTATGCCCATGTCGCGGTACAGCTCATACAGCTCGTTGTTGTATCTTCTTCTCCACACATTGTCTTCGCATACGGGACCAAAGATCATTCGGAGAATTTTTCTTTCGAAACGACCAAGAGTTTCCTCATCCGCTTTCGATAAGGTCCATGCTTCCGCGCCGTACAGCAGGACTCGCAAAAGCACCTATGACATCACGCTTTTTTCTTCCCATTACGTCAATATCGTCTGCATAGGCGAGTAATTGTACAGACTTTTGAAAGATTGTTCCTCTTGTGTTGACGTTTGAGTTTCTTACATTCTGTTCAAGTATGATGTAGAAGAAATCGCATGACAGTTTGTCGCCTTGCCTAAAGCCTTTTTCGACATCAAAGGTCTCGGTGAGTTCTTTTCCGACCTTGACGGAGCAGCGTGAATTCTCCAAAGTCATCCTGAATAGTCGTACGAGCTTTGCAGGGATGCCGAAACTAGACATGGCTCTGTACAGCTCGTCTCTGTAAATACTGTCATACGCGGCCTTAAAATCGATAAAGAGGTGGTGAATATCGATATTAGTTCCCGGGTTTTTTCCAAGATCTGCCGTAATGTGAAAATTTGGTCTATTGTGGACTTCTCTGGTCTAAAACCACATTGATAAGGACCTATCAAGTTGTTGACGTGGGGTTTCAGACGTTCACATATTACAGCAGACAAGATCTTATAAGCGACGTTAAGGAGACTTATCCCTCTGTAATTGGCGCAATTGTGAGGGTCTCCTTTCTTTAGGATCGGGCATACGATACTGAGGTTCCATTCATCAGGCATGCTTTCTTTCGACCATATCATGCAGATCAGCTGGTGCATGTTCCTTTCCAACTGGTCTCCAGCTGCCTTGAATAGTTCGGCATCAAGGCCATCTGCACCTGCAGTCTTATTAGATTTAAGTTTGCATATGGCAAGCTTAACCTCTTCTAGGTCGGGAGGACGGCATTCTTGATCATCGTCCAAGCTGAATGGGGCAATCTGCCTGACAGCGGAATTTGTGTCTTCATCGCCGTTAAGCAGTCTGCAGAAATGATCTTTCCAAATCCTCCAGTAGCGACTGTGACTCTACAATTATGTTTCCCTGCTGGTCTTTACAGGCTTGAGTTCGGGGTTTGCCACCCTGGCAGGATCTTTTTACCTTTTGGTAAAACTTCCGAATCTCGTTCCTGTCATGGCACCTCTCTATTTCCTCAAAAGAGCGCTTCTCATGCTGCTTCTTTTTCTTTTTGAGAAGTCGGTGTTCTTCCCTTCTTCTCTCCTTGTAAATCTCGTTATACTGATCGTAAGCAGCCCTTGTTCGTGTCGGTGTTCTCGGTGTTCTGTTGTTGATAATATTGAAAAGTTTGAATACTGTTCTATACTTGAAAAAGGCTTCTAAGGAGCAACTCATGATTTGAGCAGCTAAATGAGATATATGCTCACCACGGTTCTTATTAAAGATAAACCTGGCACAATTATTGAAAGCAACATTAATTTTTCTTTGCGACTGGTAGTCCATATTTGAAAAGATCTCACATCCATACAAAAACACGGGGACAATATATGACTTCACTAATTGTAGCTTTTCTTCTGTTGGCAAATACCGTGCAGTAGGATTTAAGACTCGAAGAATGCCGTAAGTTTTTGACACTACCTTGTTGATATGATCTGTTCAGGACAGCTGATCATTTAAGATGAGACCCAGGTTTTTGATTTTATTGCAGAACTGTATTTCTGAGCCGTTTAGTTTTAAAGGGAGTATAGATTTTACATCAAGTGTTACTCGACTCACAGCAAGCGCTTTGGTTTTACTAGCATTTAATTTCAGTTGGTTTATTTCTGACCATTTCGCAGTATTACTTAAGTCTTTGTTCATATCAGACACGCTTATATTAGTCGAACTTTTGTTAAATGCTTGAAAAATTTGGACATCATCTGCATATACATATATGATATTGACACTTTGGTAGACACATCGAGATATCATTGATGAACATTGAAAACAAAAGTGGTCATAACACGGAACCTTGCGGTACACCTAACTCAACAGGCAAGCTTAATGAATGCTTCATTCCAACATACACAGCTTGAGAACGGCCTCGCAGATATGACGCCAAAAGTTTACAAGCCGAATCATCGAAAACGAACTGCCTTTGAAGCTTTCGAATAAGTAAATCATGATTAACAGAATCAAATGCTTTTGAAAAGTCAAGAAATACTAACAAGGTCGTCATATTACTGTCAATGCCTACACTTACATCATCGGGGACCTTTAACAACGCGGTAACGCAGCTATGTTTATCCCTGAATCCTGATTGTAGGTTTGTAATGAGCAATGAATTTGAATAGCAATCGGCCTGTATTCGGGTGTACTGGATTGACTTCTTTTATGTATTGGAACTATTTTGGTTTTTCCCAACTATCCGGAAAGCATGAAGTAGTGAAAATTGTATTCATTATGTGTTATGTGACCGATTACAGCTGGGAAGAGTATTTTTATGAAATCGGGATGAATATTATCAAGGCCCACTGCTTTGGATTTCATGGCAAATATAGCCTCACCAACACACATTTCATCAACGCAATGTAAAGAAAATGAAACATTACATATACCATTATCGTTACTAAGCCCATATTTGAGATTTGGAAATATGCTATTGCGAGATTTTTGAACAAATTAGGTCTGTTTCTTTACTTTTCGTGTAAAGTTTGGGAAAAAGCCCGGGAAAAAGTTTGGGCTCGAGCTTTTTAATGTTGTTTTTGTAATCTCCATCCGAAAATGAAAAGTAAAGATACACCTTTGGGATGTTTCTTGCTGAATGACATTTATAATGCACTCTCAGCAGAGATACTTAAAAACATACAAACAATTTTGTTTAAGAAACGTGTTAAAATGAGCTCATAGCAATGTTACATTGCATACTTAACATTATTTTGAATTTTCAAACCTTCAAAGAGAGATTATGCTTTCCATTTTTCATTTAATTTCAAAAATAAATTTGAATTCAATCGAAATGTTTCGATCAGCTGATTTCACAAACAGCCGATTTGACAAGCAAGAAAGTGCACGAGCAAATTGTTCGGGTAAATTCTTACTGGAGGGGAAGTGACAAAAAAGCAAAAGCTCTGCCACTTTTACGTCAAAAAAAAGTAAAGATACACGTTTCGGGATCCCGCGGGATCCCACGGGATCCCGCGTGTGAGTAAAGATACAGACCTATTGTGTATTTAGCTCATTAACATCTTTATCGGGTACCGTAGATACTGGTTTATTGCTGAGTCCAATGTTCTTAATGTTCTTCCAGAAATCTGCACTGGATCTAATAAAACCAAATTTGTTTTTATAGAAATCGCATTTGTTTTTACGAATTTTATTTATAATTTTATTTCTTAAGCGTTTAAACTCTATGTAAATGAATTGGTATTTATACCTTCGCCGCGCCGTCGAGAATAAAGAAAATTGCGACTACGCATCATTTCCTGAACCTCATGGGTCAACCAAGGAGAACTGGACTCTAAGTTTCGTTTCTTTTTCTTCTTAATAGGGACGTGCTTGTTGTAAAGGCATAAAATATTTTTTCAAATGTTTCGATTTGATTGTTAACATTTGGCGTTGTGTAGACATTCGACCAGTCTAGTGAAAAACAGTCACTTAAAAGTACACCCATATTGGCCGACCGAAAATCTCGAAATTGGATGATATTTTCATTTATTTCAAAAATCTTATGATCTAAGGTTAGAAAAAGTAAATCATATTGAGAAAATGCGTTGAAGGGAATTTGGTCGTAATTAAGAACGTTATTTCTTTGGGAGACTAAAACGACATATCTAGTAAAGAAGGCGTTTAGTTAGGCATAAAATGAGTAGAAGTGCTATCATTTACAAAATTAAAATCCAAAGACTCAATCATATCAGTAAAATTTTTGTTTCTATTTTCCAAGATGTTCAGATTAATGTCACCGCACATTACAATATTTGAATAAAGAACACCAATATCCTCAAAAACACATCTAACAATTGCCTAATTTGCTACATTTGGTGCCATATACATAGATTCCATTAAGAATTTTTCGTTATAATTATTAGCAACTTCTAAAAAAATAAATTAAGTAACATCCAAATTAGAAGATTTTCTTACGATTTTGGATTTCAGATGTTTACCATGACGTAATTCCCATGACTCTTCTCAGATCTTTAACATTGCGGGGTGCGTTTAAGTCCTGCACTGCCACTATTTTGTCGGGATCGGTTCTAATACCACGTTCGCTCACCATATGCCCCAAGTACCTCAGTTGACTTTTACAGAACTCGCATTTTTCTCTGTTGATGCGCAAGTTCGCCCCCTGCAACCTCTTGAACACTTCCCTCAAGTGGCGGATATGATCATCAAATGTGCTACTGACACTTATGATGTCATCAAGTTAAGCGAACGCGTACTTGTCCATTTCTGGACCGATAATACCGTCCAACATACGCTGGAACGTGTCGGCTGCGGAATTGAGCCCGCATGGCATCAATGGTGGTTATATAATTGGCTCGCTTCAGCTTATCTAAAATAGCCACGATCTGGGGTAGGGGATAGGCATCCATGATTGTCATGCTGTTGAGTTGCCGGTAGTCGACTCATACTCTCCATGAGCCAGTCTTCTTCTTGACAAGCACTATGGGTGAAGTGTATGGACTTTTGGAGGGCTCGATTTTATCATCTCGGAGTAAATCGTTAATTTCGTCATCGATAATCTTTTGCATGGCGGGGTTTTTAGGGTAGTACCGCTATTTAAATGGCTGCTTTGTTTTCAAATTGATACGATGCACAGCGGCATTCGTTATCTTGGGTAGTTGGTCGAATTTCGGGAGTTGTTCATCTAACAGAGCGGTCAATGTTTCTTCCTGCGCGGTAGATAGGGTCTTGCCGCCCAAAATGCAAAGTTGGTCTCTTGGTTCTTCCGAACTACTACCGGACCATGGTATTTCATGACCTCGCAGTCATACGGAAGTCAGCACTGCGTAACAAATCTATACTGATGACCATGTCATCCGTTAATTGGTGCATGTACGCCACTATTAGTGCAGTCAATGAAGCGAAAAATAGGGCCCAACCTCCGAATTTTTTTACTGTGAACCGATTTGCATGAAATTTTGGAATTAGGCTCATCTTACCCTTAAATTCAAAAGTGAAAATGATTTGCACACCGCCACCACCCTGGGGGTGGTTGCCACCCCTTCTCGGGGGTGAATTTTTTTTTTTTTGAAATAACCTCGGATATCGATAGAAGGCCTAATTTTAAGCAAAAAAACAAATATAAAGTTTTTTGTTAAGTCCAATACTTTTCGAGTTATTGGCAATTGAAAATTCGCAATTTGTTCACGTTTTTCATCTATTTATTGCAAATATCTCCAAAACTATACGTTTTATCGAAAATTTTATAAAGAACAAAATTGTAGTAGGTAAAACAATGAACAATTTGGTTTTTTATAAAGTATTCTAAGAACAATATTAAGCTAGATATAAAAGATCAAAACCATTTTTTATTTTGTCTGAAATTTAATGGTTGTAGTCAATGCCATTTAGCGGCGAGCAGATGCATTTTATGCATTCTAATACAAGGGAATGTTTTGTAGTGCTTGAAATAAGCTTTAAAATGAGCACTATTAAAAGTCTTTTGCACGTAAAATAAGTGAGCTGTAGTGCAAATAAGGAGAGCATCTAATGTTTTTTTCTTTTAAATCAATGAGTTTTAGGACCATAACTCCTTCAATTTTTATGCTATCACAATTTGTAAGAAACCATTGTAAAGGTAATTAAGAGAGCTAAAACATCCTTGATTGCAATATATAGTAAACAACTTTTTGCTAAAACGGTGAAGGGTTAAAGGACTTAAGAGAGGCTGTGATTGCGCTGCCACGCGCTCTTTAAACAATCATATCTCCGTCAATTTTTGTTTGACAGAAAAAACTAAAAGACCAAATTGTTTGTCAAAAAAATACTAAAATTTTTTATTCTTACACTATTATACGTATCTGTCGTCATTTTTGAGATATTATGAAAAAAAGTGGGGTTTTTAAAAATTTTAAAATTTGTTTTTTTTTTTTTAATCGTGACTTTTTTGAAAAATATGTGTCCAAAAGCAGCCAAACTGATACTATCTATCAAACTCTTCATAACAAACTTAATTTTAGGCGGAATACGATTAAATTTAATTTTGGTGGAAATGGCACTTATGAAAGCCATTGATTTAAAAGAAAAAAACATTAGATGCTCTCCTTATTTGCACTACAGCTCACTTATTTTACGTGCAAAAGACTTTTAATAGTGCTCATTTTAAAGCTTATTTCAAGCACTACAAAACATTCCCTTGTATTAGAATGCATAAAATGCATCTGCTCGCCGCTAAATGGCATTGACTACAACCATTAAATTTCAGACAAAATAAAAAATGGTTTTGATCTTTTATATCTAGCTTAATATTGTTCTTAGAATACTTTATAAAAAACCAAATTGTTCATTGTTTTACCTACTACAATTTTGTTCTTTATAAAATTTTCGATAAAACGTATAGTTTTGGAGATATTTGCAATAAATAGATGAAAAACGTGAACAAATTGCGAATTTTCAATTGCCAATAACTCGAAAAGTATTGGACTTAACAAAAAACTTTATATTTGTTTTTTTGCTTAAAATTAGGCCTTCTATCGATATCCGAGGTTATTTCAAAAAAAAAAATTCACCCCCGAGAAGGGGTGGCAACCACCCCCAGGGTGGTGGCGGTGTGCAAATCATTATCACTTTTGAATTTAAGGGTAAGATGAGCCTAATTCCAAAATTTCATGCAAATCGGTTCACAGTAAAAAAATTCGGACCTAAAACGCTTCATTGACTGCACTATATTCCATGCATAGTGAGCGAGTAGTGCTCTCGGCTGATGACCACTTCTCCGTTGGCGAGGTTAGTGCGATGGTGGTAGTAGTGGGCGTGTATCTTTATTCGGCGCAACAACCTTTTCATTAATAAATGACTTTGTGGCTCCCGTATCTATCAAAGCCTTTACGGGATGACTATGAATCTGTGCTGTCACGAAACAACGTGGGTCGCACTCCGTTGCTTTTGTTACTGGCGGTAGCTGGGGATTCGTAGAGCCGTCTTGCTATTTCTGGCTCGTGTGTGCCGCCTATCAAGTCTTACTTGAGTCGTCGGGGTCGGCTTCGGTTTGGTCGGTGTCAAGGCGCTTGAAGTGGGTGCTCTTGACGTGGCTGGTTTTTGATACCAGGTTTTTCGCGTTGAAAAGCGGTTAGCTTGGCTGTCCATGACTGCGGCCCTGTGTAGAAACACCTCAGTAGGAACAAAAGAGGGGAAGGGCTTCTGGCAGTTGCTTTTGTTGTGTCCACGCTGCTTACAATTCCAGCAGTACGTGGACCGGTCGTACTTTCTAGCGGGGAGTATCGGTCTATTTGAAGTAGGGCGATTGAAATCGGGGCGTTGTACTGGTAATACCGGTCGGTTGTCAGGTAGCGGGCGGTGGTGCGTTTCGGTTCAAAGCTGGCGCAGTACGATTTAACGAGTGGCGACAGTTACGATCTTCCCCTTGAATGTATTCGCACTCCTCTGCCAATCTTACAAGCTCCTCAAGCGTTTTGAAATCACGCCTCTTTATGTATAAATGATATTCTGCTCGCAGACTTTCATATATACGGTCGATGTTGTCCATCAGGCTTATGCGGGGATGACGGTGAATCAAGTACTGGATGGCCCGGATGAAAGCTTTGGCCTTCTCACGGGGGCCAAGTAACGGGCGGGCAAAAAGTGTTCGAGGAGGGTGCTGCGAAATTCGCTCCATGCCTTGACACGGTCTCGATATATGCGATACCACTCTAGT
Organism: Melanostoma scalare; assembly: GCA_949752695.1. Taxonomy (NCBI): domain Eukaryota; kingdom Metazoa; phylum Arthropoda; class Insecta; order Diptera; family Syrphidae; genus Melanostoma; species Melanostoma scalare. The sequence continues at coordinate 62,804,400 of OX456986.1, read as the reverse complement.
GCAGTGCCCCGTAAGAGCTCTGGTAAAGCCTTAACTACGTCGTCAGGACGCAGATCGTAACAGGTAGTCAATTCTCCGAGGCGATCTAAGAATTCTATGGCGTTACAAGACGAGTCCAATTTAAGTCCCCATTTTCGTACTGTATTCATGACTTCAGCTTCATAGCTGAGCACAACTCTACCGGTGGTTCTCATTGTAGTTCTGTTGTCTGAGCGGGTAAGTACACGCGATTTACTAGCTTGGTCGGGTAGGCTCTCTATAGGTAAGCAACCTTTGGTTGTGTAACGCTGGTAGGCGTGTGTAGTGGCGCTGGCGGCATATACGACCGTACTTCAAAACGTACTTCTGTATAGCCAGGCGATTAAGGTGCTGTGCTCCTGTTCTGTAACTATCGCATCGAAATTGGTTTTATCACATCAACGAAATTGGTTTTATCACATCATCGCATCGCATGACTATACGTCAAAATTTATCACTTGGTTCAAAGCAGCCGATAACAAAAAAAGAGCGCGGAAACATGGATGAGCCCAAAAATGTTAAACTAAATAGTAAATTTTTGAAATACTGAGGATTCAATTTTTCAGAGATGTACGAGAATTTCAAAAGCGCAAAAAGAACTACTAGTAAACATTATGCATGAAAACAAATCGTTTGCCAGAAGTCAATTCAGGGAGTTCAACGCCAGCGACAGCAGTGGAAATACTTGGGAGCTACTCACATCCAAGCTTAACTCCCAAGGAACAGTTAAGAAGTCAGTAAAGCAATGGAAAAAGGTAAGTAAGATGAACACAATAAAAAACACAAATTTGATAACAAATTTTTCCTTGCAGTGTTGGATTGACATTCAATCAGCAGCGAAAAAACAGGCTAGCGAAATGAAAGCCTTTAATGAACGCAACTGGTGGTGGAAGCATCGTAGAAGGTCCACGTCCTCTTAACGACTTGGAGGAGAAAATTATTATAGCTGTCATCACGATGGACGCTGTTGATGGCGATGCTTCTACCCCTGAGCTGGGAAGACCAATTGTTGATGTAAGCTCAATAAAATTTTGTTCAAAATAAGAACTATAAATCTCGTTTTTAGTATATAGAAAAGAAAACGTCTTGGAAGGAGAATATTTGGAGCCTGAAATAATCGAGCCAACCTCTTCAGCAACCAAAAGAACAAAGACAAAGAAGGTGCAGATTCCGTCCTATTTAAGTGCACTAAAGGAGGCCAGAGCGCTGCAAAAGGATCTGGACGATAGACTAACCAAAATCGAAAATCAAAACAGTGCTACAATAGCACAAAATGAAACAATTTTACAAAAAGCATCTCAAATACTTGAGCAGAACTCAGAGCTACTGGGTATTCTTAAAATTTATTGATTTTATTCTTTCATTTTTTACTTTTTTATGTTTGAATTCTCTTTTTTGTTTTTTTTTTTTTTTGCAATGAATTCGTTTTTGTTACCCATTATTTTTTTAAACTATGTACATTGTACATACATATGTTCTCTATGTGATAGAAATAAAACCTTAACTTATGTTTACATATTTGGCTTTTGGTTTCAAGTTTCACATCTATTTTTCATCGCATATGTTGTCGCCTTTATTTAAAAGTTAGTGAAAAAAAAAAAAAACAATACTTTGTCTGTTCTCTGAAAGCTGTGAATCGATCAACCACTTTAGTAACAACTTCCCTAAATTTTACTCGAAAGATAACATCTTTACATGCAAGTATTCTCTTTCAAAAAAAAAATATTCTAAAAAATGCTAACGAACTTTTAAACTTCAGTCAAATGGCCAGTTGTTCAAAAGATTGGAAGTAAAATACAGTCCGTTTTTAGTGAATGTTACCGATGATCTGTGCGAATTCTTTGGGAAAAACCATGGAGGGTTTTATTTGCGACTAGTTTTTAGTATCGTTTCGGGATTCGGGCTACACTAATGTCGTCCATCCATGCCCTTTTTATGTGAGTATTATTTTCTAAGATGGAGAATTTATTTTGTATTCCCTTTTTTGCATGGTCATCATTACATAAAGAATGTACCAGTGGATATGGAAAAGATTCCATCTGTTTGGCCATTCGGAAATTTTCGGTTGGATGTTTTGTGGTATGAGGAGAATTTTAACAAATTACTTTAATTTAAGATTTTTTTCGAATTCAAACAACGAAGGGGCATTTGAAGAAGGAATAGGTTTGAAGACTTATTAAAACGAGTGGTATACAGGGTGTCCCGTAATTCGTTTTACATACTTTGGGATATGATTTTTGGTCATATTCTAAGAAAAAAATTGTTCTACAGTAAAGTCCGTTTCTCAAGTTTGACATCACTTTTTGACAATTTAAAAAAAGGCTAACTTTGGTGTACCCTGACCTGTGTTAAATTCGATATCTCTGTCAATACTGATGATAGAGACCTAATCTTAGACTCAATTTTTTTAGAAATAACAACCTTTAAGACTGTATTTAAATTAGGCTTCCATAGGTTTAGGGTTGCCAGATTTTCAATTTTAAGTGGTGTTCAAATTTTCTTCCCAAAACAAAGTTTTGACTTTGAGGTCATTTTTTTGGAGAAAAAGCCTGACAAACATAGAGTTTCTTTATTTTTTACAGATGAACAAAACAATAATAAAGAAAAAACTCAGCATTAAGTTAGCTCAAAAACCCATACATTTTATGATACTAAGAAAAATACGAAATGGGAAAAATTTAAAAAAAAATAAAAAAAAGTTCTTGCTTTGAGGTTTGTTTGAATAGAACAATAATATGATCACTTTTAGTAGTTTTTTTATGTATTTAATACAAATACAATTATAACAAGTGCTCAAAGCGCCCTCCTTCGTTTTGAATCCATGCCAGAGCCCGTTTTTGGATTTCATTGTGGATGTTTGCTTTAAATTTGGGGTATGAATGTTCAATAGGTAAATAAGTCGTATAAAAGAATAAGAAAACAAATTTGTTCATTAGTTTGTCAAATTAAGTCACGATTGCAGTTTGATCAGAGAGTTTTTTGAAATGCTTTCATTTACGAAAGAAGAATACGCAGACATTTCTTTTCTTATATGAGTTTTTTAATGGAAATTGAAGAAAAGCACAACAAAGGATACCAGGAACTTTATACTAACTGAAAATCTGGCAACACTTAGCCTATAGGAGTCAAATTTAAATACAGTTTCAAAGATTACAAGACTGCAAGTAAAACAAGAGTTATCGACAGCAAACACCCACAATGAAATCCAAAAACGGGCTCTGGCATGGATTCAAAATGAAGGATGGGGCTTTGAGCACTTGTTATAATTGTATTTGTATTAAATACATAAAAAAACTAATAAAAGTGATCATATTATTGTTTTATTCAAAAAAACCTCAAAGCAAGAACTTTTTTTTATTTTTTTAAAAATTTTTCCCATTTTGTATTTTTCCAAGTATCATAAAATGTATGGGTTTTTGAGCTAACTTAATGCTGAGTTTTTTCTTTATTATTGTTTTGTTCATCTGTAAAAAATAAAGAAACTCTATGTTTATCAGGCCTTTTCTCCAAAAAAATGACCTCAAAGTCAAAACTTTGTTTTGGGAAGAAAATTTAAACACCACTTAAAATAAAAAATCTGGCAGCCCTAAACCTATGGAAGCCTAATTTAAATACAGTCTTAAAGGTTGTTATTTCTACAAAAAATTGAGTCTAAGATTAGGTCCCTATCATCAGTATTGACAGAGATATCGAATTTAACACAGGTCAGGGTACACCAAAGTTAGCCTTTTTTTAAATTGTCAAAAAGTGATGTCAAACTTGAGAAACGGACTTTACTGTAGAACAATTTTTTTCTTAGAATATGACCAAGAATCATATCCCAAAGTATGTAAAACGAATTACGGGACACCCTGTATACGCTTATGACGATTGGTTTGAAAAAATACATATATTGAAATATGGTGATTAACCAGATTAAGGGCCGGTTTGTTCAGAGCGGGTTAAATAAACAATTTGGTTATCAAGGATTTTTCTAAATTCATGATTAAGAATCTGTGATCACCAAAGTGTGTTTGTTCACCTTTTTCATAGCTTGGTTAGCAAATCACGGGTTATTCAAAAATCGTTCCATTTTCCAGTCTATATGTCAAAACTTAATCAAGGAAATTATTGAAAATACATAAATTTTTTGATAAAAGAGTTTTTTTTTCGGTTGTCAAAACTATCGAGATTTAAATTTAATTTGTAGGAGAAGACTTTTCCCACACCTCAAATTATGTTTTCGTGGGCGCCAAATTTAATTGTAGAGCTGGAAAGTACAAAATGATTACCCGTCTGATTGGTGAAATCTCTACCACGGCCTATGCTGCAGTAGACCGTCGAATATGAATTCAGAATTCAACAAACGATATTCTTCACGAAAGTAAAACACTTTGTTTATATAAATTAACAATAACAATTTATTTAACTTGAAAAAAATTATAATTAAACGATATTTGCTGACTCCACAAAATGCTGTCCGTAGGACTACAGTAATTTTGGTAAAGAAGGCAAATCTATTCGCGATCAACAACGTGCGAGAAGCGCAAGAGACTTTTGGATTACTTTAGCTGTGGCGGTATGGGAACAACCTCCCACCTCCGACTGACTGAAGCAACACAGAAGTGACTTTTGTTCTGATCGCATGTGCCTTTTATACAACTCAAAAGGAGCTTTTATTTTTTGTGGAGAAAGCTTACAAGAGCTTTTACAATTTTATAACAAAATTAATTTGGGAAGTAAGAATTAATTTAAGTATTAAAGTACTTATAAATTCATTCAACTGATAAAGTAATTAATTCATTTAAGTAGGAAATAAGAAAATTTATAAAAATTTAATGGTAGTAAAAGCTGGTTGTTACAGTCTCCCCCTCTGGCGCTGAGAACGTCTCGGTGAAGCGGCAGGAGTTTGATTATTTGCTGGTCGTCCTCGTCTTCGCAGGGCTCGGATAGGCTGTACATCATCATTATCGTTGGTTGGTTTATATTTGGTGAGAGAAGACACATGATATATCCCCAAGGGAATAGTCGGATTGTCTTTAGCAGCAATTTTATATGTACTGGCCCCTAGTTGTTAGTATGCTTGGCTTAGTACATGAGTGGTGACAAATACCAAGTCTCCTACTTCTAACTTAGGTTGCGGTCGTCGTTTTCTATCGGTCCGTTGGTCTCTCTTACTTGGTCCATTATCTCTGGTAGGCGTTTAAGTTTTGGAGTAATTTGCGGTAAGAAATTTTCTGACTGTACAATTGTTCTCATATTCAGCCCTATTATGGTAACAGATCGGAACGAAATTCTTTCCGATTTGTACGAAACGTAAGATATTTGTATTATGGTAATGATTCCGATTGCTTAATCGGACATACATCCGAAAAGAACGAAACAATGCGATGAAAATGTCAAACTTACAGCAACGCGTTTAGAATTCATCCGATGCATGGCGATTAAATGTGAAAATGGTTGGAACGCATTCCGAATTCATGCGATGCATGCCGATTTCTTGGTTTTCTGTTCTATACGATGTCTACGACAGCAAAGTAGTCGCGGAAGGGTTGTACGTAAAAAAAAAAAACATGAATTATGAGGAGGGGACAGAAACAGAACAATGTAAACATTTTCATTAATTTTTTTCTGTTATTATATCTTTCAGAAAAACAAACAACAACAAACTCAGTGCAATATCAAAGGTTGGTCGAGTTAATGCAATCCAAAACCGATATTGCCAGAAATTTCACAAACCGGCCTCCTGAGGAGACAAACGTCGTTACGCGTCAGTGTTTCCTTTACGAATGGATACCATAAACAAAACAAATATTACGATCGGAACTTCTCTACGATCGTATGTTTCTCCGATCTGTTACGATGATAGGGCTGATCATGTTGAACATCGTCGATAGTTCGAAGTTCTCGTCCAAAGGTAAGGTAGGATGCTGTATATTCCGTACTTTGGCATTTGGCGGTGTTTAAAGCAAATCGAACAGACGGTAGGTCATCAGCCCAAGTAGTGTGGTTGTTACCTACAAGGATAGCTAGTTGAGTTTTTAAATCTCTATTTTTCCTTTCCACTGGGTTGGCTTCTGGGTGGTACACTGGTGTCAGGGTTTGACGAATACCAAGACAGTGCGTCAATTGTTGCATCAGTGATGAAATGAACTGGGAACCGTTGTCTGTTAGAAGTTGTCGTGGAATTCCATATCTTAGGAAAACTTCATTTAATAGGGTGATAGTACAGTTTTCGGCAGTAGCTTCTTTGAGTGGAAATACCTCGGTCCATCGGCTGGCAAGATCTTCGGCAAAGAGTATCCATTGGTAGTTGTGGTTGGTTTTCGGCAAAGGTCCGAACAAGTCCACAGATAGAACCTCAAAGCGTTGGTTACTTGACACTGTTTGCAACAAACCGGAGGGTTTCATGTTACTCGGTTTGTACCGTAGACAAGCGAGACAATTCCCGATGTGTTGGGTTATATCGTTTCGCATTCCAGGCCAGTAGTATCGCGAGGCTATTCTAGCAAAAGTTCTGTCGATGCCATAGTGGCCTGCTGCAGATGCATCATCATAATTCTTTAAAACGGTTGTCCTTTCCTGAAGTGGAACTACTAGCTGAGCATTTTCTGCATCGGATTCCGAAAAATATCTATAGAGTATTCCATCATTTACGATGTATCCTCGAGATGTCCATCGTGGTAAATTATCGTCGTTATTTTCAAATGATTCAATTATGTTCTTTAGTTGATCATCTTGAAGCTGTGCATCACGGATTTCTTTTGATTTTCTTGTCGGTAGATCGACGTGGAACGATCATATTTCGCAGTTATTTTCTTTATGTTTTTCGTCTAAACACTGAGGTCGTGATAACATGTCTGCGATTATGTTTGTTCTTTCTGGTGTATATTCTATTTTGAAGTTATAAGGCTGTAATTGCAAAGCCCATCGAGCAAGTCTACCAGTTGGTGACTTCAGGCTCATAAGCCATTTGAGTGGTTGATGGTCCGTTATTAGGGTGACTTCTCCTCCTTCAATGTACCCTCGAAATTTATTTACCGCCCATACTATTGCCAGTGCTTCGCGTTCGGTTGTCGAATAGTTACGTTCAGCAGATGTTAAAAGTCTTGATGCATATTCGATGGGATGCTCATCTGAATTCTCCCCCTGGACTAGAACAGCTCCGATTGCATAATTGCTGGCATCGGTTTTAAGACGGAAAGGTTTGTCATCACTGGCTTGTTGTAATATTGGTGCGCTGATAAGTGAGGATTTTAAGCAGTCGAATGAAGATGGTTCTTGTTCACCCCACTTCCAAACTGCATTTTTTTTGGTAAGGGAACTTAGAGGTTTTGATATCTCCGCAAAGTTGTTTATAAAACGCCGATACCAAGAACACGTTTGTAAAAAGGACATTATTTGCTTAGGGTTGTTAGGTGCTGTGCGATTAGAAATAGCAATTGTTTTTTCTGGATCGACTTGTATTCCTTCATTGGTAATAAGATGACCAAGGTATTTCAATTTCGGGCAACAGAAATTTGACTTTTTCCGATTGACTTTAAGTTGAAAAGTTTTTAATCGGTAAATTCAACATGTGTGTTCCTCAAAACTAGCAGAGCATATAATAAGATCATCGAGGTAAATGAGTAGAAGAACATTGGTTAGGCCGTTGCGGAACCTATCCATTAGTCTCTGGACTGTAGCTGGAGCGTTGCGCAGGCCAAACGGCATTCGTTTGAAACGAAACATGCCAAATGGTGTGATGAATCCTGTCTTATCCATGTCTTCTGGTGCTATTCCAATTTGATAATAGCCTGACTGTAGGTCCAAAGTCGATTTGAATTGAGTTTTTCTTGTGGAATGGAGCAGATCATCAATTTGTGGTAATGGGTATGGATTTGGTACAGTGATTTTATTTAATTGTCTGTAGTCGATACAGACCCTTATCCCTCCATCTTTTTTGGGTACCATTACAACTAGTGCTGCCCATGGGGTTTCACATTCTTCAATGATATTTGAATCTATCATCTTTCTAACTCTACCTTGAGTTGTGATTTTCTCGTAGGTGAGAGACGATATGGCGTGGCTGCTACAGGATTATTGTCACCAGTATTTATTTTATGAACTGTGAATGGTGTTGGTTCAGAGATTTCATCGAAAACACTTTCGCTGTCTAAGAGAAGTTGGTTTAGGCTGTATCTGTTTTCGGAATTGAGCTCAACAGTTTCATCTTCACGGAGGACGATGTCGATGGCAAGAATTTCTGTGAAGTACGGCTCCAATATTATTTCCTCTTCTTGTTTAGCTTTTGGATTTTCCTTGTTCTTAACCCGCACCAATTCTGGGAACAAATTTTCACTGTCGCGCTTTCTTTCAGGTGTTACCTCGTTACTTCGAAGTGAGTTTTGAAAAATTTGTTGTATGGAGTGGGGTGAATAATAATTGTTCCCAACACTTGTCTTCTTTCTTTTTCTGGGTAACTCAGGTCCTAGTAGTTCCTCTGTTGCTGGTAGAGTTGAAGCATTTATCTCTTCAAACCATGTTAAAAAAGCTGAAGTTGGCTTCCCAAAACCCGTAGGTTCAATGTTATCATATTGGTTTAAATGGAGAGTTGGTTGATCGTTTGAAGTGCTCAGTGTAGGTGTTTTTCCAATTGGGGATATTGGTGTGACAGGTTGAAATAGTTTTGCTGCGTTAGTGATATCTTTGATTGGGTTTTTCTTCATTAGCTTTGTATGGGATGTGTCATAGAAGTCATAAACTTTGTTTCGCTCATCAGCAAAATACCAAAAACGTTGACCCAGATCGAGCACAATACCATTTTCTTCCATGAAATCAATACCAATCAACGTTCCAGAGAAGATTGTGGTTTGATTTTTATGATTTCTTGCTTTTCCTTTTTTCTGCACTCATCGATAGTGTGACCAACGTGTCTGCAAAAGTTGCATCTTTTCTTCACGGGTTGTTCGACACTTGGAGCATTCTGCAAGCGTCTTTCTTTATTTGAAAGCTCTACTGCTCTTGCTTTAGTAAGTAGGTCCATAAATGAATGTACGCTGTCACGAGGGACTCCATCGCGAATATTTAGATTCATTAGGCCATATAGCATATTTATTTGCATTGATTCTTTTGGAACAGGTTCAGAAAGCTGCGAAAATAGTGCACGCTTAGCACAGATTAAATCGTCAGTTGATTTATTTGGCTTTTGCTTCTGCTCAAACAACTCCAAATAAATTCTGTAATCGGGTCTAACGGGTGCATAATGATTGCGTAGCAGGGTTAAAATATATTACCATTTATTTACTTCGTTCTTCACTCCTTGCCACCAGTTAGTTGCATTGTCTTGCAGTAATAGCGAAAAACCTCTGATAGCATCATCTTCTGGGATACGTTCAATGTCTTTGTATATGTTGATTTTTGAGATAAACCCTTCAACTATTGCGGTATCTCGATCGCCTTTAAATCTTTCCATACAGTTGCTAAAACTGCCTTTGTTGACATTCTCACTCCTAAGAGCTGTCATTAATTCTTGTAGTTGTTTTGTAGATAGAGCCATTTCGCCTTCTTGGTTACAAACCGATAATTCAGCGATACGGTTACTTTTTCTTATCTCTGCCGTGGTTAGATTTTTAATCGTGCCTCTAGTTGGGTGCCAATGTAGGAGTAATCAAGTTATGTTTTCGTACGCGCCAAATTTAATTGTAGAGCTGGAAAGTACAAAATGATTACCCATCTGATTGGTGAAATCTCTACCACAGCCTATGCTGTCCGGAGACTGCAGTAGACCGTTGAATATGAATTCAGAATTCAACAAACGATATTCTTCACGAAAGTAAAACACTTTGTTTATTTAAATTAACAATAACAATTTATTTAACTTGAAAAAAATTATAATTAAACGATATTTGCTGACTCCACAAAATTATGCTGTCCGTAGGACTACAGTAATTTTGGTAAAGAAGGCAAATCTATTCGCGATCAACAACGTGCGAGAAGCGCAAGAGACTTTTGGATTACTTTAGTTGTGGCGGTATGGGAACAACCTCCCACCTCCGACTGACTGGAGCAACACAGAAGTGACTTTTGTTCTGATCGCATGTGCCTTTTATACAATTCTTAAAGGAGCTTTTATTTTTTGTGGAGAAAGCTTACAAGAGCTTTTACAATTTAATAAAGTAATGGCATTGCCAGCATTACATTTTTGTGGAACGCATTTCAAAATAACAAAATTAATTTGGGAAGTAAGAATTAATTTAAGTATTAAAGTAATTATAAATTCATTCAACTGATAAAGTAATAATTAGTTCATTTAAGTAGGAAATAAGAAAATTTATTAAAATTTAATGGTAGGAAAAGTTGGTTGTTACAAATTTCATTTTAGTTTCAAACATATGTAGGTATGGCGACTCGGAACACCTAAATAAAGAAACTCCAAACTAATTGGCAATCTAACAGAGGTATGAGGGGTCATGAAAGCAAAAAGCATCTATGTAGCTGCACAAGAGGCAAAAGCAGCATTAAATGCTCAAACCGGAAAACTCAGATTACAGCTCAGTTGGCTGAAAGGGCTTTGCAAGCTGCTCGTGCTTCAGAAGATGTATTGGTTGGAAAACAGGGAATTGTCGAACAACTTGAAAAAGAAGTTCGCGAAGCTGAAGCTGTAGTACAGGAAGAAACTGCTTCCATACAAAACACCCAAAGTAATGTAAATTTCGCCCTGCAAGCTGCTCAACAAGGCAACCACAGAACTGAGAACATTGACCAAAGCAGTGCAGAACCAAAAAAAGGTCAAGTTGATGAAATTTTAAGTTTTGAAAAAGAAATACTACGCCAACAGCTGGCACAAAATAAGGAGGCGCATGAACAAAAAATTAGACATGCCGCTGAGGAACATCGCATCGCTTAAAAATTTAAATTCTCCAAGCGGAGTTAAAATTCAAAGAAAATACTGATATTTATGGTTAAATAAAATACCACTTCAGCCAAGCACACGCTTTTTTTATTTATAGTAGAATTGATTTATGTTTTTTTTTTTTTACAGAAACTATGTATGTACTTATAAAAAAAACTAAAATTACAGCGTCCATATGCCTCATTCAAGGTGATATGTCAGCCTGACTGTTTTTTATTCTGAAGGGATAGCTGTGATTTGAACAAAAATCAAGCCTGAACATTGAACAAACTGAATATCAGTTAATCGTTGTTTAAATGGAGCTAACCCAGAAAAATTGCCTGGTTAGCAAAATCTATGATTAAAAGCTCTGATCAGAAATTCCTTGATTAAATATTTCGTAAACAAACCGAATCCATGATTTTCATCTGGAATAATCATTGATTAGAAATAACCAAGCTTGAACAAACCGGCCCTAAGTGTTACAATGTTTTGTCAAGCCAGGATGTTCTGGGATATTGTGATGTGACTTTTGCTTTGCAAGTGCTTTCAATATTGCTCGAAATCTGCACCGAACTTTGAGGGCTCATGATTCTCATCTTCTAGCTTATAGAAGGTAGGTAATAGTTTGTTTTAGCTATGAAGGGAATTGCAATTACTACTAATCACTTAAGATAATGTCCCAGATGATAAAAGATGCAATCCAAAGTATAAGGATCCTGATGGAAAAACATTTTTATTCCTTAGAAGATTTGCATGTTGTGCTAGCTGACTTCTCGAAAAAGCATTCGATTAACAACCACAAGATTCAAAAAAAAAAGTTGCCCAGCAGCATTCAGGCACTGAAGCATACCAATTCACAGTAAAGGTCTACATAAGCCAAGCGTTTTCAGTCCTTTGTTTATTATTACAGTCTTTAAAGAATACTTTGCTGGAAGATCAAGTACCTACAAAAAACCAAAGTATATTACATTAGATTAGATTAAATGGTGGGTCGAGCCTGCGCAGCTCTAGACACTACGGTGTCTGAATGAAACCTATTGTGCCAGCCCATGTGACGTTTCAGGACAAATTTCCTGCTCCTGAGTTGAACCAGATGCTAACAATCTTCTGTGGGTGGATGAATTTAAATTTATCTATGGGGATGATCTCATAGTCAAGTATTTGCTTCCTAAGGCGGAAAAATGCTGGACATTCCGTAATAATGTGAAATGTTTCTTCATTTTTGAGGCGGCATAATCTGCAGATGGTGTCTGCTACTAACCTCATTTGGTGAAAGTGTTTCTTTAAAAAACAGTGGCCGGTTAATAGTCCTGTACAAATTTTATGGGGTTTTCTTAATGAAGTTCAGTTGGAATTTTGATGTTTCTTCAGTATATTCTGGCAAAAAGATTTTGAACAGGTTTGACCAGATGAGTTGCGCCTAGCGTTTTTTGATTCTTCCAGTAAGATGATCTTGGCAGTGTGTTTGAAGGTGCTTTTATTTACACCTCAGAAGGGTTCAGGGCCGACGAATTGTTTGAATCCGCCGTCTTTAACTAAGATGTCTGCCTCCTAGTTGCCATCATAGCCTTTTTGTGCTGGGATCCAGTGGAGAATTACAGCGTTTTTCCTTGCTAGTTCAGAAAGTGACAAGACTGTCTCTTGAACTAGTTTGGATCTTATGACAGGTGAGCTAAACGCTTTTAGTGCAGCTTGGCTGTCTGAGAAAATGAATATTATTTTGTTTATAAGCGGGTTTCGACTAACCTTATGAAAAGCGCTTGGTCTGCTGGAGTCCACTTTCCACAATGAGGGTTTCAATTTGCGATTGTACCTGTAAAGAACACAACCGTATATAGTCTATTGATTATGTCATTTCTTAAGGAACTCGACATTGAATGGACTTTTATTACATGAATCGATTAATGGGTTAATTTTAGAGAAAAAACCGAAAGTGCTATTAAATTAGAGGGTGGGATTCGGAGATATGGTTCTAAACCATCTTCATTCGTTTTTTCAATATATCTCGAGAACGGACCAAAATTTTGATGCAATTCCAAGGACGTTTTTTGTAGAAATCAAATTTCCTCATCGAATTGTGTCTTTGAAAAAATTTTAAAAAAATATTTTTTGTCCAAAATAATAAAATTCCCAACAGAAAAAAAGTCAATTTTTTCCAATTTTTGAGTTTTGTCAGTTTTTTTAATGGCATTTATTTCTGGTTGCAGATAGGTATAGGCAATGCTTCATAAAAAAGAAAGTAAATAAAATTTTCTTTAAAATGCTATATCAGAAAACTTTCTATGTTTGAATTTCACCGAAATATTGTCACTTGAACATAGACATTTATCGTTGTTTTTCATCATTTTTATACTGACTGCAGTTTCTTTATATGTAGCAAACTTGAACCAGACCTAAGCAAACCAGAACCTGAAAAAACGAACGTAGATGGTTTAGAACCCATATCTCCGAATCCCACCCTCTAATTTAAGAGCACTTTCGGTTTTTTCTCTGAAATTAACCCATTAATCGATTCATGCAATAAAAGTCCATTTTTACTTGTTTTTTTCACTATCAGAACAGCTTATTTCAAGCTTGTGAAACAATGTATCTTTTCTTCAAGAGTTTTTTCACCCTTAAGTACTCAGAAATATGTATCACTGTCATCATTTAGCGAGGTGTTAGTTGTTAGTAAGCAAAAATTAAGTCTAACACACTAAAGACAACAGAACTAAGAAATATTACAAAATTATTGATAAACATATACAAAAACAAATTAGATAGCTACATATAAACGTTAAATTAATTATTAAATATGACAATTATAAAGATATAAGAAACATAAAAAAAAAACATAGTCAAGAGAGTGGAGCTCTGGTTCGAATTAAGGACTTTAACGTAGTTTTACTAATATGAAAATCTATTAAATTTGAGTTTAGGTTCAAAACTTTTATCATACGAGTAATAGGCTCATTCAATCCATAATTAGTTCTATGATAAGGACAGTGATAAAAACAAACTCTCTACGAACGTATATGGTCGTATTAATATGGGTGGAGTTGGTGACATTGTGGTTGACGGCAGCGTGGGAGGTAGTGAAAACAGTGTTGGCAGCAGAATCTACATAAACGACTCACTCACTGGCTACACTAGATCTCTTTTTTCAAAGGCAAAGCAGCTGAAGCAAAATAAGAAGTGCCAGTTTGTCTGGATTAGTAACTCTTCAGTTTTTGTAAGAAGAAAAGAAGGAGAAAATGCAATCAAAGTGGTTTGTTTTGAGGACTTTGTAAGACTTGATAACTAGTAAAAATATTTATGGCAAGTTCTAATATAAATAATTCTTCTTTAAGTCCTCTATTTAATTCATTTGATAATAGTTTTTCCTCTTCTACTTCTGAAAATTTAAAATGTTTTTGTATTGAACATCTAAACAACGTATCATTCTCGGGTTTTTCTGTAGTACACCAAAATATCCGTAGCTTAAGAAAAAATTTTGATACTTTTTTAACTCATCTTGCATCTTTGGATCATTTACCGGATCTTATTTTTTTATCTGAGATTTGGATTTTCGATTGTGAAGTTTCAAGGTTCTCAATACCTAATTATAAATTTGTTGCTACTTGTAACAATTCTTATGCTGCTGGTGGGGTCGCCGTGTTTTATAAAATTGATTTGTCGTCTGTTATTGACATTAATTACTTTAATCTAAAAAGTGCTGATGTTATAAGTATTAACTGCAAGATCTCTAAAATTAATTACTGTTTTGTCTGTGTATATAGATTCAATTTTTGTTCAGTAAATGAGTTTTTGGAGGAGTTTTCTGATTTACTCGAAAACAATAAATGTAAAAATTTAATTTTGATCGGTGATTTCAATATTGATCTTTTGAGTTTCTCATCTGATCTTGATAATTATTGTTCGCTAATTTCCTCTTTTGGTCTGACCAGCTTGCTGAATGGGCCTACGCGTATTGTTGGTGATTCAAGGTCCTGTTTGGACCATATATTGATTAGATTTCATAGAAATAATGCAACGATCTATAAAGTGAGTACCTTTGACCTTAATATAAACGATCATTTTTTGACCGCAATTCAGCTTGACCATAATGTGTCTAGAGCAAATCAGCCTATATTCCAAGAAAAAACCAACATTAATTTCGCTGCTCTAAAATCGGCTCTAGCGTTTGAGTTTTGGGATGATGTTTATGGAACCCATGATCCTTCTATTGCTTTTCAATTGTTTCTTGATAAGTTACAATCCTACTTAATGTTACATAGCCAAATAATTAAAAATAGAAGCAAAAACATATTTGTTAAACAGTGGATGTCTTCTGCTCTTTTAAAGAAAATTCGTAGGAAAAAATATTTACACAAGTGTTCTAAAAAGCATCCAAACAACTCTAGATTGAAAGGACTATATCATAGGATATCTAATGAATTGAAAAATGAAATTCCTCTTCAGAGAGATAATTATTATTGTGATAGGCTAGTTGAAAATATGGGCAACTCAAAAAAAGAATGGGAAGTTGTCAACGAAATCTTGAACTCGAATAAGCCAAACGGTGATCTCGTAGTGAGCATTAACAATTCGTCTGTATCCGGACCCTCAGAAGTTGGAAATGCATTTAATGACCATTTTGTGAATATTACAAGCACAATTCAGGACACTGCAATAAATATTGATTCCGTTTGCCAATGTGACAAGGCTTTTATTTTTGACACATTCCAAAGACAAAGTTTTTTCTTTGAACGTTTTTCACCTCTAGAAATCATTAAAATTATAAGTTCTTTGAAAAATTCCAATTCTAAGTCGTGCGACAATATTTCAAGCAGTATTTTAAAAAATATATCTTTTTTGATCTCTGATGTTCTCTGTCATATTTTCAATTTAAGCATAGAAAAAGGTATCTTTCCAGATTCTTTGAAAGAGGCTGTTGTTATCCCATTATATAAAAAAGGTGATCCTATGTGCTTAAACAACTATCGTCCCATCTCCATTTTATCAGTTTTTGCTAAGGTCTTTGAGAAAGGCGTCAAATCTAAAATGTTGTCTTTCCTGAATAAAACCAAGTTTTTTAGTGACTCTCAGTTCGGTTTTCGAAGTGGTAGGTCTACTGAAGATGCATTGTTAAAATTGTGTAGTGAAATCTATAGCAGTCTTAATGAATCTGACATCCCAGCTGCTTTATTTATTGACATTACCAAAGCCTTTGATATGGTAGATCATGAGATTTTGTTATCTAAGTTGCATAATATTGGTTTCAGAGGTTTTATCTATGATTGGTTTAGTTCTTATCTGAAAAATCGTAGTCAAAGAGTAAAGGTCAATAGTATACTGAGTGCTAAGAAATTGTTCAACATAGGTGTTCCTCAAGGTTCTGTTTTAGGGCCAATCCTATTCCTTGTTTTTGTAAATTCTCTTTTCTCTCAACCTTTTAGGGGTAAAACTACAGCCTTTGCTGATGACACTGCTTTGTCCTATAGTAATAAAAACTATTTTGATCTTTCGTTGGCCTTAAACCATGACTTAGAGTTGATACGCGTTTGGTTCAAACTACATAAACTGATTGTAAGTGATAAAACGAAATTCATGGTTTTCAATTTAAAAGGTAAAATACACAACGACATGCCTCTAAAATATCATTCACCCAATTGTGGTAAGTTTCTTATGTCAAAAAGTTGTTCTTATGTTTTTAATAATATTACTTTCAATTCTAACATATGCTGCTCTAGAAACTGCTTCGATATAGAGCTTGTTGAAAGCTTTAAATACTTAGGTGTTACTCTTGATTATAAAATGAGCTGGTTGAATCATACTTTGATTTTGAAGCAGTCTTTGAACAATGTAGTAAGACAGATTTATCTTCTTAGCCAATATTGCGGGTTGCCATTGTTAAAGCTGGTTTATAACGGTCTTTTTAAATCCAAACTTCAATATGGTTTGGTTTGCTGGGGTGGTACTCATTTCAATAAAGTAGAGCCTTTGCTTATAAAACAAAAACATGCTGTCCGTATTTTATGCAAAGTGAATCGATTAACTCCAAGCTTTGGTTTGTTTAAAAATCTTGAACTCCTTCCACTACGACATTTGTATTTCTATAAAGTCTTAAAAATATTTTTTGAGAAATCCGGGTATAACTCTTCTAGAGTATATGAATATCGAAATTTGCGAGTTAATTCCAGTTATCTTGTTGTTGTACCCATCATCAAGAAAGCACATTTTTCTCACTTTTATAATATAACTGCGCCTCGTCTTTTTAATAATCTACCTGTATTTGTTAGATGTGAGAGAGTTAAAACAGTATTCCTCAAAAATATAAAACAATGGCTTTTTTCTATGAATTATAATGTTATTGAAAATTTACTGAATCCCCTAGAATGATCACTACTATCTTTCACTTGTTTTACTTAATTTTTTTGCTTTACATTATTATGTTTTTGAAATTCTTGACTTATCGCATCCCCATCGATAATGTATTCAATATAATTTTTTCTAAATAGTACTTCTCGCCACTTGTTTTAAACAACAGAATTGTACTTAACTGTTTCATTTCCTTAAAATGTTAAAGATTATAGAACTGTGCCTTTTTAATACTTATTAATCTGTTATACTTTAAGGTTTTTTGGTATATGAAATAAAGGAAAAAAAAAAAAAAAAAAAAAGTGAAGTAACTCCAAGTTGCGCAGTTGGTATGAGCCTCCACGGTAGTTAAAACCTATGCATGCGAGCAAGTCAGGAGCATCAATTTGTCCTGTTATGAGCTGGTGAATAAAGACTAAATCATTCTTTATTCGGCGATGCGAAAGCAGTTGCATCTGCAAAAGTTGAATACGATGCTCATACGGTGGAAGGTCGTAAGGATCAGTCCAAGGAAGTCCCTTAAGAGTAAATCTAATAAATCTTCGCTGTATACTTTCTATTCTTGAATTGTGGACTGCATAATAAGGAGACCATACTTGAGAAGCATATTCTAGATGGGGTCGAACATGACAGTTATACAGCGAAAGAGTGACGTAGGGGTCCGTAAACTCCTTAGCCCATCTTTTAATAAAGCCAAGCATTGAATTTCCTTTACTAACAATGTAATTGATATGAGATGTAAATTCTAAATTGGAGCTAAAGTAAACGCCGAGGTCCTTAATACTGGACACCTTGCATAATATTTGATGAGAAATCGAGTAATTATGCAAAGCCGGTGTACGTTTCTTCGAAAAAGTTATACTTTGACATTTGCTTGGATTGAGAATCAATCCATTTTTATCGCACCATGTGGCAAAATTTTCAACATCAGATTGTAAAATAAGACGATCGGCTGCGCAGTCTATTTTCTTGAAAATTTTCATATCATCCGCGAAGATCAAATGGGTCTGTAGTTAAGGATATTTGATTTAATACCTTTTTTAAATACAGGTGTAATAAAAGATCTTTTCCACAGTAAAGGGAATCGACCAGAATCTAACGATAATGAAAACAAATAATGAAGGGGAAATGCAATTTGGGACTTACACTTTTTTAAAATTATTGGAGGGATGCCATCAGGGCCAGCAGAGTAATCATCGTTCAAAGATGAAATATTGTTAAGGACTCTTTCTAGGATAATTGGGACATTATTAAAATTAACTTTAGGACATTTACGTAGAAACTCGATCTATACGAACAGTAGAATCATAGAAGGAATTACAAAAATGATGAGCAAAAGCGTTGCAAATGTCGCATGTTTTTGTCAATGTGTCATTACCATATGTAAAGTTATCTGGGTATCTATCCGAATCATTCTTTGAATTGACAAAGTTCCAGAAACTTTTTGGATCATCCCTTAATGAGTTGCCCATTCTGTGAACATAACTTGAGTACAGAGTTTTTGATAGTGATTTAAATTCATCAAAAAAACAGATATAAGAAAGGTGATCAGATTCAGAACGCGTCTTAATGTAAGTCCGCCAAGCACTATTTCTTTTGTTGCGAAGCTTTTTTAGTTCCTTAGTGTACCATGGGTGACTAGAGCTCACATTCTTTGAAATTTTGAGGGGTATAGCTTTGTTCATGCAGTCGTTAAGAATAAAATAAAAGTAACTAACTGCTTCGTCAATATTATTGAAAGCTGATATATTATTAATATTAGATCTACTTAGTTCATCAGAAAGCATTTGATAGTTAATCTTTCGATAGTCAAATATATGCGAGCATAGTCATATGAATTACTATAACTATGAATGTGACCGCTTAGGTCAAGGAAAATGTCTAGAGGAGGGTGATAGTCATCTACATTAGTAATGCCGGAATTAGATTTAAGAACGACAGTACTAACAGCGTCAGAGGTAAAGACTAAATCGAGATTTCGATTTAAAGAGTTTTTAATACAACTCACTTGTTGTAAGTCAGTAGAAAGTAGATAATCCAATAAGATAAACTCTTGTTGAGAGGATTCCAAGGTAGCTTTCTGAAATGAACAGTCAATTGATGGAGACCAATCTATATAAGATAGATTAAAGTCACCCAGCAGTAAAATATTTATATCTAAAGAAGAAAGATTGTTTAAATAATCTAACACTAAAGCCACTTCATTTTAGGCAGGGGCAGAACTTTTTGGGGGAATGTACGTGCCAATTACATAGACTGTATTAGACTCAAAGGTAGCTTCAATGCAAATTAGATCTATTGTTAAAGTAAAAGGAAAAGTGATATAAGACGACAAAAAGCTATTGCGACAAGCTATGAGAACCTCCTACGTCTGCGTCTACATGAGAATGGCGGTCCTTTCTAAATACTTGAAATTCTGAGTTAAAAAGTTCTGTATCCAGAATGCCTGAATGAAGCCAGGTTTCTGTAAGAACAAAAATATCATGGGCAAAAGCTTGAGAATTAATAAAAAAATCAGTAGTTTTACTACGAAGCCCCCTTACATTCTGGTAAAATAGGGAAAGTCTTATTAGTTTTTTGAAACATTATTGACGGTACTATTTTCAACACGTTTCTTCTTGGAAGAACCAACAAATTCTTTTAAAAGAGTGCCTGAAGGCCAGAGACTCGGGCTGCAAAGATAATCAAACTGTGACGGAGTGACAAACATTTTAAAGGACGAAACAAAACTGTTAGGTTTACTTATTTTGGTACATCTAATAATTAAGTCATTAGATATGTTGTGGTTCAAAGTTAGATGGGATATAATATCATTGGATGTTAAATCAGGCTTAAGGCGGGATACAAAAATTTGTTTAGGCTTGGGAACTGATTCTACTTGTTTGGAAATTGGAAATGGTTCAATAGGAGGATAATTCACATTAATGGTTTCGGGAACTGATTCGACTTGTTTGGGGATATGAGGTAGCAGTGGCGTGGCGTCCATATAACACGATTCCTATCGTCTTACCTTTTAAAATGTGTCCCTTGTTCATAGAAAAAACCAGCAACATAAGTCTACAACTAAGCTGTCAACAGCCTATCTTTGCCCATACATACAATGTTCTTCAAGCACTTTTAAATTTGCTAGATACACACACAATACACAAAGCATACACAAAACACAAAGCATTGAAAATCGCCGCGCAGAACATATTCTGTGTTTGTCCCTGTCTTTCCTACGATATACTTCCACCCCGGTGCCTCCCTTTTCAATACACGTTCTCTTATTGAAAAAAGTAAGACGATAATTTTCGTCTTACGGTCTTACTGCAATTTCTGCTTGGAAAAAATAATACAGTTTTCGCCTTAGAGTAATGTACGGCGAATTCGGTTTTGTTGTGCTGTTTTTTTTTTTTGTTCTACTGATCAGTGTTTTGAATTATTTGCAAGTTTAAAGTGAATTTCTTCCTAAATGACTTAAAGTATAGAAAAATTGGCTTCGATTAATCCACGTTTGGAATTTAAGGTACCTTCTATTTATTCCTTATTAATTTGTGTAGGAGCCATTCCATATGAAAACGGTTAATCCGAAATGTTTCTATACCTCCGATTTTGCTCAAACTTTGTAGAAATGTTTCTTTGCTATTAAAATACGAAATAGTCAAAGGATTTTTTTTTGTAATTTTCCTCTCCCCTCCAGCCATACTCAAAGAACCGAACATAGTGATTTTATGGGCTTCAGACTTTGCACTCTTAAATTGTCTGTATTCAAGCGATTAGGAAGATTAAGGTGTCATTTTAAAGTTGATAAAGCATTCTTTTCAAATCAATCAAAAGGTTTAAGGTATTTGAGTTGCTTTAGAAACCTGATCCTTTTGAAATCAACACATTTTATATACATTTTTGCCATTTTTTAAGTAGTCCTGTGCCTAAAATATCAATAGTAAGTCCCTAAAAATTTCCCTGATTAAACTTAAAGTTGAAGAATAGACCTTTAAATCCTGCCCACTCCCGTATTGATATCTGGCAGTCAACATTCCCAAAAATGTGCCCAAAGATTGGCTTTTTCCATAGCTTAGAAATAATCTTGTTTTTATTCATCTGTAACTTCAGTGTGCATGCAAATAACAAAATGAAATTTTCAGGACTTATAGTTGAAGAATAGACCTTTAAATTCTACCTACTTTCATTTTGATATCTGGTAATCAACATTCACGAAAATGCTCCCAAAGATTGGATTTTTTTCAAAAGCTCAAAGTTTGAAAGGGATGTTTGTAAAGCACATAAAAAAATTAGTTTTTTGATCAACTTTGGATTTTTTATTTTGTAATTATTGTAAGGTTCAGTTAGGGAAATTTTTAGGGACTTACTATTGATATTTTAGGTACAGGACTACTTCAAAAATGGCAAAAATGCATATAAAATGTGTTGATTTCAAAAGGATCAGGTTTCTAAAGCAACTCAAATATCTTAAACCTTTTGATTGATTTAAAAAGAATGCTTTATCAGCTTTAAAATGACACCTCAATCGTCCTAATCGCTTGAATACAGACAATTTAAGAGTGCAAAGTCTGAAGCCCATAAAATCACTATGTTCGGTTCTTTGAGTATGGCTGGAGGGGAGAGAAAAATTACATAAAAAAATCCTTACGATTTCGTATTTCGATAGCAAAGGAACATTTCTACAAAGTTTGAACAAAATCGGAGGTATAGCAACATTTCGGATTAACCGTTTTCATATGGAATGGCTCGTAGGTGATTCATTTTTCTCGACTTACCATTTGAAAATATCCACGCCACGCCACTGTGAGGTAGTTCGGTAATTTGATTATCAACACTAGAAGGCCTACTAGAAACAACAGCTAAATCGACAGTTGTCATTTCATTGTTATTATTTGTAGGACCAAAACAGCTCCTGAGACATAAACGTTTTTCGGAAGAGTGAGTATCTTGCTTTTTCTTTTTAGACTTATTAGGTTTAGAAATATCTGAAGTAGACTGCACTAATAAGTCGATTGTTTTTGATGAGACATTAGGCAGAGGAGTATGCGGCTCTTCCAAATCATCAGTTGAGGTTGATATGTCAACCGAAAACTTGGGGGCTGAAAAGTTATTAAGGTTTGAAACCACATCATTAAAATTATTACAGAGTTCATCTAATCCTTTCTTGATTTTGGTTATATCAGTCTTGAATGACGACATTTTAAATGCAAGTTGGGATAGAGAGATTCTCCTGCAATCAGGACAGAACCAAACTGCAATTTTTGATGCGTCAATCTTTTCTATAAATAAGGTGGTTGACCCAACGCATTTAGCATGGTAAAACTTCCCACAAGGGCCGTAACATGCAAAAAGGCATGCATTAGGGGAAGAGTCCAGAGTCCGCTGAGCATTCCATTTTAATTAAAGAATTTAAAAAAAAGAGTAAAGAAAGAAAAAGAAAAACGGAAAGATTGAGAAAAAAGTTTAGTTTTAATTAAAGAAAAAAAAAAAAAAAGAACGTTTGCTTGGATAGTACGAGATTTGAACCTGAGATGCTTGTCACAATCATCTTCGCTCTAACCAACTACGCTGTGGAGCAATTTAAAATTTGCACTACAAAAAAAAATAATTTAAAACTTAAAAATTATGATTGTAAAACACAAAAAAAAGCTTTCATGCAGTAATTATGATAATTCAAGCAACGTAAAGTGCTCAAGAGACTTGCACTTGAATTATCTCTCAATCAAGGTTACGGAATTTTTTTTTTTTTTTTTTGAACAAGAGAATTACACCGCTTACCAAAGCTAAACACAATTAATTGGCAAAAGTTTAGATATTTAACACAATTTCACTGTACAATGATGTCAACTAAGAATATGGACTTAAAAGAACACAAATAAACTATGAGACACATATAAATCACAGCAGAAATTGAAAAAAACAAAGAAAACTCAAGGAGTATTATGACACACAACCAACACTATGGTAACCAGAGCTGCCACTTTCATTCAATGTCGAGTTCCATTATATGCCCTTTTTTACGACATAATCAATAGACTAATACGGCACTTGTCTCTGTTGGATGCAGACAGACTATAGGATAATAAGATGTGACGTAGGTGACTTGGAATTAGTCAGAATACTGGCATTTAAGCAAATAGCCTGCTGTAGCCTAGTCGTATTTTATTTGCCCCGTGATAAGCATAAAACCAAAAATATGGATATTATTTAAAAAAAAGGCACTAACAGTTTATTTCCTGTACATGTTTGTTGGTTAATTTTCTTACAACTATTATTAAAACTATTAGAGTTAATAGCCCAGCTAACTACTTCTTTCTACCTCCATCGCTGTAGAGTCTGGGTAGTTTTTTGTGATTGTTGTTGGAACCTACCCATTTACCATACCATTACCATTAACGTTGAATAGACGACACCCGTCAGGTGTTGTCAAAACTCAAAAGTCTGTTGCTTAGTAAAAAAAAAAATTGCAAACATGTATATATAGTTATATTAGTTACAGTTATATAGTTAGAGAAAATGTATTTCGTATCAAAAAAACTTTTATGATAAAATATTTGATTTTATGCGATCACGAATTCTTACGACCTCTCGTTGTTGAACCGTATTGCTCTCCGGAAGATAGAATATGTTTCTTTCTTCATCAATGTATCTATCTGGATCTTCGATAATCAATTCGTCGGCGTCGTAAATCATATGTACTAGGCGAAAATTGTGCAGAACACAGCCGGCATTGATTATCCTTCCTGCGGCTTGAGGGGAGTGAAATAATCCTACTTTGAGGCATCGGAAGACAGACTTCAGAACCCCATTCAACCTTTCCACGCAGTTTCTCTTTTTAGCATGGACGGTGTTGTACGCTCTTTCACTTGCATCAGCAGAAGACCTATAAGGCGTCAATGGGTAGCCAGAGTCACCTATATTTAAAAAAAAAAAATAATAGAGTTCAAATTTTTATAGTAAATAAAATAATTGTTCATACCTAAGACCCAAAAGCTATGTTCTCTACGCAATCGTGTCTCATAGCGCTGTTCCAAGAGTGATTTCACCCAGGAACCTTCCCAAATGAAGGAGTCGTGTGAAGCACCTCCAAATTGCGCTACTACCCCAAATATTTTCAAGTTGTAGTCACAAACCTGAGGATAGTTAGTTATTTGAATTTATTTGATTATATTAATCGGAAGTTTTTAAATACCAATGGGACGTTTTTGGAATGGTATCCTTTGTTATCCTCTGTAGAGGTAGCACGCTTCCACTTCCATGTTAGGTTTTGATATCCTTACATGGGTACAATCCACTGCTCCAATAACCCCAGGAAAGCCGGTAGCATCAAAAAACCTAACTGTAATGGAAGGTTATGTGTTTGTTTTCAAAAAACTAAAAACAAAAACAAAAGGGAAATGTACTTACGTTTGCTTAATGACTTCATATTCATCCTCTTTAGGGAATTGAATATACTTTCCGGCTAAATTGTTTTGAAGAATCATGGAAACTTCAGCCACAATTCTTGAAACCATCGGTCGACTCATTGCTGCTGCAAAGTCTTGGCCGATGTCCCTTTGAAAGGAACCCGAAGCATAAAACTGTAATGCAGCACAGAGACGAATAGGGATAGGGATAGGTATAAATGTCTTCCTAAAGCCTTTGGTCATGTAGGGAGTCATTTCGCCTAACAAAATTTGTGCTGCATCACGACTCAGCCTATAAAGCTCCCGAAACCGCTGCTCCGGAATTTCGAACGGGTTTGTGGTGTCCCGAAGGTGTCGCCGGTTCACTCGCATTCTATTGCGCCGCTCATGAGCGTCACCCAATAAAGTTAAAGCGAACATTTTAAGTTTTAACTATTACCAACAAATAAAAACTGAATTTCAGACTGCTCACTTCAATTTACACAACAAATTTCATAAAAAAAGATTGACAGATAGACTTATCGTCTTCCATTGGAAATTCCCGTCAAACTGAAACCGAAACTCAAAGTTATCGCATGCAGTTATAGAAACCCAGTTCTCTCCAGGGGCGATAAAGAGCTAATGAGTCGTTTCATTTTTTAATGATGTGATAACTTATCTGCCAGCAACAAATGCCAAGACTTTCAGTTCTGACAGATCACAGGTACTAGTACGGCCCGTGGTGGTACGAAATATTATTTAAATGACAATATAATTCAAAGAAAACTTACTCTACCAGGAGAAGTGCACCGTTGCGCCCGTGCCGCTGAGGCTGACTGAATTTCCTGATTTTAACGATTTTAACGATTTTTATTGAACAAAAAGATATTTACAATTGATACTTAACTATACGTTACTTAATTATATGGTAAATTTTGCTGAGTTGGCACATATGGGACCTAACGATATACATTATCGGGTATTTATATTATGAGTAAAACTTAAGTTAATGATTATTAAGCAAAAGTATACATTGTCAGTCGTATTTATAATCCCATTCCAAAGTATGTCTAACTTTGGACAGCTCTTAGAACAGTGTCCAACTCCAAATCGTATTTGTAAACACTTTCATCGCTGTCTAAGGAACGTCTAACTTTAGACACCGAAATTGGTTGTCTAAACTATGGCTAAAGTGGCATTTGCTACAGCAAAAAAAAAATTTGGTTGAACATGTTATAAAACACTGTTGAGAGCTCTAAGATCGAAAAAAATAAGTAGTTTGAGGTGCAAAAACACTACTTTCAACAATTTAATTTATAAATTGCACAAATTTCATCGTTTTATGAGACTTGGAAAAGCTGTAACTCAAATTAAAATCAGCTGCTTTTTTGGTCTGGTTCAAGTGCTACGCCACACTCTTTCAGAGCCATTTAGTTGTTGCACTCGTATATCAAAACACAAAAAATGGTACTGCACGGATACATCATGAACGCCACCAGTTAGTTTTTCATTCGAAGTTGACTGTTTGAGGGGTTGTTTAGACAACTGTTGGAATGCATTTATAAATACGAAATTGGCTAAGGGTTGTCCAACTCTTTTACACCGTCTAGTTGGACAGTTGTCTAAGGATGTTCTAAGCAAATTTTATAAATACTACTGTGTATGTTTAGGATAACTGAAGGAGTGTTCAGTTCCTGTTGTCTTTGGAGTTAGTTGTGGTTAAGGATGGCGGAGGACGGTGGTGTAGGAGGAGGAGTGGGGGGGGGGGGGCTGAATTTCCTTGGCTCAGCTTGCCCTATTTATGCTCGTATGGCATCGCATCGTTGTGACGTGTGCTTATCTACATATTTTGTTGCTACCATGTGTATTGTGTTCTCCAATCTCCACTGGTGGTGAAACATACGGCAGTTATGCACTGCTGCGCATTGGACTGTGTATCGTGCTAACATGTGTGTTGTGTTCTCCGATCTCCACTGGTGGCGAAACATATTGCTATTATCATTGTATTTAGAAACTATATTAAGTTCAAAACGCGATTTAACAATACACGGTGGTGCAGCAATCGCTTTTATACACGCAATGGTGAAACAAATGGCTTGGAACGGAGACTGCTAAGTTGGAACGGAGAAAATAAGTTCGCCACCAGTCAAAAAGTCTACATAGTAATACTATAGTTTCTATATACAATGCTCGTGCTGGAAGAAAGTGGTGTGAAGTTCTCCAAATAGAAGGCAACATTGTTTTGCAAAACAATATGAGTAAGAATAAATTTTATATTCCGCTTTTTAGAACCATATTTCAAAACTAATGTAACATAATTTCAGCACAATAATTTTTTTCCGCCCCTTTCGAGTCTATGGCCGAATTCTACAACCTGCAAAAGGAGACAAAGAAACATGCAGATGAAGAGAATGAAAACCGAACAGGTAAAAAAAAAAAAGGAATAGGGTGGCGCAACAGAGCGAGGAGCCCCTGGGCCTAGCGCATTTCTCACAACCTTGTGAGGGAATGGAAAGGACCTACAATTTTCTGCCGGTTCCGAACGGCTAATTGAGAAAGCGCTTTTCATGGCAATGAATTTACTAAAGAAGGACTTGCCAATTCCTCGCGAAAGGCGATACCCGTGAAAAAACATTTTTGCCTCTACTGGGATTCGAACCTCGAACCTCTGGGTTAGCAGGTGGACATGCTCATTTTTTTTTCATTTTCAATTCATTTTTATTAACTTTATCTTATATCTACTTACATGCTAACAAAAATGTGTAAAACTAGCTTATATAATAACTTAATTAACTTACTGACCCTAGGCGGGTACTCTAAATTATTCAATATCTTACTACTAATGCCTTTCGGCCTTATGATACCATATTAATTACAAACTAGAACTAGTTAAAACTAAGAAAATTTTTTAAAAAAACTTAGCTTTCTTGATCATTTTTTTTTTTTTTTGTTTTCTTAAAACTAATTAAAACTAATTAAAACTACTTAAATCTACTTAAAACTAGGGCAGCCACAGAAGCTTTTGATTTTTGTTTTTTTTTTTTTTTGTATTTTGTATTTTATAATTTTTTTTGGATTTTTGTATTTTTTTTTAATTTTTTTTTTTGGTTTTTTGTATTTTGTGATTTTTTTTTTTTTTGATTTTATGTTTTCTTTTTTTTTTTTTGATTTTTTGTGATTTTTTTTTTTGCCACTGTGCCCACCCCCTATACCCTAGGACTTACACGCTAAACCTGTGTAAGCCAGCCATTGGCGACTCGCTATCATTATCAAATTCTTGTTGTTGCTCCGACAACCACCAGAACATATTCGACGTTTTAACAACGTCACGACGATCGCGATCTGAAACCGCCCTACTGAACCGGAGGAGCTCTACAGCTTCTCCGCCTACTGCGGTGACGTCTCGGTTGTAAAGGAGTCGTCGTTCCACGGACTTACGGCAGACGTGGTAGATTAGCGGAACCGCCAATCTATCCTGAATCAACCCTACCATATCAAAATAGAGGAAAGCCTCCGGTGGGACAAATCCACTGAAGCGCGTTTTCTCCATATATTCAGTGTTGGGGTAATAAGCCCCAAAAATCAGGCCATTGGTCGAGGTGGTCAGGTGGACATGCTAAACACCACGCCACGGGTACCACAGGGTAAAATACAGCACATAAAAACCAGAAAAAACATTATCAAAACATCACTTTATTCTTTCAGAAATATTCGTTTGGTCAGATGAGCAAACGCAGTTTCTTCTTACGCTTTACGACGAGAAATTTAAGCAAGTAGGATCACTAAAAAATATAAAACAAAGAAGCATATGTGGAGTCATATTGAAGAAGTTTGCTCTGAACACTTCATTACAATGGTAACAACTGACCAAGTTGAAGGGCGATTTAAAATCGTTGTGAAAAAAAAAACCAAAGCGGTGCTTAAAAACAACCAAACCAGTGGAGCCCGTTGTGGTGCCCGTGGTGTGATGGATAGCATGTCCGCCTCACAGTCGTTCATCAACTGTGAAAGCGCACAGACGTGTTGGCGACTTTGGCAGTGTATAATTGAATTCGGAGTGTTTTTAGAAAAGTATTAGAAGCAGTGATTTTTAATAAGGGCAGTAGCCTAGTGGGTAAAGCGTTCGACTACAGTGTGGAAGGACACGGGATCGATCCCCACGCGAACCTGAAAGTTCAGCTTTTTTGGCTAAAAAAAATTGCCGAACAAAAAGAACGAGAAAAGTTATTGAAAGAGATAAGGGAGAAAACTGATGATGTGATGGACAAATCAGGTCCATCAACATCTGGTGAGGCGAGGTTGGTAGCAACAACAACAACCACAGCAGCGGCAACACCGCAACATCAGTAGCGGAAACTACCGCAACAACAACAGCGATAACAACCGCACACAAGAGAAGGCGACGCATTCAAGCGAAGCCAAATCTGGTTCAACGTAAACAGAAAGTGGTGGAAGATAAGGAGGTTGGAGAAAACATGATGTCAACCAGTTCTGACGAGGAAAGTATGAATTCCACATACGAGTACGAATCGAACGGAGGAGAGGGCCGTTACACAGGTAGCGGCAATTCGTTCGCGGCCCTAGCCGATGATAAAAACGACGAAGAAGAAGATGATCAACGGATGCAAACGTTGACAGAGATATTGGCGAAAATGAATAATGAAATTGAGGGCAATCAAAGCAAGACAGATTGCCCGCAGGCAAGCGGCAGCCGAAGCCAAGCAACAATCACAGCGACAGACAGCAGCAGATAAGGCAACAAAACAACAGCAGCCTACAACAACAAAGGTTGCTGATATAAAAACTGCGCCCGTGCAGCAACGCGGGGACTACAGCAAAAAAAGCTGTACAAAATAAAAAAAACTGCCAAAGAAGAGCAGCCCCGTGGGACCGCGGCTATAAAAGCCGCGACAACGATCTCCAGCAGAAAACAGCAGCCAGTAGAGCAACAACAGAAGCAGCAACAACAACAGCCAGCACAACAACAGCAGCAGCCAAGAGAAAAGACCACAAAGAAAGGTAGGGTGCCCCCGATAAATACCCTCAACCTGGAGTTGAAAGCCACTACAAATCTATGTAAGTCCGCTGTTGGCGACAAATTTAAAATTAAGCGATTAGGTCAAGATCGACATGCGATCCAATGTGAAAGCATTGGTGACCATAAGATCGTTCGGGCGTTGTTGCAAACAACAGCCACCGAACATTTTACTTTTACTCCCAAAGAGGAGAAACCGAAAAGCATGTTACTTAAAGGGATAGAGCCTACCTCTGATCCAGAGGAGCTCTTAGTTGAACTCCGCAGGTTGGCGGGCGACGATCTCGAGTTCATCGGGGTCAAGTCGTTCACCACGGCCAAGGCAAGACGGGAGAAGCGGCTATTGCCGATGTTCCTCGTCACCCTATCACCCAATAGCCGTCTGGAGAGTCTAAGGAAAATCTCCGTCCTGGACTACCAGATGGTAAGATGGGAAAAATTAAACAGGCACGGGGACATTTTACAATGTCTTCGTTGCCAACGGTTCGGTCACGCCGCATTCAACTGCCAAATGCAGTCGAGGTGCGTCAAGTGTGGAGAGAACCACAACGACAAAGAGTGTAAGCTCGGTGAGACAAGGGTCGAAGACAAGACCCTACTGAAGTGCGTTCTGTGTGGTGGAGATGGGCACCCTGCTAATTATCGGGGTTGTCCTCGATACCAAATTATTAAAAAGTCAAAAAAAGCTGCTCCAACAGCAACTAAGGATGAGGGAAGGCAAACAGCCAGACCAATTCCAAGGGCCGTCGTTCCCGAAGTCTCCTACGCCCAAATGGCGTGGGGGGCTGGGAAAACGGTACAGCCTCCTCAGAAAGCGGCCGCACAGCCATCTGTGTCAAAGGCAGCTACTGGGGAGTCAGAGGTGATGGTCGCTCTGCGTGTCATTCAGGCACAAATGAGTGAACTATCACGGCAAATAAGTGAGCAGGCGCGTAGGGTGGACTTGATCTACCGTGCAGTGCCGTCGCTTGCGCAATTTTTAGGTTAACGGGCGCGCTGCCGGAGAGGCCTTTTAAGATCCTAGCCGTGAATGTGAATTCGCTAGTTAGGATAGAACGACGAACCAACTTCTTTGAGTTGTTAAAAGACCAACGTCCTGATGTATGTATGGTTAGCGAAACTAGACTAAACCAGCATCACAATTTGACGAATAATAATTACATTATCGTAAGGAGGGACCGACCCAACTCGACTTTCGCGGGTGGGGTTGCGATCTTCATACGTAAGGGCATTGCTCATAAAGTAATATATAGTGGTGAAGTACGCCGATTCCAGTTGCTTGAAGCGTGTATCGTATGCATTCCTCTCCAACAGGGGAGGCGGTTGTATGTGGTCGCGATCTATGCGCCGGAGGCTTCTCAAAATTCATGTTTTATAACAGAGGTCGAAACACTTTTTCGATGTCTGAAACTGAATTCGGATGAAAACTATTTCCTTTTGGCCGGTGATTACAATGCTAAACACCAAGATTGGGGAAATCAATTAGCCAATCCAAGGGGGACCCAGCTATTCAATTGGCTGGGGCTCCACAGCATTGAGTGTAAAGTCGATCTGCTGGCTACTGACAGGCCTTCATATCCTCGAAGTGGCTCTTATTTGGATCTATTGCTTTTAGACTCAAGACTGAAACTGACCGACGACTTTCTTCGACGGACGAAAAATTGTTTGACGACGGTTGAGTACGACAGTGACCACTGTGGACTTGCCGCCGTCATACTACTTCCGAACGACCTTGTGGAACTGGAGGAGTACGTGCCGACGCACTCTTACAACTACGGTAAGACACGTTGGCCGCGCTTTTCCGGTGCCGTCTCAAGAAAACTTCGTTCGAACGGTATTGCGCCGCCATGCAACAGGAATCTGTCGAACGTTGAGATCGATGGGTACCTGCAACGTATGGAGGATGCAATCCGTAGTACAATGGACAGGACAATTCCTAAGTATAGGCAAAACGATCCAACGAACATGTACAGAAACGCGACAATCGACGCACTTTACAAACAAAAAAGTAGACTCCTGTCGAGACTCAAACTCTTGCACAGGAGGTTTACTGACCGACACGATTTGGAGATTAGAACTCTGAGGTCACAGATCAAAAATCTCCAACAACTTATTAAAGAAAACTATAGAATTTCCATTTCATGTTTCTGGAACAATAAAATTCGGGCTGTGCAGTCCAACAACCCGAGTATGTTTCCGGAAATAAATAAAATTTTTAGGAGAAAAGATCAAAATGACCTTCAGGGTATTAAACTCCAAAGGACGACAGAGAACAAAAACTTACTTTTGACAATAGGGATAGATCCGGATGAGGCCATCCTGGATGATGACCACTTTATAGTGGAAGATGCTCAGGAGAAGGTAGAGACGGTGGGTGCTGTTTTCGAGCGAGTATATAAGGTGAATGAGTGCATTCGCTCGAATTACGACCTTGAGAATAGAGCCTTCGTTGGACACTTCTATCTTAGAGACGAGATCTCGCATTGGCGATCCGAGAATCCTGGTTTCACTAGGTTCAATGACGACCGACTTGCAAATGCAGTCATCGCCCAGCGAAACGGGGATAACACCCTGTTCGTTACTAAGATGGACCTCTTGGACATCTTTCACAAAATAAAGAAAAAGAAGTCAGCAGGAGTCGACGGCATACCCAATGTTGTGCTGCGAAACCTCCCTTCGGAAGCGGTGGACATATACACCACGTTGTTCAACAATGCGCTGAATAATGCATATTATCCAGTGCGTTGGAAGACGGCAGTGGTCCATCCTCTCCTTAAAAAAGGGAAGGATGGTTCCAATCCAGCAAATCTCCGGTCAATTAGTCTTCTCCCGAGTATCAGCAAGGTATTCGAGAAAGTTCTCAATAGAGCTCTGTCCACATGGGCTGAGGACAAACATATTATTCCAGAAAATCAGTTCGGTTTTAAGGCGGGCCATGATACCACACATACCGCGTCTAAACTAGTATCAGATATTCAATGGAACAAAGCTAAAAATCAGTGTACGGGTGCATGTCTGGTTGACTTGGAGAAGGCATTCGATACCGTTTGGTTAGACGGTCTTTTCTATAAGTTGATCAGATATGGCATGAGTAAACCACTGCTTTATATTCTAAATGACATGCTTCATGGTAGAACGTTTGTTGTGAAAAGTTGCAACACAACTTCTACCAGAACTTTTAAAATACAGAACGGTCTACAACAGGGGGCGGTGAATTCGCCTATTTTATTTAGCATTTTCACCGGCGATCTAATTGGTTCTCTTCACCATGCTATAGCGTACGCCGACGACCTTATTGCGTACAGAACAGGTCCAAAGATCGAAGTCATCAGAATACTTTTGCAGCGTGACTTCGATAAGATCCAGCAATATTGCGATGACTGGAAGTTGAAAATCAACTTCCGGAAATCGGAAACAATTGTGTTTAGAACCTCGTTGGCTCGGGCCTCATGGGATACGAGAAAGAACTGGCGAAAGCTGGTGATCGTTGACCTACATGGCCACCCACTGCCAAGCAAAGTAGTAGTCAAGTACCTTGGCATCTGGCTAGATCAGTATCTATATTTTAACAAACATATGGATGCGGCTCTGGCCAGGGCTAGGGGAGCTTTTGCTCTGACAAGGCGACTGTTTCACAGCAGTCAACTTGATAGCAGAGTGAAGGTGATTTGCTACATGGCCCTCATAAGGCCAATGATTGTCTATGGGTGCCCCGTGTGGTTCAATGTTACAGCGTCTCAAATGGAAAAGATTCGGGTGTTTGAGAGACAGTGTCTGCGTACCTGTCTTGGATTGCACAGAACACCAGAGTCGGAGTACAGAAAATATTATCCTAATGAGGTCCTTTACAACGGGGCTCAAATAAACAGGATCGACAACCTCATTATAAAACTGACTCGTGGTCACACTGCAAGAGCGATGACCTCGACCAATGGCCTGATTTTTGGGGCTTATTACCCCAACACTGAATATATGGAGAAAACGCGCTTCAGTGGATTTGTCCCACCGGAGGCTTTCCTCTATTTTGATATGGTAGGGTTGATTCAGGATAGATTGGCGGTTCCGCTAATCTACCACGTCTGCCGTAAGTCCGTGGAACGACGACTCCTTTACAACCGAGACGTCACCGCAGTAGGCGGAGAAGCTGTAGAGCTCCTCCGGTTCAGTAGGGCGGTTTCAGATCGCGATCGTCGTGACGTTGTTAAAACGTCGAATATGTTCTGGTGGTTGTCGGAGCAACAACAAGAATTTGATAATGATAGCGAGTCGCCAATAGCTGGCTTACACAGGTTTAGCGTGTAAGTCCTAGGGTATAGGGGGTGGGCACAGTGGAAAACAAAAAAATCACAAAAAATCAAAAAAAAAAAAAAAACATAAAATCAAAAAAATCAAAAAAAAAATCACAAAATACAAAAAACCAAAAAAAAAAAAAAGTTAAAAAATACAAAAATCCAAAAAAAATTATAAAATACAAAATACAAAAAAAAAAAAAAAACAAAAAACCAAAAGCTTCTGTGGCTGCCCTAGTTTTAAGTAGATTTAAGTAGTTTTAATTAGTTTTAATTAGTCTTAAGAAAACAAAAAAAAAAACGATCAAGAAAGCTAAGTTTTTTTTAAAAAATTTTCTTAGTTTTAACTAGTTCTAGTTTGTAATTAATAAGGTATCATAAGGCCGAAAGGCATTAGTAGTAAGATATTGAATAATTTAGAGTACCCGCCTAGGGTCAGTAAGTTAATTAAGATATTATATAAGCTAGTTTTACACATTTTTGTTAGCATGTAAGTAGATATAAGATAAAGTTAATAAAAATGAATTGAAAAAAAAAAAAAAAAAAAAAAAAAAAAAAAAAAGCATGTCCGCCTGTTAATCCAGAGGTTCGAGTTCGAATCCCACCAGAGGTAAAAAGGTTTTTTCTACGGGTATCGCCTTTCGCGAGGAATTGGCAAGTCCTCCGTTAGTATTCATTGCCATGAAAAGCGCTTTCTCGATTAGCCGTTCGGAACCGACAGAAAATTGTAGGTCCCTTCCATCCCCTCACAAGGGATGGTTGTGAGAAGTGCGCTAGGCCCAAAGGCTCCTCGCTCTGTTGCGCCACCCTAATTATTTTTTTTATTTTTTAAACCAGTGGAGCGGTTAGAAAGGAAATACCTTTCCCTGATATTATGAAAAACATAATTCAGAGCGATGACTCCTTGTTCCCGGTGGTTTTCATGGGGCCAAACAAAGTGTTCAGAAAAACAAAAACAACAACAACTGAACCATCCACTTCGTACTCGCCTGGACAAAGCAGTTCTATAAAGCCTTTATTGTCACCAAATTGATCGAGTGAAGCAGAAGTATATTCTCCACCCGAAGACAGTGATGCAAATACCAGTACCTCCACCCAAAGCCCTACACCTCGCCAAAAACAAAAATGTCTTGCAGAAAAACTGGTTCACAAATTAATTCAGGACAAGGCGGAGCGGCATGTCGAAAAAGAAGAACCTAGGGAGAGACGGCATAGGGAGAAGATGCAATTTCTTCAAAAATTCGGAGGTCAAATGGAATAAGAAAACTCGAACTATTACGCATTTTGTATTCCTTTTTTTTGAACGTTTACTTACTTTTTTCATTATTAATCTTTTTACTTTATCAACTGTTATACATTTTTTTTCTTAACCTTTTTTACTATGTATTTGTGCTGTGAATGAAGGCTACATTATTATTTATTTGTTAATTTGAATACAAGACTTGTGTTTCGTTACGAACTGAATTGTATTTATTTCTTATATTTGAGGTTTTTGAAATGTAACTTAAAAGGTGTCTGCAATAATTGCATTTCTTTAGATTACTCCTAATCGTTGTAAGGTATGGTTAGGCTGTGTTTCTATGTCACCAGTGCCCCGGTTTTGTAACTATCGCCTTGGCGATAAACGGTGGAAAATGGAACGAAATTCTATGAATTTTGTAGGATTTCGTTCCATTTTCCACCGTTTATCGCCTGCTTTTATCGAGGCGATAGTTACAGATCAGGGGTACAGGATTCGTAGAGTTTTCATGAACTAACTGATCTACGAGAGCCCATAAGTCACCTCTATCGATGCACATATTGTGAAGTACATAACATGCCATAATGAACTTACACATTCCTTCAACTGATTGAAAATCCAGCCTCATCATCTCTCGGAACCTTTTTTTGAGTAAACCAAACGAGTTTTCGATTCTCACCCTTGCTTGGCTATAGATTTTGTTGAAGTTGCGCTTCCTTGTTGTCATATTTCCGTTGTCCTTATATGGTGTTAAAAGGTATTCTCTTAGAAGATATACTGCATTGTCAAGTGCTAATGAAAAAGAGTTCGAACAATCTATCATCGTGGATTTTGCTAGGTGCACCAACAAACATATCAATAAACCGTATATCACAATCACTAATTCCTTGAAGGGTCAGTGATAACAGATCGTGGCGGTTTATGTATGTGGATCTGACTTTATTAGCTGGTTTCCTAATATATATGTGACTTCCATCGATGCACCCCAATATACATTTGGAAATCCTGATATCTGAAATGGTAAGCATTATTTTTATTGGCATGGTAATGTAATAATAGCAGAAACCTGTTCAAATTTAGTTGCAGTACGTATCTTTCTTCTTCGGTCGATGGAATTCTGATATAGTTCGGCGAGATCTCAAAAATAAAATCCAAAATATTAGATATCGTTCTATATGTGCTTGATATAGACACATTAAATAAGTTTGCTTAAATGAACATGTATATACTTATGCACATACGAAACAAGCCTTTATAAATTGTTTTCACTGGCTTACCATAAGAACATATATACATTTTGGTTTCAGCAGGAATTTTTTTTCGGTTGTCCCAACACCTCCTTCCTTCTTTATAAAATGCGTTGACTCCTTGTACCGATCAATTAAGGTTTGAGCAGTTGCCTTAAGTAGACGAGATTGTTCTCGGAACTATAAGGAAAGAATTAGAAATTTCAATGAACTGTGTTCTTTACACTTTAAACAAAACGCAATAATGAACGTACCTCTATCTCCAAATAGTTTCTAGCAATTGCGGCAAAGTTTTTAACGCGACTTCTTTTTGTTTTTTCCAACAAGTAATGCACTATAAATTCATCGTCATCTGATGAAGATGATGATAGAAGTGCACTTATAGCATTAAAAGTATCTCTGTTCATTTTTTGTTTGGACTTTTTATTGAATTTCCTCGTTAAATTGCACTTTAAAAGTAATTTTGTTTTGATACAACAAATTATATCAACTTTCACGAAAAAATAAATTTACACTGTCGTTTCTTTTCGACATTTCAGTTACATGTATTAGTGCTTCTTGAGTGGATTCCATAGTATAAAGAATCTATAGTAGCACCATGGCGGGGAAAGCGATGGTGTCGCCACCTGCGGTCTCCCAGGTTTTATCGGGGTAGGGGTCAACTCGCGGTTTTTTTCTCGCAAACGTTCACTTCGCAAAGTACAATACGCAATTTCTTTTTTCGCATATCAACAATTCGCATATTGTTTTTTCGCAATTCTTGTTTGGCAAATTATTGTTTGCCTTGGCGTTCATCTTGCTGTAAGATCATTTCGCATTTATTGTTTTGCTGTTACCTAAATCGCTATACCTTATCTCGCATTGATTTATTTCGCTTTTTGATATTTCGCATTATGTTATTTGGCAAAATATTATTATTATTATACTTTTTGAATTTGTTTGGTTTTCACTTTATCTCATGTTCACAAATTTCGCGCGAAATTTGTGAACATGAGATAAAGTGAAAACCAAACAAATTCAAAAAATATAATAATAATAATATTTTGCCAAATAACATAAAATCAAAAACCACCCACCTAAATGAAATAATAAGCAAAAATTTCAATTGTTATGTACAACACTATTTTATTAACAACAAGGGAAACAAATCAAAACAATTTATTGTCATAAACATTACTATAAAAAAAAAAAACAATTTCAAAGAGCGAACAAAACGAATAAAGTTGGTAATTACTAATTAGTATAATTTAATATTAGAAGCCAGTGCTCTCAAAAGACCTGTTTCGGAGAAGTCTTGTTCTTTTTGTAAAATTGCTCTTATTCTTGCGTCTTTATCTAAGAACTTCCTTTTTTTGGGGGTATGTCATCTCCCCTAAGCACTTTTCAATAGCCACAGCAACGTTTTTTGTTTCTTTTTTTAATTCATAGACTAGCTTATAAAAACCAATGTTACTAGCTTCCACGATAGAATTCATATGTCGATGAAACGATTCTGTATAGTTTTGTGTCGTAGGCATATTGAGGTTAAATTGGTATGATAAACTCCAAAACGTCGGCTGATAAATTGGTAGTTTTCCATTTTTTCAATCCATGATCGGCTTTGCCTCAACAGGCATTTCTTCCATTAATCTTGTAAAGGCCAAAGAAATACGGTCAGGAGACAAAAAAGACAAAGCTCCTATCTGTCGAATTTTCAATGCAAATTCTGGATCAGAGCCATACCTACTTTGTAAGCCGGATTTTTGGACATGTCGGTATATTGATTGAAAAAGGTGAAAGCTACAACCCTTTGGTACACAATCATCGTAACAATGTCGAACGCTGTTGATAGGAGCTCTTTCAAAGTCCATTATACATAATTTTGGACTCAAACTCAATCCTTGTTCCCGCGCATAGTTGGTCAAACTCTTAAACATTACATCGTACAGTTTCGTGCTTTTTCCTGTCATTAAGACGTAAACCATAGGATATGCCTTTAAAGTTTCATCAACATCACAATGTATGGTATATAGCTGATAAAACAAACAGGGAACAATTTTAAATGTTCCATCCATCATCCAAAACGTACTTTTTTCCAAATATTTTAAATTATTTGTTGTAGTCATTACTATGACTCTGTCATTATCAACCTTTATATCATCCGCAATAAAAATTTCTTCGTCTAAATATCGGATTTTTTCTGGTATTATGAAGTCAACATGTGTTGGCTCAGTCATTAACTCTGTCAGCTTCTTTCTCTCACGTTTAACTACTTGTTGTAGAGCTAATTTTGAAGGGAGATTGACACTAACTTCATGGCTACACGATGCAATTAAGTCTTGGACTATTTTGCAACTCTTGTCCACACCTCTCTTAGCGCACTTTTTAATGGCTTTCGGACAGCACATGGTTCATGATTATGTTCACCAGTTAAAGAGTGTATAATATGTAATTCATCTTTTTTTGTTGTGAGTAACTGCACCTTACATTTATAATCTTTATGTTTTCGAAGTTCACAAGTCCAGTAGTGATATCCACTTTTATGTATTCTACCAAAATCAAAAGAAAAACCATCTACACTGAGCTTATCTCTTCCCCGAATAGATTTAAATATACTGCACACTCTTTCATTGTTATTATTACTATCCATTTTAGATTTCAATTATAGAAAAAATTAATAAAAGACTTTAGCATTCGCATTGAACTACTCCAAAGGGCTATCACAAGATCACTGCATGAAACATCAATAAAACTGAAAAAAAAATGCGTGCAAAGAATTGAATAAACAAGTGGATTAGAAGCGTGTGGCGAATTAACTGTTTGCGAGATAAGGGAATCCGAAAGTATCATCAGCCAGTTGCATTATAAGGTATAAGCCAGTTGATTGGAATGCGAAAGAAGAAAATGCATAATGACTTGTGCGAGTTAATGTTTCAGCGAGATGAGTGCAAGGCGAGATGACAATTTGGGAGCTGACTCTTGCGAAATGAATAAAAATTGTTTAGACATTCGCGAGATCATCGTTTGCCAAATGAAATCCGCGAGTTGTTCGGCACCCGTTTTATCGGTCCAAAAAATTTTGCTGTGGTTGTTCACTTAGGCATATGGATGGTATTTTTTCGGATGCTTTAATGGTTGTGGATGGTATTTCATTCATCAATTAATAAATGTGTTTAAATGATTTTCAAACAATGTCATGACACGCCGAATGCAAAACAACAAACTTTTTATCATTTAGAATCAAAAAGCACATCACTCGCACATCACTCTTTTAAATTGCTAACACATTTACGAAGCAAAGCTGCCCTAACAAAAAACAATAATATATGAAGTATTGACAGCATGTTGGCAGGGTTCTACGATAAACTTGTTCCGATTGAGAAGGTAGTACGTTTAATGGGAACTAAAGGCGGCGACACCATCGCTTTCCCCGCCATACTATGGTGGATTCTCACTTCAAATTGAGAAGCGGCTGTCACTCGTCAGAATCATGAGAAGCGATCTTTTTGCACCAATGGAACGGTTTGAGAATGCTTCTGGACGCTCCTAGACGGTTCTTTTCGTCCAATGGAAAGCAACATTAGATTATTGGCACGAAAGTGCTGGCATAAATCGACCCAACGATTTTCAGTAGAAACATTCTCGGTATTCCAGCCAGAAATTTTTCATCTGTCACAAAGTTTAAAATAAGTGAAAACTCGTCAAAAACTTTCGCATCTTGGCTGCTACTAATAAATCCTTGAGTGATTAGTAAATCAACCACTTTCTGTACCTCTTCCCACGTAGGCACTTTTGTTAGATTTGCCCTTTCAAACATTTCTAGTTCTGTGTTAAATTGACACCACTGGTCCAAGTACTCCTTGCTTGTTTTATAAAACTCTGCCGCCGTA
Organism: Melanostoma scalare; assembly: GCA_949752695.1. Taxonomy (NCBI): domain Eukaryota; kingdom Metazoa; phylum Arthropoda; class Insecta; order Diptera; family Syrphidae; genus Melanostoma; species Melanostoma scalare. The sequence goes on along the minus strand of OX456986.1, from coordinate 62,764,138 downwards.
GTTTTTACGTTCTGGTCAACTGCTGCTTTTTCTTCTGCTCTTTCTTGTAATTTTACCATCAGGCTACGAAACGAACCATGTGAGGAAGGAAAATCGTATTCTCTTTTAGTGCCAGGTTATCTCGGAGACCATTAATTTCTTTGACAGACTCTATAGCCAACACATTTTGCGCTGTGATTTTCAAAACAACTTCATGAAAGGCCGCTGCTTGTGCGTGCAAAAAATATAACCACAATTCTGAGCTGGAATTTTCAAAAAACGTCTTTAAAATATTTGGGGATTTGTCGATACTAAGAATATAGTTTTTCAAAGTCTGAAACATTTTCATAACTCTCTCAAGCGCGGGCATTAGCGCAAGCCACCCTGTTTTTACTATAGCCCAGCAGTTTGTGATACTCTGTCTCGGTAGAAATACAAAAATCTTTCAAAGCTTCTACTCGAACACTGTAGATGTAGAAAAATGAGTAAATTTTAACTATGATGGATTCGAAATCCACAGGAAGACAATCAGCGGGAGTTTTGATCGCGTTGTGAACTATGCGGGCTCCACATCCAATCCCATTAATCTGTCTGCCGAGCGATTGGTTCAACTTTGAGTAAACATTATTATTTCCTCTCCTATTCTTTCCCCCGAATTTGCAGTGCGTGTTATCTCCACAAAACGCAACAATTTTTTTATTTAAGTCATTAAAAGACAATCGACCCTAGGTAATCGTCGGAGCAGAATTCTCTCCGATCGGAGAATTCTCTCCACCTTCTTGGTAGTTCTCCGATCGACCGATCCGACGTCCTCCGATAAGTTTTTACTGCGGAAAGTTTTAGTTTTGTTTTGGGAATGCAATGCGTTACTTTAACTTTCACGCCTTCGTACGGTAAAAAATAGCAAATCAAATCTGGGAATAATTTAATTGAGACATGATTTTAAGCATCCGTTAACAAAGTTATGCAGTTGGCTTTACGTAAATGCTCTCTTAAATCTTCGGTTTGTTTTTGCTCAAAACATGCTTAAATTAAAGAAGAAGAACAGTCATTTGAGCGAAAACTGTGATTATGTTGCATGGTGTGATACGCCCACGTACCCTTAGCTGCAGCTATATCCAAATTCTTAGAAGTCGGCGACTCGGTTTTCTTAAAAAAATTAAGAATTGACGAGCTTGAAGCAGCGGATTGATCGGCAAGTCTATGTTTTTCTGATTTTAAATGTTTTTCTATATCACTGGCACTAACATGTCCAACACTAAAATCTGTACGATATTTTTCTCATGTAACGTCTGTGGTGTCTCATCTTTTCTTTGTTTTATAAATGGATACTTCTGTTGCAAACTAATATTAAAGGAACACTTGCGTTTAGGCATCATTGTTTTGTTACAAAACACTGCTGGGACTAAAACAAAGCCATATATAACTAATTAACAAGATGGCAATCTCTGACCTTGGCGGCATTTGTTCACAAGCTATTCACATACAACTTCATGAAAATTACGTACACAACTTTCATTTCGTTTTGTCATACACTTGTTAAGTTAGCGGATTTGTCAGCTATGAACACAACTTCAAATGTCACCACAACTTCAGATTTCACTTTGCCAAAAAAGGTTTTTTTCAGTAAGACCATCTTGGGACAAGTTCAGTAGCCTTTTTGGATTTTTGAAACATATTTTTGTTTTCCACTTAAAATTTTTTAAATTTTAACTTCGAGTATTTTGCTAGCACGCATTCCGAGTTGATCAGCCCTATCACAGATTCCATCGCAATCGAAAAAAATCACATAATCCATTCGGAGTGGAACGAATCTCGAAATTCGTAGATTTGGTATCACCAGCCCCGATAAAACTGAAATATGCTGTCATTTTCTACAAGTTTCTTCTGTCGTAGAGCGTAGAGCCATAGGTAAAATCCATTTGTTAAAATATAAAAAAACACATTTGTATAAAACAATTTTACAAAATATAATTCTACTTAAGAAAAAACAACAAATGGAAAATTCAAATAACTCCAGTTTACCAACTAACTTTTCTCTAAGTTCCTCCGTCTTTTGATTGAAGTCCAAGTTGATTAAACTGTTTTTATTGCCTCCCAGAGGTCATTAACTTTTGGACGTTTAGCGTATCCTTTTGCTATGTTTGGATTACAGGATAACATTTCATAAAGCCTGTTGTTTGTTTGTTTGTTGTTTTCACCGTTTAAGAACATCGGTTATATAAACACATATCAATGAATAAAATTTTTTCCAAAAGAAATAAAATTTTTTTCTAGTGACTGTCTTCGTTATGCCCGTTTCCAAATTTAAGCGAAATTGACAGATTTGGAGTGTTTAAATAAAAGTCGTAAGATTGTTAGATTACTTTATCTGTTACCACTCAAAACAACACTTGAATTTTTTCTGTGAACTAACTTGGATTTCACAAATTATTTTATGGTTTGTTAAGCGAATGAATTTGTATTTAACAGATTGGAAAGTGCTCTGGGACCACGTAACAAAAATCCTCTTTTGGGAATTATAACTTGAAGAAAATATTTGATTATATTCGACAGTAAAATTGTTTATTTCATACAATATTTAAGATTTGATCAATGATACAGATCTATTTAAACTTATTTTAATCACTGTCACTAGAAAATAAAAATCGGTAAAAAATGTCTTTGGGAAAAGTTAAGGGATTTTTTTTTTAAGTTTAGGGATTTTTGTTTCAAATGCTTCGAGTATTTGTTTTGACATATAGGACAGTTGACTTCGAAAATGGACACCAATTTTTTCAATCAGGCAATGCTTTTTTAGAATCCCTTCGGATCTTGTGACTGCTTTTTTCGGGTTTCGTATCGTGATTTACATTCGGGGATTTCTCCGAAGGGATTTCGTGATATACAAAAGAATGAAATTGTTTTGCTTTGGCTCAACTTACTTACTTACTTACTTTACTTAGGTGGGCATTACAGTTCGGGGTGAACCTGGGCCTCAACCAACATCCTTCTATAACGATTTCGATCTCGGGCGAGCTCTCTCCAGTTTCGCACTCCAAGTCGGTTGAGGTCTTCATCCACTTGATTGCGCCACCTAAGACGAGGTCTTCCCCTTCCGCGATTTCCCTGCAATGTGCTTTCGAAAACCCGACGAGCCGGAGCGTTTGGGTCCATCCGCTCTACATGGCCCAACCATCGTTGCCTCGCGATGCGTACTCTTCTGGCTATGCCCATGTCGCGGTACAGCTCATACAGCTCGTTGTTGTATCTTCTTCTCCACACATTGTCTTCGCATACGGGACCAAAGATCATTCGGAGAATTTTTCTTTCGAAACGACCAAGAGTTTCCTCATCCGCTTTCGATAAGGTCCATGCTTCCGCGCCGTACAGCAGGACTGGGATGATTAAGGTCTTATACAAGGTCACCTTGGTTTTTCTAGAGAGGGTTTTGTTTCTCAATTGCCTTCTTAACCCAAAGAAGCAACGGTTGGCAAGAGTTATTCTCCGTTTGATCTCCGCACTGATGTTGTTTTCCGTGTCTACAGCGGATCCTAGGTAGACGAAGTCCTGTACTACATCGAAGTTATGTCTGTCTATTGTGACGTTTTGTCCAATTCGACGATGTTCTGTGTCCTTGTTTGATGACAGCATATACTTCGTTTTGCCCTCATTAACCATCAAACCCATTTTTGCCGCTTCTGTCTCAATACTCGCAAAAGCACCTATGACATCACGCTTTTTTCTTCCCATTACGTCAATATCGTCTGCATAGGCGAGTAATTGTACAGACTTTTGAAAGATTGTTCCTCTGGTGTTGACGTTTGAGTTTCTTACAATCTGTTCAAGTATGATGTTGAAGAAATCGCATGACAGTTTGTCGCCTTGCCTAAAGCCTTTTTCGACATCAAAGGTCTCGGTGAGTTCTTTTCCGACCTTGACGGAGCAGCGTGAATTCTCCAAAGTCATCCTGCATAGCCGTACGAGCTTTGCAGGGATGCCGAAACTAGACATGGCTCTGTACAGCTCGTCTCTGTAAATACTGTCATACGCGGCCTTAAAATCGATAAAGAGGTGGTGAATATCGATATTATGTTCTCGGGTTTTTTCCAAGATCTGCCGTAATGTGAAAATTTGGTCTATTGTGGACTTCTCTGGTCTAAAACCACATTGATAAGGACCTATCAAGTTGTTGACGTGGGGTTTCAGACGTTCACATATTACAGCAGACAAGATCTTATAAGCGACGTTAAGGAGGCTTATCCCTCTGTAATTGGCGCAATTGTGAGGGTCTCCTTTCTTTAGGATCGGGCATACGATACTGAGGTTCCATTCATCGGGCATGCTTTCTTTCGACCATATCATGCAGATCAGCTGGTGCATGCTCCTTTCCAACTGGTCTCCAGCTGCCTTGAAAAGTTCGGCATCAAGGCCATCTGCACCTGCAGTCTTATTTGATTTAAGTTTGCATATGGCAAGCTTAACCTCTTCTAGGTCGGGAGGACGGCATTCTTGATCATCGTCCAAGCTGAATGGGGCAATCTGCCTGACAGCGGAATTTGTGTCTTCATCGCCGTTAAGCAGTCTGCAGAAATGATCTTTCCAAATCCTCAGTAGCGACTGTGACTCTACAATTATGTTGCTTTGGCTCAACCCTCACGAAAATTGCAAAAGCGGGTCAGTTTCAGCCTCGCGGGGACAGTGGGACATACTGTCTGAAAGCGGGACCGTTCCACCCAAAGCGGGACATATGGTTACGTTACATACCCACAATATGTTACTTCTTTGCTGATTATTTTGAGTCTGTATATGACCCCATGAAGCCGAGTGATCTTCCAGATTTTTCTTCAGCAAATATGGTTAATATAGAAAGCTTTCATTTCAGCGTGGAAGAAGTTTTAGAAGCACTGAACGCCATAGATGAAAAGAGTGAAGGTCCTGACTGTGTTTCTCCAAAAGTTGTAAAAAGATGTGATGCATCACTCGCTTTATCATTGTGCAAGACTTTCAATGCCTCCCTTAATACTGGACAGTTTTTAGACGAATGGAAAAAGAATTTCCTAACTCCGATTTTCAAATCAGGCTCGAAGAAAAAAGTGTGTAATTACCGACCGATTCGTAAATTATCGGTTATTCCAAAATTGTTCGAGAAGATTGTGTGTGACAAGATTAATTTTCTCACTAGTCACATCACAGCATGGATTCTTTCAAGGAAGATCTACAGCTACAAATCTTACAATTTTATGTGACTCAGTTATAAATGGTTTTGTAAAGGGTTGTCAGACTGATATTATATTCACTTATTTTTCCAAGGCGTTTGATAGGGTAAGTCATGAAATCTTATTATACAAACTGTCAAAAATTGGATTCAGTTTAAATTTTTTAAAGTGGACTTGTTCATAATCTTTTAAATCTACTGCAATACATGAAGATAGGTAAATTTATGTCAAGATGTATTAAGGTTACTTCAGCAGTTCCACAAGGAAGTCATATTGGCTCATTATTGTTCAATTTATTCGTAAATGATATACCAGATATTTTTCAGCATTCTAAACATTTATTGTATGCAGATGATCTAAAAATATTTAAATACATAAAAAACACATTTATAAAACACATTCGATGACTGTCTTTTGCTCCAGGAGGATTTAACGAAGCTTGCTGAAATGCCGAGTGGTGTAAAAAAATCAACTTTTTCTAAAAGTGTCCAAATGTGAAAGTTTTATATGTTGCAGGAAGAAGTCGTATATAGTTTTTGATTGCTCTATCAATAGCATAACACTAGAAAAGATTAGTCAAAAAAAGGACCTAGGAGTTATTTTAGGCCCCAAGTTATCTTTACACTTCATATTGATTCAATAAAGCCTATAAGATGCTAGGTTTTATTAAACGGAATGCAAAAGAGTTCTCAGATCCGTTTACACTGAAAACGCTTTATGCAGCACTTGTTAGGTCTATTCTTGAATATTGTTCCGTGGTATGGAATCCATGTTATAATACACATTCTTAAAGAATAAAGAAAATTCAAAAAAGCTTTTCGAGATATGCTTTTAATAAGCTGAACTGGCATATTGAAAGGCCACCATATAATGTCAGGTGCCTTTTTCGACATAGGAACACTTGAGCTTGGAAGGATATATTTTTCAATTATGATTATAGCAGATGTCATTAAAGCCAATATAATTTGCCCAAACTTGCTAGAGCGAATTAAATTTTATTCTCCTAGTAGGAGTCTCCGTTTATCTTTTCATTTCCGGGAAAAATTCATGCCCACCAATTATGGTAAAAACGGACCAATAGCTCGTTGCATCAGAGAAACTAACGAAGTAGTTCAAGTAGTCGATCTAATTGACATTTTCAATTATTGTTCTAGATATCTAGATTTTTTTTTTTTCATTTATAAACTAAATTAACTATTACTTTTACTATTACTATTATGTTTATTATTGTTATTATTACTATTATCTTGTATATTATTTTTTGTAATATAAATGAGAATATAAATCTCTACTTGGTGAAATAAATAAACGAATAATATTCGGTGTTTCTTAACTTTGGTGGTTGAGCGTGTTCTATCCACAATTAACCTAAAATATCTTTCTATGAACGCAGAAAATTATCTGATAATTTTCCTCCTATCGTCTGGACGAAAATTTTTTTTACTAAGCGATTATAAAGCGTGTTTTTCTGGAAATACTATTTTCGGAGTTAGTCTGTTTGACAGCTATCACTTGACTTACAGTTAGTTTAGTTTATTTTTAATTCCATATACAGCTGCGGTCAAAATAATAGTAGTATAGAGCTTAAGAAACAACAAAATTTAAAAGAACTTATCCGTCAATTCATAACGTTGTTTTCAAAGTGGTGTTTTAAGCTTTTATTTACAAAAAAAAAAAACATCAGTTTAATATTATTATCCGATAGTTGCAAGTTTATTGAACAGATGTTGAAATTCAGCGGTCAAAAAAATAGTAGTGATAGGAAAATCTACCTTGAAATGTTACGAAATCGAAAAATTAGGTCAAAATTTTTATTACAATATGGGGCTGAGTGTTCGTACCTTTAATTAGTATTTAGTTTCATGTCCTTTGTTAGCTTTAACAGCAGTACAAAGACGTTAAATAGAGTTTATCAGGTTTCCACATCTTCCTGTGCTTTTCGAACTCCATGATTGCTGTAACGCTTCACAAAGGACTGTGTTGTTGCTTGGTTTACATCTAAAAGCATATTTTTTTGCAGCGCTCCAAAGGTTTTCAATGGGATTAAAGTCCGAAGACTGTGCGGGCCACTCCATCACATCTACTTTACTTTCCTGGAACCATTGCTTCTTGCTGAAAAACCCATTTTAGCAAGAAGCAACTTCATTTACGGTAGCATTCAGCTTCAGTATACGGTAGCGTTACTTCCTGCATTATCCTAACATAGAGATGCTGATCCATAATGCCTTCAATCCGCATTATGGGTCCAACTCCGCAGAAGAAAAAACATTCCCATACCATTATGATTGTAAAGTGTGGATTATATTCGGTGTTTAGGGGTCTTCTTACATATTGACGAGATCCTTTTCCACCCCTTAAAACAATTAAAGTGTAACGGGTTTTCACTATCAACGCAATACAAAGTGGAAAAATACCAATCTGTGCAATGCTTTTACTCACACTACTATTATTTTGACCGCAACTGTAGGTATTTAAACTACAATTTTCATAATATAAATAACTTTTGGCCTTGGTTTGAAACCGTCTGCCAGATGCCAACTTTTTCATTAAACTTTGTTTTAAACATATGAGTTTTTTTGCTTTATCTTTAAAATAATAATGTTTTAATTTTTTTTAACATTTTGAAATTATAATAATATGCAAAGTATTGTATATTTGCTTAACAAAAATGGAGTTTTCGTATACGAAAAATGAGGGTGCACCTGATTGGGTTGAAATCTACCATTGAAAGTATACGAATCGAAGTTCGTTTAAAATGGGCAGATAAATAAAAAGTGAAATGATGTTTCTTGTTCTTGTATATTGCATAGTGAACAATACGTGTTTCGGTCTTATTGGGGTATGGCCTGTAGTTAAGAGCTAGAAGTTCTCCCCTCACTCGAAAAATATTGGAAATTTCAATCAAGCTTTGTTCATCAAAAAAATAATTCAGACTGTTTAAATTATACTGGAGCTTTGGATACAATGATCTCCTTGATGAGCCTTTAGCTTCCTCAATAAGATCTGATCTTATTTTTATATCCAAAACTTCTAGATTGCTCATTAGTTTGTTCCTTAGGTAAACGTCTTGTATGTCTAAGCGTGGTAGTGGAGTTCCACAGAGCAGAGATAGCCCTTCCCATTTACTGAACCAGCTTATGTTTTTGCGTATGCTATGCTTTATGCTTTGCAAGTATCTTTGGTAGTCGACCGTCATGGTATGTGAGTATTTTTAAGACATATTGAAAGTGCATTCTGTGTTAAGAAAAGTTTGTGAAAGACCAGTTTCTAGAAGGAGCATGTAGTTCGCCGTTGACTGTGGTAGAGCAACAGTGGCGTGGCGTGGATATTTTCAAATGGTAAGTCGATAAAAATGAATCACCTACGAGCCATACCATATGAAAACGGTCAATCCGAAATGTTGCTATACCTCCGATTTTGCTCAAACTTTGTAGAAATGTTTCTTTGCTATCCAAATACGAAATCGTCAAAGGATTTTTTTTTTGTAATTTTCCTCTCCCCTCCAGCCATACTCAAAGAACCGAACATAGTGATTTTATGGGCTTCAGACTTTGCACTCTTAAATTGTCTGTATTCAAGTGATTAGGACGATTAAGGTGTTATTTTAAAGCTGATAAAGCATTCCTTTCAAATCGATCAAACGGTTTAAGATATTTGAGTTGCTTTAGAAACCTGATCCTTTTGAAATCAACACATTTTATATACATTTTTGCCATTTTTGAAGTAGTCCTGTGCCTAAAATATCAATAGTAAGTCCCTAAAAATTTCACTAATTAAACCTTACAATAATTACAAAATAAAAAATCCAAAGTTGATCAAAAACAAATTTTTTAATTTCTTTACAAACATCCCTTTCAAACTTTGAGCTTTTGAAAAAAGCCAATCTTTGGGAGCATTTTTGTGAATGTTGACTACCAGATATCAAAATGAAAGTAAGTAGAATTTAATGGTCTATTCTTCAACTATAAGTCCTGAAAATTTCATTTTGTTATTCGCATGCACACTGAAGTTACAGATGATTAAAAACAAGCTTATTTCTAAGCTATGGAAGCCAATCTTTGGGCACATTTTTGGGAATGTTGACTGCCAGATATCAATACGGGAGTGGGCAGGATTTAAAGGTCTATTCTTCAACTTTAAGTCTTAAAAAAGTCTTAAGTCTTCAAAATTTCATTTTGTTATTCGCATGTACACTGAAGCTACAGCTGATTAAAAACCAGCTTACAAAAAAAATTAAAAAAGTTTTTGGATAGAACGATATTAAAAAAAGTCTTTGAAACTAAGAATTGTGTTTTATTAAAAGAATAAGCTTTTTTTTTAATCAGGGAAATTTTTAGGGACTTACTATTGATATTTTAGGCACAGGACTACTTCAAAAATGGCAAAAATGTATATAAAATGTGTTGATTTCAAAAGGATCAGGTTTCTAAAGCAACTCAAATATCTTAAACCTTTTGATTGATTTGAAAAGAATGCTTTATCAGCTTTAAAATGACACCTTAATCGTCCTAATCGCTTGAATACAGACAATTTAAGAGTGCAAAGTCTGAAGCCCATAAAATCACCATGTTCGGTTCTTTGAGTATGGCTGGAGGGGAGAGGAAAATTACAAAAAAAATCCTTTGACTATTTCGTATTTCGATAGCAAAGAAACATTTCTACAAAGTTTGAGCAAAATCGGAGGTATAGCAACATTTCGGATTGACCGTTTTCATATGGAATGGCTCCTACACAAATTAATAACGAATAAACAGAAGGTACCTTAAATTCCAAACGTGGATTAATCGAAGCCAATTTTTCTATACTTTAAGTCATTTAGGTAGAAATTCGCTTTAAACTTGCAATTAATTCAAAACAATGATCAGTAGAACAAAAAAAAAAAAACAGCACAACAAAACCGAATTCGCCGTACATTACTGGCGAAAACTGTATTATTTTTTCCAAGCAGAAATTGCAGTAAGACGAAAATTATCGTCTTACTTTTTTCAATAAGAGAACGTGTATTGAAAAGGGAGGCACCGGGGTGGAAGTATATCGTAGGAAAGACAGGGACAAACAGAGAATATGTTCTGCGCGGCTATTTTCAATGCTTTGTGTTTTGTGTATTCTTTGTGTATTGTGTCTGTGTGTGTATCTCGCAAATTTAAAAGTGCTTGAAGAACATTGTATGTATGGGCAAAGATAGGCTGTTGACTGCTTAGTTGTAGACTTATGCTGCTGGTTTTTTCTACGAACAAGGGACACATTTTAAAAGGTAAGACGATAGGAATCGTGTTATATGGACGCCACGCCACTGTAGAGCAAATGTTTTTTTAAGGAAAAATCGTTGATGTTTTTCTACTTCGTCATATTGTTGGATGTTGGTACCCCCAAACTTGAGATCCATATGTCATTAGGCGTGTTTTTTTTCACACGACTGTTATGTACATAACATGATATCCAAAAAAAACGCTTCGGTTTTTTGTATTTGAGGGTTGGTGTTCTTGATCAGCTGTCAAATCGAATAAAAAGTCCTTTGGCTTTTATTGTATTTTTTATGACTATTTTCAACGGACATAAGGGCGATGTGAGCAAGATAACCAATGTAAAAGTAGAGATCCTGTTGCTTGGAGTCAACTTGCCACTGGAGGAGATTGGATATTATGTGGCTACTCTGGCGATATCAACAGTGGTTTATGAACTAGGACGTGCTCTGGCAGCTGTCATTGAAGATATACCTCTGACTGGATTTGGTTTCCAAGTCTACTTCTGTATACCATTGGCCTTTACCGAGATAAGCAATGAACAATTTAACAATTTAACAATTTAATTAATGCCTAATACAATCGCTACTCACAAAACCAGGGTACTGTGTGTCTTCGGACTTCATAAGACTAAATGACGAGAGCGTTGAAATAACCCATCATGGAACTGATGGCATAATACAGTGTTGTATCTAAAAAAATTACGCACAATGTTGCTACGAATACATCGATGACCTGAGTAACGATGGTCCAATAGAGATTCCGCAACATGTTTGCCTAAATATTCGTCTAACCATAGAAGTTTCTTATGGATTTTGTGCGGGAGCCTGTGACCGAGGTTTCTGCATTAGCCCTCTTCTGTGGAACAGCACGACTATTCTCAACATAAGAAGGCCACCAAAGCCAGATGCTTTGCTTCCTGTAAATAATTATAATTGTTTCAAACATATATTCTATAATTTAAACATTAATTTTCTTACTTTTTTTGCGGTTCCATGCTTTTTCAACTCTCTTGTTCTGGTTTGTTTACGTTTCTGTGACAAAAAATACAAATGTCAAAAATAGGTCTGTTCCCAAAAGTAACAAGGAATTTCTCTTGGGTGTTTTTGACTCTGTTTACACGCTGGGGTTGAATTCATATGAAACTTGTGATTTATGTCAGAATTGAAAAAATTATTTTGTTGCTTGTTTCAATCGAATTAAATTATAGATTATAAAAAAATAAAACCAATTTTATGGATTACTTAACAATTACCTTTGAAAAAATGTCAACATTCACAGAAAAATGTGAAAAAAATATGCAAAAAGTGCTTTCAATCACAAAATAGACCTTTCTTAATTGCTATTACGTTGTTTTATGTATCTTTAAATAAATATACAAATCTAACCCTTGAAATCAATGAAATTCTAAAAAAAAAAATTTTAAGCAACAAGATTGCGGAGTGTAGGATATTGGGCATAAGATTTTGTTCAGTTCAACATTTGTGAACAGACCTTCTGACACCCATTTTGCTTTTGTTCGAGATACATGAAAGTCTCTAGGCGCACCAACATTTAAAAATGAAAAGTCGAAAAACTCATTCGATACTCGATTAAACGTCAAAACTCTATCCCCTACCAAATCTTAACCATCCTTTTATCCATAACATCGGTTGTCGGGGATGTTGTTTTTGCTTTGCGTGTAAAATGATGTTATGTATATAACAGCCCTGTGAAAAAAACACGCCTATTATTGATTTCAGAGCAGCTTCAAATACTTTAAACTTGACGCTATGCGCAACGTCATTTGTAATTGAATTTATTGCAGCTACTGCTTTTGCAAGCTTAATCTGCAGATGTTTTCTTGGATTTAGATTGGGTAATAGTATCATACCCAGATAATAGTATTCCTCCACAACTTCAAGAGGCTGCCTGTTTACAGTCCATCTTTCATTTCGGCAGTGTCTACCTCCCCCTGTTCGGAAAATCATGACTTTCGATTTTAAAGTATTTATTACCAAATTCCATGACTTGCAGTATAACTACTGAATTTGTTTATCATTAATTGCAGGCTATCGGGGGAATCTGCGAACAATATTATATCGTCTGCGTATAAAAGACATCTTATTGTTTGCCCTGCAATATGGATTCCATTTGGTAAGAAATCAACTATGTCATTTATATACAATGCGAACAACAATGGGGACAACAAACATCCTTGGAACATCCGAACACCACTTTTTGTTTCAAACCAGTCTGATATTTGTTCGTCGTCCCATACAGCCGATACAGTCTCTTCATACATATTTTTTAATAATTTTAGGATTTTGGAAGACATGCCAAAAATGCATGAATTGAGCTTGTATAATAATGCTCGTCGGTCAATGCTGTCAAAGGCCGCTTTAAGTTCAATAAATACTGCATACAATTTTTTCCTATTTTCTAAGTAGTGATCTACAATATTCTGAAGAGAAAAAACTGATCCACTGTTAAGTATCCTGCACGGAAGCCTGCTAGAAATTCACTGAGTAATTTGTTTTGTTATACCCATCGTTCAAGTCTTTCCAGTAATAAGCCTGCAAATATTTTAGCTACAATATTCATAAATAAAATTCCCCTATAATTTTCTACATTGCTGTGTTTGTGTCGCCTTTTTTATGTAATGGAAACACTATTGAGCACACTTGACTATTCAGTTTGGTTTGCCATTGCATCGTATGAGAATTGATGCCACACGACCACTGAACAGCGCGTATGTTTGGTAAAGTGTCTCAAAACGAAAACGCTGTTGACGCCGACTTTTACAATATTTTTTTGTGGTGCTATGTGAAGTCGCTTGTCTAAAACATAAAGACAAACACTTATCTGTATAATAAAGTTACATTCTTGGAAATCACACGTCTAAACAAAGAAAAATACATTATAAGAAAGTAAAAAAAAATCAAAATTAAATGATTAGGCTTTTTGAGGCTGTATATCGTGAATTTTAACGTTTTGGATAGATACATTTATCTCATTACTATGTGGATGATCCATTGGAATGGGAAAGTATTTTTAAGGGCTAGCTTAAAAACATTTTTCGCTTTTTTCGTTATAATTTGCACTAACCGATTTCTGCAATAAAATTTCGTCTTTTTTTAGTTCCTTAAAGGGTTAGTTGGGTTTCACAACCTCAAATAATCGAAATTTTTCTTATTAAATATCTTATTAAATTCTTCAATATCTCTTCATGATTGTCCTAAATTTATAAGTTAATTCGAGTAATTGGTTAAGAGCAGTGGCGGATCCAGGATTTGGGCATGGGGGGGGGGGGGGGGTCTATTACTCAAAATTTTATTTATATATACGAGGTTTAGCAGATTCAATCAGAAATTATTTACATGATGTTGGCGTCAATTGCTCATATATGTATGGCCAAGGATTCGACGGAGCTCCGGCAATGAGTGTCCAATTCATTGGTGCACAGGCTCATATGAGATCGTATTTCCCCCTGGCAATTTATGTACATTGCACTGCACATAGCTTTAGTTTGGCAGTCAATGCAGCATGCGCAGGAAATGTCAGGAATCAAAAATGCGTTAGGAACTATCGGAGCGTTTGAAGCCACCAAGACATTTCAAAAATGACAAACAAAAGTGAGAAAAAAAATCAAAAGTTGAAGTCTGTTTGTCCTACCAAGTGTTCTCAGTCTCATGAAGTAGTTGGAACGTACCTTGAATCGCAACCGCGGCTGTTATTGAATCTTTGGAAGAAATCTGTAAAGATCGAGATACTTCGCAAAATGCATTGCATCTTTTGACAGCGATTTCGTTGGTTGAATTCCAAATCGCCTGTCACATTATGGAATCAGTTAATTCGATTGTTCTGCCTTTGAGTCGGGAATTGCAATCTAAAAACCAAGATCTGTGTGAGGCTAATAAGCTGGCAGATGCCGCTTTGAATGAATTTACGTACAAACGTGCCGCCGCGCCGCCGAGCCGTTGCAGTCAACAAAAAAATCGTTGCCACGTTCAAGCACAAAGTATTGAAGACTACTACAGTACTACAGAATTTCTTTCTACATTCCGTTTCTTGATACGTTCATTTCCCCACTCAAAAGTCAGTTCTCGGAACACAAATCCATTTTCCAAAGTTTCGGGCAGTTTCGGAAACAGTTTCTTAAACAAGAATTTAACGAAAAGAAATTCGCTGACCTCTACACATTTTACGAAAATGAGAAAATTTTGACTGAAACTTTAATTATTGTGAAAACGTCTGCCAAAAATCCATTTTTTTCGTCTTTCAGTCGTTAAAGTTCTAGATTATGGTCTTAACTAACAAATTTTTTTTGCTGCCTTCAGATGAGACACTAAAATTTTTTGCTGTCCACACAGACGCACCTTTTGGCCGATGTGTTGCCTTATTTATTTTCGCAAAAACGGAGTTTTGAGTTTTTTTTTCAAGAAAATTTCAGAAACTGTTTATTAAGACTTAAAGACTATCTAGGAACTGAGAATTTTTGACACAGTGACACCCACCTTATCTTTTTAGAAAAGACACTGAATTTAAAGACTTCGTTTATTAGTGCGACTGGGACTTACGGGGTAGTGGTATGGATCAGTAAAACTTATGGATACTCTACTCACTCATCCTGTACTTGTTCGTATCAATTACAAGACACTCTGCTAGCTTCATCGTTCCCTTGGTTCTTGAAAACAATTTCCTCAGTAAATATCCGTAGGCAGCCAAACAGCCCTCCAAGTAATCAGCGCTGCTTCCACAATCCACAAACTCAATACAGCATTACTAAAAAGGTTAAGTAAATAAGGTACTCCCCGCATCTTTCAAGTGGTATCACAATGGACTTAATAGTGGTATAAGCGTACCAGCTGTTTTCCTGAGTGCCATTCAAACCTAAATCCAACCATGGGCCACGAGGATGAAATTATGTCTGATCTGATGCTTTGCTAAATTACAATAATAGGTTTGATGGTTAATGAGGGCAAAACGAAGTAGGTATATGCTGTCCTCAAACAAGGACGAATTGGACAAAATGTCACAAAATGTCTGTCTAACATAACTTCGAGATAGTACAAGACTGCGTCTACGGTCTACCTAGGATCCGCTATAGACACGCAAAACAACATCAGTGCAGAGGTCAAACGGAGAATAACTCTTGCCAACCGTTGTTTCTTTGGGTTAAGAAGGCAATTGAAAAACATAATTCTCTCTACAAAAACCTAGGCATTGTATTAGAATCTATAGTATTATTATATAGACTTTTGGACTGGTGGTGAACGTATTTTCTCCGGTCCAACTTAGCAGTCTCCGTTCCAAGCTATTGGTTTTACCATTGTGTGTAGAAAAGCTCCACCGCTTTCCTCCGATCCATAACATTATTAAATCGAGTTTTTAACTGGCTATAGTTTCTACATACAATGACCAGATAAGCCTTTATAAGGCCTCAAACATGCCAGTCCTGCTTTACGGCGCGGAAGCATGGACCTTATCGAAAGCGGATTTTCTCCAAGGACATTTCGAAAGAGAAATACTCCGAATGATGTTTTGTCCCGTAGGCGAAGGCAATGTATAGAGAAGAAGATATAACAACGAGCAGTATGAGCTGTACCGCGACATGGGCATAGCTAGAAGAGTACACATCGCGAGGCTACGATGGTTGGGCCATGTAGAACGGAAGACCTCATCTTAATTGACGCAATCAAGTTGATGAAGACCTCAACCGACTTAGAGTGCAAAACTGGAGAGAGCTCTCCCGAAATCGAAGTCGTTATAGAAGGATGTTGGCTGAGGCCCAGGTGCACCCCGAACTGTAATGCCCACCTTACGAGTCAGAATAAAGCTAAGATTGGAGATGAGGCCGGCAATACGGAGTTCATACTGTACTAAATATTGAAAGATTGGAAATGAGTTGTTTTGTGAGTTCTTCCTAACAAATAACGACTAGTACTCACCCTTGCGGAGTACTTCGACTTGACTTTGACTTTCATGTCCGATGTCCATTCCCATGAACACGACCAACGAACGAAGAATGAATCAGAAAGTTATTTTAAGCTCACTGCAAGCCTAGATTGTTCACAAAAGATGCATAAAGTTGCTATTTAATTAAAAGTATATAAAAAGGGTGGCGCTACAGAGCGAGGAGCCCGGGCTTTAACGCATTTCTCACTTACATTGCCATTGTGAGGGAATGGAGGCTACAATTTTCTGCCGATTCCGAATGTCTAATTGAGAAACCGCTTTTCATGGCATTAAATTTACTATCAGAAGACCTACCAATTCCTCGCAAAAGGCGATAAATATGTGAAAGGTGAAAAAAAATATTTGTTTTCTGTTCTCTGTTGGGATTCGAACCACGAAGCTCCCATGTAACAGGCAGAGCTAACCACAACGTGACGAGAACGGGCTTAGTTTCAATAAATTTGATAGAATTAGAGAGTACAGTTCAACGAATAGAAAATTCGTGACGACCAAAAAAATTTTCTCGAATCTTCCTTCTTTATTTCTACAAATGCATTTCCTATTTTGAGGCTATGATTTATATGTAAGGGTCGCTGGGTCTTAAGACGTCACTTGAAAACACCATGGACAATGGATACTGATTAACAACTCTAGGGTTTCAGAGCAGGAATTAGTCCATATGTTTGCTGGTATTCTAAGAAAACTTGGGGATTTTAAACTTTAAGACAGGACTTTTCTAAGCCTGGCGTCATTGTTCGTGCACAAAACATTTTAAAAGAAATTGTGCCACGGAATGATAAGTATGCAGCACCTCCACCTGATATTTCTAAGGCATTTGATAGAGTTTAGCATCAAGCTCTTATCGAAAATGCTAGCTTTTGGTATCGACGAGTCTCTTTTTCGTTGGATTAGATATTTCCTTTCCCACCGTTTAATACAAGTTGTTTTGGACGGTTTTCAGTCTGATAAATAAATAAACAAATATGGTGGCGCAACAGAGCGAGGGGCCCCAAAAGTATAATTCTCATACCTGGTCAGGTTCTCGCCATCGCTGCGTCTTCTTGATAGGGTACAAAACAGAGCGTTGAGATTGATAGGTGGTAATAGTTCAATGGTAGAATTAATTGATTCTCTTGAACATCGTTGAAACTTTACCTCTCTCTCTTTTCTACCCCCTTTTTACATGCGATTATAGGTGTACTATAAGGCAAGTTTTGCAATCGTGCAGAAGGAAAGTTTTGAGATAGCAATGAAATATGACATAATGATAGAGGATACGAAAAAAGTCGTTCCTGTAATTCTGTCTGTCTGTCTGAGTGTTTGTCTGTATGTCTGTCTGTCCGGATAAACAGCCTGGACCGCCTGACCAATGCTCTTCAAATTTTGCTGTTAGTGTTTGTTGGGAAGCCTACTGAGGAGTTTTTGGAACTGAGTTTCATGGTCTTCAAATAACGGTACCTGACATACAAGAAAACCTTTATGATAATACTTATCTTTCTCGTGAAGAATAGAAATAGTGATGACAAGAAAGTGTGCCATGTATTTGGTTGTTGTAGGAGAGTAGTACAAATACCGGAGTTGAGGAATAGAGGAGTTTTTGAAGATTTTTGTAGTGTAAAATTTAAGTTTTTTCAAATCGATTTCTGACTTTTTTTTCCTTGTGTGTGTACATTCTGATCAGTCAGGTGAAGGAAATTTGGAGTTTTTTTTATTGGTGGTTGACATGATGGCTGGGTGTAATCGATGTATGAATAGAATAGTATAGTGGTCATGCATGAAAAAAAGATCACTTGCATAGTTTTTTGGTCGATTTGAACTATGCTTGTACGAGTAATATTTGTGTATGCTAAAAATGGTAATATCATCTTGCTGGTTTTTGGTGTTGACTAGATAGCTGAGTGTATACGAGTACGTAGGTATGGTGACCATGCGGGGGGAAAAGAAAAGATCACTAAAATAGTCTTAAGAGAAATTTGTTTGTGTCTGTTTAAAATGATAGTATCATCTTGCTGATATTAATGTTCATTGAGTTTACATTGCATGGATGGATGGAGATACGACTTTAAGAAGATCTATTTCAGGAAGGGAAAAAATGCAAAATTGTCCTTTCATATTGGGATTTATTGATTCATGAATTCGTAGCTGATGAAAAGCATAGTCATTTAACAACAACAAAGTCAATACTAGGAAATTCCATTTTTTTAAATTATTTTTTTTTATTTAATATGTTGACTACTACAATCTTCTTTTGGCGGCCAGGGTCAATAGACCCAGGAATTGGTGAAGCGCAATAAAAGTCTGGTATTCCACGAAACTCTAGCCTCTCCCTCTTCAAGACCGTTATGCGTTAGCAAATAACATCCTGCTCGAGGTGCCACTGCAAATTGCTTACGCAATAACCGAACATAACGGATCTAGACCAGTAAAGGTCGATAAACAATCCTCAAGCCAGTGGTTGAACAGCAACGCCGAGGGCTGAATGGCTAAGGAGATCTTAGTCGCTAGTTGCGAACTCTGGATACCTAGGCAAATCCAGTTTTAATTATAAGTCCTTTACGTTGGCATAGGGCTCTGCCAATGGTGACCTCCTTTCCCTATTACTCGTGGGTACAAAATTGAAAATAAAAATATAAACTTTAAAGAGAGTGATGCTGCTCTAAGTGCATCCACTCCAATGGAGACAGGTCTTGACGACCTTCCACCTATTGGTTCTTTGGAGGAGGCGAAACTTCTTGACGAAGCTGCCCCTTCAACACACAATGATCAAACGATCAAAACAACACAAAAAGCGCGCGTCAAGCTTAGTGGAGCTGCTCGCAAACGCTTTAAATTCCTGCTTGCTAGCGGCCTTAACGAAGCCGAAGCCAGAGAAAGAGCCAGAACGGCTGTTCCAAAGGGAGAAAAAAGGAATCGCTCTGAATCCTTCCCTAGGGACACAAATCCTGCCAAAATATCTAAACCCAACATTGCTCACAAGCAGAGGTCTGTTGATGTGCCTTCATCAAATCCGCCTCCAAATCGACAAAAAATAGAGCAACAAAATTTTAAGCAAGCGCTGGAGAGTTACAAAATAGGTATCCTTGCCTCAGACTTCCCGGAAACGCTACTTAACACTGACCAAATGACAGTAGTGCAAGACTCCATCTTTGGTTTGATTTGCAGCCAAAAGACAGGGGATATCAGCCCCAAATTCTTTGGCACCAATTTCTGACCAGCGTGGCTTGTCTTCAACTGCAAAAATAGGGTCACGGCTGATTGGCTAAAAGGCGAAAAACCAAAAATAAAGCCTTGGGAGAATGCCTCACTGAAGACGGTTGAAGAGGAAGAAATTCCCAAAAACCAAATTCTGGTAGGCCATTTCCCCGCTGGTCCCACCTGCACGAACGAGCAGATCCTCACGGCAATCAAGGTCCAGAATGAGGGTCTCCCCGTTCCTGAATGGAGGATCATAAGAAGAGAAGCCAAAGGTGCCGCCTCTGTTCTTACCTTTTCGGTGGACCACAAATCTGCGGCTCTACTAAAAACAAGAAAAAACATCATAGACTTTAGGTTTGGCGATGTTCAACTCCGCCATCCTAAAGCCCCTCAAAAAACTGGTGCCCCCAAACCCCCACCTAACTCCCCTGTCAAGACAGCCTGTACGACTCTGACGACAGGTAAAA
Organism: Melanostoma scalare; assembly: GCA_949752695.1. Lineage (NCBI taxonomy): Eukaryota > Metazoa > Arthropoda > Insecta > Diptera > Syrphidae > Melanostoma > Melanostoma scalare. The sequence continues at coordinate 62,744,119 of OX456986.1, read as the reverse complement.
GCGCTCCACAGCCTTCACCAACGTCAGACCTACAAAACAGGCTGACAGCTCCATTAAACCTAGTTCCTCCCCCCTCAGTTGCTAATGCCACACATACCTCACCAGAAGAGTCAGCCGTTAGGCCCTCCTCACCAAAAGGTACTTCTGGCAACGCAACAACAACTCCCCCCCCCCTCCCTGCTCAACAACCGTCACCAAAACAACACCAAAAGGCGTAAATGCTACACCAGCTGCAAGAAGCAGCTCAGCCAAATTTTGGGCTCCAAAACGGGACCCTAGGCCCAAAGGTAAAGCTCGGCAGAGGCTATTAAAAGCACCAGCGAGCTTTACCTCAACCCCAAAAACAAAATGAGTTACACCACCCTTAAATTCCTGCAGATAAATCTTATGCACGCCAAAGCTGTCTCAGCTGCGGCTAGCAGAGAATTTGTCAAGCAGGATCTGGACTGCTTACTAGTCCAGGAACCATGGGTGGTAAGAGGCCAAATAAAAGGCCTTCCAACACAATCGTGTAAGTTAATATACGACAACACGCAACTCCAACCACGAGCTGCGCTTCTTATCCATAAAAGAACTAACTTTCTTCCCATTCCAGAATTCATCACTAATGATCTCGTTGCGGTACTAGCTGAGATCCCCACGGCAAGAGGCTTACAAAATATTGTAATAGCCTCAGCCTACTACCCGGGGGATACTACCTCCGCACCACCTGAAGAGGCAAGAAAACTCGTTAGATACTGCAACGCAAGGGGAAGACAACTACTACTTGGTTGTGATGCCAACTCCCATCACACCATATGGGGTAGCACAGACATCAACAAAAGAGGTGAGTCACTTTTAGATTTTCTTATGCACTCAAACTTAGATATTCTAAATAAGGGAAATGAACCTACTTTTGTCACCTCCACTAGGAAAGAAGTGTTGGATATGACAGTGGCAAGTTTTGCCATAGCCAACAACATTCTCAATTGGCATGTCTCGAAAGAGATATCATTCTCGGACCACCGGCACATCAGATTTGATCTGTCAAGGCCGAATCCCAACAATATAGAAAACAATAGGGTACCAAGACACACGGACTGGAATCTCTACACAGAAACACTCCGTTGTGAATTTGAACCATCCTATCCAAACATTGACTCTCCTTATCAACTTGAAAGGGAAGCAACACGCTTAAGCTCACAAATCACAAGCGCATACGAGTCCAGCTGTCATATTAGACAGATAAACTCAAATCGCGATGTTCCCTGGTGGAACAGTGAGTTGGAGAAGTTAAAAAGAAAGCTTCGAAAGTTGTTCAACAAAGCTAAACGAACCAATTCGTGGAGCGAATATCGAACAACTCGAACGACTTACAATTCGATGATAAGAAGGCAAAAACGACTTACATGGAAAAACTTCTGTGAAAGTATCGATAACTTGCCTTCTTCAATTAGAGTTCAAAAAGCCTTAGCTAAAGATCATAACAATGGTATTGGTCTCTTAAAAAAATCGGATGGTAGTTTTACCCAAAGTTACAGTGAAACTCTGAGCCTACTTTTGGCCACTCATTTTCCTGACTGTATACATACCACTGATCAATCACTAACCACAAATGTGAGTTACACTACACCTAACAGCACAACAAGAACTCTAGCTAGAAAAATTTTTAACGAAGACTCCATTAAATGGGCAATATCCTCCCAACAGCCTTTCAAGGCGCCCGGGGAAGATGGTATCTTTCCTGCTCTCTTGCAGTATGGAATTGATACCATAATCTGCTCACTTATACTTATCTATAGGTCCAGTTTTGAATTAAGCTACATCCCTCAAACTTGGAGAAAGGTGAGAGTTGTATTCATACCAAAAGCTGGCAATAGATCAAACTCAGACCCAAAATCCTTCAGACCAATCAGTCTCACATCTTTCTTTCTAAAGGTCATGGAAAAAGTGATTGATTTACACATTCGCAGTACGGCCTTAATAGCAAATCCTCTCAATGCTAACCAATTCGCTTACCAAACGGGTAAATCTACTGTTACAGCTCTCCATCAGCTTGTAAGCAAAATTGAGACTGCGTTTGCTAAGAAAGACATCATACTCTGCTCGTTTCTTGATATTTCTGGCGCCTTTGACAATACTACGTATTTGTCAATTCAAACCGCTGCAACTGTCAAAGGAATTGACACACCAACCATTAAATGGATTGACTCTATGTTAAGTGGCAGAATCATCTCCACCACACTAGGTCAAACATCAATAACAGTTAATGCTGTTAAAGGCTGTCCCCAAGGGGGTGTTTTATCTCCCCTGCTCTGGTCAATAGTAATAGATCAGCTCTTGGATGACCTCAATAAGCTGGGCCTTGATACACAAGGCTACGCTGATGACTTAGTCATCTCTATTCAAGGCAATCAAGAAGCACAGGTCACAAACCGTATGCAAAGGGCCCTGAACAAAGTTAATGACTGGTGCAACAAAGAAGGGCTTAAGGTCAACCCCACCAAAACAGTCATCATCCCATTCACCAGGAGACGAAAAATCGATCTCCAAACACTATCCCTAAATAGTGTTCAAATTAATTTTTCCAAAGAGGTCAAATATCTAGGAGTAACCCTGGATAATAAACTCAATTGGAAACCACATCTAGACAAAACCATAGCAAAAGCAACAAATGCTTTCTGGGCCTGTTCTAGACTTTTTGTTAAAAAGTGGGGGCTTAGGCCAAAAATGATTTACTGGACTTACCTCACTATTATCACACCCATCATAACCTATGCTTCGCTGGTCTGGTGGCAAAAAACAGAACAAGTTTATGCCCGCAAATCATTGCAAAAGTTACAAAGACTAACCTGTATCACAGGTGCAATGCGCACCTGCCCAACTTTAGCGTTAGAAAGTTTATTAAATTTTCCTCCGCTACATCTAAGAGTAAAGAAGACTGCTGCACTGAGCGGACTAAAGCTTCATCTCACTAACTACTCAAGAAAGGAAAACTTACAAGGCCATATGAGTATTCTGCAGGTGCTCCCAATACTGAAATCGCCTGCAGCACACTCCTCGGACTTTATGCCTAAACGCATAATGTTACACCACCCCTTTGAAGTAATCTTTCCAAACCGCTCAGCATGGAAGAACCCTGTAATTCTTACAAATAACTTCCAATACATCTGGTATACTGACGGTTCAAAAACAAACAACGGTGTAGGTGCAGGGATTTACGGTCCCAACTTTAAATCATCTACATCCCTTGGTAACACAACTACTATCTTTCAGGCAGAGGTAATGGCTATAGAATTCTGTATTAGAGAATGCATTAGAAGAAACCTCCGAAGATCAAGCATCCTAATCTGCTCTGACAGTCAGGCAGCACTAAAGGCGCTGTCCTCGAACAAAATCGAATCCAAACTAGTTTGGAACTGCCTGACTTGTTTACTTCAATTAGCTACTCACAATAAAATAACTCTTTCATGGGTGCCTGGTCATGAAGGCGTACCGGGTAACGAAGAGGCTGACCGACTTGCTAGACTTGGCTCTCAGTCTCAATTCAAAGGCCCTGAACCCTACTGTGGTCTCCCAATAAGTAGCCTAAAAAACGAATTAGCTACCTGGGAACGACAGAACATGATCAGCACCTGGAACAACTCAAATGGCCATCGTCAGTCAAAACTATTCATTGACTTATCCCACAAACGTATGAAAGAAATTCTTGACATGAGCAAACGTGACGCAAAGTTACTTACGGACTTCTTCACTGGACACTGCTCTCTCAAGTATCATCTTAAAAACATGGGCATCAGCCAAGACGACACCTGTCGTCTCTGTCTTGAAGACATAGAAACAGCTGAACACATTTTATGCGAATGCCCTGCCTTAGCTAGATCCAGGCTTAAAATATTCAATAAAGGGTTCCCCTGTCCCCTTGATATCAGAAACACCTCTTCCTCGAAGATTCTTAGGTTCTTACATGACCTCAGCTTCGAATGAACAAACCTATACACAACGTGTAATTAAACCTAAGGGAACAGCACAAAAGATCTTTCAGGTCGACGTGCTTGTAAAGGTAATTTTTCACCTTCACCCTATTAATTAAAAAAAAAAAAAAAAAAAAAAAAAAAAAAAAAAAAAAAAAAAAAACTACAATCTTCGAATAGGTATCTTGCTTAGTTGGTTAGGCTAACTTTTGTTATCTAAAAAATTTGAGCTGTTTAATTAAAAGTAAACAATTCCTCGGAAACATTTTTGAATTTGTTTATGTCTATAATTCTGTTGTGTTAATCCATGCATTGGTATCCAATGCTGGGGTCGGTTCGTTCTACTTATTCTGCTATAGGTTATGTAAGTATTAGGTATAGCTTTTCTTTATGCTTGTTTAAATACACTATGCAATGGGCGAGTTTTCATGCACTTCAAAATGAATCCAGCACAAGAACTACTCGAAGAAGAAGCAGCCAGCGGTGGTATTCAAACCTTATAAGATGTTGGGTGAATTAAATCGGAATGAAAAATATTCCATTAAAAACTTAAACGTTGCATTACTAAATACGGAGAGAGGATCGTTGCTGCTTTAGGTGAATTTCAAGTAACATTTTGTATTTCAAATATAATAATGATCATTCAAACTTTTTGTTCTTAGGTATTTTTACCCGTGCGCTATTCAAGACTGTCAGATGATGCCATACTAGCAATCAACCTAAAACATTCGTTAACTCTCAGCTACTTAGGTTCTATGAGGCGAACGTCTAAAATTGTCAATGAAGAAAATATGTAAAGGAAATAAATCTATATATATAAAAGAAAGTCGTGTTAGTTACACTATTCATAACTCAAGAACGGCTGAACCGATTTGTCTAAAAATTGGTGGGGAGGGAGCTTTGGAACAGGAGACGGACATAGGATACTTTTTATCCCTATTTTCTCATGGGAACGACATCAATGCAATGCGTTAGCTTTCGTTATATACAAAGCACTGTTCTTTACAAAAAAAAAAAACAAAAAAAAATTGACTTATCGTGAGAAACAAATTAGATTTTTGTATGAAATCAATAATAAATAAATATAATATAATCTATTAAATAAAGCCATTGCCTATTTAATAAAGTGAAGTGAACTATAAAAGGTGGTAAACCAAAAACGCATCAGAGTTGTAATAACAAAACGCGCATCTCGAGCAGCTAAGTAATTTTGTCTATGAATGAATGGTTGAAAATTTGAGTTTTGAAATAAATAAATTTTTAGGTGAATTGAAGTGAAGTGACGTTTGGTTAACATTGCCGCCACCAAGACGATCGAATCTTTCCCGACAAAGCCGTAATACAAGAAGGATACGAAACACTGCAAATGAAAGGACTGGAAAAATTGCACGTGAACAGCGCTGCGTTAGTGAAATGAATGACGCATTTAATCGAGAATCAGGACGGGAACGTGGATATGATCACCAGGAATTAGATTTAGTAGTTCAAACGAATGTACCCCTGTAGAATTCCCAACAAAAAGAAGTTTTTGATACTTCAATAAAGGCAATCGAGGATGAAAATGGTGGTTTATATTTCTTAGATGCCCCTGGTGGAACTGGTAAGACATTCCTTATGTCAGTAGTTTTACCCACTGTTCGTGCGAGATCCAATATAGCGGTTGCAGTTGCTTCTTCTGGAATAGCAGCCACATTGTTAGAAGGATGCCGTACGGCACATTCAGCACTATAATTACCGTTAAATCTTGAATCTATTGAAGAACCAACGTATAATACTGCAAAACACTCAGCAATGGCCAAAGTTTTATCGGCATCAAAAATCATCAACTGGGACGAATGCATAATGGCGCATAAACGTGCATTAGAAGCATTTAACCGATGATTGAAAGATTTACGAAATGACTCGAGATGTTTTGGAAGAGCAATGATTTTACTGTCTGGCGATTTCCGTCAAACACTGCCAGTAATTGCAAGATCTACGGCTGCCGACGAAATTAACGCTTGCCTCAAATCATCGAATCTATGGCGCTATATGAAGAAATTGCAACTGACAACTGCAAATGAGAGTTGCATTGCTTAATGATTCATCTGCTGAAGATTTCTCTGAGCAATTGTTGACTATCGGTAATGGTCAAGTACCTGTCGATGAATCGAGCGGATTGATATCATTTCCAAATAATTTCTGTGGTTTTGTTTTATCAAAATACGAGCTTATCAATTTATTTCCAAACATTATTTCAAACTACAAAAATAATGAATGGTTGAGTGAGCGAGCAATTTAAGCGGCTAAGAATAAAGATGTACATAGATGACCTGAACTACATAATTCAAAATAAGATTATTGGAACAATGCATTCATTCAAATCTATTGGCTGCGTCACAAATGAAGATGAAGCCACCAACTATCCAATTGAACTTTTAAACTCCGTGGATGTGCTTGACTTCCCACCACCGCACAATTTGGGGCTAAAGGTTGGCTCCGTAGTAATCATGCTTCGAAACATAAACCAACCAAAACTGTGGAAGGGTACGCGTTTGGTGGTTAGAAAATTGATGAATAGTAATTTACGCGACGAAGAATAAAATTCAAAAGCGAGGAAGTTCTCATTATGAGGATCTCGATGATCCCAACCGATATGCCGTTTGAATTTAAAAGACTTCAATTTCCGATCCGTCTTGCATTTGCAATGACCATCAACAAATCACAAGGCCGATCCTTAAAAGTTTGTGGTTTGAATCTAGAATATCCATGTTTTCCCATGGTCAATTATATGTGGCATGTTCACGGGTCGGAAGATGATCTGCGTTGTTTGTTTTTGTGCCTTATAATAAAATAAAAAATGTCGTGTATCACAAGGTACTTAAGTGAAGGGCAGCCTATATAATCTTCTTCTTCATTTCCGGCGTTACGAGTAGTGATATTGAAGCGATCACAACTCTCCCACTTTTCTGCTTCACACTAGTGATCCGCCTGTGGGGTACGCCGCGTTGACCTCAGAAAGCGTCGGCAAGCCTCCCGGTTTTGGATTGTTCCATGTCTGAGGCCAACCAAATGCTGCTGTTTTTGCATTTGCTTGTACCAGGAGTGTTTTGGCCTGCCTTTTCTTTTTCGTCGCGAATTTGTTGAAACGTTGTACGATATTGCCTTTTGGACGGGGTTCTGCGGATCTCTCCTTTGAACATGACAATACCAACTGAGCCGGTCGTGCTGAATTTTGTCCAAGATGGTACTTTTGACATGAAGGCTTCCACGGATCTTAGTACTTCTAATTCGATCAAGCTTTGTTACTCCTGCTGTCATCCGAAGCATCTTCATTTCGGCTGCCGTCAATTTGCTCTCATACTTTTTGTACATTGTCCAACATTGTGAACCGTATGTAAGAGCTGGACGGACAACTGCTGTGTAGAGTCTTCCCTTCAGCTTAAGGGGCATTTTTCGATCACAGAAGATAGCGGAGTTTTCTCGCCACTTCATCCACCCTACGCTTACTCGATGATTGATGTCGTCATCACAAGTTGCTTCACTATTGATCATAGATCCCAGATATTTAAACTTTTCACACTTGGGAAGCACATTTCCATTCAAATAAATGTCTGGAATAGGCTTGTCTGGATCAGAAAAAGGGCAGCACAGGTATTCAGTCTTTTTTGCGCTAATACGGTACCCATTTCCTTCCAGAACATCAATCCAAACGTCAAGTGCTCGTTGCAGGGATGTAGGATCCTCGCTTATGATGGCTCCATCGTCAGCAAAGAATAATTGTTGTACTTTATTGTCCGTTACTTTTCCTTCGAGCAAATAATCCAGAACAGCAATAAAGAGCAGTGGACTCAAGACACTTCCCTGATGTACACCTACTGTTATTTGGAATTCTTCGGTGACTCCAGCTGGGCATCTCACTTTTTTAACTGCTCCATCGTACATGTCCATAATTATTCGCACATAGGCTTCAGGAACTCCTCGGTGTCTGAGGGCCACCCATATCAGATCTCGTGGTTGTCGATCGAATGCTTTTTCGAAGTCAACCAACACAATATGCAAATCCTCTAAGGCATCTCGGTGTTTTTCCATAATGATCCTTATACTTTGGATTGCGTCTGTAGTTGACTTACCCGCCATGGTCATCAGACAGCCTTATTATTTTCCGCAGCCGGCTATCCAAAACCCGCTCAACGATCTTCATAGTGTGGGACATCAACTTGATCGAACGATAGTTGTCACAGCTTCTGGTATCTCCCTTTCCCTTGTACATTGGAAGAAGAAAACTTTCCCTCCATTGATTAGGCAAACTGTCACCTCTTATAAGTTTGGAGATGAGAATCGTGAGCCATCTCAACCCGATGTCTCCCATATTTTTCCAAAACTCATATGGTACCTCGTCTGGCCCAATCGCTTTGCCTTTCTTGGAGTTCTTAACTGCCTCCCTAACTTCTTCGACTGTGACGTCGGATACTTCCGTAAAGTTAGGTGCAGCTGTTGGAAAGTGGCGCCGAGGAAACTGTTCATTCAAAAGATCATCACAATACTGTCGCCACCTGTGAAGAATTTTGTCGTCATCCACAAGTAGCAGTCCTTGAGCATCATTTATGAACTTTGGCGAACGAATCTCCTGCGCATTTCTCCTTCTCTGAGCGGCTATTTTGAAAATGGTTGCTCCCTTATTCAAGTTACTTTGTCTTAGCTCTTGGATTGCCTGATTTGCTTCAGCAGCTGGGGCAGAAATCTCTTCCAGCTCTCGATACAGGCCCTCCGTGCTTCTTGCTTGAAGTTGGGCGCACTTTTTCTTCGCTTCTTTTCTGCAGCTCTTGTATTCCATTTTGAGACGCGCTTTTTCATTTGTATTTCTTGAGGGGCACTTCGACCAAGCTTGGAAAGCTGCTTTCTTCTTTCTAATCACTGCTTTAGCTTCATCATCCCACCACCAGGTCTCTTTAGCTTGTTGGTGGTGTCCTTTTGAGACTCCTAACAGTGATTTGGCTCTCTCTAAGCAGGTTCGTTGTAGGCGATCCCACATATTTTGTGCCGTCATTGTATTTGAAACTGCGTCGATTGTATTACACAGCTGACTTCGCATATACGAAATGAATTGCTGTCCTTTGGTTTTCTCCAGATTGTACCACTTGATTCTCCTAGGAGCCTTTGTTTGTTTGACTTCCTTCACCGCATCCGTAAAAAATTCTGTTAAAAGAAGACGGTGTTGTTGAGCGGCAGCTTCTCCTAGAATCACTTTGCAGTCTTTCACCCGAGATTTCATGTAATTGGTTACCAAATGGTAATCAATCTGGGTTTCATTTCCTCCACTGCTGTAAGTGATAAGGTGTCGTTCTTGTTTGATGAACATGGTATTTAGTACGATTAGACCGTATGACTTGCACATATTTAGAATATCTTCACCAGGAGTGTTCCTGGTGCCGAATCCAAAACCTCCATGGCAGTCTTCATAATCCTCGTTTGTCTTCCTGACATGTCCATTCAAATCTCCTCCAACAAACAAACACTCTTCTTTTGGGATGTTCTTAAGTAGGTTATGAAAATCAAGCCAGAATGCATCTTTTTCCTCCTGCTCACACCCTATTTGGGGAGCATATGCACTGATTATATTCCAGACCTTTCGTTCCATCACCAATTTAAGAGACATCAAACGGTCACTGGACTTCAAAATGGTCAACACGCTGTTACATAAACTTTGGTCAAGGATGATACCGACTCCGTTCCTACCTTGTTCTGTTCCATAGTAGAACATCTTGTAAGCCTTGGTCTTTACATCTAAGAAACGGGCTTTGTTTGCTGTGTTTCGCCATTTCGTTTCCTGAACACACAAGATGTCCACTAGCCTCCTTCTCATCATCTCTTCGAGTTCAAGACTTCTACCAGTCATACTTCCAACGTTCCATCTCGCAACTCTAAATTTTCGTCCAACTCGTCGCATTACTTTGCTAGCCCCCGGAATCCGTATAGCTCTGACCCGAACATTGCTGCTCGGTCCAGGATCAGCTCCATGCATAGCAATGGAACTGCCTGGCGGGGTAGTGCTTCTTATGTTTGCAAGTACTTCCATAATGCTCAAAATTTTTCAAAAATTTTCCTTTCATCCTTTTCGACACATGCATGCTCCATTTAATGAGTTTGATTTCCCTTTTACTACACCGGTAATCTCCAGTCGTGTAAACCCCGGGATCTGCATGCATACTTGGGGAGAGTTTTTAGGTGGTATGTGTGTCGCTAGACTCACTTTGATGTTAGTCGTCTAGATATGATTGCTCCTTTAGTCGCCTTTTACGACAAGCGGGGAGGCGCTGCAGTGCTATTCTAACCCGACACTGCACGGGACAGGGCAGCCTATATAATAAAATACAGAAATAATGAATGATTAATGTAGGTACTTAGTTTTTTTTGTATTTTTCAAATAAAAAAAACTTTATAAATTTAAAAATCTGCTTATTTATTGACTTTAATTCGGAACAGAGATTTCAAAAATTCTTTCAGCATTAGGGGTGCTACATTATCGTCCTCCATCAGTAACTTTAGATTATAGTATTTCATTTCTATAATCTCATGGGAACAGAAATGGGAACGAGAACGGGAACATTAAAGCTACTTGACTAATTTCAAAAATTCTTTAACCTCTAGGATGTTGCATTATCTCACAGTGATACAGACTTATATTTCATTCACATATTTACACGGGAACGGAAGATTCCCACAGGAACGGTGTCGCAAATGGAAACTTAGAAACTACTGAACAGATTTCAAAAATTCTTTCGGTGTTGGGATGCCTCATAATCCCACAGTAAAAAAGATTATATTTCATCCCCATATTCCCACGGAAGCGAAGAAAGAGAACGGGAACCTTAAAACTACAGACTCGAGCAACGCCGGGCGGCTCAGCTAGTATTCAATAAAATTGTATAGACTATACATTCGAACATATTTGGTTCTTTTGTATGGTTTTGTTGTTATTGTTTTCGAAGGCTCGCTTCACGATGTTAACATTTTATCTAGATTTTCGTTTTAAACATTATTTTAAACACGACTTCAAAGGGTGACCATAGACTTTATCATGATCCGATTTCAAAGAATTATGGGTGTACTTCTGCTATTTGTTTGTTGGAGCTATCCTGTACATGTTACTAAAAGCAAGGATCAATATATTATGGTCTGTTATCATCTTAAACTCATTGAACCTTTAGAAAGATTACTTGAACATAAACAAATGTATGCAGTCAATGAGGCTGTAAGTTCGCTAGACAGAAAATCGAATCCACAAGTAGTGAAGATCGTATTAAAAAACCAAAACAAGTTACAAGCAGTGTTAAGCTGATGAGCATTCGATAGATCAGCTATGGGAGTTTTGGGCACTCACACGCCGAAATCTCGCTTACTACTGGTGCTATATGGAAAGCCTTTTAGAGCTATTGTTAATCTTTTCTTAGAGTCCACGTTACGGTTACAGAAAACTACAATTGATGCCATGAACTGAATGTTGAATAATGATTTATTTAGTTTAGTTTAGTTTAGTTTAGTTTATTCATCAAACAGAGTAAATCTCTTACAGACTACTATAATTATAAACAAATGTATATAAATAAAATAAAATAACAAAAAATAATTAACAAAAAAATTTATGTGACAGGTCGCAATAGTAAAGCGGACAATAGATTCTTTTTGAAAACATCCCTTGAATTACTTGAGAAAATATCTATGACTTCTATTACAGAATTTGTTTCTTTTATACAACGTGCAAACGGGTTGTTTCTAACATAGTTTCGTGTTGAAAAATTCTCTCGAAAATAAAAGCTAGCACGAAGTGTTCTTTGCGGAGAGTAAAAATTTATTTTTTGTAATAAGAGAGAACAGTTTATTCTATTGCTAATTACATCTTTTACAAACATTATTGCAAAATACTTTCTTCTTAGCTCAAGCGTTTGAATATCTATTAGCAAGCATCTAGAAACGTATGATGGTACTTCGATATTCCAATTAAGTTTATGGAAAGCGAACCTTGTGAAACTCTTTTGAACCCTTTCTATTCTTAACGAGTGTACATTATAATAAGGATTCCAAACTGTACTACAATATTCCAGCACTGATCTTACTAGAGTTATATATAGTGATTTAAGGGCATATGGATCTGAAAAATCTTTAGAGTTCCTCCTTATGAACCCTAACATCCCATTGGCTTTATTTACTATATAATCAATATGCTTTGTAAACGTAAGTTTTTCATCCAAAATAACTTCCAAATCTTTTTTGACAGTGACTCTTTCTAACATCATGTTATTGATACTGTAGTCAAAGATAATAGGAGATTTCGTCCTAAAGCACGTGAAACTCTGACACTTTGCCACATTTAGAAACAATTGGTTATGTTCACACCACTCAGCCAAATTTTGAATATCTTTTTGAAGAAGGAGGCAGTCTGAGGAAGATTTTATGATTCGGAAAATTTTGACATCATCGGCATACATCAGGTTACGCGAATAGTTAAAACAATCTGGAATATCATTAATGAAGAGGATAAACAGCAGGGGACCAATATGACTTCCTTGAGGTACTCCAGAGGTCACATTTATCATTCTTGACCTATGATTACCTAATCTAACATATTGAATTCTTTTATCTAAATAGGCAGAAATCCATTTTATAAAGCTTGAATGAAAGCCTAGTTTTGAAAGTTTAAAAATTAGTATACTATGGTTGACTCTATCGAATGCCTTAGCAAAATCTGTAAAAATAATATCAGTTTGGAAACTATTTTCAAACCCATTAATGACAGAATCGCATAACATTGTAAGGTTAGTAGCAGTAGATCTCCCTGACACAAAACCATGCTGAAATTCGGACACTATACCTTTAACAAAGAAGCTCAATTTTTTGCAAATTAGCATTTCAAACATTTTGGGAATGACTGATCATTTGCAGATTGGTCTATAGTTGATCATGTTTTGCTTTGATCCTGACTTGTGAATAGGAGTTATAAAAGAAACTTTCCAGCAATCCAAAAACAGGCCACTTTTAAGGGATTTATTGAAAATCAAACAGAGCGGCAACGCCAAAGAAATCGCACAATTTTTCAAAGCGATAGGGGCGATGTTATCAGGCCCGGCACTTTTATTTATATCCAGGCCATTTAAGGCTTCCAAAACTTCAGAAACACTTATTTCGATGCTACCAACATCAATAACGTTAGAAGGGAAGAAAACAGGAGGTTCACATGAAGAAGATGACAGATAAACAGAACTAAAATAATCGGCGAAAAAATCACATATGACATTCAAATCACTAGACAAGTTATCAAAATATTTCATACAGCTTGGAAGTCCTATAGATTTACGTTTGGTGTTTATAAATTTCCAGAAATGTTTACAGTCTGTTTTAATTTTAGACTCTACAGAGACTATATAATCATTAAACAGGAAGCTATTGAGGCAGTCAAATTCCAGGTGACACCGAGTATAATTATGTTTAAGAACATGATTATCTCTGCTATGCTTGTAAGCTTTGTAAGCTTTGTTTTTCCTGTTTTTAAGATTTAATAATCTTCTGTTGAACCAGGGTGGATTAGAATTTGATTTACGAATTTTTTTAGGAATATTCAATTCAAAAGTTTCATCAAGGCACATAACGAATTTTTCAAACGCGTGACTAAGACTTAAATTATTTAAAATTTGATCCCATGGAATAGCAGATAGATAGTTATTAATTGCTTCAAAGTTTGCACGTTTATAATCAAAATAAAATTCTGGTACATCAATGACATCACTAATATAAGTTAAGAATTTACACTCTACAGTAAGGCATATGTGATGAATTTTGTTTTCTATAACTGGGAAATCAGTCTTTTCTACATGAGCTTCCAGATCTTTATCCACAAAAATTAAGTCTAATATACGATTCA